>JAAALK010000285.1:57980422-58426147 GCA_019279435.1 Zizania palustris | reverse complement strand
CTTCTACCAGCTCTGCATTTCGAGAAAGCACCTGCTCCCGGTGGCCCGGGCGCTGCAAGGCTTTGCCAGACCACCCCTCGATGCTCTCAACCAAATAAGCCTCGAGGTGACCTTTGGCGAGGGCTCCCTCGCTCGGACGGAAGAGATCACCTTCGACGTCATAGGTGCCTCATATGCCTACAATGCCATCTTTGGTAGGGGCATGCTAAACCGGTTCGGAGCCATTGCACACCACAACTACCTTTGCATGAAGATGCCCACTCAGGGTGAGTGCTCATCGTTCTCGGTGATCAAGCAGCGGCACAGAGGGTGGAGTACGGCCACACCGCCCCGCTTGAGGCATGATAAGTCAACAACGTGCAAGAGCACCCGGAAGACCTCCAACCTATCTTCGACCACACGAAGGGCCTAGCCGCCAAACCCCACCCCGAGGGAGAGATAACCACGAAGATCATCATCAAAGAGGGGCAAGAATACCCCGTCCAATTCGGCAGAGGACTTGCTCCTAAGGTCATGGCTCTACTGGAGGATGTAGTCCAGGACAACCTAGACGTCTTCGCTTGGTCAGACAAAGACATCCTAAGGGTGGATTGGAACATCATCGAGCATTCCTTGCTGGTGAACCCGAAGACACGATCCATGCACTAGGGGCTCCGAAAGTTGTCCGCGGAGAGAGCTGACCTCGCCAAGGCAGAGGTAGAAAAACTACTCCAAGTGGGAGTTATTAGAGACATAAGCCATATGGAGTGGCTATCAAACCCAGTCTTTGTCAAGAAGAATAACTTCGGCAAATGATGCATGTGTATCAATTTCACTTCTTTAAATAAAGCATGCCCTCATGAAACGTATCACATGCCTCGCATAGATCAATTTGTTGATTCCATGGCCGGCTCTGAGCTCCTTAGCTTCCTCGACGTGTACTCTGGGTATCATTAAATATGGTTGAAGAGTGAAGATGAGGCTAAGACTAGTTTTGTCACTCCATCTACTACCACAAAAACATACATTAGTGACGGGTCATAACGTACATTAGTGATGAGCATTTGACCCATCACCCTTATCGCATCAGTAAAGCCATATCATTAATGATGGGTAAATACGCGTCACTAAAGGGTCTTTCCAGGTCCCCTCCGCGTCCGGCATGCCCCCTTTTAGTGACGGGTAATATTTTTTACCTATCACTAAAGGTCATCATTAGTGACGGGGAGTACTTTACACCCGTCATTAATGTGACCTTTAGGGACAGGTCACCAATGTCACTCGTCACTAATGTTATGGTTATATTAAAAAATAATTATTTTTAGGTTGCATCTTGAATAGGTCATCTTTAGTGATGGCAATACTTTACACAACTCGTCACTATTGTGACCTTTATGGATGGGTCGCCAATGTCACCCATCACTAATGTTATGGTCATATTAAAAAAATTATTTTTAGACTGCATCTTGAATCAAAGCCAGGATTTGGCAGCCAATTTTTTAAATTGCAAACAATACATAATTCATCACAGAACACATAATTCATCACAAAATACCACCATCACAGATTGCATTGCACAAAAAAGCATCGATAAAAATGTAGTCCATATGTTTCACCAAATGTTTGCAACCGTTACATGCCAAATTGAATTAGGGAATCTAGCTCTTATAATGGAAAGGGTCATTCTTTGCAAAGACTTGCTCCATGAGGAATAGCGCTAGTTATGAACGGATGTCCAACAAATCAGCCTCGGTAAAACTGTCTTTAGGTATGTTGAATTCCCATAAATTGAGTTTTTGACATCAGTCAATGTTTGCATAAGTGGAAAGTAAATGAAACAGAAGAACAAAGGTCATAATAATATTTTACATCGGGTGATTTAAGATCCGCTATCTTCATGGCCAGCCTCACATGGTGTGCAGAATAAAACCCAAACTAGTTTCCAGGAGGTTGACTGTAGCACTGTTATGGAAATACACGATTAGTTTGGATGACACATTAAATTTGAAAAGGTAAACATTTAGAGACTTACATGCACTACGGTTTTATGAACAAGGCGTTGCGGTTCTTTTGGTTTGTTCATATCGGTAGCGCTTACAAAGCTCTGTAACGAGGTAGAACAAGATTGAGTTAAATAAGAATAAGTTGAAGGTTGAAGTTGTAATAAAGTGAAGAAAATCTTATTCGGTCCCTTTGATCTTGCTGAGTCAATGTACCATACGGTCTTCCACTTGAGGACTTTGACTATTAGGACATAATGTCCATTAAGGTTGTGTATGCCCATTGCATTTCGGTTTCTTGAGACGCATGAGGTGAGTAAACTATATAGGTAGTCTACACACGACTTCCTATCGACCTTGATTATCGACATTGCAAATATCCGTGGATCCAAAAATTTGAAATGTTGACTCTTGGATTGTTGCCACATTATCATGCACATATGAAAGAGTAGTTAATACCACATAATGATGTGTTGACATTAATATAAAATATAGGTTAAGTAACTTACAATGTCCAACACTATATCAAGCTGATGTAGAGAGAGTCCAAGTTAAAAAGTTCATATAGATCGTTGAAGCATACCAAGAAATAGTCATCATTATCGGTCCAAAAATGTTTTTTCTGGTATATTACAACGATGGAAGTTTTGTTTTCTTTGCAGCCGTTGAGGTATAATTGATGAGGGTCGATTAAGGCTTTCCCTCCCCTTCTTAGCTGATCTTGAGGAAGCATGTTCTTTCCTTGTCCGTACTTAGCATGTGGTTTTGTCCATGCTGACGCGACCTTAGGCTTTGCCTCTTTTTAGTCATTTGGCCTTCTTTGTTTTTTAGGGTTGAGTTGTTGGCTTATTTGACGGCGGCACAGTGACTGGCATTTTCACCTTGCTCGATAGGCGCAACAACAATAGGTGGCTGAATAGGTGCAGTTGCAATTGACGCAACAACAATAGGTGGCTGAGAACTTGGAGGTTCTCGACATTGACCAAAATATCCACTCGTTTCCACCGTACCCTTGTGAGATGGGAAGCATGAAGGGTGGTGATTTCGTCATTCGGAGGAATAGGCAATGGGATTTCTTTCGTGTTGGGGTGCACAAAATCAATAGACACCACTACAAATCCCTCATTTATTGACAAATTGTGTATCTCCTATTGATATAGATAGACAACACCCCTTGTCACCTCAATCTGAACTCCCGCAGGCTTTATGATAAGCTTGCATGTGGTTGGTTCAGTTAGTTGGTCGATGGTTTCATCCAAACCAAATCACATCAATTGCTGCTCAACCTCTCTTGATGCATAGCTGCTCTTTCTAGCACGAGGACGCTACTCACGATATCTGCATATAGATCCCTCTTGATCTTCGTAGAGAGTGCCTCCACATCGATTCCTGCAGACCTTCTTCGCTTCTTGTACATGTCAACATTGTCTTGGAAACCATGCTTCTAGCCTTGCGATCTAGAGACGCCCCGCATGTGACCAGGGTGCTTTGGGTTTCCAAGATCGGTTGTTAGCTCATCGTGGTTCCACACGACATTGAATGATCCTTCCGATGACTGCGCTGCCAGATCCTGCCAGATCTTTGACCTTCTCAGCCACTATTGTTGCCTCGCTCGAGTTGCACATCACTTCTCCACTCTCTGTTAGTCTCCCTCGGGCCCTTAGATATGGTTGTGCTCTACCGGAAAACTGTTTCCATGGATTTTCTTTGCCCTCACTAGCCATATTGTCATCTTCAACCAACCACCTATCTTTCATCCCCATGTAACCAGTTGAACCAAGGTTATGGGGTAGCTTATTCCTAGCTCGAAGGTCTCTCTTGGTAGAGATTTTTGCCTTGAAATATTCTGAGATCTTTGTTATAACAAATTGGTCCCAGTCCTTCTCAAGAACGGGTATTTTCTGAAGGACTCGACATTTTTGACAACAGATTCCCTCACAAGGTTGCTTTTGTAAGTCCTCCATAGCTTGGATATCATCTTCAGGGCAGTCTTTACTGCTGCCGCCTTTGAGTTCTCGAGAAACTCGAGGTAGTTGTTGATCCCGTCATTGGAGAGTGCAAATCTAATATTCCTTCAGTCATTAGCAAACCTTGAAAATGTCGCGTTAATTGTTCTCCATTGAGCAGAATCTACTGGTGGTCGTATCATCGAGTCATTCTTACGACCCTCTTTGTGCCACCTCAATCGTTTTGACTCGTTGGAATTTGCAAACGTGCGCTTTAGACGAGGGATTATAGGGAAATACCATATCACCTTTCTCGGAATTTTCCTTCTATTACCCCCATCATCTAATTCATCATCATTTTTTCTATTCTTGAATCGATGTGTCCCACATGTTAGACATTTGTCAAGGTCTGCATACTCTCTACGAAATAGAACACAATCATTCGTACATACATGTATTTTCTCTATATCCAACCCTAGAGGACATATGATCTTCTTAGCACCATACACAGTGGTAGGAATCTTATTCTCTTCTGACATTAGGTCCTTCAGAAAATTCAGTAATACTTTGATACTCACATCGGACCATCCACATGTCGCCTTCATTTGTAGCATTGTCAAGACAATGTAGAAGATTGTGTACTTTTCTTTATAGCGAGGATATATCGGTGTTTTTGAGTTTTGTACAAGTTTTTGGAACTAGGCAACCTCCCCTTTAGAATATGCAACTTCTTCTCTGCAACACGCACCATCTGATCAACACTATCCACAATATCAATATAGTTCTCTTTTGGAATTCTTAAATGTCATTGTCACTGATGTAATATGTATCAATGGCCCCACCTTCGTATTTAATACCAATCTGATGATTTACTTCACCCTCATTTTCTCCTTCATCATGCTTGTTCCATATATGATATCCTTTCTTGAATCCACGTCTCAGCAAATGGTTGTACACATATTCTGAATTTGTAAACTTCTTCTCATCCCTACAATCATAACATGAACAACACATTGTAGTCTTTCCACTATCTTCCATGTCATCTCTAGCACTATTCATGAAAAATTTCACCCCACTCAAATACTCATTATAAGTACGACAATTAAGATACATCCAGCTCCGTGTTGTTGCAATCTATAAATAACAAAACAATCAATATATATGACTCTAATTATTTCATGTATTGTGTCATGTACATACAAAGATACGATTTATAATTTCGGATAAAAATATATACCTTGGGTCGGACGACGTTGATGCTACATGCAGTGTGTGCCGGTCCACCGGAGCACGTAACATTGTGGGTCGTCATTAGCAAGTCCAGGAACTGCAACTGCCGGTCGACAGTTATTGTGAAGACGACGACGGTTGGGACATGGGAGCAATAAAGTGCGGAGCTGAGCTCTGTGCTTGAGGCACTTATATACATATCATCAGTGATGGTTATCCATATAAAGACGTCACTAAAGGTGGCCTTAGGGTTTCGGACGCAACACTCTTTAGTGACGTGTGGTATTACAACCATCATTAATGTGGTGCCCCATATTTAGTGACGTTGTCTCAACACAGACCATCACTATAGGGGCAACCTTCAGTGATAGGTAACTGTATGACCCGTCACTAACATGGGCGCCCCTGCTAGCCTTATATATAGCGACGGGTCCTATTGCGACCCATCACTAATGAGATAGCATTACTGACGGGTGTGAAACAACCCATCACAAAAAGTGTATTACTGATGCGTGTCTTTTACCCATCACTAAAGCTGCATCACTAAAGACTATTTTTGTGGTAGTGATCCGGAGTCTTCTGCTATGTAAAAATGTCTTTTGGCTTAAGAAATGCCAGGGCAACTTTCTCTAGGCTAATTGCTAAGGGTCTGGGCCATCAGATAGGTCGTAACGTCGAAGCCTATATGGATGATATTGTAATTAAAAGTGCGAAAAAGCACCGGCATAGCCTAGACATAGTAGAGACATTTCAATGTTTTTGGGCATGCGGAGTCCGCCTGAACCCCAAAAATGTTTCTTCATGGTGCAGGCCGGGAAACTTCTAGGATACCATGTTTTGAGTCAAGGGATCAAAGCTAGCCCCACTCAAATAAGTGTCCTGCAGTAGATGGCACCTCCGAAAAATCTAAAATAGGTCCAGAATCTAGCCGGCCGCCTGGCCGCTCTAAGACATTAACACGCGAGGCCTATTAAGCGAAGTCTCCAAATATTCAAGGCACTGAAAGGATCAGAAGATTTCACTTGGACCCCTAAATGCTAGAGAACCTTCGATGAAATCAAGGAATACCTCGCAAGCTTGGCCATGCTCACAACCCCCCTCACCGACGAAACCCTACTGTTGTATCTCGTAGCTATCGGCTTCGCTGTAAGCGTCGTACTTGTGTGGGAGGTAGAGTACGTAGGGAAGCTGACCCAAAGCCCGATATACTTCATGTCCGAATCATTTTTGGGAGCCAAAACGAGATACAATGAGCTTGAAAAGATATCTTATGCCCTCGTAATGGCTTCGAAGAAGCTTGCGCCACTACTTCCCAGCGCATAGCATAATCAGTTCCCACCTCGTATCCCACCAGGGATATGCTCAAAAGAAAATATGCCATCGGGAGAATAGGAGAATGAGTCAGTGGAGATTGCCCCTTCGGCATAATGTTTGTTGCCCGAATGGTAATAAAGTCTCAGGTCATCACAAATTTCATAGCAGAGTGGACCCCACTAGCAGTGTGGGCACCAAAAGAAGCTAGAGAAGGGATCTGGATGATCTACTCCGATGGGGCGTACTAAGCATCTGGAGCAGGTGCCAAGTAGTCATCATTTCGCCCTTCTAGCAAAAAGTATTGTTAGGCCTTTGAAAGGCACGCGCACTTAGCGCCGCCCTGATCATTGTAAAACATATTCCCAGATTGTTGCTTGGCATGTAGACAAAAGCTTTCAGGTGCGGCATCCTAGACCTCGCTACATACTTGTAGGAGATCTGCAAGGCCAAAGCAGTATTCAAGGGGATCTCCGTTCGAAGCATCCCAAGAGCCGACAATCAACAAGCGGACGCCCTCACTAAGGCAGTGGTCGGAGGCCAGGACATCCCGCCAGGTGCTTTCTTCGAGGAGCTATCCAGCCCTTCCGTGTCGTCCGCAGAACCCACTGAAGTCCTCTACATACCTAGAGAAGACTGGAGGGACCCGGTTATGAGTATGATTTTGTTGGACCGAAACGGGCGACTAGAGAGGGGGTGAATAGGAACCTCAATAAATTCTTTCGAATTGATGGCCTTTTTGAAACACCCAATGCTCCTCTAAATGAACAAGCAGAAGCAAACTTTCATAGCAAAATTGTAGACAAAGCTAGTGCTATAACTCTCCTGTCAGATATGATATGATGCGACAGTCTGAGAGATCACAAGCACTAAAAATAATATAACATTCAAAAACACACTAATGTCCTGATTGAAAAGATAGTAGTACAATGCACACAAGGCAAGTTAATAAAGCTCATAGACTAGATAGGCAAATCATCAAGTTCTCGAAAAATATCCATCAATCACAGCCATTTCATAAAGCACAAGATAGACACCATCAGTTCACAAGTAGTTAAACAAACAAATGACCTGCACTTGGATCACTCAGAAATATCAACAAGCATGCATGTAATGAACTGAAATAAAGAGCTTGCAGCAATTTGATCTATCAAAAAATATTTGGGGAAGTAATTTGTTGACGCACACAAATCGAGGAGATAGATTATTGTTTAGCTCCTGTGGAGAAGAAATCTTGTGCGATCTCACAACCTCATCACGCGGACAGTACAGCGCACTGCTCTGTCTAGAACACTCCGCCACCACGTGTCGTGTGCTTCACCTGGTCAGGCTCCACCTATCGCTTGCTGCGCTGCTGGTCGACTCCACCACCAAAATGCTGCCTAGCACCGATGAATATGAACTCCCATAAGAAAACTACGATAAGAGCTCCTCAAAAAAATTGGATGCATCAAGCAAACAAACTTTGGTTTTTTAGAGGTGGAGAAAACCGAAATAAAATCAGTTCTACAGTATCTTTGTTTTTCTTCCTTGTGGAAGCGAAGAGACAAAAAGAACAAGGTACACAGATCAAAAGAATAGGCACACAATTCTTGTATGAGTAAATTGAACTCAGATTTTCAAAGTGGATGAGTTGGTAGAAACCCTATGACTAGGGAGCCTTTTATAGGCAATTCAAAAATAGGAAAAGACTCAAATACCCATAGGGTTTTTCACAGACTCGAAGGCCCATAGAGCTAAAAATGTAAAATCCTATCTAAAGGTAGTTTGTCCCGATTTGAAGCTTTCATAGCGACTACGGCTCCGCTTCAGGACAGTTTGATCTTGATTCTACAGTTTTGAGATGAAACCAACAAAGCCTTCCAAATCTTCTCCACATGTCAGGAATCCACGAACTCGACCGCTAGCAATTCTCTCCTGCTCTCGATCCCTCGAGCCACCTTGTCACTTGCACTGGCATCTCTTTCGCTAACTTGGTCAACACGATGTCCTGATCATCCATTCATCCATGTCTTGCTCTATATCCACGTGTACGTCCTGAGATCTTCCTCAACTTCACCCGGCACCTTTGATCATCTAGCATCAAGCTCCCTACTTGACCCTGATCACCTACCGTTGATAGTTGACTCTCATCTCAACCCTGCACACAATGAGACAAGCAAAACATAAATCACCATGCAAAGCACACAATGATCCAATTAGTGAACCCAAACAGGCAATCACAAGTCCCAACAATAAATCATGCAAAATTTGTCAATCATTTATCACTAAGATAAAACCACAGTGCAAACCCACTTGGTTTTCTCAATCTCCCCCTTGATGAGTGCATTAAAAACTCCCAAAATACACAAAGATGAATATTAAAGTTCAGCACACAAGTGACCATAAAAACTCAGAAAAGAGAAAAAACATGTAACTTCATTTTAAAATTCTCCCCTTGACAAAAGTTGCCCCTTTAACAAAAGCAAAACACTATTTCTCTCGCTTTGGCAATGCTGGCATTAAGGTGATAAAAATGATGCAAAGAGGAGTGTGAGGGTGAGTGTATATGCAAGCTTCTGAAACATGATTATCAACAATTATAGTACAACACAAGCATTGGCCTTAAATACTACCCACACATGCATAGTCAAATAACATGGAGCTTCAACACACTTGTAATTATGCAATATTTTCAATCTTTTTATCCTTTTTCTTGTTGAATTTAGTGCCAGGGGTAATTTTCTTATCAACCTTATGCTAACCGACCAAGCCAAGCTTAGGTCAAGCAAAGACCATCAGAAGCTTAAAGCATTAGTCATGGCATACACTACAATGTCCCAGTTCATACCAAAGTGCTATGATAAGCAGTCTATAACAATGTAGTGCGATAAAATAAACCCACCTGGATCTTTTCAATGTTAGCACAAAAGTAATGGATATCAATTTCATGATTTTTATCAATTTCCAGTACAATATTTCCATGAAAAGCATTATAATGTTCAAGTTGCATGTTGTTGACATGGAAACGTGCCCTCGCACTTGGGTCAGTTCGACGATCCAAAAGTGTGCGGATACTTAGGGACAAGCCTAAGCATGACGCAGCACCGACGTCGCATTCCGACGGCCCTTAGTCATGATAAGGGGGGTGGAGTCGCCAGGCAATCAGATCACACAAAATAATCAAATTAATCGAAAGAAATATATTTAAACATGATAAATCAGCTAACCGGTCGGAGCCTGTCTGCTTCAGAGTGTGATGCGAAGGGGGTCGCCGAAGTATACCTTTGGCATTTGTTGCGAAGTGTCCCGCCGAAGGGTACCTTCGGCATTCGGACTGATCTGGTCGAAGGTGGGCTTCGAACAGATCTGGACACGACAATCACCTCCGAACGGCGGGGTTCGGCGTGAAGTCTCCGATACGACAAGATACAAATAAGGACGTGAGGGCTGCGCGTGGGCGTGACTTTGTCTAGAGCGGAATACGAGCGTGGCGAAGCCTGATGTGACGAAGCGTGCTGGCGAAGCGTGCAGTCGAAGCCTGTAGTCTCACCGAAGGGTGTTCTGGCAACCTCCAAAACTGATCTCTCAGCTCCAGACGCCTCCGACGAAGTAGCTCAGAATGTAGGTGACCTGCAACAGATGAGATTCGACGTACTAATTCGGCCTAAAGACCAAATTCTTCTAAGTGTTGCACTGGTAGCGAAGGTAGCAATCTGTTACGTAGATTAGCGGATACTTCACAGGCGAGGTAACAAAGTGATAGCAATCTATTACGTAGATTAATGGATACTTCACAAGCGAAGTAACAAGGATTACCACTGTTCAGAAGTGGCTGGCGGAGGGCTTCCAGGCAAACCCATGAAAGAGGTATAGGAAAATAAAGATAAAGTAAATGCGATCAAAGCTAGGGCTTTGTGTTTGAGTTGTGTTGGGGGGCTCTAAGCTAGCCTTGCCTCTCTATTTATAGGGGCCAAACTTATGATCTAATCTACTATACTTCAGCTTGGATAGAGATAAAAACTTAGCCGGAATTGTATTCAAATCTGTCTCTGCCAAAGTGGGCTTCGGCCAGGCCCGTCGAAGCCTGCTCCTCGGGCCGAAGCTTCGGTGGCGTGGGCCTCCGAAGGCTTCTTGGCCGAAGGCCTGTGGGCTGGCCAGAGACTTTCGGATCCCATAGCCCAATGGATCTTTGGCCCTGTAGGGCTTTGGCCTGAGTCCGAACATGTGTATTTTTGGCCCAAATCACCAAAATTGATATTTTGACAATCTCAGCCATTGATGCCATTTTTTGCTATCAACACATATGTTGCATCCAAGTGTAAAGGACTTAGATACCATGCATATAAAAGATAACAAAAGCATTCAACCTACTCATGCTAGTTACCTGACTAAGTAGTGATCATGTTTTAATTTTTAGAATTAAAAGCCATGCTCATGACAGATATCAGACATATTCAACAGAGAAAAATCATCATGATTAAAGACAATAAGTCAAAGGCATATATAGGCAAGTACATGTAAAATCATCTAATCATATGATAAAAGCTTATGTAATGGCACACAACTCCCCCTCACAAGATGCCATAAGGATGACAAACACCAAGCTCTCCTCTCAAAAATGCAAAGCAAGAAGCATCAGGAGGATTGGTAAAAATGTCAGCAAGCTGGTTTTGGGTATCAACATATCTCAATTCAATATCACCCTTCTCATTGTAGTTTCTCAAAAAGTGATAACACACATCAATGTGTTTGGTTTTAGAATGTTGAATTGAGTTGTTGGCTAAACTAACGGCACTAGTGTTATCATAAAGAAGTGGAACACACTTAAAATCCAACGCAAAATCTCGCAAAGTAGAAACCATCCACAAAATTTGTGAGCAACAGTTAGCAGCAGCTATATACTTTGCCTCAGCTGTAGACAGTGCAATGCTAGACTGTTTGCAAGAATATCAGCAAACAAGAGAGGAACCCAGAAAAATGACAAGTACCAGAGGTAATTTTCCTATAAATTCTACAACCAGTAAAATTGGCATCAGAAAAACCTCGAAGGCATAAGGATGATGATGCAGAATACCAAATGCCAAATTTAAGACTATTTTTGAGGTACCTCAGTATGTGTTTTACCGCTTGACGATGTGAAGCCCTTGGAGAAGCCTGAAAAAGAGCACACAGACATACTGCGAAGTGTACGTCCGACCTAATAGCCGTCAAGTAGAGGAGGGAGCTGATCATGCTCTGGAACTCCTTCTGATCTAGCTCTTCTCCATCTTCATCTAGGTCAAGCGCTACTGAAGTAGCCATTGGAGTGGCAAGCGGCTTCGCATCGCTCATGTCAAAGCGCTTCAGCAAGTCCCTAGCGTACTTCATCTGATGCACAAAAGTACCTTGTTTGCTTTGCTTTATTTGTAAACCAATGAAGAATGTCAGCTTGCCCATCATCGACATCTCGAACTCCCTGCTCATAGAATTAGCAAACTCGACCACAAGTGTATGAGAAGAGCCACCAAAAATAATGTCATCAACATAAATATGAACAAGGAGAAAATCTTTGTCACGCTTCAGAGTAAACAAAGTTTTGTCAACCGAGCCCATTTTGTACCCATGCTCGAGCAGAAAGTTCCTAAGTCAGTCATACCAGGCCCTAGGAGCTTGCTTGAGCCCATACAAAGCTTTGTAAAGTTTAAAGACTCTATGGGGGTACTTGGGATGTTCAAAGCATGAGGGTTGTCTAACATAAACATCATCTCCTATGAAACCATTAAGAAAAGCACTTTTAACATCCATTTGATAAAGCTTGAAACCATGAGAAGATGTAAAAGCAAGCAAAATCTTAATGGCTTCAAGTCGAGCTACTAGAGCAAAGGTCACTCCAAAATCAAACCCCTAGACTTTAGAGTAACCCTGAGAAATAAGCCTAGCCTTGTTTCTCACAACAGACCCATCCTCCCCCTATTTGTTTTTGAAAATCCATTTGGTGCTAATGATATGAATATTAGGAGGTGGATCTACGAGAACCCAGACTTGATTTCTATCAAAGTTTTCTAATTCCTCATGCATGGCATTGATCCAACTCGAATCAGATAAAGTATGACAAACATCTAAGGGATCAAAAGAGGCAACAAATGTAGAATCAACAAAATGAGCATGATATCGAGGTACCCATTCATCTAGCTCACTGATGATCTGCTCTAGAGGATGCATCTTCTGAATGTGCTGCGAAGCTTCTCGATGAGATGCAGCCTCCCCCTCAACACTTGCTGGAGAGTGGTTGAATATGACCAAAGTCGAAGCAGATGCTTTAGAGCCTCTTGCCGAATTAGTCGAGGCCGAATCCGTTTTAGGGGTTGACGTCGAGGGAAGTAGAGGATCATCCTCGAGACCTTCACATTCTTCAAGATCTTCTTCAAATATGGTTTCATTCATATCTTTTTCACTAGCAAGCTCAAAAGAAGAACTAACACACGTGGTTGATTCATCAAAATTCACATCACATGACTCGATGACAGTGTTAGTCTCAAGATTAAACACACGATATAAATGACCATGAGTGGAATAACCCAAAAAGATCCTATCTGAAGGTCGTGACTCAAATTTGTCCAAATTTCTATGTTTTAGGATAACGCACCGACAACCAAATACTCGAATGTGAGTAATCTTGGGCTTTCTCCCAAAACGCAGTTCATAAGAGGTCAAATTAAAAATTGAGTGCAAAAAGATACGGTTAGAGATGTAACGTGCAGTGTTCATGGCCTCAACCCAAAATATTCTAGGAGTACTGTGCTCATCGAGCATTGTCCAATCCATCTCAATAAAAGTGTGGTTCTTTATCTTAACAACTCTATTCTATTGAGGAAACCACAGAGCAAAAATTGATGTTCAATGCCGTGTTCAAGGAAAAAGTCAACAAAGAAACTATTCTTGAACTCGGTGCCATTATCACTTTTGATTGCTTTCAATGCACTAGGGAGTTAAGTGAATAGTCTCAAAGCTAAGCTCTAAAAGTGTAAAAACACATCATCCTTGCTTGCAAGAAATAAAACCCAAGAATATCGGGAGTAGTCATCCACCACGACAAGGACATACCATTTACCACCTAAAGACCTAATCCGAGAATGACCTATACTATTCATAGTGGAAAAGTTCTCCGGGTTGTTCTGTCATCACCACATTGATTGGTGAATGAGAGGCGGCCACCATCTTTCCATGTCGACAAGGAGCACAAACATATTGTTCTCAAACTTGAGCTTGGGAAATCCTTGGATGAGACCTAGGGCACTCAGTCGAGTGAGCAAGTCAAAGCTTATATGCCCTGTCTCCTATGCCACATACAGAGCTCAAAAGAAGGTTTAGCAATAAGGCAATGAGAAGAACCAAAAGACTCAGAAAAGTCAGCTCCGAAGACCCTCCCTATTCTTGAAATTTTACAAACCAAAATGCCAGAATAACCGAGAACTTGTGAAGTATCGCGTCTGAAACACACTTCCAAGCCCTCTGTTGACTAGAAATGCGCCCCCACACTTGGGCTGGTTCGACATCCGAAAGTATCGCAATGATACCGACGCCGCATTCCGACCCTAAATAGTGATAAGGGATTTGGAGTCGCCAGACAATCAGATAAATAATTAATATTTTAATACAATTGGCCAAAAGTATCAGTAATAATGTAAACATGAATAAAATAGCCAAAATACCTGGAATCGGCCAATTCGGAGGACGATTCGGAGTTATAGCGGAGATTGGTCCGAAGGTTCCCTAGGGCACCTTTGGCCTCAAGCTCGAACAGACTGAAGGTACAACCTCCGTCGGACCGGGGGTTTTGTGGAGAGGCTTCGGGCGGTGCCCCGAAGGCAGCAGTGAAGGGCAACTATGGCGGTTTGACCGGTGGAGCTACTTAGTCGGACTGACAATTCGGCCAAGTCTGACTGCCGGTATGACCGGCTGTTGCTGACAACAGTGTGACGAGGTCCGGTCAGACCGAAGTCTCAACACTGGTCGGACCGATGTAGCAGATCCGATCTGTGAACCTTGATATTTTTAACAAGTAATCTTCAAACGCCTCCAAACTTTGCAGAGATGTTTAGGAAGGCAATTGATCTGCAAAAACACCCAAAGGTCAAATACAATTCGGCCAAGGGCCAAATTACCAAGTATGGCAATAAAAACCGATAAAAAGGATAGCAATTTGTTACGTGGATTAACTGGAGGTTCACAAGCGAACCAGCAAGGATTACCGTGATTACGGACGCGGCAGACGGAGGGCTTTCAAGCAAACCAACGAAGATACAGAAAGTAAAGAAAAGTAAATGTGATTCAAAGATAGGGCTTTGGATTTTTGAGATTGGATAGAGAGCCTTGAATCGGCCTTGCCCGTAGTATTTATAGGGGGTGGGCTGGTGGTCCCTGGCTAAAAATACAGTAGGATTCGGCCAAAATTCAGTTGAGATAAGATTAGGACAAACACAATTCGAACCCACTTCAGATTCACATTCTGAATCCCTGACCGGTCTGACCGAGCCCATGGGTATGGTTTGATCGGGCCTGGCCGGTTGGACCGACCTACTATAGCCGGTAAGACCGGCCTTTGCTAGGTTTGGCATATTTTCGGTCAAAAATACCATTTTTCAGTATTTTACTTAGCTTGACCATTAATGCCATTTTTTGCTATAAACACATGCCCCTTGCCTTTTAGCAAACTTAGTGAGCTAAAAGCATGAAGGGCCTCAGGCGATACTTTCAATATCAGCCTTTTAACACTTTAAGCGTTTTGCCACACACTTGGGAAGTACTTTTTCAAATATCTACCATTCAAAGCCCTTCGAAATTGCTCTCCTTGTAAATACTCTAATACATATGCATTTTCTGGAGCGATTTCAACTACCTTAAAATCTCCTTCCCAACTAGGCGACCATTTACCAAATTTCGATCTCTTAGTGCCTACTGGCAAAATCGTCTTCCATACTAGGTCATTGATTTGAAATGATTTTGCTTTGACCTTCTTGTTGTAGGCTCTAGCTACTCTTTTTTATCTTTTTCTATTGAACCTAGAGCCTTCAACCTCTTATCCCTCACTTCTTCTAAATTATCCTTTAGAAGTGTCTCATATTCATCGACCGATAAGTCATCATTTCTTAAGAAACCTAAGTGAGCCAAGATCCACTTCTACCGGTAGAACGGCTTCTTGTCCATATACTAACTCATATGGACTGACTTTAGTGGCACCATGCTTTGCAACTCTACTAGCCCATAAAGCTTCAGAAAGCGCCTCATGCCACCTCTTTGGAAACTCTTCAATCTTCTTTTTGATTAGTTTAATCATAGTTTTGTTACTAGACTCGGCCTAACCATTGGCCTGAGCATAATACGGGGAAGAGTTTACCAATTTGATCCCATAGTATTTGGCAAAGTCCCTCACTTCTTTAGCAACAAACGAAGTACCTTGGTCTGTAGTGAGAGTTTGGGGAATGCCAAAGCTATGTATAATGTGCTTCAAGATGAAATCAATTACCTCATTGTGAGTCATGTTCTTGAGCGGCACGACCTCAGTCCACTTGGTGAAGTAATCTGTTGCCATCAACACGAACCGATGCTCTTTTGAAGATGGAGGATGAATTTGGCCGATGAAGTCTAAGATCCAACCTCAGAACGGCCATGGTTTGATAATAGGATTAAGCATCAATGCAGGTGCTAACTAAATATTACCAAACTTTTGACAATCTTCACACCCTCTATAGTATTTAAAACAGTCCTCAGTCATAGTCAGCCAATAAAAACCCGCCCTTTTGAGCATCCAACTCATTTTTGGGGCCGACTGATGAGTACCGCAAAGCCCTTCATGGACTTCACCTGCAGCAACTCTAGCTTGATCGGAGTCCAAACACTTCAAAAGTACTCCATCAATAGTCTGGCGATACAACACATCGTCAAGCAAAACAAATTTAAACGCTTGTCGTCGAACCTTCCGATCAACCTTTTGGCTCGGATTTATTAAATATTGAACGATTGGGATCCTCCAACCGTCCTTACTGATCAAAGGAGCAATAGCAAAATTCCCACTAGAATTGGCCTCTAGATTTTCCATTTGGACCTGCCCCCCGAGTGTTAAATCCTCCTGACAATAGTCGGTCGGACTGGCCATGTTGGCCCAGTTCAATCGGCTATTGCCAGACATCTGGCACGGGTCGGTCTGACTGACATGAAATGGCCGGTTTGATCGGGAATGCAAGGGCAGTCTGACCATGCTTACAAGGCCGGTCAGACCAACGGTAGTACTCTTGGATGATAATTCGTCTCCAAGCTTCAACTTTTCTCGTGTGCAGAATTTACCTTTCCTAATTTGATAGCCTAATGCTTCTTGAGCCAAGTCATTTGCAAGTGAGTTGGCTTCTCTAGATACATGAGTAATCTCAAAATCATCAAAGGTGGCAATTAGGTCTAGACACTTGTCCAAGTAGCTATTTAGTAGACCATTAAAACATTGAGCAAGTTTGGCTACTTGTTGCACAACATATTTTACACCCATGGAGTTCAACAACTCAAGACCTAGCAATAGGGCTTTATATTCGTCTTGATTATTAGTTGAATGAAATTCTAGATGGGCTGAGGTCTCAAAGTGCATACCACTTGGTGATACGAGCACCACTCCAACACCTTGGCCATTTTTGCAAGCTGAACCATCAAAATAAAGTTTCCATGGTAATACCTCAATTAAAGTGACTTCGTTACTCCAATTGACATCTACATGGTGATCCACTGTAAAGTTAGCAACGATTTTTCCTTTCATAGCTCTCAACGGTTCATAAGCCAAATCATATTCAATCAACGCATATGCCCTCTTGCCGATTCTACAACTTAGAATCGGCTTTTGCAACATGTACTTTATGACATCCGTTTGGCAAGTGACAACACATGTTCTAGGGAGAAGATAGTGACACAATTTGGTACATGCATAATAAAGGGATAAACACAAACGCTCCACAAACACGTACCTTGTCTCGGCATCTAGAAGTAGACGACTCCACAAGGTGTTGATGTACTCTTTTCCTTCAATGTCTTGAGTCAACACGGCTCCAATCACATTCTCCTCCACCGTGATATAAAGCCGAAACGGAATCCCAGCCTTCGGCGCCCTCACTACCGGCGGCGATGATAAGCACTCTTTGTTTTTCTCAAAGGCGCGTTGCTGACTTGGCCCCCAAGTGAACTAGGCTTCATTTTTTAGCCGGAGTATCGGGACAAAAGCATCAATTTTGCTAGTGACCTCATGCGGATACTCGTCTATCGGCATGGGATACTCGTCTTTTGGAGTGGCCTTGTTCAAATCCCTGAAGTCGACGCTGATGCTGATCTTGCCACTCTCCTTCTTCTCGACAGGCACGATGTTAGTGACCCATTCTGTGTACCTGCATGGCCTAATAAAACCTGCCGCTAATAGACGTTCAACTTCCTCTTTAACTCGGTCATAGATGGCCGAATTGAAGCGGCACGGAGGCTGCTTAAAAGGCCTAAACCCGGGTTTGATGGGAAGCCGATGCTAACTGCAACGATATTGCTCCACACGAGATTTTAGCCAATCAAGATCAGCGCTAGATATTCTGCTACCTTAGACACAACTGAGCCACACCAGCTGGCTTTACGAAAATAGGAACGAACCTCCCCTCTGATATGCTGACAAAGTCGTAATCCGAGAGGTCCTGCCCCGACAATCATTCTATCTCATCATGGGTGGCATCACTGGATGCATCGTCCAAGCTAACATGGGCCGATGTATCGGCGTGTACTATCTCGACTTCGTCGCCATCCCATTATATTAGGTGGTGGTGCAGGGTTGACGACACACACTGGTTTACATGGATCCAATCACGCCCAAGCAATACATTATAATTACCATGCACGTTGAAGATGAAGAAGGCGGTAGGTAGCGTCTTGTTCCCTACTGTCAGCTCTAGAGACAACACACATTTGGCCTCTGTCATGTCACTGTTGAAGCTATTGAGGGTAACATTGGTCTTATTCAGGTCGTCGTCATCTTTTCCGAGCTTCCTTAGAAGGGAGTACGACATTAGGTTCACGGTAGCGCCACCATTGACGAGCATCCTTGAGATCGTCTTTCCATCAATGTGTCCCCTTATGTAGAGAGGCCTCAGGTGACGACTCGTATCTCCGAGCTTCTCGAACACGACGCCCCGCAGGCCGAGGTCTAGCTGTGTGACCCCGGCCTCCTCCTGTAGTGGAGAGAACTCAAAAGGTAGCATGACGATGCTGACGTCCATCGCTTGAGGAGCGGGCCCCTTGGAGATGGGTGTGTAGTCGTCGTCGAGCAAATCATCATTGTCGGAGCTAATAACGGGTGCTGGGTCATCGACCATGACCGGCCAAGGTCTCCAAACTTTCTTCACTGTGGGTCGAGGATAGATATCTTCAAAAAGTGTGTCCCATGCCTCGGCCTTCTCCTCTCGTATTTCTTGTGCCCGCAAGCGTTGCAATGTCCTCTTTTGTGACTTGGTCATCCCTGAGGTGCCCACGATGGCTGAGGAAGGGTGCCAGGCGCCACAGTCTTGCTTCTAGCATTTTTGGCCGAACTGGGGCTTGTTCGGATCGGCCTCAAATATTTTGCGCTTGCCATAAGAAGTACTTTCTCCTGGTTAGTCGGATCGGCCATGGTGGGCCGGTCGGACCGGCCTATGCCGAAAACAGTTGTAAGGCCGGTCGGACCGGCTGCAGTAGGCCAGTTAGACCGGGCTTCGGTCAGGACCTTGACCGGGCTCGGTGGATTAACCTTCGTGCTATCCTGCCAGTGCACCCTTCGGGATTGGGACCTCTTGAGATCCCACCCTGATTACTATGGTCTCCAAGGCATCTTCACGTTCATCCCCTCTGGCGCCTTCTTGTGAGGTTCGGTTCTGAGGTACTATGGATAGGCGATGAATAATACTCTGATCCTTGTGCTGGACCTCATACCTGCCACCCAGAAACACTAGAAGGAATGTGAGTGTTAGTAGCTAGACACTGCCTAGAGTTCTAAGTTGCGGAGGCCAAGTCGGAGCCATCATCTAGTAGTAGGGTGGCAGCATCATAGGCTCTAGCATCTTTTCCCACTAGGGTGCTGAACCCGTTGGCCTGTTGGAAGCTCAGCCATGTCGAAGGTACCTCGGACCAGACCAGTGAAGGGTCCTGCCTGGCTGGAGGTAATCTAGCCCATGGCGGAGATGGGTCCGACTACTGGAGGCCAAATCCATCGGGAGGGTGTAATCCACTCGGAGGGGATGGCTCCGGCCACTGAGGCCCGAATTCTCCCAGAGGCTGGAATCCATTCGGAGGAGGTGGGTGTCACTGCCCCGATATAATAAATCAGGGCCTTTATTGAAATTCCATAGAAAATCAATAAACCAAGACGTTCATCATGCGACCACGAACAAATACGAGCAATCATTCACGGTTCGTAGACCGTATTAATACAAAAGTGAATAAAGGTGAAGAGAAACTAATAAAACAAAGGGTCCTAGATGAACGCCTCCTTCCAGTCTCGCCTTGACTGGGTCGCTACTCCAGACCTTCATCCTCCTCGTAGTATACGGGCTCTGGTGGTGTAAGTCAATGGGGGTGAGTACAAACGTACTCAGGAAGCCACCGGATGCAAATATAATGTAGAGTAATAACAAGGGAGATAATGGCTAATTTTGCGGAAAAGCGTGATTGTAAAGCATTAAATGTGATCAAGTTATTAGTACTGAAATGTAAACATGTGTATGCATCATCATCTTCTAACTCGAGGGGTACAGTCAGCCCCACCTCGCTCAACAGTCCTTACATGCTATGAATAACTCAACCATTCACATAATAGTAAACTAACTACGAGTAGTCACACAACTCGCCCTTGACCGTGGGCTCGGCTTTTCGAAAAGATTAAATAGCTCTAATCAGAGATGTACCACTGTACCCACAAGGCACACACTCACCACTTACACCAAAGTGTAACGAGATGACCCATACCACGGGAACTCATGCCAAAACCTCCATATGGTCCTCCTTGACCCGACAGCACCCTCTTATGGGTTTCATATGGTGTCCCCACGCGTCGAGCCTCACCATACCCCCCCTTGAGCCATGTAGGTACAAGTCACCCACAGGTTGCCCCTTGCCCCCTCCACTATGGTGCATCGAGTCGGATTATTCCATACTTTCAGTTAGGACTTACCCATTAGACTTGTGGTTGGTACGGAAGTGCTTTGCAACAGATCCCGCAGACCGGTCCTTATAGTGCCCCGGGTGCGACCAACCAGTTCCCGAGCTTGCAGCCGGAACCCACCATACTTATAACATAGCCAACTCCAACAGAGTCCAGAGACGAGAATAACGGGGAAATTCATATAACAGATTCCAACTATCTATGACTCATTATTTTTATACTATAGCAGTTGTGCCGGTACATTGGGCACTAGCTAATATATTAGAGTGACAAGGAGTTAAGGCTCAATAAGCATGGCTTGGGTTTGCTACACAAGGACTGGGATCTAATAAATATAGTGTAGGGCTTGATATTTGACTAATGCAATATTATCCTATGAGTTATATCGATAACTTATTAAAACATGGGCTCAATGATGATCAAAATGGGGGTTGTGACTTGCCTTGCTCAGCAAATGGTGATGGAGGAACCTCGGGGTAAAACTCCGGCTCCTCGACGAACTCGTAGTCTTCTCGACACGGAAAAATAAACATAGCATTCAATAAATAGATAAAACATCACAAAAGGATAAACATACAAGTTTATGGGTTTTAATATGAGAAATAAGGTTTTATTATTCTGATGTTTGGTGAAAAACATTAAAGATTAGTTTTTAAGGCTTTTCCCAATTTATTTTATGAATTACCAATTTTAATCTTAAGGGTTTTTTATTCATTTAATAAATAAGATTATTTTGGGCAATAGTGACATACTGTTTTATGGCATTAATGTGTAGAGAGTAAAATGCTGAATTTAATAAAATTGGAATGGTGAAATTTGGAGTTAAAATGAGCAAGTTATGAATTTTCAAAGTTTAAATCAATTTCTGGAATTTTATTTAAACAGAAATTGAGCTTTAGTCCACGGTGAGCCAGGCCCACGGTGGACCGCTGTACTGTGCATGTGGACCCAATCGCTCTGAGCCGTTCGATCAAGATCCAAGGCCCAGGCGCGAGGCGGGAAGGTTTAATGAAATTGGACGGTCACGATTAGATCTCGCGAACCGATACGACGTGGACGCACCAGATCGAGTCAAACTTTTAAATAGCGATTGACGACCCAGATTAAAGGATACCAGTTTTTATGAGGACATCACCGGCTGGGATATAAATATAATAAAAACAAAGGTGCATGCTTTCTATATTCGATTTACATTTTATATATTTGAGAAAAGGTTGCTGCACCATAAGTTGTTGTTTTCAATTACAGAAATTATTACATGGATTAAGGGACGCGTTGTGAGAAAATCAAGGGCATGGAACATCGTGGAAGTTGATTGGGGACCAAGGCAAGGCCATCCAAACATAATATACAAGTTTGGGACATTACTTTTGTTCCAAGAGAAAATATAAATAAAGTTCTACACGATTGAGAAGATGACTCGGATTCGGACCGCAGGGATAGCACCGAATTCAAATGTGCATAACGTTTAAATGGAGGACGGCCAACCGAGGGGTGGCCGAGGACGGGTGGGCTCCGGCGGTCACAACGGTGGTGACGGCTAAGGACGGCAGCGGCGCAGATCGTCGGCGGGAGCTCACCAGAGTTGAAACAGAGAGAAACGGAGGTTTGGTATTGCAAAGCGTCGGAAGTGTGCGGAGAAAGCGTATGAGGGTGTGGCGGAGAGCGGAGAGTGGCGAGCGGCGGGGGTTTAAATAGGGGCTTGCCGGCGTCGTTTTGGCAAGGGAATCAGAGGAAACCCGAAGGGTTCCTTCCATTCTCCGGCGAGGTTTCCTAACTCACGGCCAGGCTTCTATAATTGACAAAACGCGTGGCCTATGGATGGAAGGGAGTCGCCGACGGTCGGGGAGGGCGATCCGAGGGAAATCCGGGCGAACCGAGGCGGCCAGCGGCGGAAAATTGGAAGGTGATCGCCGGGAAAGGAAAGGGGAGGGAGGGATTCCATCGGAGAAGATGGATCCGACAGGTGGCCCCCACCTATCGGCTGGGTGAGCGAGAAAGGAAAGCCAGACAGGCAGGCCCGGCGGTCGGTGGGCGAAAGGGGGCTGACCGGTGGGGGCAAACGGGGCGCGGGCGGGAGAGAGAGGTGGGACGCGAGCGCCGACAGGTTGGTCCCACCTGTCGGTGGCTGGCGGTCGGACTGGGCCGGGCTCAGGGCAGATTGAGGGTTGAGGCCCATTTAGGTTTATAAATGTTTTTTGATTTAAAATAAATCCAGTAATTCATTTATTCGATTAAGGGTTGAATCACTGTTGATAAAAATTTGTAAAAATTCCTGAAATTATGTTTTGGCCTCTAGTTTATTCCATAAATTTTTCAAGTCCAAAATTTCAATATTTCTCCCTGTTTGGCTTTAATAGGGCTCTTTTAGGAGTTTTCTTTAATAATAAAATCCAGAAATTACTTTATTAATATATTTCTTTTATTTTATTTCCTTTTAAATCTTGGGGTGTTTCAATCCTATCCCCCTTACAGAGAATCTCGTCCTCGAGATTCGGATCAATCCTAGAATAGCTCAGGATGCTGGGCTTTGAGTTCTTCCTCTTTTTCCCATGTAGCTTCCTCCACGGGATGATTGCTCCACTAACCTTGTAGAAGCGGATGACGCGACTGTTGGTGGTCCTTTCCTTGACTTCCAAGATCTTGAATATCCAACTGTTGTAGGTCTACTTGCTCTGTTGGGACTCGAGATATTTCTTTAGTTGGGACACATGAAATACGTCATGTACCCCAGCCAGTGAGGGTGGCAGTTCCAACTGATAAGCGACTTCGCCTTGGCGTCGAATAATGGGAAAAGGTCCAACATACCGAGGGGCCAACTTTCCTCTCATGTTAAACCATTGAGTACCATGGAGAGGTGTTACTCGGAGGTAGACATGATCTCCCTCTTCAAAGGATAAATCTCGACGACGATTGTCCGCATAGCTCTTCTGTCGAGATTGGGCGGTCTTTAGTCGGTCTCTGATAATCCGTACCTTCTCTTCGGCTTCTCGAAGGATGTTTGTTCCGAATACTTGGGATTCACCAATTTGATCCCAAAGCAGAGGTGTCCTGCACTTACATCCATATAGGGCTTCGAACGGGGACATCTGTAGGCTGGCTTGATAACTGTTGTTGTACGAAAACTCAGCGTACGGTAAACTCTTGTCCCAAGTTGCTCCAAAATCCAAGACGCATGCCCGAAGCATATCTTCCAATATCCGGTTCACTCTTTCTAGTTTGTCCATCTGTATGAGGGTGGTAAGCAGTGCTAAAGTTTAGTCTCGTCCCCATATCCTCTTGAAAGTTCTTCCAGAAACGAGAGGTAAACTGACTTCCTCTGTCGGACACTATCTTCTTGGGCACTCCATGAAGACACACAATGCGGGCCATATATAACTCTGCGAGCTTAGGGACACTGAAGGTCGTCTTGACGGCTATGAAGTGTGCTACTTTCATTAGCCGGTCAATGATTACCCAAATAGAATCATATCCAAGCTGGGTCTTTGGGAGTCCGGTGATGAAGTCCATTCCGATCTCTTCCCATTTCCATTCAGGCACCTTAAATGGCTGTAACAGCCCTGCGGGTCTCTGATGTTCTGCCTTCACTCGTCTGCAGTTGTCACATTCTGTGATGAACTGAGCAATCTCTTTCTTCATGCTAACCCACCAATAGCGTTCCTTCAGGTCCTGGTACATCTTGGTGCTCCCGGGATGGATGGAGTATAAAGTATCGTGGGCCTCCCTTAGAATAAGGGTCTTTATCTCTGGTTTATATGGCACACAGATCCTAGTTCCAAACCATATGGTGTCCATTCTTGTCCTCTGAAAATCCTGGGGCTTTACCTTGTCTCATGTTCTTCTTTATGGCTGCTATATCCGGGTCTTCTAACTGAGCTTCTCAGATCTGCTCGAATAGGACTGGTTGGGTCTCCAAGGTGGCTAGATACGCTCATGTGGTTAACCCGAGGTTTAACTTTTCCATCTCCTTATATAACAAAGGCGCGTGATCCTGAATCACGATGGCGGTGCAGTATCCCTTACGACTTAATGCGTCAGCTACCACGTTTGATTTTCCGGGATGGTAGTGAATACCTAAGTCGTAGTCCTTTATTAATTCCAACCATCACCTTTGCCTAAGATTGAGGTCTGGCTGCGTGAAGATGTACTTCAAACTTTTGTGATCCGTAAAAACTTCGCAGCGATTTCCGACCAAATAATGCCTCCATATCTTAAGGGCATGCACAACAGCGGCCAATTCCAAGTCATGTGTCGGGTAATTTAGCTCATGGGGTCTCAACTGACGAGAGGCGTATGAAATAACCTTCCTATCTTGCATAAGAACACATCCCAGTCCTTGGCGAGATGCGTCGCAATAAACATGGAAGTCCTTCCTGATATCTGCTAGGGTCAGTATGGGTGCTGACACCAGTCGGGTCTTGAGGGTGCGAAAACTTTCCTCGCACTCGGGAGTCCATTCAAACTTTTTTCCTTTCTGCAATAACTTGGTCATAGGCTTGGCTATCTTGGAAAAATTCTCGATAAATCTCTGATAATACCCGGCAAAACCCAGAAAACTTCGTATCTCAGATACATGTGTGGGTGGCAACCAATCCGTAACTGCTTCTACGGTGGTAGGGTCCACTACGATACCTTGCGCAGAAATGATGTGTCCAAGGAATTTTACTTCTGTCGTCCAGAATTTACACTTGCAGTACTTGGCGTATAATTGGTGTTCCCTTAGTTTTCCTATGGTCAACCTGATGTGGGTCTCATGTTCCTTTTGGTCTTTGGAGTAGATGAGGATGTCATCTATAAATACCATGATAAATTTGTCCAAATATTCCATGAACACCTTATTCATCATGTTCATGAAGAAGGCAGGGGCTTTGGTTAATCCAAAAGACATAACAGTGCACTCATATAATCCATAGCGAGAGGTGAAAGCCGTCTTGGGTATATCCTCCTCTCGAATTCTCAACTGATGATATCCGGACCGCGGGTCGATCTTGGAAAATACCGTAGCTCCTTTCAGCTGGTCAAATAGATCGTCGATCCTGGGTAATGGGTAGTTGTTCTTGATGGTCACCTCATTCAACGCTCGATAATCCACACACATACGCTTAGCCTTGTCTTCTTTCTTCTCAACGAAGATGACGAGGGATCCCCACGGAGATGTGCTAGGTCTGATGTAGCCTTTCTTCTCAAGGTCCTCTAGTTGCTGCTTCATCTCAGCTAGCTCATTGGCGGCCATCCGGTATGGTCGCTTGTAGCCAAGGTAATCTGGTGCAGCCTCGGTCTTCCGAACTTTAGGCTCGGCATCTGGAATGTGACGGCAGTCCCTTCTTCACTGGTCACGGTCACTTGTCTCCGGGCACATCTGATCACTCCTTGGTGTTTATTGAGCCAATCCATTCCTACAATTAGATCTAGGCCTTGGCATTCTATTAGGATGGGCTCGGCCCAGAATATCGTGCCTTGGATATCTACCCATACCCTTGGACTATAGGAATGGGCTAGAGTTTGTTTTCTAGGGGTGGCAATTAGTACGGCTCTTGGTAGTTCACTTATGTTTAGATTGTTCTTTTCCACAAAAGCCGTTGATATGGAGTGCGTAGCTCTAGTGTAAAATAAACCCACTACAAGGGCCGAATGTACCGGGAACATACCCATGACGATCTTGGGTGTGGCCTGGGCTTCTTCGGCGGTGACGTGGTTGACGTGGGCACGGATGGTCGGGTTTGTCGTGACTCCTGGAGTGCGCTTAGGGTGAGGGCACTGGTGGGAGTAATGTCCCTCCTGGCGGCAGTTGAAGCAGATCACGGGCTTGCCGTGCTTGTCGCGCAGAATTTCCGTCTTCTTGGCCAGGGCGGGTGGGGCGGCTGGTGCGGTGGGAGAGGGGTGAGGCTGTCCTGGCTCTGGCGTTGGCGGCAGGTGGCACTGGACGATACACCGGATGGGGATGGTATTGTGGCGCCGGTGGAGGAGGTGTGAAGCGGGGCCTTTGTGCCATGCCTTGGTTCTGCCTGAAGCCGATCATTCTCTTCTTTTTCAGGTCGACCTTGTTCTGTTGGGTCTCCTAAATGATAGCTTTGTTTACCAACTTCTGAAAGTTGGCATAATCTCCAGAAATGAGCTGAAGGGACAACTCATCCTTCTGTCCCCAGAGGAACTTGGACTGTCTGGCCGTATCGGTACGGACCTCCTCAGGTGCGTACTAGGCCAACCTGTTGAACTTGTGCAGGTACTCAGGTTACGGATCTTCTCCCTTGTTGCAGGTCCCGAAACTCCTGCTGCTTCTGGGCAATAATGCCGTCTGGGACATGGGTTGCGCGAAAGGCAGTGGAGAACTCTGCCCAAGTGTGGATGTGTCCCTTGGGCAAGGTCTCGCGCAGGTTGTCCCACCATTCTACGGCGGGACCCTCGAGCTGATGGGTAGCGAAAGCCACCCTCTGCTACTCCGTACAGGTCAGGAGGTCCAGCTTCTTTTTGATGGTTCTCAACCAATCACCAGCCTCCATGGGGTTGGTGGTGCTCGAGAACGTGGGTGGGCAGACTCGGAGGAACTCTGAGAGCTGAGAGGTGGGGGCGGGAGCGGGAGTGGCGGGGCAAGGCAGTTCAGGCTGTTGGTGGAGGCGGAAGAACTGAGCCTGTTGCTCTTGCATCTGCTGCTGCTGCTGTTGCATCTGGTTTAACAGGGCAGCGACCAACTGATTTTGGTTGGCCATCATCTCGGCCAACGTGGGGTGGTTGGCGACTGGGGCTTGCCTCTGCCCAGTCACTCCCCACTGGGGCAAGTTGCCGTTGTCCCCTCCATTTTGGGGAGCGTCGGAGCCTTGAGTGTTAGTCATCCTGAAGTTTCCAAAATAGATAACATCTTCTTAGGGGGAATTGATACTAAGCTTTATTCCAAAATGTCGTTCTTCCGATTACATTTATTGTCTTTTATTTTAATCTTCACTAATGCCTTATATTCGACATGAGTGGCAATACAATTCAAAACAATTGAAAGAAAACAATCAATCATAATTACTACGTCTAGGGCAGCTCATGGGACGACTCGACCAAGGGCTCGACGGAGACGGTCGGGGTGGTGGAACTGGAAGGTCCGGCGGGAGGTGCACTGCGGGAAATCCTCTTGGGCCTCACGGTGGGGATCCGAAGCGATTTCCACTTGCGAGGCAGAAGGGGTGCGATCTCCTCGATATCTTTCTTCAATTCCTCAATCTGATGGTGGAGCTGAGGATTGTTAGCGACGTGCTGCCATAGGAGCTCATTCTGGCGTCGTAGCTCCTCTGCCTCGACAGCCAATCGGTGTCCCTGCTGGATACGGTGACGAAGATCTCCGTTCTCGCGGTTCAGATCCTCGGAAGAGTGTCGGTAAAAGTCGATCGTGTCGCGCTGTCTGTTGGCATCCTGTAGTGCCTCATAGTGGAGCTCATCCATTGCCTCCAACAAACTTATGGTGCGACCAACCGCAGAGTGGCGCTGAGAGAGTGTGCTGACGTAGACACTGTGGGGACTCCCTGGAGTGCGAAGGGGCACAAAGCAATAATCCATGTCGTAGAGCTCACTGTTGTAGATCATCCGGAGCTCGGTGAGGGCCTGGAGTGCGGTGCGCTGGCTGGCTACCAAGAAGGTAGGTCCTCCGCCTCGATAGGTGTGGGCTGTCTGAGGAGAGGGATGGATGACGATGGTGACCTCGCAGTAGCTCTCTTCCTCATCGGGGAAGATGCCATGGAACATCGGCTCGTGCTCGAATCCGAGGAAAGCAACGAGCATGCGTAGCTCGTGGATGAATCCGGCCTCGTCGAGAAGGTTCCCACTCATGGTACGGACCGACATCTACAAAAGAGAGAAAATTTTTGTGAAAATCTCGGAAGATGAGAGGATAAGTAATTTTGTATGAAAATATGGTTAATATAAGTCCTAGGGTCAGGTCTGTTTGGCTTCCTACAGTCAAGTCCGCACTGATACCATCTTGTCATGCCCCGATTTAATAAATCAGGACCTTTATTGAAATTCCATAGAAAATCAATAAACCAAGACGTTCATCATGCGACCACGTAAAAATACGAGCAATCATTCACGGTTCGTAGACCGTATTAATACAAAAGTGAATAAAGGTGAAGAGAAACTAATAAAACAAAGGGTCCTAGATGAACGCCTCCTTCCAGTCTCGCCTTGACTGGGTCATTACTCCAGACCTTCATCCTCCTCGTAGTAGACAGGCTCTGGTGGTGTAAGTCAATGGGGGTGAGTACAAATGTACTCAGCAAGCCACCGGATGCAAATATAATGCGGAGTAATAACAAGGGAGATAGTGGCTAATTTTAAGGAAAAGCGTGATTATAAAGCATTAAATGTGATCAAGTTATTAGTACTGAAATGTAAACATGTGTATGCATCATCATCTTCTAACTCGAGGGGTACAGTCAGCCCCACCTCGCTCAACAGTCCTTACATGCTATGAATAACTCAACCATTCACATAATAGTAAACTAACTATGAGTAGTCAGACAACCCGCCCTTGACCGTGGGCTCGGCTTTTCGAAAAGATTAAATACTCTGATCAGAGATGTACCACTATACCCACAAGGCACGCACTCACCACTTACACCAAAGTGTAACGAGATGACTCCATACCACGGGAACTCATGCCAAAACCTTCCATATGGTCCTCCTCGACCCGACAACACCCTCTTATGGGTTTCATATGGTGTCCCGACGCGTCGAGCCTCACCATACCCCCCCTTGAGCCACGTCGGTACAAGTCGGATTGTTCCATACTTTCAGTTAGGACTTACCCATTAGACTTGTGGTTGGTACGGAAGTGCTTTGCAACAGATCTCGCAGACCGGTCCTTATAGTGCCCCGGGTGCGACCAACCAGTTCCTGAGCTTGCAGCCGGAACCCACCATACTTATAACATAGCCAACTCCAACAGAGTCCAGAGACGAGAATAACGGGGAAATTCATATAACAGATTCCAATTATCTATGACTCATTCTTTTTATACTATAGCAGTTGTGCCGGTACATTGGGCACTAGATAATATAGTAGAGTGACAAGAAGTTAAGGATGAATAAGCATGGCTTGGGTTTGCACACAAGGACGGGGATCTAATAAATATAGTGTAGGGCTTGATATTTGACTAATGCAATATTATCCTATGAGTTATAGCGATAATTTATTAAAACATGGGCTCAATGATGATCAAAATGGGGGTTGTGACTTGCCTTGCTCAGCAAATGGTGATGGAGGAACCTCGGGTTAAAACTCTGGCTCCTCGACGAATTCGTAGTCTTCTCGATATGGAAAAATAAACATAGCATTCAATAAACAGATAAAACATCACAAAAGGATAAACATACAAGTTTATGGGTTTTAATATGTGAAATAAGGTTTTATTATTCTGAAGATTGGTGAAAAACATTAAAGATTAGTTTTTAAGGCTTTTCCCAATTTATTTTATGAATTACCAATTTTAATCTTAAGGGGTTTTTATTCATTTAATTAATAAGATTATTTTGGGCAATAGTGACATACTGTTTTTATGGCATTAATGTGTAGAGAATAAAATGCTGAATTTAATAAAATTGGAATGGTGAAATTTGGAGTTAAAATGAGCAAGTTATGAATTTTCAAAGTTTAAATCAATTTCTGGAATTTTATTTAAACCGAAATTGAGCTTTAGTCCACGGTGAGCCAGGCCCACGGTGGACCGCTGTACTGTGCACGTGGACCCAATCACTCTGAGTTGTTCGATCAAGATCCTAAGGCCCAGGCGTGAGGCAGGAAGGTTTAATGAAATTGGACGACCACGATTAGATCTCGCGAACCGGTACGACGTGGACGCACCAGATCGAGTCAAACTTTTAAATAGCGATTGACGGCCCATATTAAAGGATACCGGTTTGACAGGATCCGAGGGCTCAGATTAGATCCCCGAAGGATCTAATCTGTGCCTGTTCGCTAGGGATCATGCGGCACGGATGGATTCCTAGCATGGCACGTGGCGACGTGGGTATTTTACCCTTCGTCTCCGGCGACGGCGGCCTCGGGCGCGGCGGCGAGCGCCTAGGGGTCTAGCTACCAGTAGAAATGGAACGAGGGGAGTACGGCGGTTCCAACTGTACCTGTGGTGGCGATGATGGACGAAGGATGGTGGCCGGCGGCGAGGGTAGGTGGCGAGGTCTTCTCGGGTGGTCGACGGTGATGGTGATCCGGCGGGTTCCACGGCCAACCGAGGGGTGGCCGAGGACGGGTGGGCTCCGGCGGTCACAACGGTGGTGATGGCTAGGATGGCGGCAGCGCAGATCATCGGCGGGAGCTCACCGGAGTTGAAACAGAGAGAAACGGAGGTTTGGTATTGCAAAGCCTCGGCAGTGTGCGGAGAAAGCGTTTGAGGGTGTGGCGGAGAGCGGCGAGCGGCGGGGGTTTAAATAGGGGCTTGCCGGTGTCGTTTTGGCAAGGGAATCGAAGGAAACCCGAAGGGTTCCTTCCATTCTCCGACGAGGTTTCCTAACTCATGGCCAGCTTCCATAATTGACAAAACGCATGGCCTATGGATGGAAGGGGGTCGCCGACGGTCGGGGAGGGCGATCCGAGGGAAATCCGGGCGAACCGAGGCGGCCGACGGCGAAAAATTGGAAGGTGATCGCCGGGAAAGGAAAGAGGAGGGAGGGATTCCATCGGAGAAGATGGATCCGACAGGTGGCCCCCACCTGTCGTTGGGTGAGCGAGAAAGGAAAGACAGACAGGCGGGCCCGGGCGGTCGGTGGGCGAAAGGGGGCTGACCGGTGGGGTCAAACGGGCGCGGGCGGGAGAGAGAGGCGGGACGCGAGCGCTGACAGGTTGGTCCCACCTATCGATGGCTGGTGGTCCGACTGGGCCAGACTCGGGGCTGATTGAGGGTTAAGGCCCATTTAGGTTTATAAATGTTTTTTGATTTAAAATAAACCCAGTAATTCATTTATTTGATTAAAGGTTGAATCACTGTTGATAAAAATTTGTAAAAATTCCTGAAATTATGTTTTGGCCTCTAGTTTATTCCATAAATTTTTCAAGTCCAAATTTTGAATATTTCTCCCTATTTGGCTTTAATAGGGCTCTTTTAGGAGTTTTCTTTAATAATAAAATCCAGAAATTCCTTTATTAATATATTTCTTTTATTTTATTTCCTTTTAAATCTTGGGGTGTTATAGTGGGTTAGGCCACTGAGGTCTGAACCCTCCCGGAATCTGTGGCCAAACTAGAGGGTTGGTTTGGCCACTGAGGTCCGAACCCTGCCATAGGCTAGGACCAACATAGAGGGGGGTTCGACCATTGAGGTCCGAACCTTGCCAGAGGCTGGGACCAACCCAGAGGAGGGTTCGGCCATTGAGGACTGAACCCTGCCGGAGGCTGTAGCCACTCCGAAGAAGGGTTCGGGCCTTGAGGTCCGAACTCAACCCTCGTGGGGCTCAGTCTTCTAGGTGGGTTATGTCGTCCCGGAACCCGTGGCCGAACACTTCTCCTCTCAGACCTTCGCTGGTGCCTTTCCAAGAGCATCTTGTATGTCACCTTCAGCCTTCTGCGGTGCCTGGCCGAAGATGACGGCGTAACATTTTCCTTCCACACTCCTACTTCTGGATTCTTTGGTATGAGTGTGCATGTGCGAGTGTCTCCTATAATGACCGCTTTCCCTTTAGCCGACTCAGCTTGTTTTGGTCGAATCAACACTTTCTTTCCCTCAAGCTCAATGTTGTTCATGGGAAAGGGGTCTCTGTCCAATTTCATTTTTGGATTTGCTTCTATTGTCAATCGTCCTTCCTCTATCGCCGATTGAACGTGTCGATGAAAAACATTGCAATTGTGAGTGTAGTGAGAGTGCGAATCATGCCACTTGCAGTAGGGACACTGCTTTAATTCGTCAGCGGATGGCATGACTTTCCCTTTCGGCAGTCGTAGGAGTTGATTTTTTAATAGGAAATCAAATATCTTATCACACTTGGTTACGTTGAATGAATATCTAATCTCATTAGGCCGACTCTTAGAGGGAGACGGCCGCAATTCGGAGTAAGTGATGGGTTTAGACTTGGCGCTCCAAGTCCATTCGGACGTGTATGTATCTGCCGGATCTTCTTCCTCTTCGGATTCCCCCTCGTCAGAGTGCTCCATCGTGTGGATTTTAGCTCTTGGTTTATTAAAAGTCTTAGTGAATTTTCTATCTTTGGCTCGGCCTTACTGGACCAGAGCCTGTTGCAAGACTTGGCTAACGTCTAGAAGATTCTGATTCTCCATTCGCTCCTTAATTTCTGCCCATAGGCCATTAAATGTGAGGTCTGCCGGGTCTCTTTCTGATACGTTTAGGCTAAAACATTTATTCCTAGTGTCTCTAAAGCGCTTGACGTACTCAGAAACACTCTCGCTAGATTTTTGTTTAATTGCTGTGAGGAGTGATAGCCTAAGCTCGGTCTCACCTGTGTAGAAATAATCATGAAACTTCTGCTCTAGTTGAGCCCACGTCTGAATAGAGTTTGGCGGAAGCGCCGAAAACCAAGTGAAGGTGGTGCCGGACAAAGATAGGGAAAATAACCTAACTTTTAATGCATCTGATCCGCTAGCTTCGCCACATTGTGCTAGAAATTGACTAATGTGCTCTAATGTGGATTTACTACCCTCACCATCAAATTTAGTGAAGTCCGGGGCTCTATAACCGCGAGGGTATGAAATGGTATCAAAGTGGTCGGGATATGGATTTCGATAAACCCTAGCTCTATCCCGAGGTGTAAAGCCAGTGCATTCCCTAAATAGCGCGTGAATACGTTCCTCAATATCGCCGTGGTCTACTGCTTGTGCGCGTCTTTCATGTGGTGGTGGGATGCGTGGCAGTATATCAGCATGCTCTAGCCTATGCTGATGTGTGGGAGTATGCAGTGTGAGCGGTGATGGCAGAGCTGGCATGGGTGTAGGCGGTGGCGGTGCATGATAAGCTGGGTTTGCCTGGCCATAAGCATAGTTATGTGTTTCGGCTGTGGATGATGTAGCCAGAAACATGATAGTTTTACCAGTATTGACGTCCGTTCTACTATAATGTGATGTGTTGGCAGAATACTAGTGGTTGGTGCTGGTGAATTGGCCTCAGTAAAGCCGAATCTTCTAAACACTGCTGCTACTTGCGAGACAACTGCGGGTTCTAGTTTGTTGGCTAGCAAGGCGCTAACCGCCTGATCAACAGATGCAGTTATCCTATGGTCAACTTGTGAAGCAGATAAAGGGGGTGATGAGGGGCGTACCTCAGTTAGGTTGAGGGTGTCGCGCATGACGAAGCCCGAGCGTGTCTTTATGCAATCCCTGAGCATCAGCTCTTCGAGTTCCCTCTTCTTCGCTTCAATCTTTGCTCTGTCTTCCTTAGATATGTCTGCCATGATGGGCATCATAATGTTGCGGTCGTCGATGTACGCTCCCCCATAGTGCTCATTGGTGATGTAGTGGATGTAGACGTAGTATAGGTACTTGCTGCCAATGTAGAGGTATTAGTCATGATTGGTGTTGTCCCCAACGGAGTCACCAAAAAGTGTGTTGACACAGAAATGCGCCCCCCACACTTGGGCCGGTTCAATGTCCGAAAGTATCGCAATGATACCGACGCCACGTTCCGACTACCCTAAATAGTGATAAGGGATTTGGAGTCACCAGGCAATCAGATAAATAATTAATATTTTAATACAATTGGCCGAAAGTATTAGTAATAATGTAAACATGAATAAAATAGCCAAAATACATGGAATCGGCCAATTCGGAGGCCGATTCGGAGTTATAGCTGAGATTGGTCCGAAGGGTCCCTAGCGCACCTTTGGCCTCAAGCCCGATCAGACCAGAGGTACAAACTCCGTCGGACCGGGGGTTTTGCGAAGGGGCTTCGGGCGGTGTCCCGAAGGCAGCGGTGAAGGGCAACTCCGGCGGTTTGACCGGCAGAGCTACTTTGGTCAGACTAACAAAGCAGGCTCGAGCAGAGTGCTTCGGTGCGCAGGCTCCGGCAGAGGGCTTCGGCGTAGCGTAGTGCAGAGGGTCCCGGTCCGACCAGTAGAACGCCGCCAGTCTGACCGGCTGTTGCCGACAACGGTGTGACGAGGTCTGGTCAGACCGAAGTCTCAACGCCGGTCGGACCGACGTAGCAGATCCGATCTATGAACCTCGGTATTTTTAACAAATAATCTTCAAATGCCTCCAAACTTTGCAGAGATGTTTAAGTATGGTGATAAAAACCAATAAAAAGGATAGGAATCCATTACGTGGATTAACGAGAGGTTCACAAGCGAACCAACAAGGATTATCGTGATTACGGACGCGGCAGACGGAGGGCTTTCAAGCAAACCCATGAAGATGCGGAAAGTAAAGAAAAGTAAATGCGATTCGAAGCTAGGGCTTTGGATTTTTGAGATTGGAGAGAGAGCCTTGAATCGCCCTTGCCCCTAGTATTTTATAGGGGGTAGGTTGGTGGTCCCTAGCTAAAAATATAGTAGGATTCGACCAAAATTTGGTTGAGATAAGATTTGGACAAACACAATTCGAATCCACTTCGGATTCACATTCCGAATCCCTGACCGGTCTGACCGAGCCCATGGGTCCGGTCTGACCGGGCCTGGCCGGTTGGACCGACCTACTATAGCCGGTCAGACCGGCCTTTGCCAGGTTTGGCATATTTTCGGTAAAAAATACCATTTTTTAGTATTTTGCTTAGCTTCACCATTAATGCCATTTTTTGCTATCAACACCCTCATCAAGAAAGTGAGATATAGAAAACAAACTCTATCCTAAATCCTCAACCAAAGCGACATCTTTAAGAATGAAATTTTCATGAATTCTAACCATACCTTTGCCTTTCACTCTGCTCCTTCGATTATTGTTGAAGGTGATGTACTCACGTTGCTTGGTCGAGGTGAGGCCAAAGAACCATGATGTTTTCCCGGTCATGTGGCGCGAACAACCAGAATCTATGATCCACTTGTTCTCCAGGCCTCTGTTTGTCCTACACAAAACTAGAAAATCTTGAGTGCTCAGCGCTAGGGTGAGTGAAAAAACTGACGTGGTATCCAGCACTGAGGGACTCGAGCTGCAAGCAAAATAGTAGTAGACTATCTAATCACTGGTTATGAATTATGATAAAAGGTGCAAGGTCTACCTAAATGGCGAGAGCCATAAAAACGATGAGGTCTCCTAACTTGTCAAGGATCAAAACCACTAACACGTGGTCTAGCACCATATGAGTCATGGTGTATCCCACGATGGGCAAATCCTCTCAAGTGAGCACGGGGAGCCTCAATAAATGCAGGACGAGAGCAAAAAGTAGACTCATATATACCTAAAGATGGGTAATACATGTACTGAAAGATCATCTCCTGAGAACGTCGCTCATCCTTGATGTGACAATAACAGAAACCAACTAAATGACCAACCCACTGACAATATGAACAATGAAACACTTTCTTGGGAGCAGGATTATGAGTTTTGGGAGCAATCCTCACATGCTCTCTTGGTTTCTGCTGAGGGGCTTTCTTTCGTGGAGGAGGTGTTTTCTTTTTGGTAGGTTGGATGGGTTTCTTAGCCTCTGGTGGAGTGTCTAACTAGGCTCTCTCTTTCTCAAGGGTAGTGGGTGTAGTGAACATTATTTTTACCTTAGAATTTGAAGTGGTTCTCTCAAACCCAACCCTAAAGTTAACTCTGCCTTGTCAGCACACATCTTGGTCTTGGCCAAGAGAAAATCCACCCTACACTTTCCCTCAGTGCATTTGTTCACCTCAGAAAGAAGGTATTCATTATCGGTCATGATATTTTCAACTCGCCCTCTAGCAAAGCTAAGTTTGTCCTTCAGGATAATGTAGGTAGACATTTAGGCTACACATCCTTAGAACTCTTAGCACTCTCCAATCTAGCCTCTAGTTCTTTAACATACTTGTCTCTAAGTCCAATACTTTCAATGAGCAATGGGCAATTTGAATAAGCATCCGAAATAAGAGGACTAAACTCCACCACAGTGAGCTCTTTTTGTGCAATCCCAAGCTTATCAATAGTTTGAGCATGCACAAAACGAAGCTCGGCAAGCTCACTCATGACAATCAAGCAAGACTCACATTCATCATCATTTAACTTAGACTTAAACATGACATATTCAATGGAAATAGAATCAAGTCTAAGTTTAAGTTATTTGCATTCTCTAGCAGCTTTCACAAGTAACCTATCTTGATCAATTAAAGCATCATTTAATTCATCAACTTTGACTAAGAGTTGGTCATGGGATAAAATTACCTCTGATGAGTCAGGCTCATCGCCGCTATGGATGCTGTCGGCCATGAAGCAAAGGCCGGTGAAGTCCTTCACCTTCTTCTCCTCCTTCTGTGGTTCATCCTCATTAAAACTTGGCTCTTTACTTGAATAAGTGTCGATGTCACTCAAAGTAGCCATGAAAACTTTGGAAGAAGCCTTGGCTGCTCTCTTGGCAAGATTGTCTCGGTTATTCTTGTCCTTCTAGTACCTGTGCTCATTTTCATCTTTCTTTTTCAATTTAGGGCAGTTAGCTTTAATGTGAGAAAGATCTGTGCATTCAAAACACACCAAGAGCCTCCTCTCCTATGATCACATCTATCATTATAGAAGTGGATGAACTTCTTGACAATGAGAGCAAGCTCCTCATAATCTACAGTGTACACTTGTTCTTTTGTGATAGAGACCATAGAAGACAAGGCAAAACTACCAGCAAAGGCACAAGCACCTGAAGAACCAGATAAAATACCTCAGATGAGGTGCCACTGCCTGAACCGAAGACTAGTGCCAAACTAGTGCCATGGATGGTGGAAAAGAGTTTCCACATCCTTGGCGAGATGCCTTGGTAATCTCAGTGGACTTCAGCTTGCTAAAGAGTTCATCACAAGTTAACGTGTCATAACTTATGAATTCCTCAATGCTGGATATCTTCACTTCCCGTATGCTATAATCAAGAGCATAGAGAAGCTTGATAACTCTCTCATAATTAGAATAAGCAAGCACACCCGTGGAACAAAGATTACTCACGATTGCATAAATACAAGAAAACATGGCATCAATAGATTCACCAGGGCTCTGCACAACATTTGATATTGTTGGTTGTAAGTGCTTTGGCGCCTAGCCTTGATATGAGATGTGCCCTCATGAAAAATAGTCAAAGTGGACAAAATCACCCTAGTAGTCTGATGGTGCTGCACCCTATCAAACTCATTTCTACTTAGGCTAATCAATAGTATATTTATAGCTTTGTAGTTAACAATATACAGATCTTTCTCAGTCTCAGTAGTGCGAGACTCAGGGATGGAGTATTGTGAGTCCACAATCTCCCAAATCACACTTGCTTGGCTTTGTAGATAAGCTTACATGTGCACCTTCCAGTAAGAAAAATCTGTCCCATCGAACAAAAGAATTTTACTGACTCTGTCCATATCGCCAATGGATCACAAAACGGTTAAGATCAACTGGTGATCTTAAACCGCTCTGATACCAATTGTAGAACCGAAACGAGTGACTAGAGGGGGTGAATAGGCACATCAACATTTTTTTCGAATTAATGGCCTTTTCTAAACACCTAATGCTCCTCTAAATGAACAAGCAGAAGCAAAATCTCATAGACAAATTCCAAACAAAGCTAGTGCTATCACTTTCCTATCAGATATCATATGATGCGACAGTCTGAGAGATCACAAGCACTAAAAAAATCTAGCCTTCAAAACATCTTGATGTCCTGATTGAAAAGATAGCAGTACAACGCACACAATGTAGGTTAATAAAGCTCACAGACTAGATAGGCAAATCATCAAGTGCTAGAAAAATATCCATCAATCATAGCCATTTCATAAAGCACAAGATAGACACCATTAATTCACAAGCATTTAAACAAACACATGACATGCACACTTGGGTCACATAGAAATATCAACAAACATGCATGTAACGAACTGAAATAAAGAGCTTGCAACAATTTGATCTATCACAAAATATTTGGGGAAGTAATCTGTAAACGCACGAAAATCAAGGAGATAGATTACTATTTAGCTCCTGTGCAGAAGAAATTTTGTGCGGTCTCACAGCCTCCTCGCGCAGATAGTATAGCGCGCTTCTCTGTATAGAACACTCTACCACCACATGTCGTGTGCTTCACCGGGTCAGGCTCCACCCGCCGCTTGCTGCGTTGCTAAGCGCCAATCGCTCTACGCGCTGCTGGCCGAACTCCGTTGCCAAAACACCACCCCAGCGCTGATGAACATGAACTCCCATAAGAAAACTAAGACATAATCTCGTCAAAAAAAATCGGATGCACAGTAATCCTTAAGAAAACCAACTTCGGTTTTTTAAAGGAGAAGAAAACCGAAATAAAACCAACTCCGGAGGCCACCACCCGCCGCCGCAGGCCCCGAGTAGCCGGCCACCCCACCGCCCGCCGCCGCCCACGCCGCAGGACCCGAGCGGCCGGCTATCCCACCGCCCGCCGTTGCCAACGCCGCCCACCGCTAACGCCACCCGCCGCCACCCACGCCACCCGCCGCCGCCACCTCCCGGCCGCCGCCCACTCCCGGCCGTCACCGCCGACCACCGCCCCCGATCCAGCCATCACCATTTGTCGCCCACCGCCGGCCTTCGGACACCATTGCGTGTCACCGCCATCCACCGACCTTCGGACACCGTCGCCCGTCGCCACCCGCCATCGCCGCCCGACGATCAAGTAAATTTTTTCGGCTTAAAATTTTTTTTGTTTTTTATTTGTGAATTTTGTCATTAGTAAATATTCAAAATAAGGCCGAATTTAATTGGTAGAGACGTATAGATAGATATGGATTAAATTATGTCATTTGATGAATTAAATGATTGATATGGATTCCAATATTAAATTATGCAGACATATAGATAGCTTTATAATCCACTAGTATCTTTTTTAAATTTGTACTATTATAATTAAGAAAAAAACAATTGTACATGCATTCTACAAAAGGATTTAAAACACTCAAATTAAGTGGCTTTGATTGTTTGATATCCTAGACCGTCATGATCATACATATATATTTCTAAATGTCTAATAATTAAATAGTCGCTTGTTTTGAGTCTTAAAACATCAAATATTTATTGTACAAATGATCTGATCTCATTTTCTTGAATCTCCAATGGTTCATTTGATCTGGACCATACAACTTAAATGTAGAACGCATATGTGTAGCACGACTTTGTCATATGATGAGTGTAATGAATTTTGTGAATATTGTCATTGGTATGCATGATTTCATTGGGTGATTAGTATTATATAAATACTTCCTTATATATATTTCTTTTCGTATGTAATTTTTTATTTGACACCAACATAAATAGTGTAACGAAACCTATGCGTCACCCGTTTTGGACCAACATGTCTCACACGTGTCATGCGTGTGAGATCTGTAGGTCCGGAATTGTCCCTTTTTGGACAGCCTCGGAGTGGGCAACAGAGCGTGGTATTTATGATGAGTCATGAGTCCGAATGAGATTTCAATGACATAACATTGTTGTTATCTATTGCACCACTATCAGGCGTGCAATTGGAGAACAATGGGGTTATGCTTATGAAATTTCGTTCGGACTCATGGCTCGTCATAAATACCACGTTCTGACGGTCACTCTTGGGTGGGTTTAGGACCTATCTTTTCCTATATACATAGGGACATGGTATGCAGAAAATGTCTAGTACTTATGATGCATTCTCGATTGAATGAATGTTTGCAGATAGAATGGCTGAGGACGACCGACGGTGGATGTATAGTGGTTGGATGAAAAGTGAAGCTCACACGAGGGAGTGGGTAATCAACGCTGAGAAATTTGTAGATCATGCATTCTCTTTGACAACAAACACTGGCGCGAGGTGCCCATGCATAAAGTGTAGAAATTCTTGTTGGCAAGACAAGAGAACGTTGTCATTCCGTATTTGCAAATATAGTTTCGTGCCAAGTTATGAAGTGTGTACTTTTCACGGCGAGACAGACCATGAAAAAACGGTATTAGTAGTAGAAGAAGAAGATGATAGTGTTGCTGACGATAGGATGGATGAGACGCTTGATGCTATACGGCCGGAATTTGAATCAAACCCTAAGGATCCTCCAACACTAGAGGTCCAAAATTTTTTTGACATCCTTCGAGCTTCAGAAGAGCTGTTGCATGATCACACCACAGTAAGCATTCTCGCTTTCGTGACCCGTCTTATGGCCATTAAGTTGAAGTTTGCATTCTCCAACAATTGTTATAAGGAGCTCTTGAATCTGATCAGTGATATCCTTCCTATGAACCATAAGGTGCAAAAGGACAAGTACTAGTCAAAGAAAATGTTTTCTGCTCTCGGTATGTAGTATGAGAAGATTGATTTGTGCCAAGATAATTGTATGCTTTTCTAGAAAGAACATAGGAATGAGGTGAAATGCTTAAAATGTGATAAATCGAGATTCGTAGATGTCATAAACAAAGACGGTGAAAAGGTGACGACATAGGTTGCTCATAAGCAACTTCGTTACATGCCTCTTACACCTCGGGTGAAACGATTGTTTCTCTCAAAGAAAACCGCTAGATATATGCGATGGCATAAAGAAGGTGTACGTGAGAATAATCAAGTAATGGTGCACCCATCTGATGGTGAGGCATGGAAGGCTCTAGATGATTTTGATGCAGATTTTGCTAGGGATGCAAGGAATGTTCGCATCGGGTTGGCAACAAATGGATTCATGCCTTTCAATTTAACCACTTCGTCGTTTTCTTGTTGGCCTGTGTTTGCTATTCCATACAACCTTCCACCTTCGTTTTGTATGAAATATGAATTATGCTCCTGTGTCGCATTATACCCGGTCTAGAGCATCTTGGAACACGCCTGAACGTGATGTTGAAGCCCTTAATTGAAGAGTTGAAACAATTGTGGAAAGGAGTTGAAGAATATGACTATGACCGAAAGCAAAAATTCAATCTTTGAGTTGCATATCTGTGGTCGGTCCATGATTTTCTGGCATACAGTATTTTCTGGTTGGAGTTGTCATGGATGGTTGACATGTCCAATATGTGCGAAGGACACAGATTGTTTCCGTCTAAACTTCGGGGGAAAGATTTGTTATTTTGATTGTCATAGATGATTTTTGCCCATTAATCACCCATTTAGGTTATAGAGGAACAGTTTCAAGAAGGAAAATGTTGTTGTAAAGGGACCACCAAGACATTTAAATGGTAGAGAAATCGCTGATATGCTGAATGAGTTGGTCCTTAATGAAAATGAGGATGGATTTGTAGGATTCATAACCGAACATAATTGGACCCACATATGTGCCTTATGGGAATTGCCGTAAGTCAAATCACTAATTCTGATGCACAACATTGACGTTATGCATCAGAAACATAATGTTGGTGAAAGCATTATAAGTACATGTATGGATTTTGCGTACAGGACAAAAGATAATGTAAAGGCGAGAAGAGATTTAGCTAAGGTTTGTAATCGTCCAACCCTTGAGTTGACGAATAGTGGTGGTAAACCATGTGCCCCATTTTGTTTAAAACCTAAAGAAAAAACAAGTAATGAGGTGGTTGAAAAAATTGAAATTCCCATATGGCTACACCGCGGGATTTAGAAGCGTTGTGAATTTGAAGACAGGGAAATTAAATGGATTGAAAAGTCACGATTACCACATAATAATGGAAAGACTCCTTCCTGTAATGTTTTGCGGGTACCTGAATGATGATGTGTGGAAGGCGTTAGCTGAGCTGAGCCATTTTTATAGACAACTTTGTGCTAAAGAAATTAAGAAAGATATGATGGAGATGCTAGAGAAAGAGATATTGGTGCTTTTATGTAAATTGGAAAAAATATTCTCTACAGGATTCTTCAATCCAATGCAACATTTACTAGTTCATCTGCCATATGAAGCTAAGGTAGGTGGCCCTATGCAATATAGGTCGATGTGTCACATTCAAAGGTCCCTAAAGAAGCTTAGAGAGATGGTTGGCAATAAGGCCAGAGTTGAAGGTTGCATTGCGGAAGAATTTAAATTTAAAGAGATAGCATACTTTACTAGTGTATACTTCGCTGAGCATAACAATATCAACACACCTGCTACATGATACCATATGGATGAAGAACATCCTTGTAGTGATCTCCAAATTTTTGGGTGGAAGGGCATAACTGTTGGTGTCTCCACGACATATTATGTAACTCAGGAAGAACGGACATATGCCTTGCTCTACATGTACTCAAAAATGGAAGGGATGGAACAATATTTCATGTAAGTCAATTCTTTTTAGTTTTATATTTTACCTCCAAATTTTATAGCCGTTTGTTTACCTATTCATTACAATGACACTACGTTTGATTCGAAATACTTGACGTCTAGTCGTCAACCAACGGAGAAGCAATTATATAAATTGCGTTGAGAAGGAGTAAATGGCGGGCCTAGTTTCCTCATTTGGTTCAGAGAACATGTAAATCCTTACCTTTTGTGACACATATTATTTTACTCTATTAGGTTAATTATCTTATAAACTCATATGATTTGCAGTGTGTGCTCACTGAAAATATACATATAGACTTGCGACAGCTCTCTTACGGAAGTATTAGTGCCAAAAGTTACGGTCGCTATGATGTTAATGGTTTTCACTTCCGTTCAACTCTTTTGAAGCATATCGACCTCTGGCGGCAACAACTAATACTGGAGTTGTTACAAGGGTTGTTAATGGACAAGGACACGAAACTATGTATTATGGAATCATCAAAAATATAATCAAGTACAACTTTGCCGGGAATAAGGAGATTAAAGTAGTCTTATTCGATTGTGATTGGTTTGACCCCAAACATGGTGCTTGAGAAAACCAATTTGGGATGGTTGAAGTCAAACATGCGGAATGATTATGTGATTGCGATAATTTTGTCCTTGCTCACCAAGTCGAGCAGGTGTATTATATGTCATACCCATGTGAAAAACTAAATACTTGATGGGTAGTCTACAAAGTGAATCCTCGGGAACGTCTACGCACCCCTAGTGATGGAGCTTATTAATTAGAGGTTGAAGAGGTTGATGAGGTTTACCAAGATGATGAATTGCCGACTTCATTTAATGTAGAGCTAGACTCGCCAGCAGATCATTTTATTAGCGATTCTAATGATGTAGCAGTTCCCGAGAAAAGGAAACGCCAACATAAGAAGAAAAAAGTAACATGGCGTACTTTGGGGAGAAAAGGACAAATTGATCCTAATTTTGATAATAATTGACAAGTAATTGTTTTCATACATGCATATGTAATATACTTCATATTACATGTTTTTTCATATGTTCAAACCTTTTGTACTAATAAATGCTCGTTTGTGCTTGTTTTGAATAGGATGTCGAAAAAGGTGAAGACTGTCACGAGGAAGCTTTTACGCTTTGCGAATACATCGGTGAGCACTCCTGCGAGTACACCGACAACTCAGGAGGACACCCTATTCTAGGGTAGTTCCTCTTCTTCAAACAGACGTCATCAAGAGCAGCTCTTGAGATGCATAGATCCGACATTAATTGGTCGGTCTATTGCATTTCAAATGGACGATGAGGTAACTTTCAAATTGATTTTTATGCCAGTTATAAACTATTACTAATTGTTTTAATACTATTTTGCAGGAGGAAGAAAACCTGGAGAGTGCGGGTCATGAGGATGACCTGGTGGGTGGGGGGAAGGAGGGAGATGACCCGGAGGGTGCAGGGCAGGGGGATGACCCAGAGGGTCCGGGGCAGGGGGCTAATCCGGAGGGTGCGGGTCAGGAGGAGGGGGGCTGAGGCTTAAGGGTCCTCACAATCTTTCAGGACGAGCCACCTGGTCGCCCCACTAATAGTCTCTTCGGGTGGAGCCAAGATCGAGATTACGCCTGTAGGTGATGGGTAAGTCTAATACTCTGTTGTTTTGCTTTTTTCAAAAAAATTCTTTCAGTAAACTGACTTTATTTATTATGTATTTCTAGATCTTGGATTGACTCTCGGTTTGACGGCACTTCAAGGGTCAAGCAGGTTAACCAAATATTGGGTAAACTATGTCATCTGCACTACCTAGGGGTGCTGACAATGCCGACCGGTGAGCGGGTTCTATGCCAGACATAGGACCAGTACCGGCTTGCTCCTGACGGGCTCCACGGAACTGCTCAGGGGGCGATGTATCATGACTTCTGGGTATGTGTTTTTTCATTCTTCTTTTAGTTTTAACCCAAAGTTTTTGGAGTTACAGCACTTTACTAATCATGACTTTTGCAGTTACACTTTTGCTTGTCAGAATCAGGCAATCACCATAATCATGCCCTTCAAGTCTTCAACAACAATGCACACAAGGTGGTGAAAGACCCAATTTCATATGTTCGCATTCAAGCGAACAATGCGTACTACAAGGAGAAGCTAGGGCAATGAATGAGCAAGGCGACGGGTGCTTCAACAATATACTTGACTAAATAACAATACCGTTCGGTAAACAATTCTAACTTTTTTAATCTTCGATTTTTGAGATTTATTTTCATATAATATAGAAGCTTAACATCTGTATTCAGGTGAGGATTCCATGGTTTGCAAACCACGAGGATGCCTATTTTGAATTCTGCAAGATTAGGTCTTCAGCTGCATTCAAGAAGACTTTCGAGCAGAAAAGACAATGCCATGGGACGGGTCTCAAGCACAGATATGGTGCCAATGGACATATCTGCCACGCTAAACGGATGGTAAGACCTCCTTCTGTCACTTTATCTATAGAGACATTGTAATGTGACTAACTCATATCTACTATACAGGAAGCTAAATCTGGCAATGTGCCAAGTGACATCGAGGTCTATGCTTCTGGTCACAAAGGAAACGATCCTACACAGCTAGATGTCTTGTGTAGCCAGTCAGCCATGGATCATTTGGTGAGATGTTAGCAATGTTAAGAGTCTGCATCATTTCATTTTTCTCCGTCTAATCAGACATGTTGTTTTTTGCAGGCGCAGTATGGTGAACACATGGTTCAACTCCATGGAGAGGACTATGATTGGTGGAGAGAACCTATCGACCCAATAGCCGTGTACTCCACCAGAGGTGGAAAAAGCCATGGACGGTGAGATGATGTTTTTCTCAATGTTTTGTGTATGGTATTGTAATGGTAACTAACTCATTCAATGTTGCAGGTACTCCATGTTCAATGGAGTTATTCACTCGAGGGCGGTGAGATCTCAGAAGTCAGCTCAATCGTTGCAGAGCTCCGTCGGAGTTGGCTCCATTCGTCGTCGCTCAGAAGCAAACTCGGAAGTGGTTCAGCTGAGGGAGGAAATGAGGCAGTGCGACGAGTACATAAGGCAATAATAAGAGTATTATACCACCTGCTTAGCACAACAACAGGTGATGTTGCAAGTAAGTGTAGTTTACTGTGTTGCAGTTATAAAGTACTTAGCAATAGGTTTAGAACTAACTATTTGCATTACAACATGTGTAGCAAATGACCCAGCAGCTTCATGGATTTGACATGTCTATGTTCCAACCGCTACCTACCCCGCCACCACCAATTCCATTTGTTACTCCTCCTACAGCTGAGGTACCTCCTGACATATCGTTATTTGAGTTACTTTAGTTAGTTAAGATACTTAAGTTAGCATTTAGAAGGTTATTTGAGTTCATTCTTTAATTTTGTTTGTTTCTTCAGAGTTTCCGTACGCCCGGTCAATATGGAGCCTCCGGGGCAAATGTGGATGAAGCGGGAGGCAGCGGTGGCGCCCACGACCCAAATGTGGGCGATTAGTGAGTATGAATGTATATTGTGAAGTTTGGATTGAATCTGGATGTGACATGCAATTTCAATATAAATTTGAATGTGTTATGTGAATCTGGATGTGTTATGTTATTTTGTATGTGAATTTGGATGGGATATGTGAATTCGGATGCGTTATGTGACTTTCGATGTGAATTCAATTGTGTTATGTGATTTTGGATGTGATGTGTGAAGTGTGGATGTGAATTTGGATGGATATGTCAATTTGGATGTGAGATGTGATTTTGGATGTTACATGTGAAGTTTGAATGTTATTTTGCATGTGAGATGTGATTTTGGATGTTATATGTGAATTGTGATATAAATTGTGGTTGGATGTGAGTGTGAATAGGGGAACAAGGAAAAAAAATGCCAGCTAACTTCTGTCGGCTTTGACCATAGCCGACGGAAGTTAGCTCCTTTCGGCCACGTGGGCAGAAAGGCTAACTTCCGTCGGCTAGGGCCAAAGCCGACGGAAGTTAGGTGGCCCTAACTTTCGTCGGCCAGACTGGCCGACGGAAGTTAGCGCACCTCTACTGACGTGGCAGAGTTCCATGCTAACTTCCGTTGACGGCCAATGGAAGTTAGCTAACTTTTGTCTCCCCGCTTTCGTCGGCCATATGCCGATGGAAGTTAGCCTTTTGCCGACGGAAGTTAGCTTCTTTCATTGGGAAAGGGCTATCTTTTATCGGCTTTGGCCAACGGAAGTTGTCTGGATTGTTGTAGTGATGAGTTGGTAGAAACCCTAGGACGAGGGAGCCATTTATAGGCAATTCAAAACAGGAAAAGACACAAATACCCCTGGGGGTTTTTTTATAGACTTGAAGGCCCATAGGGCTAAAAATTTAAAATCCTATCGAAAGGTAGTTTGTCCCGATTCAAAGCTTTCTTAGTAACTACGACTCTGCTTCAGGACGCTTTGATCTCGATCCGATGATTTTGAGCCGAAACTGATAAAGCCTTCCAAATCTTCGACACGTGTCACCAATCTACGAATTCGATCGCCAGCAAGTCTCTCCTACTCTCGATCCCTCGAGCCGCCTTATCACTTGCACTGGCCTCCCATTTGTTGACTTGGTCAACACATTGTCTTGATCATCCGTCCATCCATGTCTTGCTCCATCTCCACGTGTACGCCTGAGATCTTCCTCAACTTCACTCGGCACCCTTGATCCTCTAGCATCAAGCTCCCTGCTTGACCCTGATCTCCTGCCATTGATAGGTTACTCACATCTCAACCCTGCATACAATGAGACAAGCAAAATATGAATCTCTATGCAAAGCACACACTGATCCCATCAGTGAACCCAAATAGGAAATCACAAGTCCCAACCATAAATCAGTCAAACTTGTCAATCACTCATCACTAAGATAAAACCACAGTGAAAACCCACTTGGTTTCTCAGATTCGGAATGAAGAAATACTCCCTGAAGGCCCCGAGCTTTCAAGGCTACAATACAGGGTGTGGCGCTATCACATCATCAACGACGTGCTAAACAAATCCAGAGTATGCTCACCATTACTGCGATGCATCTCTCGGGACAAGGGCCAGCAGATACTCCAAGACATCTATGAAGGCTTATGCGGCAACCACCTAGCGCCCCGAGCCCTCGCCGTAAGTACGCTTCGCCATGGGCTATATTGCCCAACCATTATGACCGACGCCAAAGCATTGGTGCGCACCTGCCAAGGATGCCAGTGGATGGGAAGGTGGAGCCACCGTCCCCCCTGGCCTCTACAAGTTATAACTCCAGTATGACCCTTGTCTAGATGGGGTGTGGTCTTGATAGGACCCCTTCCAAAAGCAAAAGGGAACCTCAAGTTCATGGTAGTAGTGATTGAATATTCTCAAAGTGGGTCGAGGCCGAACCCTTAACAGCCATCACCTCGAACAATGTCTAGAAATGTTTCTAGCAGAATATCATTTACATGTTCGGAGTGCCAAGGAAACTAACAATTGACAATGACACCAAGTTCGACGTTGAACCATTCAGAGAATTTTACACTAGGAATTCAATTATGCTTTGTAGCCATCAGGCACCCGCAATCCAATGGTGCCACCGAAAGAGCCAATGGGAACATATTATCCGGCCTAAACAGCCATATTATAGGCCTCGTCAAGGGGCTCTGGATGGAGGAATTGCTAAAGATTCTATGGTCCATTCGAACCACTCAAACCCGGTCGACAGGATTCACGTCATTCCAATTGCTATAGAGAGATGAAGCCATGACATCAACGGAGCTCAAAGGTGGATCCCTACGAGCAACAGAGCCTAAAGCCGAAGAAGAGAGGTGTGCCTCGCTGGATTTGTCCGAAGAAACAAGGTGTTGGCGCAACGGATTACGCTAACAGGTTCTTTAAACTTAAGAACTAACAAACGAAGTGTTTGTGAAAGCGGAGTAGCTCAAGCCTCTGAATAGGATAATAGCTCGAAGTAGTGTATTGAATATCTTAATATTCGATGTCTATAACAGTATGAGAAGGGGGTATTTATAGGTAAAAACTCTAAGGAAAATACCTTTTTACCCCTCAACTACAACCTACATATTGGAAACTATTTTGGTACCCTGAATAGGGCTAATATGGTAAAGTATATTCGAAGGAGGTAGATAAAGTAGGCTTCCCATCCTTCTAGTTGTTTTCTACTACGAAGGTAAAGCCTTCAGAGGGTCTCTTCGGACCGGAGCCTGGACGAACCCTCTGGCTTTAACCCTTCCAGTTGGAGACAAGTCTTGGTCTTGGAGATTATGATTTGTCTTTGTCTTAGAATCTTGAAGATCCTGAGGATGAAGTAATTTCCCCCAACAGTAGCCCCTCGAATACGCTTCTCCGAATAACCTGTATAGCAAGGAGAGCAGTATACGCAAGAAATATTTTCATGCTCAGGGACTTAGAAAAAATTCAAGGTATTATAACCGTTCGAAGTATCTTCAACATCAGAGGTGTATCGGACTCAAGCTTCGAACTTGAATCTTCATGGGAAAGCTTCGCAATAAAACGGACCGTTGCGAATGCGGAGCATCGCAAGGAGACATTAAATTTGAGCTGTTACCCCTCAAGTAGCTGTTAGGCTTTTTTGAGAAAGAAACGGACACAAATTTAACTACGGGTTCACACCTTTTTACCTTCTGGTCCCACCCGTCAGTGGCAGAAGTTGAATCTGTAAGTGTGAACACATATATGAACCGTGCTAATCGAAAGTAGAGGGGTTATAAAAGGAGGTATCGAACCGCGACGGAAAATTTTACAGAGCTCCGGTTCTAAGCCTCCACATTTTCACCTTCAAACCCTCTCCAACGCTTTTGAGCACACATCCGATGGCAAGGACCAGCGCAAGGGTGCCGACAGGCAACGGGGACTCTTGTGCAGAGGCAAGCGTGGGCTGCATCAGCGGTAGTGGCAATGGCGGGAGCCCCAGGGGGTTCTTGGCCAAAAAATCCGTGAGAACTCCGCCCGCCATCCAAGAAGCCATTGAAGCAAAGCTTTCTCCTTCGGCAATCAACATGTTCAGTGGAATCCATCGAGGAGGCGGTGAATGGGAAGCTGGGTCCAGGAATGAGGACTCGAGTCCCTAGAATAGAGGTGACCCCAGCGCCGAGGAGCGGAGAAGTGGTGGTCTTCGAAGCCTTCTTTGAAGCGGGGCTAGGACTTCCTGCAATAAACTTTTGGTCGAGGTATTGGACATGTTCCACATTACCTTACCGCAGGTTTCTCCGAACGCCATCAAAAGATTGGCCGTCTTCGAATGGGCCCTTCGAGCTGAAGGATGTGAAGGGAGGTCTGAGGTCTTCGCAGCTACTCACGAAGTATCATGCCAACCGAAGCCACAAGATGGGCTCAGAGATTCCAAGGTGCTGGTGGACTTCAGGAGCGTCAACTTCCAGCTCTGAAAGGAGCATTTGAAGAATTTTCCAGCGAAGGCGATCAACGACTGGTGGTACTCCGATTGGATACTCCAGTGGTTTTATGCTAAAGTCGGTGAAGACTCTAGCCTAGCAGGGCACCTACAAGAGATGGTAACGGAGGGAAGCAGAGGTATCCCCGGACCCAAGCCTCCTATCAACGTGGCTCGGGTTACTATCTTCGATGGCCAAGCGCATGAGCATACGGGACTTGGCCGAAGAATTCATTGCCCTTCGGATTCCTCCTCTTTGGGCCGATTTGCCGATAGTATTCCAAAGTGCTTCAGAAGGAGAGATTTGAAGCCTGGGTAAGCGTTCGCATCTTCTGCATTAACATTGATTAGAGAATAGATAGTATCCTCAATAGATTACCTTTTTTAGCAGCTCCATTAGCGTTAGCTCTAGAGCAGATAGCTAGGGCTATGGAATGGGTGCTTGGAGACCCTACTGTAGCGGAGAAGCAGCAGAGAGTAGAACTTGTTGGGAGCAGGGAACACTCCAACCGAGTGTGGAATACTCTCGGGATGGATGGCTCCTCCTCTGCCGGACTTCAACTCAACGGGAGCAGTTTCTCGGAAGAGAAAAGCCACCGCTGGGACCTGCAAGAAGGCCGCGAAGACTCCCGTGAAGAAGGGAAAGAAGACAACCAAACTCCCTTCACCTCCATCATCTCTGGCTTCGCTCGATATTCGGAGCTCCTCTTTAGAACAGTCTGAAGAAAGAGATTCAGATGTTCGCATGGAAAAGGAACTGGACGACTACCTTCTACATGGTGATGAAGGTGAGTCCGAAGTTGCGACCGAGGAAACCCCCTTGGGAGACTATAGAAGCGGCGGTGGCGACTCACTCTGAACCTGCCAGACTCGAGCCAGAACCCGAGCTAGAAAATCCTAGCTCGCCAGGTGATCGGAGTAGTAGCGACGGAGGCCAGGGCTTTGACGTCTGCTACTCCGGCACATACTTCTGGAGAGGAACTCGACGAGTACCTCAAGATGTATGAATTCCTGGGGGACCCCGAAATCCTTCCTCAAAGTCTAGACGGAGGTATGTCTCCCAACTTTTTTCTCGCAATTCCTGAAATGACTGCCTTGCATCAATAATATTTCAATGAATAGTTAATGAATACCTTGCATTTTACAGATGCTTCAAGGAGCAGTATGGCTCCAACCAATCATGGAGCTTCGGCTCCTCTCGGAGATGAGGCTCCGGTCGAGGTGATAGCTCCAACGACTAGAGTTGCTTTGGGTGAGGTGGCTCCGCCTGAAGGAGCAACTCTCGAAGGAGGATCTACTCTGACCGAAGTAGAAGCTCCAATTTTTGTACTGGGGAGAGGTGAGGGCAAGACTTGTCTTGGGCCTCTCCCTTCTTTAACAACAACACCTTCGTCAAATGATCCTTCGGTAGGCGCTTCGGAAGAAGACCCCGCTGAAGACGATCAACGAGCCCTGGCCTGGCTCCCGCTATTGGCTCCAGTTCTTGGAGCAATGGACAAGGCTCCAGGCTCTTTTGGAACCTTTGGCGGACAATAGCTAAGAGGTCAGGAGCTCTGAGCTAGTCTCCGTTCTCATCGAGGCCAGCGGACTGGAGCTCGACTTGGCCCTCAAAAAGGCTACCCTCCAGGTATGCAGCAAATAACAAGCATATTTATTTAATGGAAATTACATTGTACTCACTTTGATTTTTTGCAGTAATTCATCCTTGATAGAGCGGTAACGACTTCCAATGAGCTTGAAACCAATCGGCTCAAACGGAAGGTTACAACGCTTCAAATCATCCTCAAGGGCTCCGAAGATAAAACTCTGCATCTGGAGGAAGAGCTCCTTGAGGAACGGAGGGCTAAAGCCATAATGGAGGAAGCACTCCGGGCAGAGCAGCAGACCTGCGCTAAACTCAATTCTTCGATAGAAGAAATTAAAGTGGAGCGTACAGTGCTAAGGGCTGAGATCGAGAGGCTTCGGAAAGCGGAGGTGGATTCCAGCACTGAACGTGTAGAGCTTCAATCTTCACTCAAACAAGCGTTGGTCCAGAAAAATTACCTGTTGTCGAAGATAGCTGAGATTTCCTTCATTGCCTCCGAGTTGACGAAAGGCCGAGGCGAGGCACAACGTGGAAGCTAATCAGGCTCTGGATACCCTAGGGGAGTTCTAGAATATTTCGACACGGTGTACCCGTATTCTTCATCTACGGCAGACAAGCCTCTTGATCGGAAGCTCAAGATGATCCAAGCAGCGGCCAAAATGATGAAGGGCTCCGGGACCCACTATAGGGAGATCTCGAGGCAAGTAGCCAGGATCGGAGTCCTTTGACACCTCAAAGCCGTCGGGGTCTCTGTCGCTCCTGTGAAGGGTTCGACGCCGGTAAGCTTCGCCGACGTGGCTTCGGCTTGGGAAGCCTTCCGGGTGACCTGGAAAGCAAACAACGAAGCTAAGGCCAAGGCTTGGATCGACGAAGCCCGTCAGTAGAGGCTGGCTCAAACAAATCCTCTGGCTCCAGCTCCGACAACTACTCCGCCAACCGACCCGAAGGTCTAGCTTCTAGGGCATTTTTAATTATGTACAAGAGATCTTGTAATGCCCTTTTATTTTAATGAATGAAAAGTTTATAAATGAAAAGTCTTCGCTTGAATGTTTGTTTTTAGGTTTTGCTTCATACTTCGGATCCTAAGATCAAAGTATTAGAGCTTAATGAAGGGCGTCGCCAACAATGGGTTATCCTCAAAAGCTTGAGGCCTTACAGGCGCTCGTGATTTTCTGTTCCTCGAGGGGAGCAAGGGGAAATAGCACCCGATGTTTGTAGCGAGGTTCTTTCTTATATTAAAGAGGAGGATAAGGTAGTAGTATCTTCATCCTCAGAGTATGTAGATTGGTCTGACTCGGAGTACCAAGTCGAAGACCCAATGGAGGCTAGCTCCAAAAAGCTTCTATCCTGGGCTAAACTTCAAGAAGAACAAAAAAGTTGCAGGCTTCGAAGAATAAAAGCACTTGGACCAAAAGAAAAGTTTTAAGAACTCCAGGCTCTGAAGACTGAACTGGTCCTAGGGGTAGTTCTAGAGGTCGGAGGGGTCTCCGTTTTTATTTAGGTTTAGATAATAATTTTTCCTAATCATGATGATTGTAACATGATTATCCAATTAATACAAATTAACTGAGAAGCATCATTGTATCTTACTCCCCTGCCCCTCCTTGTGGATGGGGGATCATATGCAATGCAATAAGGTCCGTCGGACACAATGTTTGGTATAAGAAACTGGTGCTTCGAATAGTACTTGGTAATCATGAATTTAACTCTTTTGTAGAGTTCTTCGAACTGTACGTTCATATCGTAATGTTTATAATTTTTTGAACTAAGTCTATACTTATGAGCTCCGATATTGGTCACTTAGGACTTATGAAGTGTTTAATTTGGCCTGAGCCTTGAAACCTTATTGCTTGGTCGCCTATGACTCTTTTACGGATGCTTCGATCCTTGAGGATCAGAAATCTTTTCTTTTATAGTCCTTAGACTCTTCTACGGATGCTGTCAAGTCGAAGCCTGAAATCTGTAGGATTTGTCCACCTTCGGCTCTTTTACAGATGCTTCGAACCTGGAGGATCGGAAATATGTTCTTTTATAGTCCTTAGACTCTTCTACTGATGCTATCAAGCCAAAGCCTGGAATCCGTAGGCTTTGGCCACCTTCGGCTCTTTTATAGATGCTTCGAACCTTGAGGATTAAAAATGTGTTCTTTTATAGTCCTTAGACTCTTCTACAGATGCTATCAAGCCAAAGCTTGGAATCCATAGGCTTTGGCCACCTTCGTCTCTTTTACAGATGCTTCGAACCTGGAGGATCAGAAATATGTTCTTTTATAGTCCTTAGACTCTTCTACGGATGCTATCAAGCCGAAGCCTGGAATCCGTAGGCTTTGACCACCTTCGGCTCTTTTACAAATGCTTCAAACCCAGAGGTTCAAAGGCCATTTGCTGGGTTCTGATGAAAGATGCTTACCTCCGCAAGCATCTCTATTCCTCTGATGCGTCCACCGGGGGTAAGGAATATTTGAAGAGTAAGCATAATTCTAACCTCCATCTTTATTTATTTCAGAAAGGTACTTATGACTTTGAAACTCTTGGACCCCTTAAGGGCTTTGAATATTGGGAGGCTTCGCTCTACTGATCTGGCTAGGAATCTGCTGAGGGCTGTGAGGCGTCCTGTCAGCTTTTGGACTTGCTTCAAATTTTCCGGTGGAGCCATTCTTTGTAGTGCACTTATCTGCGTCGGGCTAGCTTCAATTCCTCTGCTCGAAACTAAGTACCCTAGCAATTTTCCTGCTTGCGCCCCGAATATACATTTTTCAGGGTTGAGGCGAACTCCACATGCTCGGAGGCTCTTAAAAGTTTCTGGTAGGTCTAGACTATGCTGGTTCTTTATAGCACTTTTTATTACAATGTCATCCATATAGGCTTCGACATTTCGGCCTATTTGGTGACCTAGAGACTTAGCAATAAGACGTGAAAAAGTAGGCCCAGCATTCCACAAGCCAAAGGGCATTTGGACATAACAGAATACTCTGGAAGGAGTTATGAAACTTGTCTTGGCTTCGTCTTCACGCTTTAGCCAAATTTGATGATAACCGGAGTATGCGTCCAAGAAGCTTAAGAGTTCGGAGCCAGCCGTAGAATCCACAAGTTGATCAATACGGGGCATAGGGTAGGGGTCTCGGGGGCATGCTTTATTTAAAGAAGTGAAATCAATGCACATGCGCCACTTGTCAGAGCCTTTCTTCTTGATGAAGATGGGGTTAGCGAGGTCTGCAACTTTTCTAGCTCTCAGCAACTTTTCTACCTCCGCTTTAGCGAGGTCTGCTCTTTCGGTTGACAATTTGCAAAGCCCCTAGCGAATTGGTCGAGCCTTAGGGTTTACGAGTAAACTATGCTCAATAATGCTTCGGTCAACTCTGGGGATATCTTCATCGGACCAAGCGAAGATATCTAAATTTTCTCGAACTACTTCTTCTAGTGAAGTAGATATTTCTGAAGGTAACCCCTTAACAAATCTAATTGGATATTCTTTGCCTTCCTTGAGAATCATCTTTGTGATTACATCACCTTCTGGGCTTGGCTTGAGGGAAGGGCTCTTCGAAGGGTCTGAGGACCCCGAAGTTTCCTCCAAGTGCTCCTGCACACTGTTTACTTGCCGAGGATCCAGAGGTGGGCCGTGACCATATTCTGCTCTCCGAGCTGTGGCCTGGTCTCCTAAAATTGTAAGAACTCCCCCTTGTGTTGTCATCTTGAGACATAGATAATTGTGATGTGCCACAGCTCCAAATTGGTTCAACATTCCTCTCCCGAAAATTGCGTTGTAGGCGTACGGGGCATCGACGATGTCGAAGATGACTTCCTCTACTCTAGCCAGGGGCTCCTCTCCGAAGGCAACCTCGAGGCCTATTTGGCCAAGGGCATCAAGAGGAGGACCTGCGAAGCCTTGGAGTGGGCGGGCTACAGGAAGCAACTGCCTTTGGGGAATACACATTTGATCAAAGGCTTGGATGAAGAGTACATTAGTGGAGCTTCCATCGTCCACTAATATCCTTCAGATTTCGACTCCTGCTATGTCAGCTGAAATGACAAGAGGGTCAGCATGGGGGAATTTCACCCCTACAGCAACATGGGCAGAAAATGAAATAGGTACATGGGACCACTCAGGCATTTCTATAGTCGAGTTCAAAGTCCCTATATGCCCTACTTCGTGAACATAATCCCTTCGCTGATGCTTTGACATATTACCAAGGGTCCCTCCTCCGGAGATGGGTAGGACCACTCGTTTGCTATGATCTTGAGGGTCCTCTTGCTTTAGTGGTGGCATAATGTTGGCCACTAGAAGCTGCATTGGTGTTTTAGGGTTGCCAGCCTGCCCCACAGCTTGTATAGGCTCCGATTGTGTTGCAGGAGGAGCTCGATCTGGAGTGCCTCGCCCTGAACTTCTCCCGAGGTACTCACCCTAGAGAGTCAGTATAGACTTACAGTCTTTTGTGGCATGGCTTCTGTTCTCACCATGCACACAACAAAAAAGAGCCTGGCCCCGGCTAGCCGGTCTTTCTTGTGGCTTCGAAGTACTAGCCTTATTACCTTGAGCCTGTTGATAGTTGAAAGGTACCTTCGGAGCGGAGGGGGCAATGTTCAGCACTTCAGAGTGGAAGTGTCTCTTTCCCCTTCTATGATCATTAGGGCGATCATCATAGGGGACTTGCGGAGGAATCGAAGCTTCTGGCTCCAGCTTTACTTCTCGAGGAAGGGCTAGCGTGGGCACCACGGTTCTTCGGAGGTAGCCTTCTTCTGCCTTTGCATACGGTTCTACCTTCGCGTGCCGCATCCACCACAGAATATGTAGACAGTCCTTTTATCTAGGACTTGGTGTGGGTGAAGCGTGTGAAGTATTCTCGAAGGGTCTCTCCTTCCTGTTGCTTCACCTAAAAAAGGCTCCTAGTAGACATTGGGGCTACGAACGTCCCCTAGAAATTACTCATGAATTTCCTTTTTAATTGCTCCCATGACTTGATTGATCCTGGCTTTAGAGACCAAAACCAATGAAGGGCCACACCTTCCAACACGAGGGGGAAACATTTTGCCATTGTATTCCGGACCCCTCGCTGGATTCTATTGCAAGGGCGTAAAACGAGAAAATTCTCCGGGATGAGACCCTCCGGAGTACTTGTGTAGCTTCGAGACTCTGAACTTGGGATTGAAGTGCACCTTCTGCAAGTCTGGATGCAGCGGGGATTCGTTGTCGAAGGAGACATTCTCGACATCTTCTTGGACTTGAGGAGCTTCGGGATAATCATCAGGGTCACCATCTTGATGCACTTATGAAGCAGGAGGGATGGCTTGAGAGCGAAGCCTATTTGCAGCCTCCTGCCTCCATCTTGCTACTTCTGCCTGAAGCTGTGCTACCTGAGCAACCGCATCCTCAGGAAGGTCTTCACTTCCTCCGGAGGGGTCCTCCAGATCTTGAGAACCGACATAATCAGTTCGAAGTATAGATGGATCTACCGAAGGGTCTCTAGGTTCTCGAGGTCTAATGACTACTTCGGGAGTTTGGGGAACGATTGAAGGTCCTGCACCGTGGGTCCGAGGGGACCTTCGGGGAGGATCGGTGGCTATACTCTGCTTGGGAGGCATGACTTACGAAGCTAAGGTCCGAATACCAGAGGCTTCCAATGATTGAGGAAGGCGAGGAAAGGCCATCGAACTGTACTTCAAAGCCCCTTGCCGAAGGGTGCGCGGAATCTTGAGACTCTGAAACTCCCTCCGCAAGCGCTCTTCGAAATACAGGTAGTGCTAGAGAACTAGCTTTTAGAACTAGGTTCCCCACGGACGGTGCCAACTGTTGGTGCAACAGATTACGCTAACAGGTTCTTTAATGTTAAGAACTAACAAACAAAGTGTTTGTGAAAGCGGACTAGCTCAAGCCTCCGAATAGGATAATAGCTCGAAGTAATTTGAAGTTGTGTATTGAATATCTGAATATTCGATGCCTATTACAGGATGAAAAGGGGAGTATTTATAGGCAAAAACTCTAAGGAAAAGACCTTTTTACCCCTCAATTACAACCGACATAGTGGAAACTATTTCAGTACCCCGAATAGGACTAATATGGTAAAGTATATTCGAAGGAGGTAGATAAAGTAGGCGTCCCATCTTCTAGCTATTTTCCACTGCGGAGGGGAAGCCTTCGGAGGTTATCTTCGGACCGGAGCCTGGACGAACCCTCCGTCTTTAACCCTTCCAACTAGAGACAAGTCTTGGACTTGGAGATTATGATTTGTCTTTGTCTAAGAATCTTGAAGATCCTGAGGATAAAGTATTTTCCCCCAACACAAGGCTTCAGGCCTTCGCCAACCTTACGAAATACCATGACCAGACAAATGCCTGGTATGACCCCGAGGTGAAGCTGAAGGAATTAAGGCCAGAGCACCTCATTCTCCAAAACATAGTTGCCCTGTGGTCGTTTAAGCTGGCCAACCTAGAAGGAGAGGAGCTGAGGCATATCTGGCATGCGGATCACCTCAAGCGCTACTTTGTGTAGGAATATTGTAATCAAAACCGCTGTCTTATTTTGTAATAAAAAGGCCACCATTCAAATCATGCCCACCCCAAAATGAACCTTTACCACGGTGGACGCACTACGGTACGGGATACATTTCGGTGAGGTTCAGCACAACACGAGGATCCTAAGCGCAGATTCTGGGCCACCAGCCCAAAGCATCCTCAGCACAGAGTCTGGGCCACCAGCCCGACACATCCTTAGCACAGAGTCCGAGCTACCGGCCCAGAGCATACTCACCAAGGATTCCATGACCCTTAAATAACATGAACAACGTACACTCCAAATCGTAATAATAACCATTGCGTGAGGCCAGCACCTCCCGATTGGAAAGTTGTTGCCCCCCTCGCAATGAGGGGAGAGGGGTGATAATACGTTCGGAGTACATTTAGCTAGATTTAAACATTCAAAAGCTTAAAACAGAAGGGCACCTAAATCCATAAACTTTATTTCATATATTATTGCAAATATAACACAACCGAAGCCGAGACAATATCTAAACACTACGAAAAAATAGTATCTAGCCCAAGAAGAAATCAAAAAACATTCTGCTCCCGAAGGTCGGCGTGACTCCGAGAACCCTCCCCAGGCCCCGATGATCTCGTAGCCCTAGGGGCTGCGAAGGCTTTCTTTTTAGCCTTAGAATGGGGTCGTCTCGCCTTCTTCGAATCCCATCAGGCTTTCTGCTCTTCCAAGAGCTACGCCCAAGTTCAAAGCTCATGATCACCAAACCCCACCATATCAGGATCTTGTTCTACATCGGACCAATCTACGAACTCTGAAGACGAAGATGAAGCCCTAGTCAGCCCCTACTCCTTGCCAGACCAATCTACAAATTCGGAATACCAAGATAAGACGTTCGTCCCTTTGTCTTCCTCCTTTATGGAGGTGAGCACTTTGTTAATAACATTGGGTAAGACGTTTCCTAGCCTATCACGAGGTATAGTAAAATGAGCACGCCTATCTGGCCTAAGAGCTTTGAAAATTTCCCACTGATGACGAAGAGCCTCTATTTCATCAAGTATCTCAACCTCAGTGGTCAAAGCACCAACCGAACCATGAGAAAAATTTCTAAAATAAGTCATTTTCATTTATAAATTCATAAAGCCTTTTACAGGAACGACTTTATAGGAGAAGCCCTAAGAGAAACTACACCTTCGGGTCCATCGAAGTGATACCGGAGGTGGGCTGCGAAGGGGGCTACGCCCGTGGCTGCTTCCTGCGGTGGACTTCATCCACCCAAGCATTCACTGCAGTCGGGCCATTGACCTTCCAAGGTGCTTGAAAGGCTTTCCAAGCCCTTGCAATGGCCAGAGATGGAGCTCAGAGGCAGTCCCCTACAAACACGATAGGCACCACCTCCGGCGCTGGCAAGATGGTGCCACCGACAGCCTCGAGGTGACAAAGAACGCCAAAGGTAACCACTCGCCCAGAGACCTCCCCGTACTTGGCCGTAGTAGCATCCATGTTCTCTATTGCGGCTTGAATGAACTTCAGCCGATGGCCCAGCGGCTCGCTCATGACATCGGAGGAAGAACAAGAAGTGTCATAACACCCCAAGATGTCCTAAAGAGCGCCCGTGGCCTCGGCCGAAAGCTTCTCTTTCTCCGCCCACTCAACGAGCAGGTGCTCCATCGCCAACTTCAGCTCGAAGTTCGAGGCCGAGAGTCACAAGATCCTCTCTTCAACGGTAACCCTCTGCCCCCAAAGTATCTTGGCCACTGCCACTTTCCCCCGTAGCATCTCGACCTCCGTCGCCTACCCCCGAAGCTTTTCAACTTCAGTGGCCAAAGAAACCCACTTGGCCCGGAGGTCCTTTGCCTCCCGCTTGACAGCACCGACATGGTCGTGAAGCCTTGCAACCTCGCCTACATGGCGGCCACACTCCGCGGAGAGGGAACCGTTGTTGCCTGGGCTAGAACGATGAGCTACAAAAGAAGAGGTAAGAAAGAGGTGAAAAAAGAAAAAAAACGCCAAGAATACTTCGATATATCCCGACCATGTACCTAGTAAGTTGCATGCTCTATAGTGAGGTTCAAGATAACCCCATCTGCTCGACTCACCTTGTCGACCAAGTCAGAGTCACTCAAGGTTCGGCAGAGCCAATTCAAAGATTCCACCTTCAAGATGGGATCCTCTTTGGAGGCCAAGAAACGGGCCAACAAGGGGACACTCGAGTGCACGTACAGGACGCCCCCTGAGAGGAAGTGTTAGGACGCTTCGAAGCCCCCTCTGAGCGAGCTTCCTCGCCCGACTCCGACATATCAATTACATCGACAAAGGCCTTCCTAATGCGAGGAGGGGGCCCGATCTTCCGTCAGGTGGGGGATAAACAACGATTTGTGTAGAACTCGACGTTGACGATCCGACTTCCGATCACCACAGATCCGAACCCCGCAATCGCTACACCACTGCTCTGTTGGTTATCAACCAAGCACAGCCTGATTGACCTCGCCAAGAAGGCTAATCCTTGCTCGCGAATCGAAGAACACAAGCAAGAACGCAGAAAACACAATCGAATTGAAAATTCTATTGGAATCTGCGAATTGTTGTTCACTTACAAATCTGGTGAAGCGGCGGCTATCAAAGCAACGTGTAAACTAAACCCAAAACCCTAGATGGCTGTAGAAACACCTTATATAGTAGTTTGGAACGCACCCCTAATGGGCTCAACTGGATACACGGCCCAAAAGGCCCAATAACGCAGAAAACAGCATGTTGATAGATTCTGGACTCTATCTTGTTTTGACGATTCCCGTTGATCTAGAACGAATTTGGCGATGAAACTGGCGGCATTGGAAAGGTTATTAAGTTATCTTTCCGTGGCTGGGTGGAACGTCAACAACAGAGTCTGTATACGGTTTGGGCGATGATTTTAGTGCACGCTACTCCTAGAATCCGAGTTGGACACAAATTGTAGTTGGATTGGACTCTCAAATTGGCTTGGACGTCCTTCCTGGTTCTTTTCCAACTCTTTGTTTATCTCCAAGTGATTTTCATCATCTCCATGGTTCCTAACAATAATAATAATATTAGGTAGTAATTTATTCCCAAGATAATATACAAAGATACTTAGAAACGAGTTAACGTGGAGATTTAATCGTCGTGCTCGAACTCGAATAATTGGATCTTGGTATTCATGTATGGTTGTATCATTGGTAGGGATGTCCTCATCATCCTCCCCTTCTTGATTTGGAGTCATCCTCGACTCAACGTCTATTGGTCCCCAATTAACTTCCATGATAATACAAGAGTTCCATATACATGCATCTCTTCTATTAATCCAAGAAAGTATTTCTGAAATTGACAATGAATGCATCTCATGGTGTAGCATCTGAAGTTCAAATATATAAAAATTAAATCTAACATAGAAAGCATGCACCTTAACTTGTTTCCTCATAATCATGGTCCTATCCAAACCAATGATGTTCTCATCATTCTCCCCCTCTTAAAATAGAGTCATCCTCGACTAATACTCATCTTTTGCTCCCATGGTTGGTTTTAATTCTGCAATGTTAAATGTGGAACTATCCCAAGACTTGGGAGGCAAGACAAGTTTATAATTATGTAACTCAACATAAGATAAAAACTCGGGAGGCATATCAAATTTACACTTATGTAGCTCAATATGAGATAAATAGTTAGTGATAACTGGGGGCAGAGTATAAACTATATTAATTAGTAAGAGAACAATAAGGAGTTTCACAAATCACAACATAGCACACATCTTGAATATGAATTTCAGTTTGATCAGTTTTATGTGCAAGGATAGAAGAATCTTTTAATTCGATTTCATGCTGAATTTCAGATCTAATATCAAGTTGTTTGCTCTCATGAGATGCCGTCTCAATATCTTCATTAACAATTTCATCAGAAGTTGAATGTAACAAAGTAGATTTCACATTCTCATGCACAACGGTATAGTTATTAGTCCTATCATGGTGCAGTGCATCATTATCAAATTGCAAAGGGTGTTCTATTATTTCAGCTGATGAAGCAACCTCAACGGGTACCTGTAAGGACTTTTTACCTGATAGCTCAGCTAGTGCAGAGATGGAAGACAATATGCTTGCTGATGTTTGTGCAGGTACATGTGCAGGTGCATGAAGAACACTTGAAGAACAGAAAGGCTTGGTTAGTACCGATGTGCTCGTCACTCGTGGTGGATAGGAGTCTCTTGCCTTGTATTGTTGTTCCTGTAATTCTTTCTCTGCAATGATGGCAAGATGGAACAAACGGCTAAGAGTACTAAATTCTTTATAATAAATGATATCTTGAATCTCATGCCTCAATCCATCGTATAAGCACCACATCGTTTCCTCCGAGTGCTCCACAACACCACAACGGGTCATGCTCTCATGAAGCTCAGTATAATACTCTCTCACAGACATGTTACCTTGAACTAAGTGTTGGGGGAAAATATCTCATCTTCGGGGTTATTGCCGAAGCAGCATAAATACAGTCAACCAGTTCGAAGATTGTCCGAAGACCATCTTCGAAGATACTCGGAACCCGGTTCGAAGCCCGAAGACAGACACTGGTTCGAAGTATGTCTTCGAACCAAAGCCTTTCAAGATCTTTTCTGCCAGCTAAGATGGAAGACTTATCTTTTATCCTATTAGATTAGTCTTTTACCATTTTAGCCCTATTAAGGAAACCGAATAGTTTCCTTAATGTCGGTTGTAATAGAGGGGTAAATAGGTCTTTTCCTTAATGTTTGGGCCTATAAATACCCCCCATTTCACCCTGTAATAGGGAACGATTACAAGTGATTCAATACACACTTTCGAACTATTCTAAGCTATTATCCTTTAGGAGGCTTAGAACAGTTTGCTTCGCAAACATTTCGTTTGTTAGTTTCTTTTCTACAGAAACCTGTTAGCGTAATCTTTTACGCCAACAGTTGGCGCCGTCCGTGGGGAACCTAGTTCAAAAAAACTTCGTTCTCTACCAATTTCTCGCATCATGCCTCCTAAGCGGAGCGCACCTCGCAATCCCACTCGGAGGTCCTCTCGGATCTCCGGAGAGATACCCTTCGACACAGTCGAAGTCGGAGGGTCTTCGACCATCCCTCCACCTCAAACTCCGCAAGGGGCTTCTATCCCTCGAGGATACGAAACCTCTCCACCAACCCCTTCCATACTCCGACCGCCCGGAGCCACTCTGCCACCCTCCATTCCGATTCGAACTGATCATACCAGTTCTCAAGACCCGGAAGGTCCTTCCGGAGGAGATGAAGATAGCCTTGGAGACATAGCCACTCAAATGGCCAATCTTCAAGCCGAGGTAGCGAGGTGGCGACAAGAGGCTGCGAACAGGCTTCGCCCTCAAGCCACCCCAGCTATCCCGAAGTGCACGAAGACGACGATCTTGATTATCCCGAAGCCCCGGAGAACGCCTCTTACGACAATGAATCTCCATTGCATCCTGAGCTTCAGAAGATTCGCTTCAATCCGAAGTTCAAAACTTCGAAGCTCTGCAAGTATGCTGGAGACGAAGATCCCAGTGAGTTTGTGCGTTCTTATGCCCTAGCGATTGAGGCTAGCGGCGGAGACAGAGAGACTATGGCGAAGTGCTTCCCATTAGCTCTTCAAGGAGTAGCGTTGCGATGGTTCTGGTCTTTAAAGCCAGGATCAATCATTTCCTGGTCACAGTTGAAGAGGAAGTTCATAAGTAACTTTCAGGGCACCTTCGTGCCCCCCATGTCAACAGGGAGCCTTTTCCAAGTGAAGCAGCTCCCCGGAGAAACATTGAGACAGTACTTCAAGCGCTTCGCTCACACGAAGTCGCAAATCCGGGGGCTGTCTACATCTTCAGTGGTTGATGCGGCTCGGGAAGGCGTCAGTCATAAAGGCCTTCTGGATAAATTGCATCGGAAGAGCATCACCATAGTATCACAGTTGATGTCGTACTTCGAGGAGTACTCGAAGTCGGAAGAAGGTTGGCTTCGGAGGACTACTGCTACTTCGACAGTGTTGACAGAAGTTAAAGAAGAGGTGAAGACTTCGGCTCAATCACAAGAACCAGTCTCCGAAGTGCAACATGATAGAAGAAGAGGGCAAAAGCACCCTCGCTCTGAAGTCTTAAACATTGCACCCCCGCAGAAGTTTGCACCAAGAGCTCCACAGTCTGCGGGGAACAAGTCCAGCGGTTGGAGGCCACCAGGGAAAACGGCCGGCAAGGGCCAGACCCTTTTTTGCTGTATTCATGGAGAGAATCGAAGCCATGCAACTGACACCTGCAAGGCTATTCTTACCCTTCGGGGAGAATACTTGGAGAGAACTTCGGGTCGAGGTAGTACCGACCGAAGTCCAGCAGCAGCAGTGCGCTCAGAGCCGGTCCAGGCTGTGGCGCGGATAGAAATTTTGATGCTGCAAGGCATCCTCCGGTGGCCAATGTTATGCCACCTCCGAAGCAAGAAGAAGGGCAAGATAGAGGGAAGAGAGTAGTTCTCCCTATCTCCAGAGGAGGTACCCTCGGAAGCATGTCCAAGAGACAGCGAAGAGAGTACGTTCGAGAAGTAGGCCACATTGGGACTTCGTCATCTGCAGCTGCAATGCCGGAGTGGTCTCATGTTCCAATATCTTTCTCTGCGGAGGATGCAGCTGGTATCAAGTTCCCGCATGCAGATCCATTGGTTATTACTGCTGATATTGCAGGAACAGAAGTCCGAAGGGTGCTAATTGACGGAGGTAGCTCAGCAGATATCATATTTGTGCAAGCCTTCGATCAGTTATGCATTTCCCGGAAGCATCTCCTCCCAGCGGCTCGTCCTCTGCAAGGCTTCGCAGGACCTCCGCTAGATGCACTTGGCCAGATAGGCCTGGAAGTAACCTTCGGAGAAGGTTTACTAGCCCGAACTGAAGAAGTTATCTTTGATGTGGTGGATGCCCCGTATGCTTATAATGTCATCTTCGGGCGAGGCATGTTGAATCAGTTCGGAGCTGTGGCGCATCACAACTACTTGTACATGAAGATGCCCACACAATCAGGAGTTCTAACAATCTTCGGAGATCAAGCCATAGCTCGGAGGGCAGAATATGGTCATGGTCCTCCTCTTGATCCGAGGCAAGTAAACAGTGTCCAAGATAATGGAGAAATTTTTTCAGCCTCCTCCGAAGCTTCGAAGAAGTCTTTTCCAAGACCAAGTCCCGAAGGAGAGATTGCAACGAAGGTCATTGTCAAAGATGGTAAAGAATACTCCTTTCAATTTGGTAAAGATTTACCTCCCGAAGTTGCAACTTCCTTGGAAAAGGTCGTAGAAGAAAATTTGGATGTCTTCGCTTGGTCTGACGAAGATATCACCGGAGTCGATCGGGATATTATTGAGCACAGCTTGCTTGTAAACCCGAAGGCCCGGCCTGTTCGACAAGGGCTCCGGAAGATGTCCGCAGAGAGAGCTGCTCTAGCTAAGGACGAAGTTGAAAAACTGTTGAAGGCTGGGATTATCAGAGAAGTGGCCCATACAGAATGGTTAGCCAACCCAGTCTTCGTCAGGAAGAAGTCCTCCGGAAAGTGGCGCATGTGCATTGATTTCACATTTTTGAATAAAGCGTGCCCACGTGACCCCTACCCCATGCCCCGAATTGATCAACTAGTTGACTCCACTGCAGGTTCGGAGTTACTAAGCTTCCTCGACGCGTATTCCGGTTATCATCAAATATGGTTGAAGCGCGAAGATGAAATCAAGACGAGCTTTGTAACTCCTTCGGGAGTCTTCTGCTAAGTAAGAATGCCCTTCGGCCTAAGAAATGCCGGGGCTACTTTTTCAAGATTAGTTGCTAAGTCTCTAGGTCATCAACTAGGTCGCAATGTGGAGGCCTATATGGATGATATTGTAATAAAGAGTGCTTTAAAGCACCAACATAGCCTAGACTTAGCAGAAACATTCAATAGCCTTCGGGCATGTGGGATCCGTCTTAACCCCGAAAAATGTATATTTGGAGCTAAGGCTGGAAAGTTGTTAGGGTATTTAGTTTCAAGCAGGGGAATTGAAGCTAGCCCTACTCAAATAACTGCGCTGCAGAAGATGGCTCCTCCGGAGAATGTAAAGCAAGTGCAAAAGCTGACCGGACGTCTGGCCGCACTTAGCAGGTTTTTATCAAGGTCTGCGGAGAGGAGCTTGCCAATCTTTAAAGCTTTGAAAGGGTCCGAAGATTTTGCATGGACACCGGAGTGTCAGAAAAGCTTCGAAGATATTAAAGATTATCTCAGCAATCTTGCTACACTTACGGTGCCTATTGCGGACGAAACCCTACTTCTGTATCTTGCAGCCACAGGCTCAGCAGTCAGCGCAGTCCTTGTCAGAGAAGCTGATATCAATGGGAAGTTGGTCCAAAATCCTGTCTATTTTGTATCCGAAGCATTGTCAGGAGCGAAGACAAGATACTCCGAACTTGAGAAGTTCGTTTATGCTCTGATAATGGCTTCGAGGAAGCTAAGACATTATTTTTTGGCTCACAATGTAATTGTACCAACTTCATACCCTTTAGGAGATATGCTCCGAAGCAAAGATTCCACTGGAAGAATTGGAAAGTGGGCAGTAGAGCTAGCACCCTTCGGCATATCTTTCCTGGCAAGGACAGCTATCAAATCTCAAGTCCTAGCAGACTTCGTAGCAGAGTGGACTCCACCTGCGAAGTTGACTCCGGAGAAATCAGATGACGGAGTTTGGACTATTTACTCCGATGGGGCTTTCCAAGCATCCGGAGCAGGCATTGGGGCAGTATTAATTTCACCATCAGGACAAAGAGCAATGTACTCCGCAAGACTCAACTTTAAGTCTACCAATAATATAGCGGAGTACGAAGGAATTTTATTGGGACTCCGGAAAGCACGTGCTCTAGGGGCTACAAGGATAATTATAAAAACAGATTCTCAGATAGTAGCAGGGCACGTAGACAAAAGTTTTCAAGTCCGACATCCACAGCTTGCAAAGTACTTGGAAGAAATTCGCAAGATCGAAGCACATTTCAAGGGTATTTCCATTCGGAGTATACCAAGAGCTGAAAACGTGCAAGCGGACATTTTAGCGAAGGCTGCTGCCGGAGCTGTGGATGTGCCTGACGAAGCTTTCTATGAGGAGCTCAATATACCTTCGGTGCCACAAGTTGCTTCTGCAGAGATTCTCTGCATTCCTAGTGCAGATTGGAAAGATTCAATCATAGAACTCTTGCAAGGAGGAACAAATTTGCCCGAAGAGCCCCAATTGTCAAGATTAAAGCTCAGAGCAAGAAACTATCAGTTAATCAACGGTATATTATACAAGGCCGGAGTATGTTCCCCTCTACTCCGATGTATATCTCAAGCCGAAGGCCAAGAAATTCTTCGAGAAATTCACGAAGGCCTTTGTGGAAGTCATTTAGCCCCTAGAGCTCTGGCAGGAAAAACACTTCGCCAGGGGCTTTATTGGCCCACAATAACAGCTGATGCGGAGAGCTTGGTCCGCACTTGTCAAGGATGCCAGTGGATGGGTCGACGGAGTCATTGCCCACCAACAGCTCTTCAAGTCATTGCTCCGGTATGGCCTATGGCCAGATGGGGTATGGATCTAATTGGTCCCTTTCCGTTAGCAAAGGGAAATCTAAAGTTCGCAGTGGTAGCCATTGAATATTTTTCTAAGTGGGTAGAAGCAGAGCCCTTAACAGCTATCACTTCGAATAATGTACAGAAATTCTTCTGGAAAAACATTATTTGCCGGTTCGGAGTGCCTAGATATCTCACAGTTGATAATGGAACACAGTTCGACGCAGAACCCTTCAGGAAGTTTTGCGAAGACCTAGGCATTCAACTATGTTTTGCTGCAGTGAGACATCCTCAGTCAAATGGAGCAGTTGAGCGAGCCAATGGAAATATCTTATCAGGGCTAAATCGAAGAATAGTAGGACTATCAAAGGGACTGTGGACCGAAGAGCTTCCGAAGATTCTGTGGTCCATTCGGACTACGCAAACAAGGTCCACAGGTTTTACTCCGTTCAGACTGCTATTCGGAGATGAAGCTATGACTCCAATGGAGCTCAAAGGGGGATCATTTCGCAGCACCAAACCAGACATCGAAGAAGAAAGACAAGCTTCGTTAGATTTGTCAGAAGAGACAAGGCTTCGAGCTGTAGCCAATTTATCAAAGTATCATCAGCAGACGAAGACTTGGTATGACCCGAAGGTTAAGCTCAGCGAGTTAAGGCCGGGTCATCTTGTTCTACGAAGCATTATAGCACCAGGGAAGTTAGGCAATAAATGGGAAGGTCCATATCTAATCGTCCGCTCGGGGCGCCCTGGTTCATTCAAATTAGCTAATTTAGAAGGTGAAGAGTTAGCACATACTTGGCATGCGGAGCACCTAAAGCGATACTTCGCATAAAGGCTCCTTGTAATCTGCTTGTAATCACCTCTAAATTAATAAAACATACACCCTGTGGTTTAACCTTCCCCTTGACACTCCTAGTTTCCCGAGCGGACGCGCTGGGACGGAAGTCGATCGAGAGGGAAGTGTCATCAAGCTGGGATGTATTTCCGGACTTCGTACCCATAAAGTCGAAGCCTCCGGTGTGGTGGCTGAAATCCATCCGGAGCCCAAGCTAATACCTTGTAGGCATCCGTAAAAGAGCCAATACCACATTCTACGGAGTCCAAGCTTCGGCTGGTAGACTTCCGTAAAAAGAGCCGAAGGTGGCCAAAATCTGCGGAGTCCAAGCTGCAGCTTGCAGACATCCGTAAAAAGAGCCGAAGGTGGCCAAATTCTGCGAAGTCCAAGCTCCGGCTGGTAGACTTCTGCAAAAAAGAGCCCAAGTTGGCCAAATTCTGCGAAGTCCAAGCTCCGGCTGGTAGACTTCTGCAAAAATAGCCGAAGGTGGCTACAATTTCTACGAAGTCCAAGCTCCGGCTGGTAGACTTCTGCAAAAATAGCCGAAGGTGGCTACAATTTCTACGAAGTCCAAGCTCCGGCTGGTAGACTTCTGCAAAAATAGCCGAAGGTGGCTACAATTTCTACGAAGTCCAAGCTCCGGCTGGTAGACTTCTGCAAAAATAGCCGAAGGTGGCTAAAGCAAAACAGCATTTCAGCCATGAGCTCCGAATGTCTGTTCATATAAGTCCAAAGTGACAAATTTCTTAAGACACTAAAGTGTCCTCGAAGTTATCTTAATTGATTTCTTTCGTAAAAGCAAACAAAGGTACCAAGTTACCATTCTTCTGACTACAAATAGTCGAAGATATTTCATAAGATTTCAAAAGATCTTTAAAATGACAGAGGGGCTCCGAACCCCAAAAAAAAAAAAAATTGTACTCCGAAGTTTTTTCTTTGCGCATAACCATCTTTGAATACAATTCGAAGTTGCTTATACCCAAAGAGGGGCTAGTAAATATGGAGACAATTTTAAATCGGCATTCATTATTGAAACAAATGTGTTTACAGATTACATTATGAAAAATTGGTATCTATACCAAGAAGGAATCGGAGACCTCTTCGGTCCCGAGAGCTAGGGGTGGAACGACTGGTTCCAACATCGGAAGTTCTAAGAACTCTACGTTTAACTCTCTTCCTCCCCTTCGAAGCTCTAAAATCCTTTTGCTCTTGTTGAAGCTCTGCCCAAGTTCGAAGCCGCTCGGGGCTTCTTTCCCAGCTTCTAAGATCTTCAGATCTTTTATTTTGGGCTTCACCTTCGTCTTCGGACCATTTAGTGTCTTCAGAAGACGAGGTGTTTGCGTCAATCTCTTTATCTTCCTCTTTGATATAAGACAATACGTCTTTGATTACTTCAGGCGCAATAACGCCGGAGTCATCTCGAGGAATAAGAAATCGAGGACGCTTATAACTCTTTAGAAGTTCGAAGGTGTTCCACAGTGAGCGAAGTTCGCTGTTAAGCTCTAACACTTCGATATCTTCCATAAGAGGCAAAGCCTAAAAATATGACAAACAAGACTTTCATTGATAAATATTTACAAGCATCAGCTTTACATAATCAAAAAATCCTAAATAATCCTAAACCTGCGGAGTCGGAGGAGGCTGACTGCTCGAAGCTTGACTCCGAACTTGTTTTTGGCGTTGGCCTTCATCAATCCAAGCCTTGATCGCAGATCGACCTTCGGCTCTCCACGAGGTTTGAAAGGCTCGCCAAGCAGTAGCCACGCCTTCGGAAGGGGTCAGAAGTCTTGCGTCGTCGAAGATGATAGAGCCCTCTGCGCTCGGAGTAATTACTCGGCCCAAATCCTCATAGTAACGAAGTAATCCAAGGGCAGACACTTGTCCGGAGAGTTCTCCATAACGCATGCCTGCCGTCTTCATTTGCTTCGCTGCTCCTTGGATTCTCTTTAACCGGCGCAGCAGAGTCACATTGTCATCCGAAGGTAGTGATCCAGTAGTACCGAAGTACTCCAAGACACCTAACATCTGTTCGATGACCTCCGAAGCCACCTTCTCAGACTTAAGCCTTTCCTCAATAAGCACATCTTTGGCCGAAGTCGTTTCAGCTAAAACTCCAGAGATTCTAGTGTTCTCCGTAGTCAAAGCATTCTTTTGAGTCCGGAGTTGACCAGCCTCTTCTTGTAGCCTTACAAGTTTGGACCCCTTCGCAGCATCCTCTGTCCGCAGTCTTTCAATCTCCGCTCGAAGCACAATTCTTTCTGCTTCGAGCTCTTTCTTCGCAGCCTCCAAGCTTTGCCTAGCCCTTCGCTCTGCTAGTATTACATTGTCCATTTGAGCTACTCGACCTTCGGAGAAGTTAAAATTCCTTTGAAGAGTTTCGTTCTCTTCCCGAAGTTGAGCAATTTCGTTTTCGCTCGATAAAGCTGCAGCGCGGGCTAAGACTGCTTGCTAAGAAAAAAGAAAAACTGGAATAAGAAATTATTTACATAAAATTCATTATTGGTTCGAAGATGCTTTATACCTGATAAGCTGCTCTTTCCACAGCAAGGTTAAGTTCCGAACCCTTCACTCTGCTTAAACGGGCCACCAGTTCTGTTTCCCCGACTTTGCGACTGGCTTCACCCAAAGGTTTAACCAAAGTCCCAAGTCCGGTTTTCTCCTCCAAAAATGGAGTTATGAGAGGAAGCATTACTGAAGCCTTCTGATCAGCTCTGCTTAGTGAAGGTCCGGGGAGTTCTTCTGAGGCCCTTGGAACTTCTGAAGATGGCCCCCCCTCAGTCGATTCACTTTCATCTGTTGACTCAGATGAAGTCGATCCTTGAGCGGGGAGAGGCTCTATGTGTCTTTTTCCTCTTCCAGGCCCTGGTAGAGTAACCCCCGGTTGTGGCTCCGAAGTTGTTGAAGGTCTTTGAATTGAATCTTCGAGGGATACTTCGACAACAGGAGGCTCTGAAAAAACAAAAATATTACACATTGTATAATTTTGCAAAAATTGATAAGAATTATGCAAAATTTACCTTCGACATTCTATGGAATATCGAGCACCGGACTGATCGGAGGATCAAAAGTGTAGTCCTCATCCGAATCAGCCGCTAAATCTTGGACTGCAGGAGCATCGTCCTGGGAAGTCCTCGTTACTTCTTCAGGAATCGAAGCCATAGCGACTTCGATCCCACCTTCGTTCACAGGAACTTCGGCCTGAGTTGTATCTTCTTGAACTACCGAAGTCATTGGTTGATCAGCATTATCTCCAGATTCTGGTACGTTCGCAGGCACTTCGGCCTCATCTACACCCATAGGAGCTTCGATTTGTTCTTCCTGGGTATCCGGAGCTCTTACTTCTTCGATGTTGGCTTGAGGCTCCGGAATACCTGCAGTATCTTCAATGTGAATACTTCGTCGAGTTGCATCTTCATCAATTAATTTTACTAATAAAATACCTTCATCCTCTTTAGAACCAGAAAATGAGGTTCTTGAGCTTGAAGGAGCAGGATCCAAAGGTGCGAGATTCTTTGGCTTCCGAGCCACCTTCTTCACCGGAGTCTTTGCTGAACCTGAAGCTCCGGCTTCAGCTACTCTTTTCTTGGGGCCTTTCTCTTGAGGCACCCAATCCATCAGAGGGGGTGGAGTCAATTCCAGCATTCCCCATACTCTGTTAAATCGCTCCCAACTTCCGACTAATTTGATTCGCCATTCTTTTTCCGACGGAGTTGGAGCACCCAGAATCTTCTCCGAAGCCCTTACAATTTGCTCTGAAGTAATAGGGGCTGAAGAAGCTAAAAAAAATAATTCGAGTTAATCTTTCTTCGAAGTAAATATGTATTATGCATGTTGGTTTCGAAGTTACCTGCAGGGCTCGAAGTATAGTTAATCTTGCGAAGACCGCCTTCCGAGTCATCCTCGAAGACGATAGGCCAGTTGGCCATCAACGGAGGAATTTGCAGTCCGAGGAACTCTTCGGCTAAGTCACGCATGCTCAACCTTTTGCTGATTTTCTGAAGCAAGTTAAGGCGAGCTTCGAGTTGGCCTTCGTCAGGTTGCACTAAGGCTTCCTTCCGGAACTGGATTTCTTTGAGGGGACCGGCCAGAGGACTACTTACTCCAACTTCGGCATAAAACCACCTCAGAACCCAATCGGTGTACCATCTAGCATTGATGGCCTTAGCAGGGAATTGCAGGGCATATTCATCACGAAGCCTAAAATTGATGCTTCCAAAGGAAACCACCACTTTCTCACCTCCGGAGCCTACGAAGGTCTTTGGCTGACAAGTTGCTCTATGAAGCGCAGCGAAGATTTCAGCCCTCCCCTCACAACCTTCGGCTCTCAGTGCCCACTCGAAGATAGCTAATCTGGCTACAGCATTCGGAGACAGCTGGGGGAGGGTTACATGAAACAAGTCAAGTACTTCGGCCAAGAAATCCACAGCCGGGAGACCCAAGCCCGCTTCGAAAAAAGCTTCGAACACTACAACTTCTCCGGGTCTCGGTGATGGAATCGATTCTTTACCCGGCTTCCGAATCATAACCCCATCACTGATCTTTCCCCCCGCTGTGATTGCCAAAGACTCTTTCTTGCAGGTAGACGGCCCCAATTCAAAAGATTGATCCAAGTACTTGGTTGAGGGTGGGCACAGACCTTGGTCGTCGGGGATTTGGGGATTTCTCCCCCCTGTCGCCATGGATGCTGCTGCCTGCATCGAAGGTGTCGCCGCCAATGTTGCCGCTGCTGCTGCCGCGGCCGCCTGTTGCCGAGCCAAAGCCGAAGGAGGCGCAGATCCCTTGGTCTTCACCATCCCAACTGCTGGATTGATCTCAAGAACTCAGAGCCTAGGGTTCAAGAACTCAAAGGGCTCAAAAAGCTTTGACTAAGAGGAAGCGGTGAAAAGGTAATCGGGTAAGTTTTGGGGCTCTTTATTTATAGCCTAATCTTTCCGTTTGTTACCGTTTGGGCTCTGCCTTTTCGCATTCCCGCCTGTTATTCTCCTCCGAAAATAACGCCTCATATAACTTCCGTTAGAAACAGAAACTAACGGCTATTTTTTCTAAGTCTAAAAAGACTTTCGAACTTCCTGAAGCCAGTTCTAAGATAGTTCGAAAAGTAATTACCTTACGACTAATTCGAAGTTTATATCTTCATACATTTCGGAGATAAAATAAAAGCCAATAACCCCTATGATTGGTTATCTTTTCTTTCCGTATACTGCTCTCCTAACGTTACAGGTCGAACGGAGAAGCGTATTCGAGGGGCTACTGTTGGGGGAAAATATCTCATCTTTGGGGTTATTGCCGAAGCAGCATAAATACAGTCAACCAGTTCGAAGATTGTCCGAAGACCATCTTCGAAGATACTCGGAACCCGGTTCGAAGCCCGAAGACAGACACTGGTTCGAAGTATGTCTTCGAACCAAAGCCTTTCAAGATCTTTTCTGCCAGCTAAGATGGAAGACTTATCTTTTATCCTATTAGATTAGTCTTTTACCATTTTAGCCCTATTAAGGAAACCGAATAGTTTCCTTAATGTCGGTTGTAATAGAGGGGTAAATAGGTCTTTTCCTTAATGTTTGGGCCTATAAATACCCCCCATTTCACCCTGTAATAGGGACCGATTACAAGTGATTCAATACACACTTTCGAACTATTCTAAGCTATTATCCTTTAGGAGGCTTAGAACAGTTTGCTTCGCAAACATTTCGTTTGTTAGTTTCTTTTCTACAGAAACCTGTTAGCGTAATCTTTTACGCCAACACTAAGCATTGTAGTTTCTTACACAATTCATGATGATAAGAAGGCGAGACAAATTTACAACGCATAGCTCTTTTTAAATGACCCCATGTATCAGGTTGTAATTGAAGTTCAATTATATCTTCCCACCAGATTAAAGCACGATTTTTAAACATACTAGATGCTTGTTTAACTCTATGTTGTTCAGGAACTAGATATAAGTTAAATTTATGCTCTACGGTCATCTCCCAATCTAGGTATTCTTCAGCACCATATTCACCATAAAAAGATGGGATGGTAAACTTACTTTTGATAGAAGAAACATTGTTACCATGATTATGATTTGTCGCACCTTCCCTTCCATACCTGCCATGGTTAGTAGAAAAGGAAAAACACTTGAAAAAACTATTAGCCCTATCAACTATTAGGTAGTGGAATGTATTCTCGCTCACACTCAAGCATCTTACCACAATCTTACAAGGTTCTTACCATCGCAGGGCCGTGGATGGCACAATCTTGGTCGTGGCACAATTCTTGACTGGTTGGTGACTTCCAAAGAGAGTGGTATACGATTGCAAAGACTCAAGCTGCACTGATCAGAAGTATATATGTGGAGCTATAGGAAGGCCAAATATTTGAGTAGAACACAATTCAATAACAGATAGTATTGCTGAATAAATGTTCAAACTATTAGTCCTAATTGCTGGTCTACTCATGTTCTAAGAACAATAGTGACACAAGAAGGAAACAAGGATGAACAAGATGTATTGCAAGGATAGTGTCAACACGACACCAGCAACACTATGAAACAAACAGTGTAGGGCCTTCAGTATTGCCTCTTTTTTTCTTCTCTCCTTTTTCTTGTCTTTTTTTCTTCTCTCCTTTTTTGTCTTCTTTTTTTTCTCTCTATTTTTTTGCAACAAATTACCAAGTGCTAAGTAGCAACAATATGCCCCAAGATTAAGCACAACACCAAGTTTCAGCTCAAACCGATGAAAGATGATATTGGAACAGGAAACCCTAAATAACTGGTGCTGAAACTTTGGAGCCCAAAACGAAGGCCTTCCTGATTTTTTTTTAATTTTTTTTACAACACCAATACTGATGAAAATTGCAAAACTTGGTAAAAATTGCAGCTCAATTGGAGTTACGAGCGAAAAGTTATGGACGTTTCAAGGAGAACCCTCCGAAATCAGATCTGTTGGTTGTGGCGGAAACAGAATCAGATGGGGATCGGTGGGGTGGAAAAATTATGCAGCGGTGTAGGGAATTGTGGTGGAGACACGAACTGATCTAAAACACGAAGTAACCAGCAACGAGACACAAATTTGGACACGAATTCAACACTACGGACTCTGAAAGAGAATTATGCAAAAGGCTAACAATTTCTCGGATAGGGAAATTTTTTTGTTCGGCTTTTCTGTGGACTCTAGGATGAATATGAAATCAATCTAATCTAATATACACGAACCTGACGGTAAACTAAGCTCTGATACCACTTGATGCGAGGAGGGGGCCCGATCTTCCGTCAGGTGGGGGATATACAACGATTTATGGAGAACTCGACGTTGACGATCCGGCTTCCGATCACCACAGATCCGAACCCCGCAATCGCTACACCACTGCTTCGTTGGTTATCAACCAAGCACAGCCTGATTGACCTCGCCAAGAAGGCTAATCCTTGCCTGTGAATCGAGGAACACAAGCAAGAACGCAGAAAACGCAATCGAATTGAAAATTCTATTGGAATCTGCGAATTGGGGTTCACTTACAAATCTGGCGAAGCGGCGGCTATCAAAGCAACGTGTAAACTAAACCCAAAAACCCTAGATGGCTGTAGAAATACCTTATATAGTAGTTTGGGACGCACCCCTAATGGGCTCAACTGGATACACGGCCCAAAAGGCCCAATAACGTAGAAAACAGCATGTTGACAGATTTTGTACTCTATCTTGTTTTGACGATTTCCGTTGATATATAACGAATTTTTAGATGAAACTGGCGCATTGGAAAGATTATTAAGTTATCTTTCCGTGGCTGGGTGGAACGTCAAAAATGGAGTCCGTATGCGACCTGGGCGATGATTTTAGTGCACACTACTCCTAGAATCCGAGTTGGACATGAATTGTAGTTGGATTGGACTCTCAAATTGGCTTGGACGTCCTTCCGGGTTCTTCTCCAACTCTTTTTTTATCTCCAAGTGATTTTCATCATCTCCATGGTTCCTAACAATAATAATAATATTAGGTAGTAATTTATTCCCAAGATAATATACTAAGATACTTAGAAACGAGATTTAATCGTCGTGCTCGAACTCGAATAATTGGATCTTGGTATTCATGTATGGTTGCATCATTGGTAGGGATGTCCTCATCACTTCCTCTTCGCGTTGGCCCTCTCCGGGGTAGGAGAAGGGGTCATCGGGGTGTTCCCCTCTAAGGTACTTACCAAGTAGTAATAACACACATAAGGTGCATGAACAAACGTAGGAACCAAGAAGGCAGCTAAGCATACGACCAAAGGGAAGCAACGAACCAGATCTAGATCCATCCAAGGAAGGCCCCAGAGAATCCATGTCTTATAGCATGACGAAGACATCTTCCAAGGTGTTCCTTGGGGACCCACGCAGCGCAGCCATCAGCTCGGTCGTGTATTGCTCGATGGCTACTTCTTCAGCTACAGTGCTTTCGACCAAGCTCGCTGGTAGATCAGTTGCCACCTCTTCGGCCACATCCGAGGTGGCGACATCCCAACCGAGCTTGCTAGGAAGTCGGCCACCACTCCTTCAACCCTTGCACCACAGGTCCAGCTTGCCGGTGGGTCGACTTCCACTCCTTCAAACGCAACGCCCCCGGTTAGGCTTGCTCACCGGATGGCTGGCGCCCCTTTGGCCGCCATGGCACTAACTGGGCACACCTCTCCGATCGCCTCTAGCTCCAAACCCCCTCATCGGCAATCGGGACCTCACTCGATTCCCCCTCCTCCGAAGAATTGGGGCGAGGTGAAGGGGCGGAAAGGCCTCTGAGCCTGTGAGCGGTCCTCTTCGATGGAGGTTCAGGGACCCAACCGAGGCCTTATTCTCCTTCCTCTTCTTTGGGACCAGATTCGATATGTCCAATTTCGAGAGCGTCGAGGGCTCGACTTCAAGGCTGCCTCATATGCGGTTGTATCGCACCTAGATCCTCGTCAACTCCATGCTCTGCTTATTCTCAGTCGGAGTGAGGGTTCCAAAGATTTTCTCAACTACCCGGATCACTTGTTCCGGGGTCATAACTACCCATGAACCTGCGAGTACGAAGGTATCTTCAAATAAGTACTTATTACAAAAATCATGATAACATCTATAGGGAAGGCGGATCGAAGCATACCTAAAGAACCCAAAGACGTCCCCCGAAAAGCCCATATAGGGTACTCTGGAGGACGAGGGACCAAACAACCTTCAAATGAGAGATCCAGAGGGAGACAAACTCCTCCACCAAAACTCTCATGCTCTGCCGGCGATCCACGAGGTGCATAAGCTGGACGCAGGCCTAGATTGTGCTCACGTCCATCGTGGAGTCGGCCTCCCTCTAGTAGAGAATTGGCTAAAGGGGCCTCAACAACCTGGAATCTTCCCCGGCCGCCATGTAGAACCATAAGTGGATCCAGTCGGAGTACCACTGCTCATTGATGGCATTCATTGGGAAGTAGTCGTCGTGCTCCTTCCAAAGCTAGAAGTTGATGCTCCTGAAGGCCAGGAGCTTCGTCGAGCCGTCTATGTCGTACCGCTTCTTCGGCTGGCAGGTGGAATTGTGCATCAATGCGAAGACCTAGGACCTTCCCTCACACCCTTGTGTCCTCATGGGCCACTCAAAGATAGCTAGACGGGCGACGACATTCAGAGAGAGCTATGGTAGGTCCACGTTGTAAAAACGAAGGACCCCCTCCAAGAGCTCCGAGGCACAGAACCTGAGCCCCGAATAGAAGAAGGCCTCGAAGACGACCACCTCTCCTTCTTGCGGCTTGGGAATGACTTCACCTCCAGGAAGCCGCACCACAAGCCCCGGCTCGAGGCGCCCTTGAATTGCACGTTTTACATCATCTTCCCTACAGGCGGACCTCTCAAAGACTAGGGTTTGTTCTAATAACTTCTTTGAAGAAGGGCGGAGGTCGTGGGGGCCATACGCCTTGGCAGAACTTGAGTTTCCCGCTACCAAGGCTGCCGCAGCTGCAGCTGTCTGCCGCTGAATAAAGTGAGGGTCTGAGGTGGGCCCCGCGACATCTCCCTTTGTCATCTTCTGAGAAAGCAGGATCGTGCGAAGAAGAAGATAGGAACTAAGAGCGCAAGCCAGAAGGAGTTGTTGACACGAAAACGTGCCCCCGCACTTGGGACGGTTCGACGATCCAAAAACGTCACGAAACGTTGACGTCGTGTTCCGACAATCCTTCAACGATGGTAAGGGAATAACGAAGTCACTAGACAATCAAATAATATTAGTCTAAAATTACTCAATTAACCGAAGTGTTGGAAAAACAACTGAAAACGATAATCGACCTGACTAAACCTAACCAGCCAGAAAAGGGCCGATTGGACCGAAACCTAAAAGGCGGTCAGACCGGCCACGGGTTTGGTCAGACCGACATGGGTTTGGTCAGACCAACACTATGCCACCAGTCAGACCGACGGTGCAAAAATCTAGCCGAAGGGGGGTTCGGCCTGGGCTGCGAAGTGCTCACCGAAGATCACCCTTCGGCCGGTCAGACCGAGGTTATTCCTCTGATCAGACCGCGGGTGGCCGAAGGGGTCAAGGGAACTTCGGTGCGAGGTTACCTCCGCTACGAAGTAGCCTCCGGTGTGAAGGGTTCGGTCAAACTGACAATGACACGTCATTCAGACCGACTATTGCCGGCAACAGGGATGACAAATTCGGCACACATCGATTTGACCGGCTAGACAATGTCGATGTGGCCAACAATGCCAGATCAGAATGCCTAAGTGCTCCGGCGACCGTCTTGCCGTGGATATATTTCCACCAAAGTTCTTGGCGAAGAGTATGAAGAATAACACACTACAAAACACCAAAAAAAACCAGGGGTAATGTGGCCAAGGGACTGAATTACCGGTAAAAACCGATAAAACGAATAGAAATCCGTTACGTGGATGAAACGGATGATTCATGAGCAAACCGACAAGGACTTACCATGATTACGACACGGCGGACGAATTATTTACAACGTAAACCAGCAAAGATGTATGTGCTAGGCTAAAACTAGGGCAAAGAAAGTAAAATGTGATTCTAGGTAGATAATAGATTAGATCTATTAGGGTTTGGGGGGTGTCCTTTAATTGTCATAGCCTCTATTTATAGAGGTTGGGCATGATGTCTTGGGATTCTAATTGGAGTTGTGCACGAGTCCAAGTCCTCAAAAATCAATTAGGGATAAAAAATACCCTGAAATCATCTAATTGGACTCAGACACAGACATGGCCGGTCTGACCGAGCCTATGGTCGGTCTGACCGAAGTGGTGCAAGTCAAACCGACGGTACATGGCCGGTCAGACCGGCCTGTGCTAGGAATTTGGCATATTTTCGGTTAAGTTAAAAAATTTGATATTTCGACAACCTTAACCAATAATGCCACTTTTTGTTATCAATAGGAGTCGAGCAGGAAAAGTGGGAATGAGAGGCGTAAAAAAAGATTTCATAGCGTAGAAGACCGCTACTTTTTATTGGAGCCTGAGTCTTGCGCCACAAGCCTCTGTCACATCCCTTCGTGCTCCTCTGAGTCCGATGCGTGGGACCACGACCCTAGACAGGCCCAATCCTTACAAAACGGTTGGGATCCCAAACGTTGCGACTCATTAGGAGCAACAGTTCACCACCAGAAGTGACGCTCCAAAGGTCTGTAACTGTAATGGGTGTCAGACCGCATGAAGCTACCAACGGGCACCTCCAAAAAAGGGAGGGGGAACAAAAGCGGGCATGTCACCATGAAATTGTTCCAGGCTAGGCCCCCTTTCGCAATCAAGGACATCTCAAGGTAAGCCATAAGGTTTGACTACACTCCGAAACCTCATTGCAACATTATTTCTTATGCATATTATTTCCCTTCTCACAAAACAGGTCGACCGAAGAGACATATTCGAGGGGCTATTATTGGGGGAGAGGGAATAATCTCGTCAGTAGTAGGTAATTGGGACAAGGACTTCGAAGAAGGTTTTGGAGCCTTGGGCGCGCAAAGACCGCTGGCACTGCACGACGCCACAAAGGAAAGGCTATGAGACACGTTGCACAGCTTCCTCTGAGCGAAGACCCTCCAAAGGAAAGGCTCCGAGATGTGTTGTGTTGCTTCCCCGAGTGAAGACTCTCTGAAGGATTCGAAGCCCCCACTAGCATTTCGGTGCTGAATGAGGTAGACGCCCCTCGTAAGGCCCTTCAGGCTCCTCTTTAGAGAGGCGTCATCGAACGGAGGGGTATAAGGAAGATTTTCCTTATATGTCTCCCCTTATAAATACCCCGTCCTCTCACTATAATAAGGGACAAAAGCAATCACACACTTAGAGCCCGGCTAGAGTTATTATCCCAAGGGGAGGCTCTGTTGGGACTCAAGCTAGCTCCTTTAGCCCAGTGATGTTCTTCAAGTTACTCAAACTTGTTAGCGTAATCTTTTACGCCAACACTTATCTTAATTAAAATCGATGTTACCCATCTAATTTTTAACCAAGAAATAGCAGCTGAGATCGCACGGTATATATATTTGATTTATAATAAGCATGTTAATGAATAAATGAATGAATATTCAATGTACAATCTCGACGACTAATTAATTATTCTCATATTATATATATGTACAATCTCGTTGTTTGCGGCGATATAAATATGAATCCCTGGAGGATTTTTTAGCCACATTTTATGTAGAGCTTGATTAGTTTATTACTTAGGTACTTGCATGCGATTTGTCAACTTCTTGAGAGATGGATCGATCGATGAGCATATATATAGTTGCATCTTGCATGCACACTGGTGACCATTCACTTGATGTTCACATGTGTCCCCAATCGATTCATCGATCGAATTTGGTACTGCCGATCGAGACAGCTTAATTTGGACCTGTACGTGAAACCGATCGAGTTAGCAATTAATGCAGCCGCTAACCACACCAACGCTTTGGTAATAAAACAACGACCCTCAAATTAAGCCATACAATCACTTAGAAAAAAAAACCACCTTTTGTCATGTCACCTCTCTCACCCACTGTCTTTTCTTCCACCCCCTTCACCACACCTAAGCTCTAGCATGCAGTACAACTACAGATCAGTGCATCTCTCCCCTCCCTTCACTGCTCACCACTGTGTACTCCATGTCTCAGTCACTTCACTTCTCCCCTTTTTAGGCCAAACAACACCTCCACCACCACCCTGCTCTCCCCCCTAAAAATAGAAGCATCAGCATGCAATTCCCCACACCATCAAACAAGAACAGATTATGAAGCTGCAGTTGTGCATGCTCTCTCCAAAGCAGCTGATCATCCCCAGTCACCAGATGGGCCTATGAGAGAGCCAACAGCAGCAACTGTTTGCTACCACCACCGCCATCACAACTGCTGAGTAAGGAGCAGAGATGACGGATCTGCTATCTATCTCTTCCAGATTAAATGCATTACATACATTTTTCTTTCTTTCAGCTGCAATGTGCCACTGCTTCTATCGATCTGATGTTCCGTTTTGTGCAGGCTTTGAAGCAGAGCCGCTAACTTCTGATTCCTCTTATCTTTCTCAGTTCTGGGAGAAAGATCAGGCGCGCTGCCAGCGCCATAGGAAGGGGTAATTAATTTCTTTTTTTCAGTCAAATGGAAACGAATTTTTTTATATTACAATGAGAAGTATGAATGCATCTACACATCGAGTTGAAAGTTCAAACTTAATTAGGTGCAAAGTAAGAGCAAGCACCAACTCCCAAATAGATCCCCTCCAATCCAGCTACAAATATTGCATACTTGTAATCATTGGCGTCATCATGCATGGTTATGGAATATGCATGGATCAAGTAGCAGCACTAGTAGTTTTCCCCCAATATATTAGTAAGCAAACAATAGCTTATTTCATTTGTTTAAGATGAAAACAGAACTGTAAGTGAGAGCACTACTGCTAAAGTAAATTAAAGGCTGGCAGAATTGTTTCAGCTCACAGTCACGCTCGTTTCATCCCTTTTAATGTTTCCTATTTATTAGGTAGTAGCTGCTGATCCATGGATCTATCACCGAACCCTGACAGCCCTCCGTCTGGAGGGGGTAACGGCGGCGGCGGCGGGTCGAGCAGCAGCAGCTCGTCGCCGTCCTTGGGCGTCGGGACGCCGCAGTCGCCAAGCAGGTACGAGGCGCAGAAGCGGCGCGACTGGAACACGTTCGGCCAGTACCTGCGGAACCACCGGCCGCCGCTGAGCCTGGCGCAGTGCAGCGGTGCCCACGTCCTCGAGTTCCTTCGCTACCTGGACCAGTTCGGCAAGACCAAGGTGCACACAGCGGCTTGCCCCTTCTTCGGCCACCCGAGCCCGCCGGCGCCCTGCCCCTGCCCGCTCCGCCAGGCCTGGGGAAGCCTCGACGCCCTCGTCGGCCGGCTCCGCGCCGCCTACGAGGAGAACGGCGGCCGCCCCGAGTCCAACCCGTTCGCGGCCCGCGCCGTGCGGCTCTACCTCCGCGAGGTCCGCGAGCACCAGGCCCGCGCCCGCGGCGTCAGCTACGAGAAGAAGAAGCGCAAGAAGCCGCAGCAGCTGCAGGCAGGAGAAAGCAGCGGCCTCCACGGTCATCAGCATCACCCGCCGCCTCCACCGCCCGCCGCCGCCTGCTGATCGATCGAGTGGTCGACGACGATGACCCAGCCGGCCGGCCGGCCGACCTGCCGACCTGCTGATCTACCTACGTACGCTACGCTCGATCTCCTATTTGGCCGGTATGCCAGATTGAGCACATATATTTTATGTGCGTTAAGTTCTCGTACGCATGCATGTGCATGGTTATTATGGCTTTTAATTTGTTCGTGCTGCTAATTATTCGTAAAATCTATCGTCAGAAGTACCAGTAGTGTGGGTGCTTCGTTCGTACTGCATTATCGCTTGTATCGCTATTACTATTTGCTTCGTTCTAGTCTGGGTTGTCGATCGATGGGTTCATTTGCTTGTGGTAGTGATCTGAGTAAATGATTTCTGTACTTTGAACTGAGGATTTATGTCCTTTGAGGTCTAGCTAGATCTAGAGGGACAGAGAGATACATATATATATGGAGATCTCTGTTGCTGTTCTTGGTTGATCTAAAGGGCATCATCGTCTGTATGCACGCTTGTCCATGCGCTACAAGAATTCAGGGGTCATTGTGACAAATTATGACTAAGTTGTGTTTCGCCACACCTTTCACTTTTATTTGACTGACAAAGAAGTTTCATCACTATTACACCGATCATTATTAGAGACAAACTGATTCTTGTGAGACTCAGCCCAATATAATATGGATTGAGTCTAATTATGGCACATATAACTAAAGTGATTTTATAGTTCTTGATTAGGTACCAAGAGATATTATAATTTTTAGTGATAATTTTGGTATCTCTTGGCTGTAAAAAAAAGTATCAAAATTAATACTAAAAATTATGGTACTTCTTAATACACAAATTATATTACGTCTTCAAGGATTGTAAAATCTCGTGTAATCATGTGCATGATGTTATAACCATGTGCATGATGTTATAACCATGTGCATGATGTATAGTACCACCTTACTAATTGAGTTTGAGTGATACCGAGATACGTGAACACATATGTTTTAACCATGCATATCACCTCCATGCATGTTAACCCTTTTTACATGGATTAAAGACGGGATTGTAATTAGCATGCTATGCATATGCTGCAACAAGCCCACTCCATGAGAGATGGGGTGATTTATTTGGCACAACACACATATTAATAGTGATAACCATTCAGTGTGAGTTATTATTTATTAGTCACTATTAATAAATTATCACTGATAGAACATCATATACCACAACATGCATGAGGCCTTATGATGAGTCATTACCTGACAAACTATGACATAGTCCAATAGCATAATATTGGATTACAAGCGCGTACGTGTATGCATGTTAGATAATACCACCTCGCTAGTTCAGTAAGAGTGACACCAATGTATAAGCACATGTTTCAACTATATATAGCACATTCAGATTAACACTTCTACATGAATAAGCTGGGGTGAAATATTTATTTGGCACACCACATATTAATTGTAATAATTCTCTAGTGTTGGATATTATTTAGTCACTGTTAATGCACTATCATCGATGACTACTATGATGAACTATATGAACTAATGCATTATCAGTAATAGTCTGACAGAACGTCATACCCCGCTACATGAGGCCTTATATATTAGTTAGGACTTTACTATGTGTCTATGTATGACAAACTATGACATGGTGACTATTTTTTTTTGCAATTTATTGCATCCTCACATTAATTCAATTTTTTGTATGAACTTATGTATAATCATATCAAAATATATATGAGTTTTAAATCTTGACAATATTTACAATTTTGTAATTAAAAAGTTTTATGTTTGATGTTTATCTCGATGCTGAAATTGTGTTATATGTTTCAGACAAGAATAGTCAAAAGAATAAATTTGCAGAGTTATGTAAGACACTAAGAAATGTCTAGGTGAGATGAGAACGGTGCTAAACGAGGATAGAGGTCTTGGGGAGTCCCACAGACTACATGCCTACATATTTGTTGGGGGAAAATATTTCATCTTCGGGGTTATTGCCAAAGCAGCATGAAGACAGCCAACCAGTTCGAAGATTGTCCGAAGACCATCTTCGAAGGTGCTTGGAACCTAGATCGAAGCCCGAAGGCAGGCATTGGTTCGAAGTATGTCTTCGAACCAAAACCCTTCACGATCTTTTCTGCCAGCTAAGATGGAAGACTTATCTTCTATCCTATTAGATTAGTCTTTTACCATTTTAGCCCTATTAAGGAAACCAAATAGTTTCCTTAATGTCGGTTGTAATAAAGGGGTAAATAGGTCTTTTCCTTAATGTTCAGGCCTATAAATACCCCCCATTTCATCCTGTAAGAAGGACCGATTACAAGTGAATCAATACACACTTTCGAACTATTCTAAGTTATTATCCTTTCGGAGGCTTAGAACAGTTTGCTTCGCAAACACTTCGTTTGTTAGTTTCTTTTCTACAGAAACCTGTTAGCGTAATCTTTTACGCCAACAGTTGGCGCCGTCCGTGGGGATGCCTAGTCCAAAAAACTTCGTTCTCTACCAACTTCTTGCATCATGCCTCCTAAGCGGAGCGCACCTCGCAATCCCACTCGGAGGTCCTCTCGGATCTCCGGAGAGATACCCTTCGACACAGTCGAAGTCGGAGGGTCTTCGACTATCCCTCCACCTCAAACTCCGCAAGGGGCTTCTATCCCTCGAGGATACGAAACCTCTCCACCAACTCCTTCCACACTCCGACCACCCGGAGCCACTCTGCCACCCTCCATTCCGATTCGAACTGATCATACCAGTTCTCAAGACCCGGAAGGTCCTTCCGGAGGAGATGAAGATAGGCTTGGAGACATGGCCATTCAAATGGCCAATCTTCAAGCTGAGGTAGCAAGGTGGCGACAAGAGGCTGCGAACAGGCTTCGCCCTCAAGCCACCCCGGCTATCCCCGAAGTACACGAAGACGACGATCTTGATTATCCCGAAGCCCCGGAGAACGCCTCTTACGACAACGAATCTCCGTTGCACCCCGAGCTCCAGAAGGTTCGCTTCGATCCGAGGTTCAAAGCTTCGAAGCTTTGCAAGTATGCCGGAGACGAAGATCCCAGTGAGTTTGCGCGTTCTTATGCCCTATCGATTGAGGCTAGCGGCGGAGACAGAGAGACTATGGCGAAGTGCTTCCCGTTAGCTCTTCAAGGAGTGGCGTTGCGATGGTTCTGGTCTTTAAAGCCAGGATCAATCATTTCTTGGTCACAGTTAAAGAGGAAGTTCATAAGTAACTTTCAGGGCACCTTCGTGCCCCCCATGTCGACAGGAAGCCTTTTCCAAGTGAAACAGCTCCCCGGAGAAACATTGAGGCAGTACTTCAAGCGCTTCGCTCACACGAAGTCGCAAATTCGGGGGCTGTCCACATCCTCGGTGGTTGATGCGGCTCGGGAAGGCGTCAGTCATAAAGGCCTTCTGGATAAATTGCATCGGAAGAGCATCACTACAGTATCACAGTTGATGTCGTACTTCGAGGAGTACTCGAAGTCGGAAGAAGGTTGGCTTCGGAGGACTACTGCTACTTCGACAGTGTTGACAGAAGTTAAAGCAGAGGCGAAGACTTCGGTTCAGCCGCAAGAACCAGTCCCTGAAGTGCAACATGATAGAAGAAGAGGGCAAAAGCACCCTCGTTCTGAAGTCTTAAACATTGCACCCCCGCAGAAAGTTGCACCGAGAGTTCCACAGCCTGCGGGGAACAAGTCCGGCGGCTGGAGGCCACCAGGGAAGACGGCTGGTAAGGGCCAGCCCCTTTTTTGCTGTATTCATGGAGAGAATCGAAGCCATGCAACTGACACCTGCAAGGCTATTCTTACCCTTCGGGGAGAATACTTGGAGAGAACTTCGGGTCGAGGTAGTACCGACCGAAGTCCAGCAGCAGCAGTGCGCTCGGAGCCGGTCCAGGCTGTGGCGCGGATAGAAAATTTTGATGCTGCAAGGCATCCTCCGGTGGCCAATGTTATGCCACCTCCGAAGCAAGAAGAAGGGCAAGATAGAGGGAAGAGAGTAGTTCTCCCTATCTCCGGAGGAGGTACCCTCGGAAGCATGTCCAAGAGACAGCGAAGAGAGTACGTCCGAGAAGTGGGCCACATTGGGACTTCGTCATCTGCAGCTGCAATGCCGGAGTGGTCTCATGTTCCTATATCTTTCTCTGCGGAGGATGCAGCTGGTATCAAGTTCCCGCATGCAGATCCATTGGTTATTACTGCTGATATTGCAGGAACAGAAGTCCGAAGGGTGCTAATTGACGGAGGTAGCTCGGCAGATATTATATTTGTGCAAGCCTTCGATCAGTTATGCATTTCCCGGAAGCATCTCCTCCCAGCGGCTCGTCCTCTGCAAGGCTTTGCAGGACCTCCGCTAGATGCACTTGGCCAGATAGGCCTGGAAGTAACCTTCGGAGAAGGTTTACTAGCCCGAACTGAGGAAGTTATCTTTGATGTGGTGGATGCCCCGTATGCTTATAATGTTATCTTCGGCCGAGGCATGTTGAATCAGTTCGGAGCAGTGGCGCATCACAACTACTTGTGCATGAAGATGCCCACACAGTTAGGAGTTCTGACAATCTTCGGAGATCAAGCCATAGCCCGGAGGGCAGAATATGGTCATGGTCCTCCTCTTGATCCGAGGCAAGTAAACAGTGTCCAAGATAATGGAGAAATTTTTTCAGCCTCCTCCGAAGCTTCGAAGAAGTCATTTCCAAGACCAAGTCCCGAAGGAGAGATTGCAACGAAGGTCATTGTCAAAGATGGTAAAGAATACACTTTTCAATTTGGTAAAGATTTACCTCCCGAAGTTGCAACTTCCTTGGAAAAGGTCGTAGAAGAAAATTTGGATATCTTCGCTTGGTCTGACGAAGATATCACCGGAGTTGATCGGGATATTATTGAGCACAGCTTGCTTGTAAACCCGAAGGCCCGGCCTGTTCGACAAGGGCTCCGGAAGATGTCCGCAGAGAGAGCTGCTCTAGCTAAGGACGAAGTTGAGAAACTGTTGAAGGCTGGGATTATCAGAGAAGTGGCCCATACAGAGTGGTTAGCCAACCCAGTCTTCGTCAGGAAGAAGTCCTCCGGAAAGTGGCGCATGTGCATTGATTTCACATCTTTGAATAAAGCGTGCCCACGTGACCCCTACCCCATGCCCCGAATTGATCAACTAGTTGACTCCACTGCAGGTTCGGAGTTACTAAGCTTCCTCGACGCGTATTCCGGCTATCATCAAATATGGTTGAAGCGCGAAGATGAAATCAAGACGAGCTTTGTAACTCCTTCGGGAGTCTTCTGCTATGTAAGAATGCCCTTCGGCCTAAGAAATGCCGGGGCTACTTTTTCAAGATTAGTTGCTAAGGCTCTAGGTCATCAACTAGGTCGCAATGTGGAGGCCTATATGGATGATATTGTAATAAAGAGTGCTTTAAAGCACCAACATAGCCTAGACTTAGCAGAAACATTCAATAGCCTTCGGGCATGTGGGATCCGCCTTAACCCCGAAAAATGTATATTCGGAGCTAAGGCTGGAAAATTGTTAGGGTACTTAGTTTCAAGCAGGGGAATTGAAGCTAGCTCTACTCAAATAACTGCGCTGCAGAAGATGGCTCCTCCGGAGAATTTAAAGCAAGTGCAAAAGCTGACTGGACGTCTGGCCGCACTTAGCAGGTTTTTATCAAGGTCTGCGGAGAGGAGCTTGCCAATCTTTAAAGCTTTGAAAGGGTCCGAAGATTTTGCATGGACACCGGAGTGTCAGAAAAGCTTCGAAGATATTAAAGATTATCTCAGCAATCTTGCTACACTTACGGTGCCTATTGCGGACGAAACCTTACTTCTGTATCTTGCAGCCACAGGTTCAGCAGTCAGCGCAGTCCTTGTCAGAGAAGCTGATATCAATGGGAAGTTGGTCCAAAATTCTGTCTATTTTGTATCCGAAGCATTGTCAGGAGCGAAGACAAGATACTCCGAACTTGAGAAGTTCGTTTATGCTCTGATAATGGCTTCGAGGAAGCTAAGACATTATTTTTTGGCTCATAATGTAATTGTACCAACTTCGTATCCTTTAGGAGATATGCTCCGAAGCAAAGATTCCACTGGAAGAATTGGAAAGTGGGCAGTAGAACTAGCACCCTTCGGCATATCTTTCCTGGCAAGGACAGCTATCAAATCCCAAGTCCTAGCAGACTTCGTAGCAGAGTGGACTCCACCTGCGAAGTTGACTCCGGAGAAATCAGATGACGGAGTCTGGACTATTTACTCCGATGGGGCTTTCCAAGCATCCGGAGCAGGTATTGGGGCAGTATTAATTTCTCCGTCAGGTCAAAGAGCAATGTACTCCGCAAGACTCAACTTTAAGTCTACCAATAATATAGCGGAGTACGAAGGAATATTATTGGGACTCCGGAAAGCACGTGCTCTAGGGGCTACAAGGATAATTATAAAAACAGATTCTCAGATAGTAGCAGGGCACGTAGACAAAAGTTTTCAAGTCCGACATCCACAGCTTGCAAAGTACTTAGAAGAAATTCGCAAGATCGAAGCACATTTCAAGGGTATTTCCATTCGGAGTATACCAAGAGCTGAAAACGCGCAAGCGGACATTTTAGCGAAGGCTGCTGCCGGAGCTGTGGATGTGCCTGACGAAGCTTTCTATGAGGAGCTCAATATACCTTCGGTGCCACAAGTTGCTTCTGCAGAGATTCTCTGCATTCCTAGTGCAGATTGGAAAGATTCAATCATAGAACTCTTGCAAGGAGGAACAAATTTGCCCGAAGAGCCCCAATTGTCAAGATTAAAGCTCAGAGCAAGAAATTATCAGCTAATCAACGGTATATTATACAAGGCCGGAGTATGTTCCCCTCTACTCCGATGTATATCTCAAGCCGAAGGCCAAGAAATTCTTCGAGAAATTCACGAAGGCCTTTGTGGAAGTCATTTAGCCCCTAGAGCTCTGGCAGGAAAAACACTTCGCCAGGGGCTTTATTGGCCCACAATAACAGCTGATGCGGAGAGCTTGGTCCGCACTTGTCAAGGATGCCAGTGGATGGGTCGACGGAGTCATCGCCCACCAACAGCTCTTCAAGTCATTGCTCCGGTATGGCCTATGGCCAGATGGGGTATGGATCTAATTGGTCCCTTTCCGTTAGCAAAGGGAAATCTGAAGTTCGCAGTGGTAGCTATTGAATATTTTTCTAAGTGGGTCGAAGCAGAGCCCTTAACAGCTATCACTTCGAATAATGTACAGAAATTCTTCTGGAAAAACATTATTTGCCGGTTCGGAGTGCCTAGATATCTCACAGTTGATAATGGAACACAGTTCGACGCAGAACCCTTCAGGAAGTTTTGCGAAGACCTAGGCATTCAACTATGTTTTGCTGCAGTAAGACATCCTCAGTCGAATGGAGCCGTTGAGCGAGCCAATGGAAATATCTTATCAGGGCTAAATCGAAGAATAGTAGGACTATCAAAGGGACTGTGGACCGAAGAGCTTCCGAAGATTCTGTGGTCCATTCGGACTACACAGACAAGGTCCACAGGTTTTACTCCGTTCAGACTGCTATTCGGAGATGAAGCTATGACTCCAACGGAGCTCAAAGGAGGATCATTTCGCAGCACCGAACCAGTCATCGAAGAGGAAAGACAAGCTTCGTTAGATTTGTCAGAAGAAACAAGACTTCGAGCTGTAGCCAATTTATCAAAGTATCATCAGCAGACGAAGACTTGGTATGACCCGAAGGTTAAGCTCAGCGAGTTAAGGCCGGGTCATCTTGTTCTACGAAGCATCATAGCACCAGGGAAGTTAGGCAATAAATGGGAAGGTCCATATCTAATCGTCCGCTCGGGGCGCCCTGGTTCATTTAAATTAGCTAATTTAGAAGGTGAAGAGTTAGCACACACTTGGCATGCGGAGCACCTAAAGCGATACTTCGCATAAGGGCTCCTTGTAATTTGCTTGTAATCACCTCTAAATTAATAAAGCATACACCCGGTGGTTTAACCTTCCCCTTGACACTCCTAGTCTCCCGAGCGGACGCGCTGGGACGGAAGTCGATCGAGAGGGAAGTGTTATCAAGCTGGGAGGTATTTCCGGACTTCGTACCCATAAAGTCGAAGCCTCCGGCGTGGTGGCTGAAATACATCCGGAGCCCAAGCTAATACCTTGTAGGCATCCGTAAAAAGAGCCAATACCACATTCTACGGAGTCCAAGCTTCGGCTGGTAGACTTCCGTAAAAAGAGCCGAAGGTGGCCAAAATCTGCGGAGTCCAAGCTGCAGCTTGTCAGACTTCCGTAAAAAGAGCCGAAGGTGGCCAAATTCTGCGAAGTCCAAGCTCCGGCTGGTAGACTTCTGCAAAAAAGAGCCGAAGGTGGCCAAATTCTGCGAAGTCCAAGCTCCGGCTGGTAGACTTCTGCAAAAAAGAGCCCAAGTGGCCAAATTCTGCGAAGTCCAAGCTCCGGCTGGTAGACTTCTGCAAAAAAGAGCCCAAGTGGCCAAATTCTGCGAAGTCCAAGCTCCGGCTGGTAGACTTCTGCAAAAAAGAGCCCAAGTGGCCAAATCCTGCGAAGTCCAAGCTCCGGCTGGTAGACTTCTGCAAAAAATAGCCGAAGGTGGCTACAATTTCTGCGAAATCCAAGCTCCGGCTGGTAGATTTCTGCAAAAAACAGCCGAAGGTGGCTAAAGCAAAACAACATTTAAGCCATGAGCTTCAAATGTCTGTTCTTATAAGTCCAAAGTGACAAATTTTTTAAGACACTAAAGTGTCATCGAAGTTATCTTAATTGATTTCTTTCGTAAGCAAACAAAGGTACCAAGTTACCATTCTTCTGACTATAAAGGTCAAAGACATTTCAAAAGATCTTTAAATGAAAGAGGGGCTCCGAACCCCCACAAAATTGTACTCCGAAGCTTTTTCTTTGCGCATAACCATCTTTGAATACAGTTCGAAGTTGCTTATACCCAAAGAGGGGCTAGTAATTATGGAGACAATTTTAAATCGGCATTCATTATTAAAACAAATGTGTTTACAGATTACATTATGAAAAATTGGTATCTATACCAAGAAGGAATCGGAGACCTCTTCGGTCCCGAGAGCCAGGGGTGGAACGACTAGTTCCAACATCGGAAGTTCTAAGAACTTTACGTTTAACTCTCCTCCTCCCCTTCGAAGCTCTAAAATCCTTCTGTTCTTGTTGAAGCTCGGCCCAAGTTCGAAGCCGCTCGGGGCTTCTCTCCCAGCTTCTAAGATCTTCAGATCTTTTATTTTGGGCTTCACCTTCGTCTTCGGACCAGTTAGTGTCTTCAGAAGACGAGGTGTTTGCGTCGCTCTCTTTATTTTCCTCTTTAATATAAGACAATATGTCTTTGATTACTTCGGGCGCAATAACGCCGGAGTCATCTCGAGGGATAAGGAATCGAGGACGTTTATAACTCTTTAGAAGTTCGAAGGTGTTCCACAGTGAGCGAAGTTCGCTGTTAAGCTCTAACACTTCGATATCTTCCATAAGAGGCAAAGCCTAAAAATATGACAAACAAGATTTTCATTGATAAATATTTACAAGCATCAGCTTTACATAATCAAAAAATCCTAAATAGTCCTAAACCTGCGGGTTCGGAGGAGGCTGACTGCTCGAAGCTTGGCTCCGAACTTGCTTTTGGCGTTGGCCTTCATCAATCCAAGCCTTGATCGCAGATCGACCTTCGGCTCTCCATGAAGTTTGGAAGGCTCGCCAAGCAGCAGCTACACCTTCGGAAGGTTTTAGAAGTCGGTCGTCGTCGAAGATGATAGAGCCCTCTGCGCTCGGAGTGATTGTTCGGCCCAAATCCTCGTAGTAGCGAAGTATTCCAAGGGCAGACACTTGTCCGGAGAGTTCTCCATAACGTATGCCTGCCGTTTTCATTTGCTTCGCTGCTCCTTGGATCCTCTTTAGCCGGCGCAGCAGAGTTACATTGTCATCCGAAGGTAGTGATCCAGTAGTACCGAAGTACTCCAAGACACCTAACATTTGTTCGATGACCTCCGAAGCCACCTTCTCGGACTTAACCTTTTCTTCAATAAGCACATCCTTGGCCGAAGTTGTTTCAGTCAAAACTCCGGAGATTCTAGCGTTCTCCGTAGTCAAAGCATTCTTTTGAGTCCGGAGTTGGCCAGCCTCTTCTTGTAGCCTTACAAGTGCGGAGCCCTTCGCAGCATCCTCCATCCGCAGTCTTTCAATCTCCGCTCGAAGCACAATTCTTTCTGCTTCGAGCTCTTTCTTTGCAGCCTCCAAGCTTTGCCTAGCCCTTCGCTCTGCTAAGATTACATTGTCCATTTGAGCTACTCGACCTTCGGAGAAGTTGAAATTCCTTTGAAGAGTTTCGTTCTCTTCCCGAAGTTGAGCAATTTCGTTTTCGCTTGATAAAGCTGCAGCGCGGGCTAAGACTGCTTGCTAAGAAAAAAGAAAAAATGAAATAAGAAATTATTCATATGTAATTTGCTATTTGGTTCGAAGATGCTTTATACCTGATAAGCTGCTCTTTCCACAGCAAGGTTAAGCTCCGAACCCTTCACTCTGCTTAAGCGGGCTACCAGTTCAGTTTCCCCGACTTGGCGACTGGCTTCACCCAAAGGTTTAACCAAAGTCCCAAGCCCGGTTTTCTCCTCCAAAAAAGGAGTTATGAGAGGAAGCAGTTTTGAAGCTTTCTGGTCAGCCCTGCTTAGCGAAGGTCCGGAGGGCTCTTCCGAGGCCCTTGGAACTTCTGAAGATGGCCTCCCCTCAGTCGATTCACTTTCATCTGTTGACTCAGATGAAGTCGATCCTTGAGCAGGGAGAGGCTCGATGTGTCTTTTTCCTCTTCCAGGCCCCGGTAGAGCAACTCCCGGTTGCGGCCCTGAAGTTGTCGAAGGTCTTTGAATTGTATCTTCGAGGGATACTTCGACAACAGGAGGCTCTGCGAAAACAGAAATATTATACATTGTATAATTTTGCAAAAAATCGATAAAAATTATGCAGAATTTACCTTCGACATTCTCTGGAATATCGAGTACAGGACTGATCGGAGGATCAAAAGTGTAGTCCTCATCCGAATCAGCCGTTAAATCTTGGACTGCAGGAGCATCGTCCTGAAAAGTCCTCGTTACTTCTTCGAGAATCGAAGCCATAGTGACTTCGACTCCACCTTCATCCGCAGGAACTCCGGCCTGAGTTGTGTCTTCCTGAACTACCGAAGTCATTGGTTGATCAGCATTATTTCCAGACTCCGGTATGTTCGCAGGCACTTCGGTCTCATTTACACCCATAGGGGCTTCGAATTGTTCTTCTTGGGTATCCGGAGCTCTTACTTCTTCGATGTTGGTTTGAGGCTCCGGAATACCTGCAGTATCTTCAATGAGAATACTTCGTTGAGTTGCATCTTCATCAATTAATTTTACTAGTAAAATACCTTCATCCTCTTTAGAACCAGAAAGTGAGGTTCTTGAGCTTGAAGGAGCAAGATCCGAAGGTGCGAGATTTTTTGGCTTCCGAGCCACCTTCTTCACCGGAGTCCTTGCTGTACCTGAAGCTCCGGCTTCGGCTACTCTTTTCTTGGGGCCTTTCTCCTGAGGCACCCAGTCTGTCAAAGGGGGCGGAGTCAACTCCAGCATTCCCCATACTCTGTTAAAACGCTCCCAACTTCCGACTAATTTGATTCGCCATTCTTTTTCTGACGGAGTTGGAGCACCCAAAATCTTCTCCGAAGCCCTTACAATTTGCTCTGAAGTAATAGGAGCTGAAGAAGCTAAAAAATAATTCGAGTTAATCTTTCTTCGAAGTAAATATGTACTATGCATGTTGGTTTCAAAGTTACCTGCAGGGCTCGAAGTATAGTTTATCTTGCGAAGACCGCCTTCCGAGTCATCTTCGAAGGCGATAGGCCAGTTGGCCATCAGCGGAGGAATTTGAAGTCCGATGAACTCTTCGGCTAAGTCCCGCATGCTCAACCTTTTGCTGATTTTCTGAAGCAAGTTGAGGCGAGCTTCGAGTTGGCCTTCGTCGGGTTGCACTAAGGCTTCTTTCCGGAACTGGATTTCCTTGAGGGGACCGGCCAGAGGACTACCCAGTCCAACTTCGGCATAAAACCACCTCAGAACCCAATCGGTGTACCATCTAGCATTGATGGCCTTAGCGGGGAATTGCAGGGCATATTCATCACGAAGCCTAAAATTGATGCTTCCGAAGGAAACTACCACTTTCTCACCTCCGGAGCCTACGAAGGTCTTTGGCTGACAAGTCGCTCTATGCAGCGCAGCAAAGATTTCAGCCCTCCCCTCACAACCTTCGGCTCTCAGTGCCCATTCGAAGATAGCTAGCCTGGCTACAGCATTCGGAGACAGCTGGGGGAGGGTTACGTGAAACAAGTCAAGTACTTCGGCTAAAAAATCCACAGCCGGAAGGCCCAAGCCCGCTTCAAAAAAAGCTTCGAACACTACAACTTCTCCGGGTCTCGGTGATGGAATTGATTCTTTGCCCGGCTTCCGAATCATAACCCCATTACTAATGTTTCCCCCCGCTGTGATTGCCAAAGACTCTTTCTTGCAGGTAGACCGCCCCAACTCAAAAGATTGATCCAAGTACTTGGTTGAGGGTGGGCACAGACCTTGGACATCGGGGATTTGGGGATTTTTTCCCTTTGCCGCCATGGAAGTTGTCGCCTGCATCGAAGGCGTCGCCGCCACTGTTGCCGCTGCCGCCGCCGCAGCCGCTTGTTGACGAGCCAAGGTCGAAGGAGGTGCAGAGCCTTTGGTCTTCGCCATCACAATTGCTAGATCGATCTGAGAGAGTGGAGATTAGGGTTTAAAAACTCGAAAGCTAGGGCTCAAGAACTCAAAGGGCTAAAAAGCTTTTGACTGAGAAGAAGCAGTGAAAAGGTAATCGGTAAAGTTTTGAGGTTCTTTATTTATAGCCTAAACTTTCCGTTTGTTACCGTTTGGGCTCTGCCTTTTCGCATTCCCGCCTGTTATTTTCCTCCGAAAATAACGCCTCGTATAACTCCGTTAGAAACAGAAACTAACGGCTATATTTCCTAAGTCCAAAAAGACTTTCGAACTTCCTGAGTCAGTTCTAAGATAGTTCGAAAAGTAATTACCTTATGACTGATTCGAAGTTCATGTCTTCATGTATTTCGAAGATAAAACAAAAATCAATAACCCCTATGATTGGTTATCTTTTCTTTCCGTATACTGCTCTCCTAACGTTACAGGTCGAACGGAGAAGCGTATTCGAGGGGCTACTGTTGGGGGAAAATATTTCATCTTCGGGGTTATTGCCAAAGCAGCATGAAGACAGCCAACCAGTTCGAAGATTGTCCGAAGACCATCTTCGAAGGTGCTTGGAACCTAGATCGAAGCCCGAAGGCAGGCATTGGTTCGAAGTATGTCTTCGAACCAAAACCCTTCACGATCTTTTCTGCCAGCTAAGATGGAAGACTTATCTTCTATCCTATTAGATTAGTCTTTTACCATTTTAGCCCTATTAAGGAAACCAAATAGTTTCCTTAATGTCGGTTGTAATAAAGGGGTAAATAGGTCTTTTCCTTAATGTTCAGGCCTATAAATACCCCCCATTTCATCCTGTAAGAAGGACCGATTACAAGTGAATCAATACACACTTTCGAACTATTCTAAGTTATTATCCTTTCGGAGGCTTAGAACAGTTTGCTTCGCAAACACTTCGTTTGTTAGTTTCTTTTCTACAGAAACCTGTTAGCGTAATCTTTTACGCCAACAATATTAATATTTTGCCAAAACTTAACTATGACTTGTGAAAATAGGAAAAATACAAAATATAAGCCGTCCCGCTTTTGTAAAATTATATTAGTAATGGTACGTATTTAACGATCATAATTGAACCGTATTCAACAAAAGTGGAAACTTTTATGATCAGTGCCATAGATATATACATAGTGACGAAACCGATGCCGCTATTTAAGCTTATTTGTGGCGGTGACCTTATCCACCAAAGTAGCAATTATCAGATTTTCCCCATCACTCGTATGAGTATTTGCGGTGAAAAAAAATTATCACTATATTATTTATTTATGCTTTGAATATTAGTGACGACCAATATAATGATGACTTCAAAATCAGTTGCTAACGCTTGTTTGTGTTCCGAAAAAGACTTTCTGTGCTTAAATGATTTGCCAGAAAAACTGTTTTTCTCTTGTAGGGATGCATCCTATCCGGCAGGGAATCTGCACATCGTGCATGTGTCAATTCTAGCATCTCATTGTTTCTTGTTTTGCTTCCTGTTTCCTTTCCTTTTTATGGTACTGAATAGAATATAATGCAGAGTGTTTGGGCGTGCAAGAGATATATAGTACTAGTGAGATATATAGAACGATGTGAATGGTGCATGACCAGTTGCATCCACCAGCTGGGGATACTGGTACAGACCAACAGTATCACGCACCAAATCAGAGGACAAGAATACGTGTACTAACTAGTGTGTTGATGCATCAGCTGTTGCTTGTGTGTGTGCATGCTGCAAGCATATGTCTGGATGCATGTGTCAACTGAAACTGTTCTTCTCCCCTTCGTGCAATATAATGCACTGTTGTCCTGGTTTTATGATCTATCTTTTCGCTTGGATTTCTGAATAGCTGTGTCCCATCATGGATTATTGGGTGCTACCTGATAGCAGCATACTACCAGGTACCTGAGCAAACAGGATACATATATGCACGTAGTATGATGGGGATGTTTCATATGTAGTTGTTTCTACAGAGTTTTTCTTCAGGATAGATCAGTTTTTTCATTGGTTTTGTTCAGTCTGATGCAGTCATTTGCACTATTGACGTCCAAATATATATATCAGACTAGAAATTTCCGGTGCTGAATCCAAAATTAAAAAGGTGGTGGGGTGCACGGTTAAAATAATAATAACAATAGAAGCACAAACAATATATCATTTAATTTCAAATATATATCAGACTAGAAATTTCCGGTGCTGAATCCAAAATTAAAAAGGTGGTGGGGTGCACGGTTAAAATAATAATAACAATAGAAGCACAAACAATATATCATTTAATTTCAAGCTTCAGATGCAAATCTTACGGCCCTAGCATTTGTTGCAATAGTTGACATGAAATATATGAACACATTCCTTTATATAAATGTACCTCGTCATTTGGTTAAGTTTTACCATAAATGCACTCTGATGCTAAACAAAAGTTATTTCAGACGAGTGCAGAAAAATTAAGAAAAAAATCAAATAATGTTGTTTTCTTTTTTATATTGCATTAATGACTCATTTATTTGTGAGATATTAACATTTGTTTGGTAAGACTAGAAAGAAAATATTAAAAATATCTAGAAATTTTAAAACGATTTATATTTGGAAAAAGATCAACAAGGCTAAAATGATCTATATTTGGAATGGAGTAGCTAATTAAGATCAGCATCAGCGAATTAATTTTTTTCGCTTAGAATGGTTTAACTTTGGATTATATATTTGCTCATCGGGGTATGTACTGAGGATAGCACTTATTTACACCGTCCGATCGACATTTTTTTTGTACTAACTATCAGGAAACACAAGATGTGGACAAAGCTATCTATACCTAAGTTAGAAGCTCAAGATTAGCGTTGTTCCAATTTATGCATTTATATTTGTTGAAAATTAAAGCTTCAGACTTCAGTTGGATAATAGGTGAACTAAGTCTGCTCTGGCCGCATGGACGACAGATTAATCTATTCATTTGTGTGTGGTGTTTTTACCATTTTCAATGGAATAACATGCATCAACCCCACGACGAAAACTAACAGTTAAGCATGAAGTATTATAACAAAAAAATGCTTTGTACCTTATGTCTATATACAATAAATGGCATGCGCATGTGATCGATGGCTCCAGATTTAAAGTACTAAGCCTCAAACTGCAGAACATGCATGCTTGCATCACTTCATTTCTAGCTCGTAGCAAGAATTCGAATTCAAAATACATGTGGCACGTTTTCCTGGAAATGTTAGAACAAAAATCTTAATTATAATCCCATGTGAATTATGTTTTTGTTAATAAAAACTACCACTTCCAACACCCAAAACCACCATATATGCATTTATTTGTCAAATATCTTGGTAAAATCATATGGAAGTGTTGATCGGTCTCTCTTGCAGGTGAATTTTGTCGCATCTCGTATGTGTATTTATTTCAATGTATGTTCCACGTATAATGGGCCGGGCGCGAGTGGCCGTCTGTGCCAATAGAACTATGATAAGTTCAGGGCGTTTGTAATCGATCGGCTGATCAGTAGTACGCAAATAAAAATCTGTTGAGTCCTAGCTATAGCTATAGCAGTACTACTGTCTACTGACCTTGCATAGTTGCATCTACTGACCTATACTTCACATGCATCCTGATGATCGACGAAGAATCACGACACGTACATGCATGCACGGGTGTACTAGTACTGAATCACGTACTAGCTAGCTAGCTAGCACGACAGATGCAATTGTACAAGGGGTTAAAAAAACATTCACGTACGAGTGGTAGCTCTACTGTGTTGCCGCGGTGGTAGTGTGAAGTGTGTGTGTGTGTATTGCCATGCGCAGGCCGGTCCAACCAAAGCTAGCGTACGTTCGATAATCTGTGAACAGTACTACTGATGTAATATCTTCTAGTTGGACGATGTCAAAACTAAAACCGGAAGAATGGCGACGCGCGCAACGTACGGCCTCGACGACAGACAATGCATATATATGGCCATATGGGCGGCCGGGTGCAAAATTGCAAAAACTGACACGACGACCACAATTTGCACAGCCGGCGGAGAGCCCCGAGCGCCGAGCGGACGATGACGTATACGATCAATCACCTGCTAGCTGCACGAGCGCGGGGGCTACGTACGCCGGCGCGCCGCGCGCGTGCAGGGTGCAGTTGCAGGCCAGCACACCGGGGGCCTGGGCTACAGCTTTAGCTCTAGCTTTCTCGATCGCTGTCCTCTCTGGCCTCTAGCTCCCTCGCTAGCTCGCGCGCGCCACTCTCTCTGAAGTTCTGAACCCGATGCCGGCCTGCCGCGCGCGCAGGTCCGCCTTGACGGGGTGCCGCGCATTTGACCCGATCAGTCGGATTCGGATGGGCGGGGCCCCCGCGCGCGCGGTGGTGGAGGGGTCACCATCGCGCGCGTGGGTCGCGGTACTTGGTGTCGGCGCTCGCGGACGAGACGGTCGACGACGCATCAGCCCATCGATCACGCGCGCGCCCACGGCCCACCCTCACGGACGAGACGTGTTTGCCAGCCTCGCTCTTGCGCGCGGCCCCCACGCGCATCAAACTGCTGCCTGCGTACGTGTGCTGCATGCATTGACATCGATCACGGCGCTACCTCCTCCCGGCCTCCTCTCACCCCCAGCGTAAACTCGCCACGGCCATGGCCCGCGGGAAGTCCGGTCAGGCCGCCTCCTGCTCGATCGTCCACACTGCCGCGTGTCGTGTGGCCGGGAGCCACCGGCGTACGTCCCCTCCTCCTCAGACATCACCGATTGAGGCAAGCGCAGTATCTTCTTGGGTGGTGAGCGGTGAGCGGGGTGGGGATTTATTTTTGCCGGTGATTGGTGATTAATCACTACTGTTTGTCTTAGCGTTGTAGCGAGCAACTGCCAAATTAATGGCCGTTCAACTGATTCGGCAGTCGCAACCCGTCGTATAGGAAAGTGTATTAAGTATTTATTAGGTTGTTCCTTGGAAAAAATACAATGAAATTTAAAGAAGAGAGAGAATAGAAAGTGAAGAATAAGACACAATATTTTCACAATATCAAGGCAATGACGAAAAGGGATTGAATGAGAGAAAGAAAGAAAAAAAAGACGGAAACATAAAATATTTATTGCGGTCCATAATAAGAAATTGGGGTTGGAAGTATGATTTTTAGATATATTGTCTGACTTCTATGGTAAGATATCTGAGAAACCCTTACCTTAGGTTGAGACTGCCCTTATTATGCGATTGTTGGGAGAAAATAATTTCATTATGCTTATGACTAAGTGTTTTAACCAATAGAGTACTTCGAAGGGGAAGATGAACTACTCGGAGCTTCGACGATTTTAAGTTTGCCAGCAAAGTTGCTCTGGAGCCTACATAACCCACGAAGGGTCATGAAGAGTTGCCTCCCCTTTAGTGGCGTCCTACTCCGAAGGTCTGCCGCAATGTGTCGGGGATATGATCCAGGGTACCCCACCGAGTGGTTTCACTTGGATCGCCGACTGCTGGTTAGGCCAGCCCATGAAGGACTTCCCGACCGCCAGGCCTCCTACTCGGGAGCAGATGCACCTGAGTGTTGTGATGCCAACGGTCGGTCCAGGGCCATCTGCCCAACGCTTATCTCCAATCAACGCCAATGGTTAACCCAAGTCAACATTGACGTCTCTATGACGTCTCTATCAATGTTATGGTTAATTATTGTAACTCCCCAATCCTTCTCATATAAAAAGAAGTTCATGACATCTCCACCAACACTTGTTGCGCCGACATGGGAGGAGTCTCTAATCCTCTACATCACCGCCACCACGTATGTGGTCAACACTGCCCTGGTCATTGAACGACCGGAGTAGGGGCTCGCATACTTGGTTCAATGGCTGGTCTACTTCATATCAGAAGTCCTGGGGCCGTCGAAAGTTCGATATCCTCTGGTGCAGAAGCTACTATACACCGTCCTCATCACCGTCCGGAAGCTCAAGCCCTACTTCCAAGTCCACCTCGTGGAGGTGGTCACCGAGTTCCCACTCAGTGACATCTTGAGAAATTGGGACGCCGTCGGGTGGATTGCCAAATAGGCTATTGAGCTCGAGGAATACGCCATCAACTTCAAGCCGAGGACCGCCATCAAGTCTCAAGTGCATGCTGACTTCATCGCCGAGTGTACCGAGTACTAGCTACCAATAGAGATTGTCGTCAAGAGCTTCTAAACCCTCGATTTTGATGGATCCCTATGCCTAGAGGGGGCAGGTGCCGGAATACTCTTGACATCTCCCCAAGGTGAAGATTTGAAGTATGTCATCTTCATGTGCTTTGTCGTGTCCATCAATGTGGCCGAGTATGAATCTTTGCTCCATGGACTCTGCATTGCTGTCTCCCTTGGGATTCGATGGCTGTTGGCGTTCGGAGATTCAAAGTTGGTGATCAGCCAAGTGAATAAAGACTAGTCCTATGTCAACAAGAAGATGGATGCCTACTTCCAGGAGATCCGCAATCTGGAAGGCAAGTTCGATGGCATGTAGTTCCATCACGTCCCTTGGAATAAGAACTCAATCGCCGATGCACTGGCAAAGCTCGGATCATTAAGAGCAATTGTTCCTAGAGGGATATTCCTTCAGGAGTTATTGAAGTCGTCCATCAAAGAAGAAGGCTTGCAGCCTCCAGAAGATGAAGCTGCAGCAGTCGCCATAATCACTGCTAGCTAAGAAGAAGAAGAATAGCTTGGACCACTGATCCATTTAATCCTCACTGAGAAGCTTCCCCAAGATAAAGATGCAACTATTCGGCTGTAAAGAAGGAGAAAGCAATACATCATGATCGGGACAAAGTTGTTGAGAAGAGCTGCATCCACCTGAGTCTTGCTGAAGTGCGTCGACAAGGCTTAAGGACAGAAGATCTTGGAGGAAATACATGTTGGCACCTACGGGAACCACGCTGGGGCCCACACTCTAGTCGGCAAGGCATTCCTGACCGGATTTTATTGGTCGACTGCCAACTCAGATGCTCACCTATTGGTACGCAGTTGCAAAGGGTGCCAATTCTTCGCTAACCCGCACAACCTCCCTGCACAAGCTCTCTAGACCATATCATATTCCTGTCTGAGAAACCAAGTGGAAATGTGCCTTGGTTTCAAGTCTGTGATGAGTGATTGACAAGATTCCTTCTCTGGGCGAAGGGGTTCAGAGGTGTTTTCTGAAGGGTGCGGACTTAGAAGGCTGCAGTTGTGCAGCAGAGTGTGCCTGTCGGAGGGGTCCAGCAGAGCATGATGACTTGGTGATACCGAAGGGCTCGGTACTTTGGGCAGGTTTACTAGAGAGTTCTCTGGGGTACTGGAAACACTTGTCTGCTTGTTGGTGGTGCGCAGCTGGCTTCGAAGGTGACGAATGGTTCGCAGCAAGCGAACCTGGGTCAAGGGGGAGGATTGATGCTAGGCGAGCGGGGAGCTCAGTGACGAAGGCTGCATGGGGTTGAGGTCGGTCCTCGGGTCAAGGTGTGATAGGTGAAGGCAGAAAGTGTGGAGGGTGGCTCTGGCTGAAGGTACCCCGAGGCGAAGTCCTCGGAGGAGAGGCACTTCGAAGGGTGCTCCAGAAGGAGTATCTTCGGAGTATGGTGGACGAAGTCCTCAGCAATGAGGCAAGGTATTCGAAGTATGCTCCGGATGGAGACACTCGAAGGGTCACCTGACGAAGGTTTCGAAAGTCAAGGTGCATCAAAGGCATGGTCCAGATAAGGGTATTCGTAGAGTGTGCTCGGGGCTAAGACACTACGAAGGGGTGCTTATGGATATACTTCATGCGGAAGCCTTGGACGGAGGGACTTCGAAAGGTGGCGAAGGTACTCCGAAGGTGGGGCTTCGGAGTATGGATGACTTAAGGTACTTCATCCATGCATGGCTTCGGTACATGGACTAACGGAGTTCGAGCTAGGAGTAGAGGCGAAGCCGTGGTGGTCCACTCGAGAGGTGATGTTGCGAAGGCTCAAGAGCTTTGACGGCTTTGGCTCAAAACCATCATTGTATCGAAGGCTGACTTCGGTGAAGCGAAGGCCTACGGGTTCAAGCGTGTCACCGAAGCTACTGCACACCTCACGTGCGAAGGGGGCTTCAGAAGACTCCAAATGTGCAGAGGCTGACCATGTCGGCTCTGCAAAAGCTGATGCAGTCTCCTCTACGAAGCTGACAGAGGAAGCCTCTAGAAAAGTAGATTACCATCTGTACCCCCTTGTCTTGCCGATACAAAAATAGTGTAAACCCTAAGGGTAGAGTAGTCTATTCACAGGGCTGAATAGTGCCTATAAATAGTGAAGACTGGCTAGGTCTAGGTAACACTTTGAGCAGCCATTTCTAGAACTCTAGAGCTAGCCACCACACCCATGTACTCAGTCCTGTGAGTCTTTTGTGTTCGATGTTCATGAAATGAAATTTTTATTATATTCTTCATTTGCTTCTTGAACTTGTATCCCTGTTTGCATTGCATGTGTTGATTTCTCTGTGATCCACTTTGTTCTATTCAAGGCAGAGTTTTTTCTCTGTTTCTTGTCAAGAGAAGCGTGTGTGTTCTGTTAGTGTGATGTGTGTGTATTTCTCAGTGTGAGTTCACTCTATGAAAACTGGAGGCAAGTCCTCTCTGATTACTAGCGAAGGATTGAGCAAAGTTGGTCTTGATGCCTGTATTCTTTTCTCAGCCGAAGTCTGTGGCGCAGTCTGTTCTATCTTTTTTCACACCTTCGGTATATAAAGCCTAGTACTAGTTGCTAGTGTGGAGTATCTCATCGAAGCCCTAAGAGGGAAACCTTCTTCTGCGAAGTGCGTAGTGCGAAGCTTGCTTGAAGGCACCTAGTGTGCGAAGCCTGCACTATCCTAGTAGAGTTGTGTTTTTGGGTTTGTGGGTGTGAGCGAAGTCTTCTTGACTCCGAACTTTTGCTCTTTGCAAAGCCTGGTTTCAGAGCTGCAAAATACCTTCGATCCAGACCTCCGAAGGGTGTGTTCAAAGTCTGTTCCGTAGGAGACTATTTTACAGAAGCCTATTGTTAGCCTGAAATTTTAAAAGCTCCCATTCACCCCGCTCTGGTCATCCTTTTCGGTCCAACAATTGGTATCAGAGCAGGCTAAGATCACCAATTGACCTTAACCGGTTTTGTGATCTTTTGGCGACATGGACAGAGTTAGTAAAATACCTTTGTTCGATGGGACTAATTTTGCATAGTGGAAGGTGCGCATGGAGGGTTACATACTAAGCTAAGGAAATGTAATTTGGGAGATTGTGGACTCACAATACTCCATCCCTGAAACCCGCACCTCTCAAAAAGAAAAATATCAGTATAATTCTAACTCCAAATCTAGAAACATATTGTTCATTGGTTTGAGTCGGAGTGAGTTTGATAGAATTCAACACCTAAGGATAGCTAGGGAAATTTGGACAACACTCACTATTTTTCATGAGGGCTCTACACAGATTAAGGCTAGGTGCCAAAGCACATATAATCAATAGTATCGGTTGTTTGTGCAAGCGCCTGGTGAATCTATAGATGCCATGTTTTCTCGATTTGACGCAATATTGAGTAACTTGCGGTCCAATGGGATGCTTGCTTACAATGACCATGATAGCGCTATCAAGATTCTCTATGCTCTTGGTCGTAGCATATGGGAAGTGAAGATATCCAGCATTGAGGAGTTTGCATGTTATGACACATTAACCTGTGATGAGCTCTTTAGCAAGCTAAAGTCCACAGAGATTGCCAAGGAATCTCTTGCAGTGCACAAAAACTCTTTGCCACAGCCATTGCCACTACTTTCTGGCTCTAGCCGTGGCACCACTAAAGAACCAAGCACATCAGGTACTTGTGTTCTTGCTGGTGGTTTTGCCTTGTCTTCCCTAGTCTCCGTTACTAAGGAGCAAGTGGATACTCTGGATGATGAAGAGCTTGCTCTCATTGCTAGAAGGTTCACCCGTTTTCACAATAAGAGATGGGATTAGAGGAGAAGTGGCTTTAGTGGTTGTTTTGAGTGCGGTGACACTTCTCACATCAAGGCCAATTTTCCTAAGCTCAAAAGGAGAAAGGAGAGTGAGCGCCCTAAACACCAAAATAAGGAGAGGAAACCCTTTGTGAAGGGTAAACGTGGCAAGGTGGCTAAGAGAGTAGACAAGGATGCTTCCACAGCATTTGTTGCTGCACTCAGCGACATCGACACCTCCTCAACTGAGGAGTCAAGCTTTGATGATGAGGAGTCCCTAAGAAAGGAGGACAAGATGGACAAGAAGGCAAGGGATTTCACCGTCCTTTGCTTCATGGCTGACAGCAGTCACAGCGGCGATGAGCTTTACTCATCTAAGGTACCTCTATCCTATGACCAGCTCTCAATTAAAGTAGATGAACTGAATGGAGTAGTTCTTGGTCAGGATAGATTACTTGTTCAGGCTGCTAGAGATAGAAAAGACCTTAGACCTTAGGCTGCTAGTGAATCTTGCACTGTTGTCATGGGTGAGCTTGCTCAGTTGTGTTCTGTGCAAGCTCAAACTGTTGATGATCTTGAGACTACACATAAGCAGCTTTTGGTGGTGGAGTCTAGACCTATTTCTTCTGATGCTTGCTCAAAATGTCCATTATTGATTGATAGCATTAATTTGAGAGACAAGAATGTTAAGGAATTAGAGGCTAGATTGGAGAGTGCTGAGTGTTTTAAGGATGTGCAACCTGTTTGTCCCACCCGCATTATCCTTAAGGACCAACTTAGTATTGCTAGAGGGCAATCTGAAAACCTTATGACTGAAAATGAATACCTTCTTTCTGTGGTTAACAAATGCATCGAGGGAAAGGGTAGGATTGATTTGCTTTTGGCCAAGACCAAGATGTGTGCTGACAGGGCAGGGTTAGCTCTAGGATTGGGTTTTGAGAGGATTCCTTCAGATAGTGAGAACAAAACTGTTTTTACCTCACCCACTACCTTAGAGAAAGAAAGAGCCCAGTTAGACACTCCATCAACCAAAAAGCCTACCCAAACTCCAAAGAAAACCACCCCTCCTGCCGAGAAAATTCCTCCCAAGAAGAACTCTCTAATAAAACCAAATGAGAATGTGAGGATTGCTCCTATGACCCATGAGAGTGCCCCTAGGAGAGTGTTTCATTGTTCTTACTGTCAGCGGGTGGGTCATTTGGTTGGGTTTTGCTATCGTCGCATCAAAGATGAGTGACGTTCTCAGACGTTGAGGTTCCAGGACATGCATTACCCACCTCTAGGTATGCATGAGTATGAGTTTTACTCACGTCCTAGTTACGAGGCTCCTCGATCTTCTCGGAGAGGCTTCGCCCCACGTGGTGTTCACCATGTTTCATATGGTACTACACCTCGTGTTAGTGGCTTTGTGCCTCAACAGTTTGGGAGTTGTCGTCATGCGTCTGGATCACATCGTGTAGGTTGACCTCACACTTTGCATCAATCTATTTTACCTATGCGCAGACAATCTACGTTTATTGTGCCTACCGCTTGTATCTCTCAGTGCTAGATGGCTCGTCATATTTTCACTCACCCTAGCACTGAGCGATCGAGGTTTTCTCCTTTTGTGTAGGAGATAGATCAAGGCTTGGAGGGCACGTGGATCATGGACTCCAGTTGTTCACGCCATATGACCGGGAATGCAGCATGGTTCTCCAGCCTCACCACAACCATGCAAAAGGAACAAATCACCTTCGGCAACAACCGAAGAAGCAGAGTGAAAGGTAAAGGTGTGTTAAGGATCAACTCAAACTTCACTCTCAAAGATATTGCTTTGGTTGAAAATTTGGGATACAATTTGATTTCTGTATCTCAGTTGCTTGATGAGGGCTTCGCAAGTACTCAATTCTGATGGCGTTTTAGTCTATCAGATCTTTAGAGTTGGGAGAGTTTTTGGAGCTGATTTTTTTGATTCCTCTGGTTCTTCTCACTGCTTTCTTGCACATTCAACCTCTGAGCTTTGGAAGTGACATAGGAGATTAGGGCATATGAGCTTTGAGTTGCTTGCTTGACTGAGTGCCCTAGGTCTGATCCGAGGATTGCCCAAGCTCAAATTTGAGAAGAATTTAGTTTGTGCTCCCTGTCGACATGGAAAAATGATTGCTTCTTCACACTCGCCAGTCACCATGGTGATGACTGAACAACCTAGATAACTTCTCCACATGGACATTGTAGGTTCTTCTCGGGTTAGTTCTTTTGGTGGCAAGTGGTATGTGTTAGTCATTGTCGACGACTTCTCTCGCTACTCTTGGGTCTTCTTTCTAGCCAGCAAGGATGAAGTGTTTTCACACTTTTGGAGCTTGGCTTTGAGACTTTTCACTGAACTCCCTGGTGCATTGAAGATCATACGAATTGATAATGGCACTGAGTTCAAGAATAGTCTCTTTGTCGACTTTTGCATGGTGCATGGCATAGAACATCAATTTTCTACTCCACGGGTGCCTCAACAAAATGGTGTTGTTGAGAGAAAGAATCACACTTTGGTTGAGATGGCTAGGATGATGCTCGATGAGCACAGGACTCCTAGAAAATTCTGGGTTGAAGCCATGAACACTGCTTGCTATATCTCAAACCGAATTTTCTTGCGCTCAATTTTGAACTTGACTTCGTATGAGCTGCGTTTTGGGAGACAAACCAAAGTCACTCATCTTCGAGTTTTTGGCTGTCGATGCTTTATCCTAAAACGTGGAAATTTGGACAAATTTGAGTCGCGTTCTTCTGATGGGATTTTCTTAGGTTATACTACTCACAGTCATCGAGTTTTCAATTTAGAAACTAACACTGTCATCGAGTCATGTGATGTGACGTTTGATGAATCAACCCCTTGTGTTATCTCTTCTTTTGAATAGGCCAATGAACATGATATGGAGCAAACCATCTTCGAAGACGAAGATCCCAGAGATTTCGAGGACAAACCCCTACTACCCTCGACATCGACCCCCGAAGCCAACCCCGCTTCAATCACATCGACAAAAGGCCCCGAAGCTACAACCTCAACATCGGTCATCTTCGACCATTCACCAGCACAAGTTGAGAGGGAGACTGCATCCCAACGTGAGGCTCCTCATCATATTCAAAGGATGCATCCTCCCGAACATATTATTGGTGAGCTTGATCAAAGGGTAACACGTTCTCATGCTCATTTCATTGATTCTTCCTTTGTTGCTTCTTTTGAGCCCTTAGATGTGAGTCATGCACTTTCTGATTCTAGTTGGATCAATGCCATGCATGAAGAACTTGAAAATTTTGAGAGAAACCAAGTCTGGTCACATGTAGATCCTCCACCTAATGTTCATTTTATTGGAACTAAATGGATTTTCAAAAACAAACAAGGCGAGGATGGGTCTGTAGTTAGAAACAAAGCTAGACTTGTGGCTCAGGGTTATTCTCAGTTAGAAGGGATTGATTTTACTAAAACTTTGCACCTATTGGTCGTTTTGAGGCAATTAGGATTTCACTTGCATTGCGGCATCCCGAGGTTTCAAACTTTATCAAATGGATGTTAAAAGTGCGTTTCTTAATGGCTTTATTGGCGAAGATGTTTATGTAAAAAACGCCCTGGTTTTGAAAACCCCAAATACCCACATAAAGTCCTTAAACTTGATAAGGCTCTTTATGGACTCAAGAAGGCCCCTTGGGCTTGGTATGACATACTTAAGTCTTTTCTGCTTGAGCGAGGGTATTTGATGGGATCTGTCGATAAAACCCTGTTCACTCTCAAGCATGTCAAAGATTTTCTTCTAGTTCAGATTTACGTTGACGATATCATCTTTGGTGGCTCTTCTCATGCTTTAGTTGCCAAGTTTGCAGAAACTATGAGCAGGGAGTTCGAGATGTCCATGATGGGTGAACTCACATTTTTCCTTGGTTTGCAAATCAAGAAAAGAAAACAAGGTACCTTCGTCCACCAGATGAAGTACACCAAGGACCTGCTCAAGAAGTTCGACATGGATGATGCGAAGCCCCTCGCCACTCCAATGGCTACATTTGTAGCATTGGATCCTGATGAGGACAGAGAAGCCGTAGATCAGAAGGAGTTTCGGAGCATGATTGGCTCCCTCCTCTACTTGACTGCTACGAGGCCAGACATACACTTCGCCGTATGCCTGTGCGCTCGTTTTTAGGCTTCGCCACGTGCTTCGCACCGCTAAGCAGTAAAGCAAATTCTCAGGTATCTCAAGCATACACTTGAGTTTGGCATTTGGTTTTCTGCATCATCTTTTTTGTGTCTTCGTGGTTATTCAGATGCGGATTTGCTGGGTGTAGAATTGATAGAAAAAGTACCGCTGGTACTTGTCATTTTCTGGGTACTTCTCTTGTTTGCTGGTCTTCTCTCAAACAGTCTAGTGTTGCGCAATCTACGGCTGAGGCCGAATATGTTGCTGCAGCTAGCTGTTGCTCACAGATTTTGTGGATGGTTTCCACTTTGTGGGATTTCGGGTTAGATTATAAGGATGTTCCACTATTTTGTGATAACACTAGCGCTATTTGCATTGCAAATAACCCAGTTCAGCATTCCAGAACCAAACACATTGATGTGAGATATCATTTTCTCAGAGATCACAATGAGAAGGGTGATATTGAACTTCAGTATGTTGATACCTAGAACCAGCTTACCGACATTTTCACCAAACCTCTTGATGTGTCGCGTTTTGCTTATTTACGGGGGGAACTTGGTATTTGTCATCCCTACGACATTTTGTGAGGGGGAGCATGACTTCAATTACCTTGCATTGGCTTCCTTATGATGAGTTGTTGATACACTTAATTTCTTTTATATGCCTGTGCATGATTGTCTTTCTCATCATGCTCTCAGCCGAGTTAATATATCTAATTTTATAATGAGCAAGCTTTTATTTACAAAACTCTAAATTTGATCATCGCTTAGTCTTGTGTCCAACATGTGTTGTGCAGAACTGCTCTAGCTGTCTTTTATCTGCCTGGTAGCTTGAATCCTTTTTTATGGATGTACAATTGCAACTTGAAAATTATATTGCTATTTGTGAAATCGTTCAACAAATGTTACACAGCAAAACTCAATAGACATGACTTATGTGCTAAAAATGAAAAGATCTAGGCGGGTTTGCTTTGTCGCACTACTCTATTCTAGACTGCTTACCATAGCACCTTGGTATGAACTAGGATAACTTAGTGTCTGCCAAAATCATTGTCTTAAGCTTTTGGAAAGTCTGTCTTGACCTAGGCTTGGCATGATTGGAAAGCATACGGTGGATAAGAAAATAACCCCTGGTACTATCAAAAGATTGCAAAGTATAAATCACTTGCTAAATCAAGCTTGCTAAATGCACCATGAAGATTGGACTTGCTCTGCTTGGTAGAAATTGTTTAGATCTTGCAGTTCCTATTTTCACTTGTCTAGATGACTAGTCTGAGTGGTGATGATTTTTATTTTCACAAATTGATAAATTCATGCCTCACACAGTGAATCTGGAATATATTCACTAGAGCTGAGCATTTGAGCCTGATAATATGATTTGGCATATTTTTGAGCTATATGTTGTCATACTCTTCATCATCTTGAAGCCTTGCATTTTCTGCTCCTTGATTCTTGCATTGCCAAAGGGGGAGAAAAATATCTGGTTTGCCTACCTAAGGGGGAGTACAAGTGATGAAGCTCAAACGGGGAGAAAATTTTTACTGCCAAACAAAGGAATTATTGTCAAATGGTTTTTCATAACTCAAGTCGATTGAAATTAATTAATCAAGTGACATGTTTTGGCTCTTTTCTTAGTTTTTATGGTCACTTGTGTGCTGAAAATTTTCAAATTTTCTTGAATTTGAATTTGGTTGTCAATGCACTCATCGAGGGGGAGATTGAGAAACCAAGTGGAAATGTGCCTTGGTGTCAAGTCTGTGATGAGTGATTGACAAGATTCCTTCTCTAGGCGAAGGGGTTTGGAGGTGTTTTTGAAGGGTGCGGACTTAGCTGGGTGTAGTTGTGTAGAAGAGTGTGTCTGTCAGAGGGGTCCGGCAGAGCATGATGACTTGGTGGTACCGAAGGGATCGGTACTTTGGGCGGGTTTATCGGAGAGGTCTCCGGGGTACTAGAAACACTTGTCTGCTTGTTGGTGGTGTGCAGGTGTCTTCGGAGGCGATGGACGGTTCGCAGCGAGTGAATCTAGGTCAAGCAGGAGGCTTGATGCTAGGAGAGCAGGGAGCTCGGCCACGAAGGTTGAGTGGGGTCGAGGTCAGTCCTCGGGTCAAGATGCGCCAGGCAAAGGCAGAATGTGCGGAGGGTGGCTTCGGCTGAAGGTACCCCAAGGCGAAGTCCTTAGAGGAGAGGCACTTCGAAGGGTGCTCCGGAAGGAGGATCTTCAGATTATGGTGGATGAAGTCCTCAGCATTGAGGCAAGGCATTCAAAGTGTGCTCCAGATGGAGACACTCAAAGGGTCACCTGACGAAGGTCTCGGAAGTAAGGTGCATCAAAGGCATGGTCCGGATAAGGGTCTTCGTAGAGTGTGCTCAGGGCAGAGACACTACGAAGGGGTTCTTATGGATATGCTTCATGCGGAGGCCTTGGACGGAGGGACTTTGAAAGGTGGCAAAGGTACTCCGAAGGTGGGGCTTCGGAGTATGGCTGACTTAAGGTACTTTGGCCATGCATGGTTTTCAGTACACAGACTGACGGAGTTCGAGTTGGGAGTAGCTGCGAAGCCGTGGTGGTCCACTCCAGAGGTGATGGTGCGAAGGCTCAAGAGCTTTGACGACTTTGGCTCAAAACCGTCATTGTATCGTAGTCTAACTTTGGTGAAGTAAAGGCCTACAGGTTCAAGCGTGTCACCGAAGCTACTGCACACCTCACATGCGAAAGGGCTTCAAAATACTCCAAATGTGCAAAGGTTGATCGTGTCAGCTCTGTAAATGCTGATGCTGTCTCCTCTACGAAGCTGACAAAGGAAGCCTCCAGAAAAGTAGACTACCATCTGTACCCCTTGTCTTGCTGAGACAAAAATAGTGTAAACCCTAGGGGTAGAGTAGTCTATTCACAGGGCTGAATAGTGTCTATAAATAGTGAAGGCTAGCTAGGTCTAGGTAACACTTTGAGTAGCCATTTCTAGAACTCCAGAGATAGCCGCCAGACCCATGTACTCAGTCATGTGAGTCTTTTGTGTTCCCTGTTCATGCAATGAAATTTTTATTATATTCTTCATTTGCTGCTTGAACTTGTATCCCTATTTTGCACTACATGTATTGATTTCTTTGTGATCCACTTTGTTCTGTTCAAGGCAGAGATTTTGCTCTGTTTCTTGTCAAGAGAAGCATGTGTGTTCTGTTAGTGCGATGTGTGTGTATTTCTCTGTGTGAGTTTGCTCTATGTAAACTGGAGGCAAGTCATCTATGATTACTAGCGAAGCACTGAGCAAAGCTAGTCTCGAGGCCTGTATTCTTTTCTCAGCCAAAGTCTATGGCACAGTATATTCTATTGTTTTCATGCCTTCGGTACACAAAGCCTAGTCCTAGTTGCTAGCGCGGAGTATCTGATCGAAGCCCTAAGAGGGAAACCTTCTTCTGCGAAGTGCGTAGTGCGAAGCCTGCTTGAAGGCACCTAGTGTGCGAAGCCTGCACTATCCTAGTAGAGTTGTGTTTTTGGGTTTGTGGGTGTGAGCGAAGTCTTCTTGACTCCGAACTTTTTCTCTTTGCGAAACCTTGTTTTGGATCTGCAAAATACCTTCGAACCAGACCTCCGAAGGGTGTGTTTGAAGCCTGTTCCGCAAGAGACTATTTTATAGAAGGCTATTGTTAGCTTGAAATTTTAAAAGTTCCCATTCACCCCCCTTTGGTCGCCCTTTTCGATCCAGCAAGGTCTTTGGAGGTATCATGACCAGAATGTTCACCAATGCTCTTTCCGAGTGGGTGACCTGGTCCTACGCCGAGTTGAATCGGCAGTCGGGACCCATGAGCTCTTGGCTCCTTGGGAAGGACACTTCATTATCACCGAGGCTACACGCCTGAGATTTTATTGCTTGATGTGAGAAGATGGCCAGAAGCTGGTGAACTCCTAGAATATCAAGCACCTTAGGTGATTTTATCCCTGAGTGAGATAAGTCATTGATATTATTTTCATAATAAAGACATTTTCTTTCCGTGATATTGCATTCCATAGGTTTCAATTTCTAACCATTCAAGCCTCAATACCATGATCCGCTCTAGCTCGGCTAAAATGCGTGTTCGTCGACTACCTCCACTCTTGTTTCTTGGTCACGATCCGCTCTAACCTGGCCTTTGCAAAGATGTATCCATTCTAGCTTCGATGCCATGATACGCTCTGGCTCGGCTACAACGTGTTTCGCCGACTACCTCTACCGTGGCTTCGAGGTCACGAGCTACTCTAACTTAGCCTTTGTCAAGATGAACATTCGCCACCACTCTAGCTGGATAGGTATGACCCACTCTAGCTCGGCTATTGTTGGATCGAAGAGATGCCAGATTCCTCTTCGCCATAACTCTCGGAGTTCAAAGCCTGCTCAGCACTCAGGCATCTCCAAGTCAATCACTCTGACTAAAGCAACCATGATCCACTCTAGCGTAGTCATTGTGAGGGTCACTCGTTTTCATGGGAGCTCTAACGAGCGCTATCTTTGTCCGACTACTAATGATTGCCCTTGATTGAATGTGATGTTAATGGTTCTAAACAATGTTCATGTGGCATGAGTTCCCTATGTTACACAGACCTTAGCTACATCGATTAAGATGGGCCATGTTTTGAACGCAGTCGGACAAGAAAGCAATGGCTGAGAATGAAGAGATCTTTATTACATTCTGATGAGAGGTACACATACAATGATTTCTTCTACTCTATTTTTCATATGCTCTGTAGGATCAGGAGAGACAGGCAGCCGTCGACCGGCTACCTAGGGCGAGCTGTCATCCAAGACGTTGATCGACCCTTGTTCGTCGATGGGTGAAGCCGGTCAGTGAGGTCCAGGACGACCTCGACGCCGCCAAGATTAGGCGCTGCGCCCAAGGGGACATGACATTGCCTCCTCAAAGATACATACCACCCAGTCCATACAACGACCACGTGGGTGGTCTCTGAGGGGTGTCCAAATAAGTCATTCTGACTTCTCCAGACCGTCATGAGCCTCGGTTTAGACCATGGTCTTCTTCTCCGACCGCAGTGTGTCACGGGAGCTTGCAGTCCCATCTTCAAGACGCCGATGATCTTCAAGAAGGGAAAATGATCAAGACTCCAGCAATAAAGATTGGTGAACAAATCAACAAGTGAAGATTCACTTACCCGAAGTCTGGATGCTCTTGATAACCCTTCAAGAAACCATCGCACCAAGCCATCTAAAGGGTTAAGCCTTCTTATGAAGAAAACAATCAAGGCAGAGAAGATGACATATGCCGAGATGTTGGAGAAACTGAAGCCAAAGGGACATATCTATAGGCCCAACTGGAAGGCGGGGAGGCAAACCGCCAACATCCTATTAAAAGCGGAACCCCACTAATGACGCATTGAAGATCGCTCCGCTAGTCATCATATCACGACGGTCAATATCCTCTGCCAAGTAGGAGGGATTCACCACCTGGCGCGCCCATCGCCTTAGCGCCATTTATGGCTTCGCCATGATTTTATCCACTGGACTCCGCCAAGCAGAATTTGCGGGATTTAACAATCCTACCATCACTGTGGCCTAGGGCCGCTTAGATAAGTCTCCTATTCTACATACTTCAAATTTCAATTTGATACATCATTCAAATTTGGAATTTATTTATTTGTAAGTGCCATTATCGGAGCAGTAGCGGTTTTTTCCCGCTTTGTATCCATGATTCACTCTAGGTAAGTCATTAGAAGGCCCCTCTGCTTCTGAGTGCTTAACAAGTTTGTGGCTCTTAAGCATCTCCCTTGGGACCTGCCACGGTCTTCCTAATTTGTATCTATGATCAGCTCTGGCTGAGTCAGTGAAGACCTCCTTGGGATGCTTATCGACTGACCTCTTTTGGCAATCTCCTCTATGGGATTTCACGGTCGCCCACTCTATATCCACGATTAGCTCAGGCTGAGTCGGGTCGATCGAATTCCGGAAGAGTTGCCTCTACTGACTAGTTCTGGTGATTCATGCGGCCTATAAAAGTGCAGTTCAAAAAAGCATGTATGTGGCAAAAGCATGTCGGTAGGCGCAGGAGGAGCAAGAGGATAATACTCAATGTCAGTAGTCAAGGCGTTAGCCTCTACCTAGACCTCGAGATAAGCTTGCTGGGCATCGGCTTCGCTATAATGCACTGGCCACCCCACCTGGATGAAATCTAGTCGGATGGTCGGGTACAGTGCCTAGATGACCCCCAGCACATGAGTAGTCACCGTCTTCGTGAAGTCCCTAACTGACTTCTTCAGCCATCCTTTAGGGTTGACTAGACGAGAAAATGCTATGGGCTCTATTGTGGCCGCCCTTGCGGTCGACGGTGGATCCTCGGACCTTCTCGATGAAGAAGGTTGAACCCCAGTGCATCACCCGCCAAAGGTTGCCCATCCTCAGGTGACCCCGACGGTGCCGTTTAGACCACAATGGTGAGGGTCAGCTCAATAGCACCGGTCACCTCAACCGGGCTTGAGTCGGGCAATGGCGATCCTCCGGCCCTATCGAGAAAAAGATCCAGTGATGATCACAAAGAAATGTCCAAGAGGATTGACTACATCGACAAAATTTCTCACCACGCCGATCGCCGGAACACCGCCTTCCTCATCCGCGAGCTGGGTACCGCACCGGAAGCAAAGTCGGTCAGCGAAGCCGAGCGATGTGGTGACAGAGGTGGGGTGGACACCGAGGACTGACGATGCCACAGCCTCGGCTGCCCAAGGCACCCTCTTCGAGGAATCCGAGTCGGCACCTGGAGACGAAGGGATCTTTGGAGGCCCCTCAGCCTACCTCCGCCTCTCCTCCGATTGGGCAGAGCTCCGAGTCGCACGGCAGCTCAGTGGAGTCACCGCCCTCTTCTTCTCCTTCCTCGCCGAGGGGGAGCAAGCCTCCTTGCTCTTCCTCTTCCTGTTGGGTGTGTTGCCATCCGGCCCAGTGTGCTTCTGCTCGAGGGAGTAGGGGTGTTCTTGTAGTGGAGCCAGAGAGATGAAGGCGGCCCAACCCTGCACAAGTTCATATTCAAAACCTGAAGATTGATCGTGAGTTCTACCAAACCCTCGATGAAGAGACAAGAGGAAACAACATTACCTCCGGTCGGGGAAAATTAAGACAGAAGGGGTGGCAACGGGTGGTGCATTGGGCTTCAACCTTGCTGTTGAAGAAAGTCCACGCCCACGCCTCCGCCTCCTCCAACGACATGCCCAGGGTGGAGCCGCTGCTTCAGTGGCGCAATCCAACAAAGAAAGAAGCTGAGCATGACCTAGAAGCTCGTGAGATTCCTCTCTCGAAGATGACGGATCAAGGTCACCAACTCGTTTACTTGCCCCTGCTCCTCGATTGGGCACCGGTCGGTCCAGGTGGCAGACGCTAGCGGCACTTGGTCAATCTCTGGAGATAGGGATGTCTTGTGGTTGGCCACATAAAATCAACCCGAGTGCCACCCCTTGGTTGAAGAGGGAAGCAGGAGAGAGATGTACCTTGCCGCCTTCCCATCACGAAGCTGAAGCCCGCATTTATCGACCACTTTGCTCCGAAGAGATCGCAAGCAGAAGTGGCGGAAAAGATTGAAATGGAGATCGATCCCCAGAAAAGACTCACACAACTCGACGAAGATAGCAAGATGAAGAATGGAATTGGGATTCAGATTGTAGAAAGAAATATCATAATGATAAAGAACACCACGAAGAAAAGGATGCGCCGGCAACCCAAAGCCATGAAGAAAGAAGGAGTCAAAGACCACGATCTCATGGGTGTCCAAGGATGGAAATGTCTCGCCGCCGGCCGCTCGCCATGATGAGATGGCCTTCGGTGGGATCTCTCCCCGATCGTCAGGTGCCTGCACCACTTCTTCTCCCATAGAGGAGACACGAAACTCTTCTAGGCGATCCACCGGCTTCCGAGGAGTGCTTACCGCCATTGGAGTCCTGGAAGCCCTCGCTAAAGGTTTCAAATTGAACAGCCGCCGGGCTTTGTGGTAGCAAACCACGTAGTTGTAGTGCCGGGAACTTTTGCAAAGCACCAGGAGATGAGAAGAAGAAGGAAGCAAAATATGAAGTACTACATCAAAATGCGTCGGGGAAGGTTACTTATAACTTTCCTCCCAGCGGTTTCCCATTCTGAAGCATCGCGAATGCCAAAAGTGAGTGGTTCAAAGAAGCACCTTTTTGCCATCAATCGCACCAGCACAGTTCCCATGGATCACTCAAAGGATCTTGAATCACGCTCTAGAAGATGAAGCAAGATAAAAGCAAGTGAAGCAACACCACCAACTACTGTCTCCCTGTGCGGTAACTTCTGCCCATAGGGAGACCGCACGGTTTCAAAATCAACTACACCAATGGTAAACTCCCCCAAAGAAGATGTTTTGAGACTGAAACTCATTCTCTGAAGGAACTTCAGCCTCGGGCGCTGCACTCGATAGGTTCACCTAGGCGGTGCATCGATCGAAGGCATGGCTACATCGAAGGTACTTGGAGCTCTTCACGCCCACTCCGAGCATGACGCACGCTAAAAAGAGCTCAGGGGCTGCTATCAGGGATATGATCCAAGGTACCCACCGAGTGGTTTCACTCAGATCGCTGACTGCTGGCTAGGCCAGCCCATAAAGGACTTCCCGACCACTAGGCCTCCCACTCGGGAGTGGATGCGCCCGATTGGTGTGACACCAATGATCGGTCCAGGGCCATCTGCCCAACAGTAATCTCCAATCAACGCCAACGGTTACCCCAAGTCAACTTGATGTCTCTATGGCAGCCATTAGTGCCATTCAGAGGCAGTTATGCTAGTAGTTATGCGGCTGTTTCCGCAGGCTATCAATGTTATGCTTAATTCTTGTAACTCCCCAATTCTTCTAATATAAAAAGATTAGGGGTGGCCCTAAGAGAGGGCATGTTGGGATCACATCCTAGCACACCAGTGGATAGACATTACGCGACAAATCACACGATGGGTACCCCCTATAGGCTTGTCGTTCCCATGCAATGACACAATGTGTGACAAGACATTCTCTTTTTAGGTGTTTTCACACCCGGTTTTACTATTTTACCCTTGTGGAGTCTTGTGTACAGAGTCCGTAACAACGATTGTAAGTAGAGGGTAAAATAATATTTTCATATTGTATTTTTTCCTATAATTACCTGCAATTTCCACTATAATAGAGACCCAAAACTCATTCTTTGAGTACACTTCAAACTGGATGTAAGGTTATTATTCCTTCTGGAGACCTGAATAAGTACAAACTCCACTTCGCTTCCAGCTAGCCCTTTGAGGCTAATTAAACATGTTAGCATAAAATCTTACACCAATAGTTACCACCATCCTTGGGGATCTTAATACTAAGCTAGCCTCTCTACTACCAAGATTCAAATCATGCCTCCGAAGAAGAGCAAAAGGACCGCTCTCCTTCAAATGTCGTCTAGAATTCCTAAGGCTTCGACTGCAAAAACCAGCATCAGGACTATGGTACCCTCCATAGTACTCCCATTGGTAGGCACCGTCCCTGAAGCTATGGGTCAGACCATATGCCTCCCACACTACCACAGAAACGGTATTTAGTGACACTACTTTAGTGATCTATAAAAAATACACGTCAAGAATACACTTATAGTGACAGGACTATTTTACACGCGTCAGTAATATTGCATTATTAGTGACGGTCGCAATAGAACCCATCACTATAGATGGGCCACCCAAATTAGTGATAGATCATACAATGACCTATCACTAAAGGTTCCTCCCCATAGTGACGACCTATGTTGAGACCCGTCACTAAACATGGGGCACCACATTAGTGACGGATTGCAGTACCACCCGTCACTAAAGACCGTTGTTCTACCCACGTCGTTTGCAGCCCTAAGGCCACTATTAGTGGCATCCTTATATGGATAGCCATCACTGATGATAAGTATATAAAGACCTCAAGCACAAAGCTCCGTAGTTATTACATCAGGGTCCCAACTGACGCCAACTTTAGCATAATTCTTGACCAGCCACCACTAAACGTTGTCGTTGCTCGCTATGCCGATGATGACTCACATTGTTATGTGCTCAAGTGGACTGGCACACACCGCAACTACCATCAACGTCATCTTACCTAAGGTATAAATTTTTCTCCAATTTTAATCGGAAATCATATTTTTGTACAACCAAGTGAAATAATTTGAGTCACGTCGCAATCGATTATGTCCTACGTCATCTCCCGTTTGGGATTGTTGGATTATAAATATGACTGGGCAAATGCTAGTCATATTTATAGGAAGATGCTCTCGAATTGTCCATGCACTTTAGACAGTCCGGGGATGTGTGGCCTACGTAGCTTGACCACGTGGTCCCATACAGTTCTAGAGAGAGTTTTGGTGGTGTCTTCCAGTTGTTCTCCAGATACACAACCATCTCGACCTTAAGTCGAGACATGTATTTGGAGAACAATGGGGAGATGTTATCAAAATTCTCTCTAGAATTGTACCTGACCACGTGGTCCAGCTACACGGGCCGCACATCCCCGGATGGTATTTAGGGCCTATCCTTACCTATTAGTACCAAAAACCTAGTGTCATACATTCATTCATTTTTTATAATGAAACAATAAGGTATCCCTTCTCTTAATGTTTAGATGCCTACCCATTCCTCTGTCGGGTCTTCTAGCTCCACCAACGAGGTCGATTTATCAATCAAGAACCCAAGGAGACAAGCAAAGTGGTCAACTGAAAAGATAACCATTGAGGAGACTGACAGTGAAGGCCCACCAAAATATAAAGCTGCCTTGTAGTGCCCGAGGAAGCTTGTAGGACTTATTGCATGGAAGAGGGTCCTGTTGACCCTGCAGAAGTTCAACGATCTCAGTCGAGAGTAGAAGACTGTACTCTTCAATGACGGGATCAACAATTACCTCGATTTTCCTATGATCCCAAAGGCAACAACTATAAGGACTGACATGAAGATGATATCCAAGCTTTGTAGGTCTCATAAAAGAACCCTTGTCTCCAAGTTCGTTGCCAAAAACCCCGAGCCCTTCACAAAGTACTCGTTCTTAAAAAAGATGATTGTGACCAATTTGTCAAAATGAAGAGCTCAACTAATTTCAAGGCAGAAAACTCTGCCAAGAAAGAGCTTTGATCTAGGAATAATATTCCACACAACCTTAGTACAACTGGTTACACGGGGATAAAAGAAAGGTGGTTAGCCGAAGATACCAAGACAGGGCCAAGAAAGTCCGTGAAAATAGTTTCTTGGTAGAGCGCAATCATTTCTAAGGGCCCGGGGAAGACTGATAGAGAGTGGTGAAGTGGGGTGAACCTTGAGCGAGGTAATGATAGTGGCTAAGAAGGTCAAAGATTTGGCGATGCACTTGTCAGAAGGACACCACTTGGATTCCCCAAAACCATAGGCATGACTTTTTGAAAAGATTGTACTCTGATCAAAGGTGTACAAATTTACCATCAAGGCAAGAAATCATATTGCAATCACAAAAATCCTGCCAAAACCCTTAATATAAACTGCATCAACATGAGGACAACCGCACTAGGTTTCGGCGATATTCCAACGCATTGGAAAAATAAGACCCCTTTTGTCCCATCACGTCTAGTCAATAAAAAAGATTTAGTCATCATTTCATCTTGACTCTTCCGACTCTCCGCTCAGTGCATCGTGCTGAAACCACCTATATGCCAGGTTAAGCCTTACCCACTAGACTTATGGCTTGTACGGAAATGGTTTGCAACATGGTGATGAGTTCTCAATGCACTCATCAACAGGGAGATTGTGGAAAAAAGTGGGGTCACACTGTGGTTTTTATCTTGGTGATGAGTGATTGACAAGTTTGCTTGATCATGGTGATGAGTGATTGGTGGTTTGTTTAAATTGATGGGATCAGTGTGAGTGTGGAGTTTGTGTGCCGACGAGATCGGTGGGCCGATGGGATCGGTGTGCGTCGTGTTTCGTGTTTTGGCTTGTCTCATGTGTGCAAGATGGAGATGCTAGCCAACTGTCAATGGCGGGTTATCAAGGGTCAAGCGGGGAGCTTGATGCCAGAGGATCAAGCAGGCCGTGTGAAGTTGAGGATGATCTCATGAGTACATGTGGAGATAGAGCAAGACATGGACGGACGATGATCGAGGCAGTGTTGACCAAGTCAGCAAAAGAGAGGACAGTGCAAGTGATTAGGCGGCTCGAGGGGATCGAGAGCGGGAGAGACTTGCTGGCGGTCGAGTTCGCAAACGGGTGACATATGTTGAAGATCGAGAAGGCTTTATCGGTTTCGGCTGAAAACCATCATATCAGAAAATGTTTGTAAATTCCAATAAATAGGAGTTTATTTTTCTGTTTTAGTCATCTAGATTAAGTGTAATATTTGAGTATTTTGCTGAATTTTTAATTCTGAAAAATACTAAAAGAATAGGTTAAATGATGTAATAAATTAGGTATAATCTTTTGTGTTTTTTTAGAATTATTAATTCTAAAAATACACAAGGGTATTTAGGTAAATACTTGATAATTAAACCCTAATGGCATTTTGGGAAATTACTTGATAGGCATGTCTATATAAAGGACCCCATGCATAGGGATTTAGGTGGACAATTGGAGGGGCTTTTGGGGCTGAACATTTTACCTAGAAGCATCATTTTTCTCAGTTTTCCCCCTTCTCTGCTGATCAAAAAAACTCTTGTCCCGCTACACTGCCGATGAGCATTCGTGCCTGACCAGCTACAGCCACCGTGCCGCTGCAGTGCCAAGAATAGTGCAGCGACTACTGTAGCAAGCCGGCACTAGGGAGATTAAAGTACGGTTGCCAGTTTTCCAAAGGAATTCATGTGTAGTTGCTTTTCAATCAGTTTTTCCTTGATTTGAGTCCGGTTCTCTGTTTCGTATTCTGATTTTCTCCCGCTGTTCATCATCTGGCAAAGGGAAAATTTTGGTGCTATAAAGTATGTTTTACGGTGGGTATTTTCAGAGAAATTGTATGGCTTTGATTCTGTCTTTTTGCCGTGATTTTGCTCTGATCGAATCTTGTTCGTTTTTCTCTTCAGTATATGCTTTGTTTTTTTTATCTATTTAGGTTAATCTATTTTCTTTGTTGATTCCTGCTACTATCCCGGATGAACATTATTGCTGTTATTATTTCACCGTGAGAGGAGTTCATCTTCTGTTGTAATTTTGCCATTTCTGATTTGGTTTTTCATCTGCCATGATTCTGCTGAATATATTCCAGAATCAACCACGCCATCATGGTTCAGTTCAGCATATTATCTTGTTTTAATTCCTGTTTGCCATCAAATAGTTGCCACCGGCCAGATAGCTAGCACTGTTTATTGTTCGGTCTAGGAAGACTTCTGGTTGCTTCCTGTTTGCTCTTATTCCCTCCTGGTATTGCATCGCTACCACTGTTTATTGTTTAGTCTCAGATGTTGTGGATACAATTTGTATTTTGTGAGCTGAATACATACTTCATGCAATACCAAGTAATTCAGTTCAGATATTGATCCATTTACTCTAATTGCCAGTATTCTAGAGAACACATCTAGTAGTTGGTTATACCAAAACATTTAGCTCAGTCTTTGGGTTCTAACCAATCCAAACAATCTGCTACTTTCGTTTTTTTTTTGAAATTTGTGCATGCAACCATTTGACACCACTGAATACCATCTAATTGTGTCTAGTTGAAGCACCAATTGTCCAAAAACAGTCAGACCCTGCTGTAATTTGGTGTTTGGTTCTATCAGTAAACCAAAGTCCAAATTTCACTTGAAGTCGGAGTTTCAAAATCTGTTCAACACAAATCGGCATCTCAAACACCGATAGAACAAGTGATTTGTCAATTCATTGATCGACTAGGAAGAAAAATTTGAGTGCAGTCTTTTTGTGTGCAAATTCAGTGATGGTGATAGCATATGTTTTTATCAGAGTTTTTACTAGGTTGTTACATCTACTTCTGCTTGTTCATTTTGAGGCGCGTTGGGTGTTTTTGAAAAGGCCATCATATTTGTGAGAATTTGTCGAGGCGCCTATTCACCCCCCTCTAGTCACCATTCTGATCCCACATTTGGTATCAGAGCCTGTTAGATCACCAGCTGACCTTAACCGGTTTTGTGATCCTTTGGCAACATGGACAAAAATACCAAGATTCTGGTGTTCGATGGTCGTGATTTCACTTATTGGAAGGTGCGCATGGAGGTTTATTTACTAAGCCAAAAAGAGCTATATGGGACATTGTTGATTCCCGATATGTGATCCCTGAAACTCACACCACTCAGGCTGAAAAGGAACATTACGATTGTAACAACAAGGCAAGAAATGTATTGTTCAGGAGTTTGAGTCGGCATGAGTTTGATAGGGTCCATCACCTATGAACTGCATGTGAAATTTGGACGACTCTAAAAACTTTTCAAGAAGGCACTACTCAGATTAAGTCTAGGCAACAAAGCGCATATAATCAAGAATATCAAATGTTTGTGCAAGGCCTTGGTGAATTTGTAGATGCCATATTTGCTCGATTTGATGGGATTGTGAGCAACTTGCGCTCCACCTGGGACTTTAGCTTATTCGGATCATGATAGAGCTATCAAACTTCTCTATGCTCTTGATCATAGCATATGGGAGGTGAAGATCTTTAGTATCGAAGAGTCGGCAAGCTACGATACTGTTGGCGTAAAAGATTACGCTAACAGGTTTCTGTAGAAAAGAAACTAACAAACGAAGTGTTTGTGAAGAGAACTGTTCTAAGCCTCCGAAAGGATAACAACTTAGAATAGTTCGAGTGTGTGTATTGAATAACTTGTATTCGGTCCCTATTACAGGGTGAAACGGGGGGTATTTATAGGTCCAAACATTAAGGAAAAGACCTATTTACCCCTCTATTACAACCGACATAGTGGAAACTATGCGGTACCCTTAATAGGGCTAAAATGGTAAAAGACTAATCTAATGAGAAAGAAGATAAGTCTTCCATCTTAGCTGGCAGAAAAGATCTTGAAAAGCCTTAGTTCGAAGATGTACTCCGAACCAATGCCTATCTTCGTACTTCGAACTTGACTCCGGGTATCTTCGAAGATGAACGTCTGGGAACCTTCGAATCTGCTGTCTGCCTTTATGTTGCTTCGGCAATAACCCCAAAGATGAGATATTTTCCCCCAATAGTAGCCCCTCGAATACGCTTCTCCGTTTAACCTGTAACGTTAGGAGAGCAGTATACGGAAGGAAAAGATAACCAAACATAGGGGTTATTGTTTTTTAGTTCATCTCCGAAATGCATGAAAACATAAACTCCGAATCAGTCTTAGGATAATTGCTTTTTGAACTATCTTAGAACCGACTCGAGAAGTTCGAAAGTCTTTTAGACTTAGAGAAAATAGCCGTTAGTTTTCTGTTTCTAACGGAAACTATAGTAAGCGCTAATCTCGGAGAGAAGTAACGGCAGGAATGCGAAATGACATGGACTAACGGTAAAAAAGTAAAATCTAGGCTATAAATAGAAGGCCTATAACTTACCCAGTTACCTTTTCACTGCTTTCTCACAATCAAACACTTTTTAGTCCCTTGAGTTCTTTGAGCCCTAGCTTTCGTTTCCTCAAAGCAATCCAGCGACCGTAATGGTGAAGACTAAGGGATCTGCACCTCCGTCGGCCTTGGCTCTGCAGCAGGCGGCTGCAGCAGCAGCGGCAGCAGCGTTGGCGGTGGCACCTCCGGCTCCGGCAATGACATCCATGGCGGCAGGAGGGAGAAATCCCCAAATCGTCGATGACCAAGGTCTCTGCCCGCCATCGACAAAATACTTGGATCAATCTTTCCAATTGGGGCCTTCTACCTGCAAAAGAGAGTCATTGGCAATAGCAGCAGGAGGAAAAATTAGTGCCGGAGTCATGATCCGGAAGCCAGGCAAAGAAATGATTCCATCGCCAAGACCCGGAGAAGTAGTTGTATTCGAAGCCTTCTTCGAAGCTGGCTTGGGCCTTCCTGCAGTAGACTTCCTGGCGGAGGTACTTGATCTGTTCCATGTAACCCTCCCCCAATTATCTCCGAATGCAGTAGCTAGACTGGCTATCTTCGAATGGGCGCTGAGAGCCGAAGGTTGTGAGGGGAGGGCAGAGATCTTCGCTGCACTACATAGAGCAACATGCCAACCAAAGACCTTCGTAGGCCCCGGAGGTGAAAAAGTAGTAGTAGCCTTCGGTAGTATCAACTTTAGGCTTCGAGATGAGTATGCCCTTCAGTTTCCGGCCAAAGCTATCAATGCTAGATGGTATACTGATTGGGTTCTGAGATGGTTCTATGCCGAAGTTGGGGCAAGCAGTCCTTTGGCTGGACCCCTTAGAGAAATCCAATTCCGGAAGGAAGCCTTAGTGCAGCCCAACGAAGGTCAACTCGAAGCCCGTCTTAACCTGCTTCAAAAGATTAGCCGAAGGTTAAGCATGCGAGATTTAGCCGAAGAATTCCTCGGCCTGCAAATTTCTCCGCTGATGGCCAACTGGCCTATTGTCTTCGAGGATGATTCGGAAGGCGGTCTCCGCAAGATTAACTTGACTTCGAGCCCTGCTGGTAACTTCGAAACCAACACGTATTATACATATTTACTTCGAAGAAAGACTAATTTGATTTATTTATTTTTTAGCTTCTTCAGCCACTATTACTTCAGAGCAAATTATAAGGGCTTCGGAGAAGATTTTGGGTGCCCCAACTCCGACTGAAAAAGAATGGAGAGTTAAATTGGTCGGGAGTTGGGAGAGGTTTAACAGAGTATGGGGAATGTTGGAGATGACTCCGCCCCCTCTGATGGACTGGGTGCCTTCGGAGAAAGGACCCAAGAAGAGGATAGCCGAAGCTGGGGCTTCGAGCTCTGCAAAGACTCCAGTGAAGAAAGTGGCTCGGAAGCCAAGAAAACCTGCATCTCCGAGCCCAAGAACCTCAACCTCTGGTTCTAAAGAAGATGAAGGTAAACTATTAGTGAAGTTGATTGATGAAGATGCGGCTCAAAAAGATATTCACATTGAAGATACTGCAGGTATACCGGAGTCTCAGACTAACATTGAAGAAGTGAGAGCTCCGGATGCTCAAGAAGAAGAGCAAATCGAAGCCCCTGTGTGTGAAGATGAAGTTGAAGTTGCTACAACTTCAGTTGTGGATGAAGGGAGGACTGCTCACAGAGATACTCCGGCAGTTGAAGTTTTAACTATGGATTCGGACGAAGACCTCACCTTTGATCCTCCGAGCAGTCCGATGCTCGATCGCCCCCAGAATGTCGAAGGTAAACTTCGCATAATTCTCTTATTATTTTCTGCAAAATTATACAATGTATAATACCTTTGCTTTTGCAGAGCCCCCTTCTGTAGAAGTACATCGCGAAGATCCAATTCAAGGGCCTTCGACAACTTCGGTGCCCCACCCGGAGGTCGCTCAACAGGGTCCTGGAAGGGGTAAAAGGCAAATAGAACCTCTCCCCGCTCAAGGATCAACTTCGTCTGAATCAACAGACGAAGGTCAATCTACTGAGGGGGGGCCATCTACTGAAGCTCCAAGGACCTCAGGAGAACGCTCCGGAGCTTCGCCAAGCAGGGATGACCAAGAAGCTTCGGCAATGCTCCCTCTTTTAACTCCTTTTTTGGAGCAAAGAACCGGGCTTCGGACTCTGCTCAAACCTTTAGGTCGAGTCAGTCGCGAAGTCGGGGAGACAGAGCTGGTAGCAATTTTAAGCAGGGCGAAGAGTTCGGAGCTAAACGTTGCCATGGAACGAGCAGCCTACTAGGTACGGAACACCTTCGAACCAATAGCAAATTATACATGAATAGTTTCTTACTTCAGTTTTTTCTTTTCTTAGCAAGCGGTCTTGGCCCGCGCTGCAACTTTATCAGGCGAAAATGAAATTGCACAGCTTCGGGAAGAAAATGAAGCTCTTAAACGCACTTGTCTTTCTCCGAAGCTAGAGTGGTTCAACTGGATAATATGATTTCGACGGAGCGTAGGGCCAGACAGGGCTTGGAGGCTGCAAATAAAGAGCTCGAAGCAGAAAGAATCATGCTTCGGGCGGAAATCGAAAGGGTGCGATTGGAGCATGCTAATGCTGGGTCCGAACTTGTGAGGCTCCAAGAGGAAGCTAGCCAACTCCTAAATCAGAAGAATACTTTAACTACGGAGAATGCTAGGATTTCCGGAGTTCTAGCAGAAACGACTTCGAGCAAGGATGCATTAATCGAAGAAAAGCTTAAGTCCGAGAAGGTAGCTACGGAGGTCATAGAACAGATGCTAGGTGTTCTGGAGTACTTCGGTACTACTGGATCACTTCCTTCAGATGACAACGTCACTCTGCTGCGCCGGTTAAAAAGGATCCAAGGAGCAGCGAAGCAAATGAAGACGGCAGGCATTCGTTACGGAGAACTCTCCGGACAAGTGTCTGCCCTCGGACTACTTCGTTACTACGAGGACTTGGGCCGAACAATCACTCCGAGCGCAGAGGGCCCTATTACCTTCGACGACGAGCGGCTTCTAACTCCTTCCGAAGGCGTAACTGTTGCCTGGCAGGCCTTTCAAGCTTCATGGAGAGCCGAAGGTCGCACTGCGATCAATGCTTGGATCGACGAAGGCCAACGCCAGAAGCAAGTTCGGAATCAAGCCTCAAGCAGTCAACCTACTCCAAACCCGCAGGTTTAGGAATAATTTAGGATTTTTGACTATGTAAAGCTTCATGCTTGTAAACATTTATCAATAAAAATCTTGTTTGTCATATTTTTAGGCTTTGCCTCTTATGGAAGACATCGAAGTGTTAGAGCTTAACGACGAACTTCGCTCATTATGGAATACCTTCGAACTTCTAAAGACTTACAAGCGTCCTCGATTTCTAATTCCTCGAGATGACTCCGGCGTAATTGCGCCTGAAGTAATCAAAGATGTATTGTCTTATATTAAAGAGGAAGAAAAAGAGGTTAACGTAAACACTTCGTCTTCTGAAGACACTATTTGGTCTGAAGACGAAGGTGAAGCTCGAAATAAAAGATCTGAAGATCTTAGAAGCTGGGAAAGAAGCCCCGAACGGCTTCGAACTTGGGCCGAGCTTCAACAAGAGCAGAAGGATTTTAGAGCTTCGAAGGGGAGGAAGAGAGTTAAACGTAAAGTTATTAGAACTTTCGATGCTGGAACTAGTCGTTCCACCCCTAGCTCTAGGGACCGAAGAGGTCTCCGATTCCTTCTTGGTATAGATACCAATTTTTCATAGTGTAATCTGTAAACACATTTATTTCAATAATGAATGCCGATTTAAAATTGTCTCCATATTTACTAGCCCCTCTTTGGGGATAAGCAACTTCGAAATATATTCAAAGATGGTTATGCGCAAAGAAAAACTTCGGAGTACAATTTTTTGGGGGTTCGGAGCCCCTCTGTAATTTAAAGATCTTTTAAAATCTTATAAAATGTCTTCGACTATTTGCAGTCGGAAGAATGGCAACTTAGTACCTTTGTTTTATGAAAGAAATCACTTGAGATAACTTCCAGGACACTTTAGTGTCTTAAAAAAAATTTGTCATTTGGACTATGTAACAGACATTCGAAGCTCATGGCTCAAATTCTGTTTTGCTTTAGCCACCTTCGGCTTATTTTTGCGATCTCTGTCGAACCAATGGTTCGGAGTTAGCAATGGTCTCTTTGGACTCTTTTTAGGGATGTCTACCAGCCAATGGCTGGGACTCCGTATATTTTGGCCACCTTCGGCTCTTTTTGCAGAAGTCTACCAGCCAATGGCTTGGACTTCGCAGATTTTGGCCACCTTCGGCTCTTTTTACGGAAGTCTACCAGCCAATGGCTTGGACTCCGTAGGTTTTGGCCACCTTCGGCTCTTTTTACGGAAGTCTACCAGCCAATGGCTTGGACTCCGTAGGGTGTGGTTTTGGGCTCTTTTACGGATGCCTACAAGCCGGTGGCTTGGGCTCCGGATTATGCCAGCCCCCACGTCGGAAGCTTCGAACTTTATGGGTTCGAAGTCCGAAAATACAATCCAGCTTCATGACACTTCCCTCTCGGTCGACCCCGCGGTTCTAGTGCGTCCACTCGGAAGCTGGAAGTCTATGAGGGGAAGGCACTATCAGGATCATATGCTTTATTGATTTAGAAGATGATTACAAGCGAATTACAAGGAGCCCTTATGCGAAGTATCGCTTTAGGTGCTCCGCATGCCAAGTATGTGCTAACTCTTCACCTTCTAAATTAGCTAATTTAAATGAACCAGGGCGCCCTGAACGGACAATTAGGTATGGACCTTCCCATTTATTGCCTAACTTCCCTGGTGCTATAATGCTTCGTAGAACAAGATGACCCGGTCTTAGTTCATTGAGCTTAACCTTCGGGTCAAACCAAGCCTTCGTCTGCTGATGATACTTTGATAAATTTGCTACAGCTCGAAGTCTTGTCTCTTCTGATAAATCTAACGAAGCTTGTCTTTCTTCTTCAATGTCCGGCTCGGTGCTGCGAAACGATCCTCCTTTGAGCTCCGTTGGAGTCATAGCTTCATCTCCGAATAGTAGTCTGAATGGAGTAAAACCTGTGGACCTTGTTTGCGTAGTCCGAATGGACCACAGAATCTTCGGAAGCTCTTCGGTCCACAGTCCCTTTGCTAGTCCTACTATTCTTCGATTTAACCCTGATAAAATATTTCCATTGGCTTGCTCTACGGCTCCATTAGACTGAGGATGCCTCACTGCAGCAAAACATAGCTGAATGCCTAGATCTTCGCAAAACTTCCTGAAGGGTTCTACGTCGAACTGTGTTCCATTATCAACTGTGAGGTATCTAGGCACTCCGAACCGGCAAATGATGTTCTTCCAGAAGAATTTCTGTACATTGTTCGAAGTGATAGCTGTTAAGGGTTCTGCTTCCACCCACTTAGAAAAATATTCAATAGCTACCACTGCGAACTTCAGATTTCCCTTGGCTACCGGAAAGGGACCAATTAAATCCATACCCCATCTGGCCATAGGCCATACTGGAGCAATGACTTGAAGAGCTGTTGGTGGGCGATGACTCCGTCGACCCATCCACTGGCATCCTTGACAAGTGCGGACTAATCTCTCCGCATCAGCTGTGATTGTAGGCCAATAAAGCCCCTGGCGAAGTGTTTTCCTGCCAAAGCTCTAGGGGCTAAATGGCTACCACAAAGGCCTTCGTGAATTTCTCGAAGAATTCTTGTCCTTCGGCTTGAGATATACATCGGAGTAGAGGGGAACATACTCCGGCCTTGTATAATATACCATTGATTATTTGATAGTTTCTGGCTCTGAGCTTTAATCTTGACAGCTGCGGCTCTTCGGGCAAATTTGTTCCTCCCTGTAAAAGTTCCATGATCGAATTTTTCCAATCTGCACTAGGAATGCAAAGAATCTCCGCAGAGGGAAATTGTGGCACCGAAGGTATATTGAGTTCCTCGTAAAAAGCTTCTTCGGGCACATCCACAGCTTCGGCTGCAGCTTTTGCTAAGATGTCCACTTGCACATTTTCTGCTCTTGGTATACTCCGAATGGAAATACCCTTGAAGTGTGCTTCGATTTTACGGATTTCTTCTAAGTACTTCGCAAGCTGTGGATGCCGAACTTGGAAACTTTTTTCTACGTGCCCTGCTACTATCTGAGAATCTGTCTTTATAATTATTCTTGTAGCCCCTAGAGCACGTGCTTTTCGGAGTCCCAATAAAATACCTTCATACTCCGCTATATTATTGGTAGACTTAAAGTTGAGTCTTGCGGAGCACATTGCTCTTTGCCCTGACGGTGAAATCAATACTGCTCCAATGCCTGCTCCGGATGCTTGGAAAGCCCCATCGGAGTAAACAGTCCAAACTCCGTCACTTGACTTCTCTGGAACCAAATTTGCAGGTGGAGTCCATTCTGCTACGAAGTCTGCTAGGACTTGGGATTTGATGGCTGTCCTTGCCAAGAAAGATATGCCGAAGGGTGCTAGTTCGACTGCCCACTTCCCAATCCTTCTAGTGGAATCCTTACTTCGGAGCATATCTCCTAAAGGATATGAAGTTGGTACAATTACATTGTGCGCCAAAAAATAATGTCTTAGCTTCCTCGAAGCCATTATCAGAGCATAAACGAACTTCTCAAGTTCGGAGTATATTGTCTTCGCTCCTGATAATGCTTCGGATACAAAATAAACAGGATTTTGGACCAACTTCCCATTGAAATCCACTTCTCTGACAAGGACTGCGCTGACAGCAGAACCTGTAGCTGCAAGGTACAGGAGTAGGGTTTCGTCCGCAGTAGGCACCGTGAGTGTAGCAAGATTACTGAGATACTCTTTAATATCTTCGAAGCTTTTCTGACACTCCGGTGTCCATGCAAAATCTTCGGACCCTTTCAATGCTTTAAATATAGGAAAGCTCCTCTCCGCAGACCTTGATAAAAACCTGCTAAGTGCTGCCAGACGCCCAGTCAGCTTTTGCACTTGCTTTAAATTTTCCGGAGGAGCCATCTTCTGCAACGCAGTTATTTGAGTAGGGCTAGCTTCAATTCCCCTGCTTGAAACTAAATACCCTAACAATTTTCCAGCCTTAGCTCCGAATATACATTTTTCGGGGTTAAGACGGATCCCACATGCCCGAAGGCTATTGAATGTTTCTGCTAAGTCTAGGCTATGTTGGTGCTTTAAAGCACTCTTTATTACAATATCATCCATATAGGCCTCCACATTGCGACCTAGTTGATGACCTAGAGCCTTAGCAACTAAGATTGAAAAAGTAGCCCCGGCATTTCTTAGGCCGAAGGGCATTCTTACATAACAGAAGACTCCCGAAGGAGTTACGAAGCTTGTCTTGATTTCATCTTCGCGCTTCAACCATACTTGATGATAACCAGAATACGCGTCAAGGAAGCTTAATAACTCCGAACCTGCGGTGGAGTCAACCAGTTGATCAATTCGGGGCATGGGGTAGGGGTCACGTGGGCATGCTTTATTCAAGGATGTAAAATCAATGCACATGCGCCACTTCCCGGAAGACTTCTTTCTGACGAAAACTGGGTTGGCTAACCATTCTGTGTGAGCCACTTCTCTGATAATCCTAGCCTTCAACAATTTTTCAACTTCGTCCTTAGCTAGAGCAGCTCTATCTGCGGACATCTTCCGGAGTCCTTGCCGAACAGGCCGGGCCTTCGGGTTTACAAGTAAACTGTGTTCAATGATATCCCGATCGACTCCGGTGATATCTTCGTCAGACCAGGCGAAGACATCCAAATTTTCTTCCACCACCTTTTCCAAGGAGGTTGCAACTTCAGGAGGTAAATCTTTACCAAATTGAAAAGTATACTCTTTACCATCTTTAACAATGACCTTCGTTGCAATTTCTCCTTCGGGACTTGGTCTCGGAAAAGACTTCTTCGAAGCTTCGGAGGAGGCTGAAAAAATTTCTTCATTATCCTGCACACTGTTTACTTGCCTCGGATCAAGAGGGGGACCATGACCATATTCCGCCCTCCGAGCAATGGCTTGATCTCCGAAGACTGTGAGGACTCCTGCTTGTGTGGGCATCTTCATGCACAAATAATTGTGATGCGCCACAGCTCCGAACTGGTTTAGCATACCCCTTCCGAAGATGACGTTGTAAGCATACGGGGCATCTACAACATCGAAGATTACTTCCTCAGTCCGGGCCAATAAACCTTCTCCGAAGGTAACTTCTAGGCCTATTTGGCCAAGTGCATCAAGCGGAGGTCCTGCGAAGCCTTGCAGAGGACGAACCGCTGGAAGGAGATGCTTTCTAGGAAATGCATAATTGATCGAAGGCTTGAACAAAAATGATATCTGCCGAACTACCTCCGTCAATCAACACCCTTCGAACTTCAGTGCCCGCAATATCAGCAGTGATAACCAGTGGATCTGCGTGCGGGAACTTAATACCAGCTGCATCCTCTGCAGAAAAAGATATCGGAATGTGAGACCACTCCGGCAGTTGCAGCTGCAGATGACGAAGTCCCAATATGAACCTACTTCCCGAACGTACTCTCTTCGCTGTCTCTTGGACATGCTTCCGAGGGTACCTCCTCCGGAGATAGGGAGAACTACTCTTTTTCCTCTATCTTGCCCTTCCTCTTGCTTCGGAGGTGGCATAACATTGGCCACTGGAGGGTGTCTTGCAGCATAAATGTTTTCTATCTGCGCCACAGCCTGGACCGGCTCTGGGCGCGTTGCAGCTGGAACTCGGTCGGTACTGCCTCGACCCGAAGTTCTCTCTAAGTACTCTCCCCTTAGAGTAAGTATAGCTTGCAAGTATCAGTTGCATGGCTTCGATTTTCTCCATGACTGCAACAGAAAAGGGTCTGGCCCTTGCCAGCCGTTTTCCCTGGCGGCCTCCAGCCGCTGGTCTTGTTCCCTGTAGACTGTGGAGCTCTTGGTGCAAACTTCTGTGGGGGTGCAATATTCATGACTTCAGAACGAGGGTGCTTTTGTCCTCTTCTCCGATCATGTTGCACTTCGAAGACTGGTTCCTGCGGCTGTGCCTGAAGTTTTCACTTCTACTTTGACTTCTTGCAATATAGACGAAGTAGCAGCAGTCCTCCGAAGCCAACCCTCTTCTGACCTCGCATACTCCTTGAAGTATGACATCAACTGAGAGACCGAGGAGATGATTTTCCGATGAAGCTTATCCAGAAGGCCTTGATGACTGACGCCTTCCCGAGCTGCATCAACTACTGAAGATGCGGACAACCCCCGAATTTGCGACTTCGTATGAGCGAAGCGCTTAAAATACTGCCTCAATGTCTCTCCGGGGAGCTGTTTCACCTGGAAAAGGCTTCCTGTTGACATGGGAGGCACGAAGGTGCCTTGAAAATTGCTTATAAACTACTTCTTCAGCTGCGACCATGAATTGATTGATCCTGGCTTCAAGGACCAGAACCATCTCAATGCCACTCCTTGAAGAGCTAAAGGGAAGCACTTCGCCATGGTGTCTCGAACTCCTCCGCTAGCCTCAATTGCTAGGGCATAAGAACGAACGAACTCTCCGGGATCTTCATCTCCGGCATACTTACAGAGCTTCGAAGTTTTGAACTTTGGATCAAAGCGAACTTTTTGCAGCTCAGGATGCAGCGGAGATTCATTATCAAAGGAGGCGTTCTCCGGGGCTTCGGGATAATCAAGATCGTCATCTTCGGGCACTTCTGGGATAGTTGGGATGGCTTGAGAACAAAGCCTGTTCGCAGCTTCTTGTCGCCACCTCGCTACCTCAGCTTGAAGGTTGGCCATTTGAGTGGCCATATCTCCAAGATTGTTTTCATCTTCTCCGGAAGGATCTTCCGGGTCTTGAGAACTGGTAGGATCAGTTCGAATTGGGATGGAGGGTGGAGAAGGGACTCCGGGCGGTCGGAGTATGGAAGGGGTTGGCGGAGAAGCTTCGTATGTTCGAGGGATGGAAGCCCCTTCCGGAGTTTGCGGAGGAATGTCGAAGGCCCTCCGACTTCAATTGTGTCGAAGGGTATCTCTCCGGAGATCCGAGAGGACCTCCGAGTGGGATTGCGGGGTGCGCTCCGCTTAGGAGGCATGATGTAAGAAGTTGGTAGAGAACGAAGTTTTTCGGACTAGGTTCCCCACGGACGGCGCCAACTGTTGGCGTAAAAGATTACGCTAACAGGTTTCTGTAGAAAAGAAACTAACAAACGAAGTGTTTGTGAAGAGAACTGTTCTAAGCCTCCGAAAGGATAACAACTTAGAATAGTTCGAGTGTGTGTATTGAATAACTTGTATTCGGTCCCTATTACAGGGTGAAACGGGGGGTATTTATAGGTCCAAACATTAAGGAAAAGACCTATTTACCCCTCTATTACAACCGACATAGTGGAAACTATGCGGTACCCTTAATAGGGCTAAAATGGTAAAAGACTAATCTAATGAGAAAGAAGATAAGTCTTCAATCTTAGCTGGCAGAAAAGATCTTGAAAAGCCTTAGTTCGAAGATGTACTCCGAACCGATGCCTATCTTCGTACTTCGAACTTGACTCCGGGTATCTTCGAAGATGAATGTCTGGGAACCTTCGAATCCGCTGTCTACCTTTATGTTGCTTCGGCAATAACCCCGAAGATGAGATATTTTCCCCCAACAGATACATTTACATGCAATGAGCTTTTTAGTAAGCTTAAGTCCATAGAGATTTCCAAGGCATCTCGTCCAGGATTTAGAAACTCTTTGCTGCCTTCTATAGCACTAGTTTCTGGTTCTGGTAGTGGCACCTCATCTGGAGGTAATTTTTTGGTGGTTCTGGAGTTTGTGCTTTTTTTGGAGGTTTTGACTTGTCCTCCCTAGTCTCTGTCACAAAAGAACAAGTGGACACTCTAGATGATGAGGAGCTAGCTCTCATTGTCAAGAAGTTCATTCGCTACTACAATGATAGACGAGATAAGGGGAAAGGAGGGTCTCGGGGATGTTTTGAATGTGGAGATCTTTTTCACATTAAAGCTAATTTCCCTAAATTAAAAATAAAAAACGAAAATGAGCACAAGCACTAGAAGTGGGACAAGTAGCCCATCTTTAAAGGGAAGCACGACAAAGAGGCTAAGAAGGTAGATAGAGGTTTTGTGGTCACCCTCAGTGACATCGACACTTCATCAAGTGAGGATCCAAGCTCGAAGGAGGAGGAGCCTCCCAAGAAAGAGGAGAAGAATGAGAAGAAGAAAATGGATTTCACCGGCCTTTGCTTCATGGACGACAACATCAATAGCAGCGATGAGCTCGACACATCTGAGGTATATCTATGCGTGACCAGCTCCTTGTAAAAAATGATGAATTACATGATGCTCTCTGTTCACAGCATATATTACTTAAACTTGCTGCTAAAGAACGAAAAGAACTAAAATTCAGACTTGAATCTATTTTCACTGAACTTGCAATTCTAAAATCTAAGTCTGATGATGCTGAATGTGAGTCTTGTCTTGTTGTAATGAGTGAACTTGCTCAACTGCGTTCTACACATGCTCAAATTGTTGAAAAACTTGAATTTGCTCAGAAGCAGCTTTTGGAGGTGGAGTCTAGTCCTATTGTCATCAACAAATGTATGAATTGTCCTTTACTTATTGAAAGCATTAATTTGAGAGATAAGCATGTTAATGAACTTAAGCTAGATTGGAAAGTGCTGAGTGTTCTAAGGATATGCAGCTGGCTTGTCCCACCTGCATCACCCTTAAGGACCAACTCAACTTTGCTCGAGAGCAAGTCGAAAAACTAAAATGTGAAAATGATTATCTTCTCTCCGTGGTGGAAAAATGCACTTAAGGAAAGGGTAGGATGGATTTGCTTATGGCTAAAACAAAAATGTGTGCTCATAGGGCAGGGTTATCTCTAGGGTTGGGCTATGAGAGAACCAATCCAAACACTTCGAGCGAAACTGTGTTCATTCCACCCACTACCCTTGAGAAAGAAAGAGCCCAATTAGACACCACACAAAAAGCCGAGAATCCTACTCAACCTAAAAAGAAAAGTCTACCTCCACCAAAGGAAACTCCGCAGCAAAAACCAATCGGGACATGCATTACCCATCTTCAGGTATGCATGAGTCCGCTTCTCGTGCTTGTTCTGATTTTGAGGCTCCCCATGGTCACATGAGAGATTATGTCCGTCGTGGTGTGCACCATGCTTCATATGGTGCTAGACTATGTGTAAGAGGTTTTTATTCTCGACAGATTAGGAGACCTCGTCGTTTTCCAGGTTCGCGCTTTGTAAGTAGACCGCACACTATTTATCATGATTCGTACCCTGTGCATAAACAGTATACTACTTTGCCATGCTCTCGAGTTTTACAATGCTGGATTCCTAAATAATTTTTCACTCACCCTAACACTAAGCACTCGAGATTTTCTAGCATATTTTGAGGGGGAGTTGTGTATCACTATATAAGCTTCTTTCATATGATTAATTTCTTTTACAAGTACATGCTTTATTATGCCTTTGAAGTATTGTCTTTAATACTATTGATTATACTTTGCTTGAATACATCTGATATCTATTGTGAGCATGGTTTTTTATTTGTGAAAATTTAAAAATGATCACTGCTTAGTCTGGTAACTAGCATGTATAGCTTGAGTGCATTTGCTATTTTTTACATACCTGATAGCTAAGTCCTTTACACATGGATGCAAATATGCAACTTGATAATTTCAAAAATATTGTGCTGAAAATAAAAAAATAATGATGAAAAAAAATAAAAAATGAAAATGATTGATATTGATGTTGTTTTGTGCTGAAATTGAAAAGATCTAGGTGGGTTTGCGTTGTCGCACTACTTTGTTCTAGACTTCTTACCATAGCACTTTGGTATGAACTGAGACATTGAAGTGCATACCAAGACCAATGCTTTAAGCTTCTAATGGTTTCAACCTAGGCTTAGCTTGGTCGGTTAGCATAAGGTTGACATGCAAATAACCCCTGACACTAAAATGGAAAATTAAAAAAAATCATCATAAAGCTTGAATTAATTGCATATCAAGTTTGCTGAAGCTCCTGTTAGTGGGATATGCTTATCTGGTTAGTATTTGTTAGCTTTTGCATCTCATGCCTTGACATGTCTAGTATGCTAGTCTGAGTGGTGATGCTTTTATTTGTTAAAATCTGAAAATGCTTGCTCATGCTTTTGTTTAAATGGTATTCACCTAAGCTTGTCATACAATACTTTTAGACAATATTCAAGGAAAATCCTTGTTTTGTACTATAATTGGAGTTGCTCATGTTTCCGAAGCTTGCATTTACACTTTACCCTCACACTCCTCTCTGCATCATTTTTATCACCTTGATGCTTGCATTGCCAAAGAGGGAGAATGTTTTACATGATGCTTTTGCCAAAGGGGGATAATGTTGTACATGTTTTTGCCAAAGGGGGAGATCAGGAGAGATCTTTTCTCAAGTGACATGTTTTGGCTCAAAGGGGGAGATCAGGGGAGATCTTTTATCAAGTGACATGTTTTGGTGTTGTATCAAGTGACATGTTTTGGCTCAAATGGGGAGATCGGGGGATATCTTTTATCAAGTGACATGTTTTGGTCTTTTATCAAGTGACATGTTTTGGCTCAAAGGGGGAGATCGGGGGAGATCTTTTATCAAGTGACATTTTTTGGCTTAAAGGGGGTGATCGGGGGAGATCTTTTATCAAGTGACATGTTTTTGCTTTTTTCTGAGTTTTTATGGTCACTTGTGCACTGAACTTTAAACCTTCATCATGTTTCTTTTTGGAGTTGTTAATGCACTCATCAAGGGGGAGATTGTGGAATCAAGTTGGTTCGCACTGTGCTTTTTATCTTGGTGATGAGTGATTGATAAGTTTGCTCGATCATGGTGATGAGTGATTTGTGGTTTGTTTGCATCGATGGTATCGGTGTGAGTGTGGAGTTTGTGTGCCGATGGGATCGGTGGGCCGATGGGATCGGTGGGTTGATGGGATCGGTGTGCGTCGCATTTCGTGTTTTCGCTTGTCTCATATGTGCAGGATGGAGATGCTAGCCAACAGTCAACGGCGGGTGATGAAGGGTCAAGCGGGGAGCTTGATGCCAGAGGATCAAGGAGGCCGGGTGAAGTTGGGGATGATCTCATGAGTACACGTGGAGATAGAGCAAGACATGGACGGACGGATGATCGAGGAAGTGTTGACTAAGTCAGCAAAAGAGAGGCCAGTGCAAGTGATTAGGCAGCTCGAGGGGATTGAGAGCGGGAGAGAGGGTTGGATCTGCAAGTGTGAAAACATATACGAATCGTGCTAACCGAAAACAGAGCGGTTATAAAGGGGAAAGTGAACAACGATGGAAAGCTTTTACAGAGCTCTGGAGTTTAAGCTTCTCCACACTTCCATCTTCAATCTTTCTCTCCGACACTCTCGAGCATTCCTTCAATGGTGAGGACCAGCACGAGAGTGCCGACGACGGCTGGGACATTCGCGTAGAGGCAAGCCAGGGCTGCATCTGCAGCAGCGACGGTGGCAGGAGCCTTGGGAGGTTCTTGGCCCAAGAACCCACAAGAACTCCTGCCCACCGTCAAAGAAGCCATTGAATCAAACATTCATCCTCGGGTGATCAACTTGATCGGCGGAATCCATCGAGGAAGCGGTAAACAGGAAACTGGGTCCAGCAATGAGGACTCGGGTTCCTAGAGAAGAAATGACTCTGGAACCATGGAGCAGAGAAGTCGTCGTCTTCGAAGCTTTCTTTGAAGCGATACTAGGCCTTCCCTCGATAGACTTCTTGGCAGAAGTGTTGGAGATGTTCCACATCACCTTGCCATAGCTGTCTCTGAATTCCATCGCAAGGTTAGCTGTCTTCGAATGGGCAATCTGAGCTGAAGGATGCGAAGGAAGGTCCAAAGTATTCACGGCTACCCACGAAGCTTCGTGCCAACTGAAGCCGAAAGATGGGCCCGGAGACTCCAAGTGGTTAGTGGCCTTCAGGAGTGTCAACTTCAGCTCCGAAAAGAACATGTGATGAATTTTCCGGCGAAGGTGATCAATGACCGATGGAATTTGGACTAGATACTTCGATGGTTTTATGCTGAGGTAGGAGAAGACTCTAGGCTTTCAACGCATCTTGGGTTATTGTCTTTGGTGGCCAAGCGCATGAGTATGCGGGACTTGGCCGAAGAGTTCTTCGCCCTCCAGATACCTCCTCTTGGGGTCAACTGGCCTATTGTCTTTCAAAGCGCTTCGGAGGGAGAGCTTCGAAACCTAGGTAAACCTCCATACCTCCTGCATTGAGATTAGTCAGAATAACTAGTATTCTTAATAAACAGTTACCTTATTTCAGCGGCTCTGTTGGCATTAGCTCTAGAGCAGATAGCCAGGGCTACAGAATGGGTGCTCGGAGCCCCTAATGCTGTGGAGAAGCAACAGAGGATTGAACTAGTTGGGAGTTGGGAATGCTCAACCGAGTGTGGAGTCCGCTCGGGATGGAGGCTCCTCCTCTGCCAAACTTCGACTCAGCGGGAGCAGTCTCTCGGAAGAGGAAGGCTGTCGCTGGTACTTCCAAGGTTGCGAAGACTCCCGTGAAGAAGGCGATGTGGAAGACCAAGCTCCCTTCACCTCCATCATCTCCGGCATTTCTCAACATTTGGAGCTCTTCTTCGGAGGAGCCTGAAGAAGAAGAAACATCAGAGGTTGGCTTGGGTAAAGAGCTCGAAGATCTTTTGTTGCACGGTGATGAGGATGATTCTCGGGTTGCGACCGAGGATCGCCCTCAGGAAGCTGTGGAAGAGGTGGCGGCGATCCACCCTGAACCTGTCAAGGTCCGAGAACCGAAGCCAGAAAATCCCAGCTCACCGATGATCGGAGTAGTAGCAACAGAGGCTAGGGCTTCAACGTCTTCTACTCCAGCGCAAACCTTGGGGGAGGAACTCGAAGAATACCTCCAAATGTACGAATTTCCGGGGACCCTGAAATCCTCCCTCAGAATCAAGACGAAGGTAGGTCTCTGATCATTATTCTTTGAAGCTCCTAAGATAACTTCTCTTACCAACAATATCTTAATGGATAATTGATGAATACCTTGCGTTTTGCAGATGCTTCGAGGAGCAGCATGGCTCCAACCAGAGATGGAGCTTCGGCTCCCATTGGAGACAAGGCTCCGATCGTAGTGGTAGCTCCGGCTACTGGAGTTATCTCGGACGAGGAAACTCCGTTTGGGGGAGCCAATCTCGAAGGGGGATCTACCCCGGTTGAAGTGGTGGCTCCAGTTTTTGTGCCGAGGAGAGGTAAGGGCAAAACTTGTCTTGGGCCTCTTCCTTCTTTGACGACAACGACGTCGACGAACGATCCTTCGGTAGACGCTTCAGAAGAAGACCCTACTAAAGATGATCAGAGAGCATCATCCTGGCTCCCGCTACTAGCTCCATTCTTGGAATAGCGGACATGGCTCCGAACCCTCCTGGAACCTTTGGCTGAAAAGATCCAAGAGGTTGGGAACTCCGAGATGTTCTCCGTTTTGAGCGAGGCTAGTGGATCAAAGCTCGACTTAGCCCTCGAAAGGGCTACCCTCTAGGTATGCAACAAACATAAAGTGTATTTACTTAATGGAAATTACATCGTACTTACTTTGCTTCTTGTAGCAATTCGTCCTTGCTAGAGCGGCGACAACTTCCAATGAGCTAGAAACCAATCGGCTCAAAAGGAAGGTTATGGCGCTTCAAAGGGCCCTTAGGGCTCTGAAGATAAATCTCTACAACTGGAGGAAGAACTCCTCGAAGAGCGGAGGGCCAAGGCTATAGCAGAGGAAGCCTCCAAACGGAGCAACAAACTTGTGCTAGACTTGCCTCCTCGATAGAAGAAATCCATGTGGAGCCACATGGTGTTGAGGGCTTAGATTGAAAATCTTTGGGCAGCGGAGGCGACATCTAGAGCTGAACTTGTAGAGCTCCGAGGGTCGCTTAACCAAGCACTAGTCCAGAAGAATTACTTAATGTCGAAGATAGCTGAAATCTGCTCAGTTTCCACCGAATTGACAAAGGCCGAGAAGAGGCACAACTTGGCGGCTGATCAAACCATGGACACCCTAGGGGTGTTCTAGAGTATTTTGGCACGGTGTGCCCGTCTTCCTCAGCTGCAGCAGACGAACCCCTTGAACGAAAGCTTAACATGATCCAAGCGGCGACCAAGATGATGAAAGGCTCTAGGACCCGCTATGGAGAGATCTCTGGGCAAGTAGCTGGGATCGGAGTCCTTCGACACCTCAAAGCCATCGGGGTCTCTGTTGCTCCGGTGATAGGTTCATCTCCGACACGCTTCTCCGATGAGGTTTACTACGACCATCTTTGGACGTGGCTTCGGCTTGGGCAACCTTTCGGTCGACCTGGAACGCAGATAATGAAGCTGCGGCCAAGGCTTGGATCGACGAAGCTCGTCGTTAGAGGCTAGCTCAGATGAAGCCTCCGGCTCTAACTATGCCAACTGCTCCGCCTCCCGACCCGAAGGTCTAGCCTCTAGAACGCTTAATTAGGTACAAGAGATCTTGTAATGTTCTTATTTTAACGAATGAAAAGTTTTCGTTTGAATGTTTGTTTTTAGGTTTTGTTATATGCCTTAGATCCTGACCTCGAGGTATTAGAGCTCAATGAAGGGCTTCGCCAACAATGGGCTATCGTCAAAAGCTTGAGGCCTTACAGGTGCTCATGATTTTCCGTTCCATGAGGGGAGCAAGGGGAAATAGACCCGGTGTTTGTAGCAAAGTTATTTCTTATATTAAAGAAGAGCATAAGGTAATAGAATCTTCATCCTCAGAGTATGTAGATTGGTCCGACTCGGAGTACCAAGTCGAAGACCCAATGGAGGCTAGCTCTGAACAACTTCTAACCTGGGCCGAACTTTAGGATGAACAGAAAAAGTTGACGGCTTCAAAGAAGAAAGGCATTCGGACCAAAAGAAAAGTTTTAAGAACTCTAGGCTTTGAAGACCGAACTGGTCCCAGGGTTAGCTCTAGAGGTCGGAGGGGACTCTGTTTTTATTTAGGTTTATATAATAATTTTTCGTAACTACGATGATTGTAATATGATTACCCAATTAATACAAATTGTTTGAGAAGCATCACTTGATTGTGCCTTACTCCCCTGCCCCTCCTTGTGGGTGGGGGACCATACGAAATGCGAGAAGGTCCGTTGGACACAATGCTTGCTATAATAAAAAATGGTGCTTCGCAAATAGTACTTGGTAATCATCATTTCGACTCTTTCATAGAGTTCTTCGACCTGTACGTTCGTATTATGATGTTTATAATCTTGGAGCTTCGAGCTTATACCTAGGAGCTCTGAAATTGGTCACTTAGGACTTATAAAGTGTTTCATTTGGCCAAAACCTTGAAACCTTATTGCTTGGTCTCCTTTGACTCTTTTATAGATGCTTCGAACCCGGAGGATCAGAAATCTGTTCTTTTAAAGACCTTAGACTCTTCTACGGATGCTATTAGGCTGAATCCTGGAATCTGTAGGCTTTGGACACCATCGGCTCTTTTACAGATGCTTCAAACCCGGAGGATTATAAATCTGTTCTTTTAAAGTCCTTAGACTCTTCTACGGATGCTATGGGGCCAAAGTCTAGAATCCGTAGGCCTTGGCCACCTTCGGCTCTTTTACAGATGCTTCAAACCCGGAGGATAGGAAATTTGTTCTTTTAAAGTCCTTAAACTCTTATGCGGGTGCTATCTGGCTGAAGCCTGGAATCCGTAGGGTTTGGCCACCTTCGGCTCTTTTACGGAATCCTTGAACCGATGGTTCAAAGGCCGTTTGCTAGGTTCTGATGAAATATGCTTACCTCCGCAAGCATCTCTGTTCCTTTGATGCATCCACTAGGGGTAGGGAATATTTGAAAAGTAAGCATAATTCGAACCTCAATCTTTATTTATTTTAGAAAGGTACTCTACAATTGATTATAAGGAGCCTCTAAGCGTAATAATGTTTAAGGTGCTCCGCATGTCATGCATGCTTTAATTCTTCCCCTTCTAAATTAGCTAATTTAAACGATCCGGGGCACCTGAGCGTATGATAATATATTGTCCTTCCCATTTGTTTCCTAACTTCCCCGAAGCAATTACACTTCGCAGTACCAAATGACTTGGTCTAAGTTCATTCACTTTTACCTTCGGGTCATACCATGTCTTCGTCTGATCTTGGTACTTTGTTAAAATGGCGACAGCTCGAAGCCTTGTTTCTTCCGACAAGTCAAGCGAAGTGTTCCTTTCATTGCTATCTTCGCGCTCTGTTGTGCGAAGGGATCCATCTTTCAGCTCCATTGGAGTCATGGCCTCGTCTCCAAACAACAACCTGAATGGGGTGAATCCTGTGGACCTAGCTTGAGTGGTCCGAATGGACCATAAAATCTTAGGAAGCTCTTCGGTCCACAGCCCCATTGCCAGCACAACAATCCTTCCATTTAAGCCGGAAAGAATATTTCCATTTTTCCGCTCGATGGCTCTGTTGGATTGGGGGTGACGAACAGCTGCAAAGAAGAATTTAATGCCCACTCCTTCATAGAATTCTCTAAAAGGTTCAGTCTTCGAATTGGGTGCCATTGTCGATTGTCAACTCTCTAGGCACTTCGAACCTGCAAATAATATTCTTCCAAAAGAATTTCTGCACACTTTTCGAAGGTGATAGCAGTTAAGGGTTCAGCTTCGACCCATTTAGAAAAGTATTCGATTTCCACCACCATAAACTTCAAGCTGCCCTTTGCCATTGGAAAAGGGCTGATGAGATCCATTCCCCATTGTGCCATTGGCCATACTGGAGCAATGACTTGAAGGGGGTGTCGGAGGGCGATGGCTTCGTCTACCCATCCATTGGCACCCTTGACAGGTTCAAACCAATGACTCTGCATCTCTTACAATTGTCGGCCAATAAAGCCCCTAGCGAAGTGTTTTTCCTGCTAGAGCACGAGGGGCTAAGTGGCTACTACACAGGCCTTCATGAATTTCCCGAAGTATGTCTTGGCCTTCAGGTTGTGAGATGCATCGGAGTAAAGGAGAACAGACTACGGATTTATAAAGTACTCCATTGACAAGCTTATAATTTGGACCCTTAACTGGAGCCTTTGTAAATCTAGACCGTCTAGTGAAGTTGTATTGTTTTGCAAGAAATCCAAAATTGGACTCCACCAATCAGTGACTGGAATGCAAAGGACTTTTATAGAGGGCGGTTGATGCACCGAAGGTTTGACAAGTTCCTCATAAAAAGCCCTTCTAGGATGTCCACTGCTCCGGTTGCAGCCTTTGCCAAGACATCTACAAACTGATTATCTGCTCGAGGGATGCTTCGGATGGAGATTCCTTTGAATAATGCATCCGCCTTGCGGATTTCTTCCAAGTATTTCGCAAGATGTGGATTCCTAGATTGGAAGCTTTTGTCAACATGCCCTGCAATAACTTGGGAATCTTTTTTATTGCAATTCTAGTTGATCTAAGTGCTCTTGCTTTTCAGAGACCAAGCAGGATTCCTTCGTATTCTGCAATATTGTTAGTGGACTTAAAGTTGAGAATTGCAGAATACATTGCTTTTTGCCCTGAAGGTGATATTATTACGGCTCCGACACCAGCGCTAGATGCCTGGTAGGCTTCGTTAGAGAATATTGTCCATAATCCTTCACAGGGTTCTTCCGGAGCCCAAACTATAGATGGAGTCCACTCAACCACAAAGTCAGCTATAACTTGAGATTTAATAGCAGTTCTTGCAGAGAAAGAAATGCCGAAGGGGCTAGCTTGACAGCCCATTTCCTAATTCTCCTTGTGGAGTCATTGCTCCGAAGCATATCACCAATGTGATACGAAGTAGGGACAATTAAGTTGTGCACTAAAAAGTAATGCCTTAGCTTCCGGGAGGCCATTACAAAAGCATATACAAATTTCTCGAGCTCGGAGTACCGTGTTTTTTCTCCGAACAATGCTTCTGAAACAAAGTATACTGGGTTATGTACCAGTTTTCCCTTGATCTCTATTTCTCTGACAAGCACAACACTTACTGCGAAGCCCGTTGCTGCAAGATAAAGAAGGAGAGTTTCTTCTGGGAGGGGCACGATAATTAGTGCTGACAAATTTCTAAGATAGTCCTTAATATTGTCAAAGCTTTTCTGGCACTCTGTTGTCCACTTGAAACTTTTTGACCCTTTTAAGGCTTTAAATATTGGGAGGCTTCGCTCTGCTGATCTAGCTAGGAATCTACTGAGGGCTGTGAGGCGTCCTATCAGCTTTTGAACTTGCTTCAAATTTTTAGGTGGAGCCATTCTTTGTAGTGCACTTATTTGTGTTGGGCTAGCTTCGATTCCTCTGCTCGAAACTAAGTACCCTAGAAATTTTCCTGCTTGAGCTCTAAATATACATTTTTCAGGGTTGAGGTGAACTCCACATGCTCGGAGGCTCTCAAAAGTTTCTGCTAGGTCTAGACTATGTTTGTGCTTTAAAGCACTTTTTATTACAATGTCATCCATATAAGCTTCGACATTTCGGCCTATTTGGTGACCTAGAGCCTTAACAATAAGACACGAAAAAGTTGCCCCGACATTTCTCAAGCCAAAGGGCATTCAGACATAACAGAATACTCCGTAAGGAGTTATAAAGCTTATCTTTGCTCTGTCTTCACCTTTTAGCCAAATTTGATGATAATCGTAGTATGCATCAAGGAAACTTAAGAGCTCAGAACCAACCGTAGAGTCGACAAGTTGATCTATGCACGGCGTGGAGTAGGGATCTCGAGGGCATGCTTTATTTAAAGCAGTGAAGTCAATGCACATGAGCCATTTGCGGGAGCCTTTTTCTTGACGAAGACCGGGTTAGCCAACCACTTTGCGTGGGCTATCTCCCTGATGATTCCATCTCTTAGATACTTCTTTACCTCCACCTTAGCGAGGTCTGCCCACTCAGTCGACAATTTGTGGAGCCCCTAGCGAATATTTTGAGCCTTAGGGTTGACGAGTAAACTATGTTCAATAATGCTCCGGTCAACTCCAGGAATATCTTCGTCTGACCAAGCGAAGATATCTAAATTTCCTCGAAATACATCTTCTAGCGATGTAGCAATTTCCGAAGGCAACCCCTTAACAAACTGAATGGGGTATTCTTTGCCTTCTTTGAGAATGATCCTTGTGATTATATCACCTTCTGAGCTTGGTTTGAGGGAAGGGTTCTTCGAAGGGTCCTGGGACCCCGAAGTTTCCTCTAAGTGCTCTTCTACACTATTTACCAGCTGAGGATCGAGAGGTAGGCCATGGCCATATTCTGCTCTCTAAGCTGTGGCCTGGTCTCCTTAAATTATAAGAACTCCACCTTGCGTGGGCATCTTGAGACACAGATAATTGTGATGTGCCACAGCTCTGAATTGGTTCAGCATCCCTCGCCAAAAGATTGCGTTGTAGGCGTACGGGGCATCAAGAACGTCAAAGATGACTTCCTCAACTCTGACTAGGGCCCCTCACCGAAAGCAACCTTGAGGCCTATTTGGCCGAGGCCATCGAGAGGAGGGCCTACAAAGCCTTGGAGTGGGCGGGCTGTTGGAAGCAAATGCCTTCGCGGAATACACATTTGATCGAAGTCTTAGACGAAGAGTATATTAGTGGAGCTTCCACCATTCACTAATATCCTTCAAATTTCCACTTCTGCTATGTCAGCTAAAATGACCAGGGGCCGACATGGGGGAATTTCACCCCTACAGCATCATGGGCAGAAAATGAAATGGGCACATGGGACCACTCGGGCATTTTTGCAGCCGAGTTTGAAGTCCCTATATGTCTGACTTCCCGAACGTAATCCCTTCGCTGATGCTTCGACATGTTACCGAGGGTCCCCCTCTAGAGATGGGTAATACCACTCATTTGCCACGATATTGAGGGTCTTCTTTCTTCGGCAGTGGCATAATGTTGGCCACCGGAAGCTGCATTGGTGCTTCCGGATTGCCTACCCGCCCGACAGCTTGTACAGGCTCCGGTCGTGTTGCTAGAGGAGCTTCGATCTGTAGTGCCTTGCCTTGAGCTTCTCCCCAGATACTCGCCCCAGAGAGTCAGTATAGACTTACAATCTTTTGTGGCATGGCTTTTGTTTTCACCATGCACACAACAAAAAGAGTCTGGCCTCGGCCAACCGGTTTTTCTAGGGGCTTTGAGGCACTAGCTTTATTACCTTGAGCCTGTTGATAGTTGGAAGGCATCTTCAGAGCGAAGTGTCTATTTCCCCTTATTTGATCATTAGGGCAATTATTAAAGGGGGCTTGCAGAGGAATCAGAGCCCCTGGCTCTAGCTTGACTTCTTGGGGAAGGGTTGGTGTGGGTACCACAGTTCTTCGGAGGCATCCTTCTTTTGCCTTGGCATACGGTTCAAAGTATGCCATTAATTGCGCTACTAAAGACACCGGTTTCTGGTGAAGTTTGCTGAGGAGGTTGGGATTCAAAACACTTTCGCGCGCCTCATCTACCACAGATAATGTAGACAATCCTTGTATCTGGGACTTGGTGTGGGCAAAGCGCGTGAAGTATTCTCAAAGGGTTCCTCCCACCTACTTCTTCACTTGAAAAGACTTCCAGTAGACATTGGGGCTATGAAAGTCCCCTGGAAATTGCTCACGAATTTCCTTTTCAACTGCTCCCACGACTTAATTGATCCTGGCTTTAAAGACCAGAACCAACGAAGGGATACACCTTCTAACGTGAGGGGGAAACATTTTGCCATTGTATTTCAGACCCCTCTACTTGCTTCTATTGCAAGGGCATAAGAGCAAGAAAATTCTCTGGGATCGGACCCTCTAGAGTTCTTGTGCAGCTTCAAGGCCGGAACATAGGATCGAAGCACACCTTCTGTAAGTCCGGATGCAGCGTGGATTCATTGTCGAAGGAGGCATTTTAGGCATTTCTTTGACTTGCGGGGCTTCGGGATAATCATCGAGGCCATCATCTAGATGCAGTTCCAAAGAAGGAGGGATGGCTTGAGGGCGAAGCCTGCCCATAGCATCCTACCTACATCTTTCCACCTTTGCCTCAAGCCACGCTGCCTAAGCAGCCATGCCTTCAAGAAGGAGTTCACATCCTCTAGAGGGATCCTCTTTGTCTTCAGAACTGACATAATCAGTTCGAAGCACGACCGGAGCTACACGAGGGACTCTGGCTGCTCGAGGCCTATTGACTACTTTAGGAGTTTGAGGAACATCTGAAGGTCCCGTACCAGATGTCCGAGGGGATCTTCGAAGGGGATCAGTGGCTAAACTTCGCTTGGGATGCATGAATTATGAAGATAAGCAAGGTCCGAAGACCAGAAGCTTCGGATGATTGAGGAAGGCGAAGAAAGGCCTTCTAACTGTATTTGGAAGCCCCTTGCCGAAGGGTGCACGGAATCTTGAGACTCCAAAACTCCCTCCGCAAACGCTCTTCGAAATACAGGCAGTGGCAGAGAACTAGCTATTAGAACTAGGTTCCCCACGGACGACGCCAACTATTGGCGCAATGGATTACTGTTGGACCGGAAACGGCGACCAGAGGGGGGGTGAATGGGAGCTTTTAAAATTTCGGGCTAAAAACTTAGCCTTCGGTTCGGTTCTGTCTTCTGCGGAACAGGCTTCGAACACTACCTTCGAAGGTCTGGTTCGGAGGTACTTCGACACCTTCGAACACAGGCTTCGGAGGAGCAAAAGTTCGAGGCCAAGAAGACTTCGCTCCACTTACAACCCTCGAAAGTCTACTCTGCTAAGTCAGTGCAGGCTCCGCACACAGGGTGCTTCGAGCAGGCTTCGCACTTCACCCTTCGCAAGAGTGGACAGCCCTCTGAGGACTTCGACCAAGTACTTGGCGACAGCAACTGGTGCTGGGCTTCGTACGCGAAGGTCTACACGCACACGCAAATGGACTACGCTAAGGGCTTCGACACAAGAAGCACAACGGGAAAAGATCAGGGCTTCGCTAGTAAGCAGCGAGGTGTTGCCTCGTGTTACACAGAGCGACAGCACACTGAAAAAACACACTTCGCCAGAAAGACACCCTTTGCCACAACAGGCTTCGGTGAACTAAAACTAGCGAGGTATGCAATACGAGCTCAAGCAAAAGCACACAGAAGCAGGGCTTCGCCGCTTGAACAAGGAACACAAAATGTATTGAACTCAGAATGAATACAGTGAGGTCTGTCTACAGGAGCTCAACAGTAAATGCTCAAAGTGTTAAATGTTACCTACCGAGCTCCCATATTTATAGCCCACGGCTTCGTCCTAAGGAAGTGACTACATTACCCCTAGGGTTTACATCCATTTTGTCTCTACAGAACTAAGGGGTACAAAAGGTAGTCCACCTTTATTTTGGAGGCTTCTCTGTCAGCTGCAGAGGGGACAGTGTCAGCCTTTTTCAGAACAGACAGTGTCAGCCTTTACAGTGTTGACTTCTGGAACCTCCCTTCGCACCAGAGGGTGCGGTAGCTTCGGCGAGAAGCCTGCAGCCTGTTGGCCTTCGCTCTGCCGAAGAAGTCCTTCGATACAGTGACGGTTTTGAGCCGAAGCCGTCAAAGCCCTTGGGCCTTCGCACCACCACCTCCGGAGTGGATCACCACGGCTTCGCAGCTACTCCCAGCTCGAACACCGTCCGTCCGTGTACCGAAGCCATGCATGGCCGAAGCACCACAAGTCAACCTCACTCCGAAGCCCCACCTTCGGAGTACCACCCTTCGAAGTCCCTCCTTCTTCCAAGGCCTCCGCATGAAGCATTCCATGAGCACTCCGTCGCAGTGCCTCTCCCCGAGCACACTCCTCGACAAGCCTCACCCGGACCATGCCTTCGATGCGCCTCGACTTCTGAGACCTTCGTCGGGCCACCTTCGAGTGTCTCCCTCCGGAGCACACTTCGAATTCCATGCCTCCGTAGAGGACTTGTTCCACCAACTCCGAAGTCACTCCATTCGGAGTTCCTTCGAAGTGCCTCACCTCCGAGGACTTTGTCTCGGAGTACCTTCAGCCGGAGCCACGCTCCGCACTCTCTGCCTTCACCTGGCGCGTCTCGACCCGAGGATCGACCCGGACCACCTTCGCAGCCACCGTGACGGAGCTCCCCGCTCCCCTAGCATCAAGCCACCCTCTTGACCCAGGTTCACCTGGCTCGATCCCTGTCCGTCGCCTCCGAAGTCCCTGCGCACCACAGACAAGCAAACAAGTGTATCCAGTACTCCGGAGACCTCTCCGGGTTAGCAACCTTCGGCACACACTCCGGTGTACCGCCCAAAGTACCGAAGCCATCGGTACGAACCCAGTCATCGCGTACTGTCGGACCCCTCCGACAGGTACACTCCGCTGCACAGCTGCAGCAAGCAAACACCGAACACACTCCGGTGACAAACCTCCGAACACCCTTCGGAGGTACCACCTCCGAAGCCCCTCCGGAGGTACCCTTCGAACAGAGGGTAAAATCCTGTCAATCACTCATCACAAAAAACCGAAACCAACCCTTGGTTTCTCAATCTCCCCCTTGATGAGTGCATTGACAACCAAATCCAAAATAAGGAAAATTGAAAAATTTTCAGCACACAAGTGACCATAAAAACTCAGAAAAGAGCCAAAGCATGTCACTTGATAAAATTTTTCTCCCCCTTTGTAAAAGAGTAAAAGCCCCTTCGGCAAAACTCCCTTTGGATAAAAACTCCCCCTGAGTTGAGCAAAATTTTCTCCCCCTTTAGAAATAATGCCTTCTTGCAGCAGAGAACATAGCAAAATCTCTCCCCCTTTGGCAATGCAAGCATCAAGGAGCATTCAAAAGATGCAAAGCTGCGAAATGAATAGAATTGCAAAGACATATAATGCAAAAATATGCCAAAATTAACACAAATGATCATGTGCTCAGTTCAATTTAACAATCTGTGAAACAAGATGATGACATGTGATTTTGTCATTTTGAAGTAAAAGCATCACCACTTAATCACAGTAGTTAGACATGATACGGCAAGGACTGCGCAAAGCTAACAAATTCTACCCTAGACAGACAAGTCTTGTTCAAAAGGAGCTGTGAAAGCAAACTTGATGATCAATTAATTTTGTTGTTCTTTTTCTTAATGCCAGGGGTTATTTGTTTGTCCACCTTATACTTTCCAATCAGGCCAAGCCTAGGCATGAAAGCCATCTGAAGCTTAAGGCGGTGATTTTGGCATACACTATACTATTCCAGTTCAGACCAAAGTGCAATGGTAAGCAGTCTAGAATAGAGTAGTGCGACAAAGAAACCCTCCTGGATCTTTTCATTTAAACCAGGCAAATCATGGATTTTTGATTTTGATTCAGATAAATGAAATATTTTGATGAATATCCATGAATAAGGAACACATTTTTCAAGTTGCAAATTTTAGCATCCAAGGAACAGTGTCTTGCTGTCAAGTAGATAAAAGATAGCTAAAAGCAGTCCAGCCTAAACAAGCTAGATACAAGATTGTGCGGTGAGCAAGTTTTGATTTTAGAAAATAAAACATCATGCACAATCAATGTTCCAGACATATTTCATAGAGCTGAGCTGTCATGATTTCTTTGAATTAAAAGCAGGCATATAATAGCAAAAGATGTAAGTGCAATTCCACACATAATGAGCATATGCAAGACAATTAAAATCAGCTCCCCCTCACAAAATGCCGTAAGGGTGACAAATGCCAAGTTCCCCACGCAAGTAAGCAAATCGAGAAGCATCGAGGGGTTTTGTAAAAATGTCGGCAAGCTGGTGTTGGGTATCAACATATTGAAGTTCAATATCACCCTTCTCATTGTGATCTCTGAGAAAATGATACCGTACATCAATGTGTTTGGTTCTGGAGTGCTGAACCGGGTTGTTTGCAATACAAATAGCACTAGTGTTATCACAGAAAAGTGGAACACTCTTATAATCTAACCCGAAATCCCGCAAAGTGGAAACCATCCACAAAATCTGAGAGCAACAGCTAGCTGCAGCAACATATTCGGCCTCAGCCGTCGATTGTGCAACACTAGACTGTTTGCGGGAGGACCAGCAAACCAGAGAAGTACCCAGAAAATGACAAGTACCAGAGGTACTCTTCCTATCAATTCTACACCCAGCAAAATCCGCATCTGAATAACCTCTAAGACATAAAGATGAAGACGATGAATACCATATGCCAAATTCAAGGGTGTGTTTGAGATACCTTAAGATGCGCTTTACCGCTTGGCGGTGCGAAGCTCGTGGTGAAGCCTGAAAACGAGCGCACAGACATACTGCGAAGTGTATGTCCGGCCTCGTGGCAGTCAAGTAGAGGAGGGAGCCGATCATGCTCCGGAACTCCTTCTGATCTACGGCTTCTCCATCTTCGTCAGGGTCCAATGCTACGGATGTAGCCATTGGAGTAGCGAGTGGCTTCGCATCGGACATGTCGAATTTCTTGAGCAGGTCCTTGGTGTACTTTGTCTGGTGGACAAAAGTACCTTGTTTGCTTTGCTTGATTTGCAAACCAAGGAAAAAGGTGAGTTCACCCATCATTGACATTTCAAACTCCCTGCTCATGGTATCTGCAAACTCAGCAACCAAAGCATGAGAAGAGCCACCAAAGATGATATCATCCACATAAATCTGCACTAGAAGGAAATCTTTGCCATGCTTGAGAGTAAACAAAGTTTTATCAACAGAGCCCATCAAATACCCTCGCTCAAGCAGAAAAGACTTAAGTCTATCATACCACGCCCGAGGGGCCTGCTTGAGTCCATAAAGAGCCTTATGAAGTTTAAGGACTTTATGTGGGTACTTGGGGTTTTCAAAACCAGGGGGTTGTTTTACATAAACATCTTCACCTATGAAGCCATTAAGAAAAGCACTTTTGACATCCATTTGATAGAGTTTGAATCCCCGGGATGTCGCAAAGGCAAGCAAAATCCTAATGGCCTCAAGGCGAGCAACAGGTGCAAAAGTTTCAGTAAAATCAATCCCTTCTAGTTGAGAAAAGCCCTGAGCTACTAGTCTAGCCTTATTTCTAACAATTGTTCCATCCTCCCCTTGTTTATTTTTGAAAATCCATTTTGTTCCTATGAAATGAACATTTGGTGGAGGATCAACTAAAGTCCAGACTTGGTTTCTTTCAAAATTTTCAAGCTCTTCATGCATGGCATTGATCCAACTAGAATCAGAAAGTGCATGACTAACATCTAAGGGCTCGAAGGAAGCAACAAAAGCAGCATTAGTGAAATGAGCGTGAGAACGTGTTACCCTTTGATCAAGCTCACCAATGATCTGCTCGGGAGGATGCATCCTTTGGACATGATGTGGAGCCTCGCGGCGGGATGCAGTCTCCCCCTCAACTTGTGCGTTGGAGTGGTCCAAGATAACCGATGTTGAGGTAGTCGCTTCGGGACCTCGTGCCGAAGTAGTTGAAGCGGGGTCAGCTTCGGGGGTTGATGTCGAGGGTAGTAGGGGATCATCCTCGAATTCTCCAGGATCTTCTTCTTCGAATAAAGTCTGTTCCAAGTCGTGTTCATTGGCCTGTTCAAAAGCAGAACTAACAGAGGGGGTTGATTCATCAAAAGTCACATCACATGACTCGATGACAGTGTTAGTTTCCAAGTTATAAACACGATAAGAATGACCATGAGTAGTATAACCCAAGAAGATCCCGTCAGAAGATCGCGACTCAAATTTATCCAAGTTACCACGTTTTAGGATAAAGCAGCGACAGCCAAAAACTCGAAGATGAGTAACCTTGGGCTGTCTCCCAAAACGCAGTTCATAAGATGTCAAATTTAAAATTGAGCGCAAGAAAATTCGGTTTGAGATGTAACATGCTGTGTTCATGGCCTCAGCCCAGAATTTTCTAGGAGTCCTATGCTCATCAAGCATCGTCCTAGCCATCTCAACCAAAGTGCGGTTTTTCCTCTCAACAACACCGTTCTGTTGAGGAACCCGCGGAGCAGAGAATTGATGTTCTATGCCATGCTCCATGCAAAAGTCAACAAAGAGACTATTTTTGAACTCGGTGCCATTATCGCTTCGAATGAATTTTAATGCACCAGGGAGTTCAGTGAAAAGTCTCAAAGCCAAGCTCCGAAAGTGTGAAAACACTTCATCCTTGCTGGCAAGAAAGAAGACCCAAGAGTAGCGAGAGAAATCGTCGACAATAACAAGTACATACCACTTCCCGCCTAAAGAACTAACCCGAGAAGGACCTACAGTGTCCATATGGAGAAGTTCTCCGGGCTGTTCAGTCATCACTATGGTGACTGGCGAATGCGAAGCGGCAATCATTTTTCCATGTCGACAAGGAGCGCAAACTAAATTCTTCTCAAACTTGAGCTTGGGCAATCCTCGGATCAAGCCTAGGGCGCTCAAACGAGCGAGCAACTCAAAGCTCATATGCCCTAGTCTCCTATGCCACTTCCAAAGCTCAGAAGTCGAATGTGCAACAAGACAATGAGAAGAACCAGACGACTCTGAAAAATCAGCTCCAAAAACTCTCCCAACCCTAAAGATCTTACACACCACAACGCCATCTGAATTGAGCACTTGCGAAGTATCGCGATGAAATCGCACTTCGAAGCCCTCATCAAGCAACTGAGATACAGACAGCAAATTGTATCCCAGGTTCTCAACCAAAGCAACATCTTTGAGAGTGAAGTTCGAATTAATTCTTACCACACCTTTACCTTTCACTCTACTCCTTCGATTGTTTCCGAAGGTGATATGTTCCCTTTGCTTGGTTGTTGTGAGGCTGGAGAACCAATTTACATCTCCGGTCATGTGGCGCGAACAACCGGAGTCCATAATCCACGTGCCCTCCAAGCCTCGACCTGTCGCCTACACAGGATAAGAACGTCTCGATCGCTCAGTGCTGGGGTGAGTAAAATAATGACGAGGCATCCAGCACTGAGTGACACGAGTAGTAGGCACAGTAAAAGTAGATGGTCTACGCACATAAAAATCAGACTGATGCAAAGTGCGAGGTCTACCTACATGCAAAGAACGCAAAGCATGTCGAGGTCTCCTACTCTGACGAGGTACAAAGCTACTCGCTCGAGGTCTACCACCATATGGAACATGGTGAACACCTCGAGGAGCAAAACCTCTCCGAGAAGCACGAGGAGCCTCAAAAACAGGACGAGAGTAATACTCAGACTCATGCATACCTAAAGATGGGTAATGCATGTCCTGATAGCTCATCGCCTGTGCACGTCGCTCATCCTTGATGCGACGGAAACAGAAACCAATCAAATGACCCGCCCGCTGACAATAAGAACAGTGAAACACTCTCCTGGGGGCATTCTCATGGGTCACAGGAGCAACTCTTACAGGCTCCTTGGGTTTCTTCTGTGTGGTTTTCTTGGGAGGATTTTTCTTGGTAGGAGGAGTGGTTTTCTTTGGTGGATGGGTAGGCTTTTTGGCTGATGGGGTGTCTAACAGAGCTCTCTCTTTTTCTAGGGTGGTGGGAGAGGTAAAAACAGTTCTGGTCTTACTGTCTGAAGCTATCCTCTCAAAACCCAAACCTAGAGCTACCCCTGCTCTGTCAGCACACAACTTGGTCTTGGCCAAGAGCAAATCCATCCTACCCTTCCCCTCAGTGCATTTGTTCACCACAGAAAGAAGGTATTCATTTTCGGACATGAGGTTCTCAGCTCGCTCTCTAGCAGTGCCTAGCTGGTCCTTAAGGGTGATGCAAGTGTCACAAACAGGTTGCACATCCTTAGAACTACCGGCCCTCTCCAATCTAGCCTCTAGATCATGAACATGCTTATCACGTAAATTAATGCTATCGCGCAATAAAGAGCAGTTCATGCAATCAATAATATCATGAGGTCTAGAATCCACCTCCAAAAGCTGCTTCTGTGCAGTCTCAAGCTCAGAAAGAGTTTGAGCATGAACAGAGCGCAACTGAGCAAGCTCACCCATAACAACAGAACATGACTCACATTCAGCATCATCAAATTTAGACTTAAGCATGGCATATTCAGTAGATACAGATTCTAGCCTAAGTCTAAGGTCTTTTCTTTCTCTAGCGGCTTGCACAAGTAATCTATCCTGACATAGCACTACTTCATTCAGCTCATCTAATTTAATTAGAAGCTGGTCAGATGATAGGTTTACCTCAGATGAGTCAAGCTCATCGCCGCTGTGATCGCTGTCGGCCATGAAGCAAAGGCCGGTGAAGTCACGTCCCTTCTTGTCCTTCTTGTCCTCCTTCCTTGGGGACTCCTCCTCCTCAGAGCTCGACTCCTCAGTTGAGGAAGTGTCGATGTCGCTGAGAGCAGCAACAAAAGCTCTGGAAGCGGCCTTGGCTACTTTCTTAGCCATCTTGCCGCGCTTGCCCTTCACAAAGGGCTTCCTCTCCTTTTTGTGGAATTTGGGGCGGTCACTCTCATCTCTCTTCTTGACCTTGGGGCAATAGGCCTTAATGTGAGAGGTGTCGCCACATTCATAGCAGCCACTAAAACCACTTCTCCTCTGATCCCGTCTCTCATGATGAAAGCGGGTGAACCTCCGGGCAATGAGAGCAAGCTCATCATCAGCTAGAGTATCCACCTGCTCCTTTGTGACGGAGACCAGGGAGGACAAAGCAAAACCATCTGCAAGAACACAAGTGCCTGATGTGCTTGGTTCTGCAGTGGTGCCACGGCTAGTGCTAGAAACCAATGCCAATGGCTGTGGCAAAGAGCTTCTGTGCACTGCAAGAGATGCCTTGGCAATCTCTGTGGACTTCAGCTTGCTAAAGAGTTCATCACAGGTTAGAGAGTCATAGCCTGTGGACTCCTCAATGCTGGATATCTTCACTTCCCATATGCTACGATCAAGAGCATAGAGAAGCTTGATAGCCCTATCATGATCACTATAAGCAAGCGTCCCGTTGGATCGCAAGTTACTCACTATCGCGTCAAAACGAGAAAACATGGCATCTACAGATTCACCAGGTGCCTGCACAAACAGCTGATACTGTTGATTGTAGGTGCTTTGGCGCCTGGCCTTAATCTGAGCAGAGCCCTCATGAAAGACAGTGAGTGTTGTCCAAATCTCCCTAGCAGTCCTAAGGTGCTGCACCCTATCAAACTCACTCCGACTCAGACCAATGAACAGTATGTTCCTTGCCTTCGAGTTGGCAATATACTGATCTTTTTCAGTTTGAGTGGTGCGGGTATCAGGGATGGAGTATTGTGAGTCCACAATCTCCCAAATTGCATTTCCTTGGCTTAACAAGTAAGCCTCCATGCGCACCTTCCAGTATGCAAAATCTGTCCCATCGAACAGAGGAATTTTACTGCCTCTATCCATGTCGCCAACAGATCACAAAACCGGTTAAGGTCAACTGGTGATCTTAACCTGCTCTGATACCAATTGTTGGACCGGAAACGGCGACCAGAGGGGGGGTGAATGGGAGCTTTTAAAATTTCGGGCTAAAAACTTAGCCTTCGGTTCGGTTCTATCTTCTGCGGAACAGGCTTCGAACACTACCTTCGAAGGTCTGGTTCGGAGGTACTTCGACACCTTCGAACACAGGCTTCGGAGGAGCAAAAGTTCGAGGCCAAGAAGACTTCGCTCCACTTACAACCCTCGAAAGTCTACTCTGCTAAGTCAGTGCAGGCTCCGCACACAGGGTGCTTCGAGCAGGCTTCGCACTTCACCCTTCGCAAGAGTGGACAGCCCTCTGAGGACTTCGACCAAGTACTTGGCGACAGCAACTGGTGCTGGGCTTCGTACGCGAAGGTCTACACGCACACGCAAATGGACTACGCTAAGGGCTTCGACACAAGAAGCACAACGGGAAAAGATCAGGGCTTCGCTAGTAAGCAGCGAGGTGTTGCCTCGTGTTACACAGAGCGACAGCACACTGAAAAAACACACTTCGCCAGAAAGACACCCTTTGCCACAACAGGCTTCGGTGAACTAAAACTAGCGAGGTATGCAATACGAGCTCAAGCAAAAGCACACAGAAGCAGGGCTTCGCCGCTTGAACAAGGAACACAAAATGTATTGAACTCAGAATGAATACAGTGAGGTCTGTCTACAGGAGCTCAACAGTAAATGCTCAAAGTGTTAAATGTTACCTACCGAGCTCCCATATTTATAGCCCACGGCTTCGTCCTAAGGAAGTGACTACATTACCCCTAGGGTTTACATCCATTTTGTCTCTACAGAACTAAGGGGTACAAAAGGTAGTCCACCTTTATTTTGGAGGCTTCTCTGTCAGCTGCAGAGGGGACAGTGTCAGCCTTTTTCAGAACAGACAGTGTCAGCCTTTACAGTGTTGACTTCTGGAACCTCCCTTCGCACCAGAGGGTGCGGTAGCTTCGGCGAGAAGCCTGCAGCCTGTTGGCCTTCGCTCTGCCGAAGAAGTCCTTCGATACAGTGACGGTTTTGAGCCGAAGCCGTCAAAGCCCTTGGGCCTTCGCACCACCACCTCCGGAGTGGATCACCACGGCTTCGCAGCTACTCCCAGCTCGAACACCGTCCGTCCGTGTACCGAAGCCATGCATGGCCGAAGCACCACAAGTCAACCTCACTCCGAAGCCCCACCTTCGGAGTACCACCCTTCGAAGTCCCTCCTTCGTCCAAGGCCTCCGCATGAAGCATTCCATGAGCACTCCGTCGCAGTGCCTCTCCCCGAGCACACTCCTCGACAAGCCTCACCCGGACCATGCCTTCGATGCGCCTCGACTTCTGAGACCTTCGTCGGGCCACCTTCGAGTGTCTCCCTCCGGAGCACACTTCGAATTCCATGCCTCCGTAGAGGACTTGTTCCACCAACTCCGAAGTCACTCCATTCGGAGTTCCTTCGAAGTGCCTCACCTCCGAGGACTTTGTCTCGGAGTACCTTCAGCCGGAGCCACGCTCCACACTCTCTGCCTTCACCTGGCGCGTCTCGACCCGAGGATCGACCCGGACCACCTTCGCAGCCACCGTGACGGAGCTCCCCGCTCCCCTGGCATCAAGCCACCCTCTTGACCCAGGTTCACCTGGCTCGATCCCTGTCCGTCGCCTCCGAAGTCCCTGCGCACCACAGACAAGCAAACAAGTGTATCCAGTACTCCGGAGACCTCTCCGGGTTAGCAACCTTCGGCACACACTCCGGTGTACCGCCCAAAGTACCGAAGCCATCGGTACGAACCCAGTCATCGCGTACTGTCGGACCCCTCCGACAGGTACACTCCGCTGCACAGCTGCAGCAAGCAAACACCGAACACACTCCGGTGACACACCTCCGAACACCCTTCGGAGGTACCACCTCCGAAGCCCCTCCGGAGGTACCCTTCGAACAGAGGGTAAAATCCTGTCAATCACTCATCACAAAACACCGAAACCAACCCTTGGTTTCTCAATTACGCTAACACGTTATATAAAATCAAGAACTGACAAACGAAGTGTTTGTGAATGCGGACTATCTCAAGCCTCCGAATAGGATAATAGCTCGAAGTAGTTCAAAGTGGTGTATTGAATATCTGAATATTTGATGCCTGTTATAGGGTGATAAGGGGGGTATTTATAGGTAAAACCTTTGAGGAAAAGACCTTTTTACCCCTCAATTACAAATGGCATAGTGGAAACTATTTCGGTATCCCAAATATGGTTAATATGGTAAAACATATTTGAAGGATGTTTACAAAGTAGACGTCCCATCCTTCTAGTTATTTCCCACTTTGGAGGGGGAGCCTTTCGGAGGGTCTCTTCAGATCGGAGCCTGGATGGACCCTCCGACTTCAAGTCCTTCAACCCGAAGACAAGTCTTGGGCTCCGAGGTGTTGACACTCGAATTTGGAATTAATGGTCAAAATTGTTAAAATATCAATTTTGGTAATTTAGGCCGAAAATATGCAATCTCCGGCAATGGCCGAAGCCCTGAAGTGCCGAAGGCCCGTCTTGTGTTGGGCTTCGGCAACACCTTCGGAGGCCTGCTTCATAGGTAGGCTTCGGCCTAGTGGGCCCCTTCGGCGGCCTGTGGGCTTCGGCCCGACAGACTAGCTTCAGCGAGGCCTGTGGGCTTCGAGTCCTATTCAGATTAGTATAATTCGGCTATTTTTGAACTCTTATCCAAATCTCAACCACCTAGCTAAATCCTACTCAGATTAGGTGAGATCTCTTATCCCAATCTTAACCACCTGGCCGAATCCTACTCAAATTAGGTGAGACTAGCCCCTATAAATATAGGGGTGAGGCCGATTCAAGAGGCCCTCCGCTTTCCTATCAACACAAAGCGCTCGCTTTGAATCATTATTTTATCTTCCAATCTACTTTCCTTGCCCAAGGATTAGCACAGTAACGTCCATCTTCGTGGGTTTCCGCCGTAAGACCTTCGTTCCCCACGTCGAAATCATGGTAACCCTTGCTGATTCGCCTGTGAATCTCCCGTTTAATCCACGAAACGAATTTTTATCATTTTATCGGTTTTCTTCTGCTACTCATGGGAGTTTGGCCTCTAGGTCAGATTGCACTTGATCTTTTACTGTTTTGCAGGGGAATTACCTTCAAAGTCATTGCCAAAGAGTTTCGGGGTGATTGCAATTCATCTACAAAGTCGCGGGAGCCCTTAGGTGATCAAATCAGAGCCTGTCGGTCCGACCGACAGGGCTTCGCCGGGCCGTCAGGCTATTGTCGGCACAGTCTTCGACACCCTTCGCCATCACTCCGAAGCCCTCTTCGGCGAGAACCCTCTGCAGTAAACTGCTCCACACTAGACTCCGCGGTGCTGAAGCCTCGGTCTGACCGACCCCCCCTATTCGTCTGATCGGGTATCCTCTGTTGGTTTGACCACCCGGAGACCGCTTCACACTAGAACGCCGAAGCCACGTTCGGTGACCCCTTTGCACCAGAATGCCGAGGCCCCCCTTCGGCGATACTTCGCAACAGAGCGCCGATGCCCCCCCTTCAGCGATACTTCGCATCATCGGTCCAACCAGGGAGTATACCTTCGGTTCGACCACCATTTTATTACAGATCAGAATCGGCCCTATTCTGGCCGGTTTGTTCAGGTTTTATTATTTTTAGTTATTTTCTCATACATCGGCTAATCGAACTTTATTTATTAATATCTGTTTGATTACCTGGCGACTCTATTACCCTTACAACCTCTAAGGATTTGTCGGAACGTGACGTCGGCGCGGTGTCACGCTTAGGTTTATCCCTAAGTATCCATGTGCTTTTGGATCGTCGAACTGACCCAGGTGTGGGGGTGCGTTTTCGTGTGAACACACTTTTTGGTGACTCCGATGGGGACGACATCAACATGACAAGCACGTCTACATCGGCTACGAGTACATCGACCACTACTACTATGACTACGGCAACAGTACCCCTATCACCGATGGACCTAGGGGGCATGAACACAGAGATCGACAACTGCAACATCATCCTCCCCACTCTCGCGGACATCCTCGAAGAGGATCGGGCCGAGATTAAAGGCAAGACAAAGGAATTCCATGCCCTCATGCTCGAGCGCTACATGAAAACTCGCACATGCTTCATCAAGCATGACATCAACATCCCGGACCCCTTCAGAAACAAGGTACAACCTCCATCCCTCCATCTTTATCCTTCTTAGAGATTAGACAGGAGATAGCTGCTACAGTGGATTAGACCGCTAGTGCTACATTTTCAAATCGACTAGGGCCTAAAATGGAAGCGATGTTTAGGAGATTCAGCTTTTCCGAGGTCGCTTCTCACACCCCGATTGCTAGCCTATCGCGCACCACGTACACAGTATAACCGACGGGAGCACCGGAAAAGCCATTAGATATACACCTCCAATTTCCGTGGTCGAGGCTGCGCACACCACTGTCGGTCAGGTCGGCCCTTGGGCCGGCCAAACCAGCACGTACCAGGCACCGCCACCGATGACAGTCGGTCTGACAGGCTACCAAGATGATCCGACCGACCCATATACCTACGGTCAGACCAGCTACTAGGCCGGTCCGACCGGCCAGTATGCCTACGGCCAAACCGGCCCTATGGCTGGTCAGGCCGCCCACTTTATTACACACCGCTTGTGCCCACACTGTCCGCACCTCCTGCTCCTGCATACCCACGTAGGCCTGAGCATCCCATTTATCATGAGCCAGCACGAGAGGAGGGAACGCACGGCTGACATCCTGACATACCACCACGTGTCATGCCCCCGCATGAGAGACGCGAGCAGGCCAAAAGCATAGAGGAAATTGATGAGCGAATTCACACGCTTGTTAGGGAATGCACTGGTTACATGCCTCGGGATCGGATTAGGTTTTACCGTAAGCCATACCCAGACCATTTCGATGCCATCCCATATCCTCGTAGCTTTAGGGTTCCTAAGTTCACCAAGTTTGATGGCGAGAGTAGCAAGACCACCCTAGAGAACATAGGCAAATTTCTAGCACAATGTGGTGAAGCAAGCGGGTCGGATGCACTTAAGCTCAAATTATTTTCCTTATCGCTGTCCGGCATTGCTTTCACTTGGTTTTCAGCGCTACTGCCGAACTCTGTCTAGACTTGGGCCCAGCTAGAACAAAAATTCCACGATTATTTTTACACTGGGGAAACCAAACTTAGGCTCTCACATTTGACATCGGTTAAACAGAAGATCAATGAGAGTGTCTATGACTATATTAGGCGCTTCCAGGACACTAGGAATCGGTGTTTTAGTTTAAACATCTCCGAGAGGGATCTGGCCGACTTAACTTTCAACGGTCTGCATTCTGAAATTAAGGAAAAGTTAGACGGCTGAATCTTCCTCAAGGTTAGTTAGGTTTTACAGCAGGCTTTGGACCATGAAGGCTGAGCTAGGGCCAAAAGGTCTGTCAAAGTTTTTAGTGAGCCTAAGGCCGAGCTACACATCGTGGATCACTCTGAAGAAGAATCATCGGGAGAAGAAGACTTGGCTGACATGTACGTGGCAGAATGGAACTGGCCCAGTGGATCTAAAACAATCACGTGCTCCGAACTACGGTCGTCTCCCGCTAAGAGTAAGCCCAACGAAGTTAAGTACTTGTTTGATGTGACCAAGTGCGATAAAATATTTGATTTTCTGTTGAAAAGCAAGCTCCTTAGGTTGCCCAAAGGTCACGTCATTCCATCTGCCGACGACTTGAAGAAACATAAATACTGTAAGTGGCATGATATGCTTTCCCATTCTACTAATGAATGCAACGTTTTTTGTCGACAAGTTCAACCAGCCATAAATGAAGGACGATTGAAGATAGATTCTAGCCCTACAATGAAGCTAGATCATGATCCCTTTCCCATAAACAACATTGATCTTGATGGGAAGAGCGTACTGATTTGGCCTGAATAGGCCGAGTAATCTAAAGGAAAGGCAGTCGTCATTGGAAAGCCTCGCACCCGCATGCTCATACCGAAGAACCCTAAGGTAGGAGTAAATGTAGACAAGACATCTCCGGCTAAATCCCACAAAAAGCCGGAGGTAATGTTTGGGATGCTTCTCCAAAGGCATAGGAGAAGGGTCGAGGACAAACACCCTCGGCCACCCCCACCAAAGAGGTCGAACCCTCAACAGGAGCATGAGTTCGGCCCGCAGGTAGATAAGGCCATTCTAGGTACACCCCGTTCGACCGAAGGTTCTGGGAGCAAATTTGCGATGCCCGAAACCAAGCCGCAAGCTTCATGGGCGCCTCCCGGGATGACTAAGTCCCAAAAGAGGTGATTGCAACGTCTTCATGTAGAGTACCTTAAAGGGGAAGAGGCCAAAGAATGCAAAGGTAGTTCACCCGGCGAATCCACAACTGTAGCTAGAACACACCAGGTGTGGAGAGCGAAGTTGGCTGGCAAGCCAACTTCTACCCTCGCTGAGTAGGAACCGCGTGCTTGCAAGGGACCTGGGGGGAAAGACAAGTAAAATTACTAAATGCCGATTTGATGAGGAATCCGGCGCTTAAGTCCCCTGGTCATATTAGTGAGTTGTACAAATCGTCCTCATCAAATTCAAATGTCTGGGGTTATGAAATGGATGATTTGGTAGGTAAACAAATAGAGAGTACCGCTCATGGTTCACTGTGCTTTTAGCTCACTAAGTTTACTAAAAGGCAGGGGGCATGTGTTGACACTCGAATTTGGCATTAATGGTCGAAATTGTCAAAATATCAATTTTGGTAATTTGGGCGAAAAATATGCCCTCTCCGACACTGGCCGAAGCCCTGAAGCGCCGAAGGCCTGTCCTGCGTTGGGCTTCGACAGCACCTTCGGAGGCCTACTTCGCAGGCAGGCTCTGGACTAGTGGGCCCCTTCGGTGGCCTATGGGCTTCGGCTAGGCAGACTAGCTTTGGCGAGGCTTGCGGAGGCCCACTCCGGCCGGCAGAGTCCTGTTCAGATTAGTATAATTCGGCTGTTTTTGATCTCTTATCCAAATCTCAACCACCTAGCTAAATCCTACTCAGATTAGGTGATATCTCTTATCCCAATCTTAACCACCTGGCCGAATCCTACTCAAATTAGGTGAGACTAGCCCCTATAAATAAAGGGGTTAGGCCGATTCAAGAGGCCCCCCGCTTTCATATCAACACAAAGCCTTCGCTTTGAGTCATTATTTTATCTTCCAATCTACTTTCCTTGCCCTAGGATTAGCACAGTAACGTCCATCTTCGTGGGTTTGCACATCCGCCGCGTCTTAATCACGGTAACCCTTGCTGATTCGCTTGTAAATCTCCCGTTTAATCCACGAAACAGATTTTTATTGTTTTATCGGTTTTCTTATGCTACTCTTGGGAGTTTGGCCTCTAGGCTAGATTGCACTTGATCTTTTACTGGTTTGCAGGGGACTTACCTTCAAAGTCACAGGAGCCCTTAGGTGATCAGATTGGAGCCTGTCGGCCCGACCGATAGGGCTTCACCGGGCCATCAGGCTATTGTCGGCACAGTCTTCGACACCCTTCACCATCACACCGAAGCCCTCTTCGGCGAGAACCCTCCGCAGTAAACTGCTCCGCACCAGACTATGCGGTGTTGAAGCCCGGTCTGATTGAACCCCCGCTATCGGTCTGATCAGGTATCCTCCGTCGATTTGACAACCCGGAGACCTCTTCGCAATAGAACACCGAATCCACCTTTGGTGACCCCTTCGCACCAGAATGCCGAGGCCCCCCTTCGGTGATACTTCGCAATAGAGCACCGAGGCCCCCCTTCAGCGATACTTCGCATCATCGGTCCGACTAGGTAGTATACCTTCGGTTCAATCACCATTTTATTACAGATCAGAATCAGCCCTGTTCTGGCTGGTTTGTTCAGGTTTTATTGTTTTTAGTTATTTTCTCATACACTGGCTAATCAAACTTTATTACTTAATATTTGTTTGATTACCTGGCGACTCCGTTACCGTTACAACCGCTAAGGATTTGTCGGAACGCGACGTCAGTGCTACGTGCATGCTTAGGTTTATCCCTAAGTATCCGCACGCTTTTGGATCGTCGAATTGACCCAATTGTGGGGGCGCGTTTTCGTGTCAACACGAGGTTATGATTTGTCATTATCTTGGAATGTTGAGGATCATGAGGATGAAGTAGTTTCCCCCAACAATGAGTATTTACTTCGGGAGTTTGAGGTGGGGGGACCACGGAGGGTCCTCCGACCACGGTGGTGTTCAAAGATCCCAACCTAGAGGTCCGAGAAGACCTCCGGAGGGGACTAGTGCCTACGCTCCGTTTAGGAGGGATAGCTCTAGGAAAGGATTTGCAGAGAACGAATTTTTTTTACTAGGTTCCCCACGGACGGCACCAACTGTTGGCGCAAAAGATTACGTCAATAGGTTTAGAGAACCTGAAAGACTAGCAAACGAAGTGTTTGCTTATAAGGACTATTCCAAGCCTCCGAATTGGATAATAGCTTGAGATAGTTCGAAGTGTGTATTGAATATCTCAGTATTCGATACCCCTTATAGAGCGAAGAGGGGTATTTATAGATGGAATAAATTAGGAAAATACTCCTTTACCCTCTAATTACAATCGACTTAGAAGATATTGTTTAATTTTATTCATAGGGTTAAAAGGGTAAAAGACTAATCTAATTAGTGAGAAAATAATCCTTCCTGTCCTTGCTAGCAGTACCCCTTTGGGTAAAGAGGCTCCTGGATTCTTCGTCACACCGAAGCCTTGACGGAGGCTTTCATTGTAGAAGGCTCCGAATAAAGCGAAGCCTTGATGCTTTTAGGACATTCGGAGACCAAATCTTCTAACTTTGTTTCTTCTGATTGTGTTGATGTTGAGGTTTCATTGATCTCCAGAGGATGAAATACTTTCCCCCAACACTCTCTAAGATCTTTCATTGAGAAACTATTTTTCAGTGAATCTTGACAGTATTCAACAAAGGAATATCATTTCCGATCAACAATATGTCATCCACATACAAGACCAGAAATACAAGTGATCTCCCACTAGCCTTCTTGTAAACATAAGTCTCTTCTTCATTTTTGATGAAGTCAAACCCTTTGACTACCTCATCAAAACGATGATTCCAACTCCAAGAAGTTTGCTTCAGCCCATAAATAGACTTCTGCAACTTACAAACTTTCCCAACATTCACCTAATCATCAAGACCTTCAGGCTATGTCATGTACACATCCTGACTTAGGTTTCCATTCAGGAAAGCCATCTTGACATCCATTTCCCATATCCTAGAATCATAAAATGTGACAATTGCTAGGATGATCCAGATAGACTTAAGCATTGCGATAGACGAAAACATTTCATCATAATCAACACCTTGAATCTGCTTGAAACCTTTCACCACAAATTGTGCCTTATAGATGTGAACATTTCCATCAACATCTATATTTTTATTAAATATCCATTTACACTCAATAGTTTTTGCACCATCGAGTGGATCAACCAATTTCCAAACATGGTTTTCTCGCATGGACTCTAATTCAGATCTAATGGCTCTAAGACATTACTCAGAGTCTGATCCAATCACTGCTTCCGCATAGGTCTTGGGCTCATCGTTGTCCAACAACAACATGTCGCACCGCCCAGTGGTAAAAAACATGAACCGCTCCAGCTCGTGACTCACCCTTCTAAATCTTCGTGGGGCTGATGTCTGTACAATGGCCTCTACAAAATATTGCATATCCTATCGTGGTTCAGTGGGATCTAGAACACTTTCCACGGCTCTCATATTTCTTCGAGATGCACCATTCTCCCCTAACCCCTTTTGAGAGAAACTCTTTCTCAAGGAACACACCATTCCGAGCTACAAACACTTTGCCCTATTCTCTATTATAGAAATAGTATGTTGGTTTCCCCAGGATATCCCATAAAGAAGCACTTGTCAGATTTAGGAGTGAGCTTGTCAGATGTCAAATATTTAACATACGCCTCACAAACTCAAATCTTTAGAAAATACAAACTAGGATGCCTCCTATACCACATCTCATATGGCGTCTTCTCTACTAACTTAGATGGAACTCCATTTATCATGAAAGCAATAGTTTTTGGAGCGAGTTCCCAAAAGGATAATGGAAGATCAGAATGAATCATCATGGACCAAATCATGTATAACAAAGTGTAGTCCATCACTATGGAGCTTCTGCACACGCTTCTCATTTATATGACCCAAACAACAATGCCAGACGTAGATAGTGTCGGACCGAAAGTAGCGACCAGAGGGGGGGTGAATGGGTGCCTTAAAAAATTCTTTCGAATATATGGCCTGTTCCCAACACCCAACGCACCTCAAAAGACTAAGCAGTAGAAAACAAACAGATAGCCTAAGTCTAAAGGTATCTAGCCTAGAAGCAACTGATGTCAAACAGAGAACTATCAAAGCAATGCTAATAGACAGATAAACAGTATACACAAGACTAGGCAAGACAAACTTCTCAGTATAACACTCTAAGTGCACAAAGAATGAAGTGAGAAGTTACCGTTCGAAATCTGTCTCCTGTTCGAAACTTGGCGAAGCCTGCTTCGCTGGTCGAGGCCTGCTTAGCAGTGTCAAAGCCTGCTTCGCAAGGTCGAGGCCTGCTTTGGAGGTCGAGGCCTGCTTCGCTTGGTCAAAGTCTGGTTCAGGAGGTGGAAGTCAAAGTCCGTCGAAGATGTAGTTGCCTATCCTAGGTCGAGTGTGAATGAGAGCGAAGTATGACAGAGTCGGTGCCTGCTTCGAAGTGTGTACTTCGAAGGCAAGGCTTCGAACACGCACACAGAGCAAACAACCTTTGAAAGGAAAAACGAAGGCTGACACGCGACAGAGAAACCAAAACGAAGCCTACACTCTACCTTCGAACAAACACAGCAAGGACCTTCGAAGAAGACGGAAGCGAACACTGAGCGAAGTCTAACAGAGAGACAAGCTTCGAAGCCAACTTCGAAACCTGTCAAAGTATGGACTTCGAAGAGTTCGAGTCAGAGTACCTTCGCACAGATGTTCGAAGTATGAAATGCTGACAGTTCAAAAGGTACTTCGAAGCTAGCAACTCAGGACACAAAACGAAGTTCGAAGTTCAAACGAAGCCTTCGAGTATATCAGATCGAAGCCTGCCTCACGGAGCTGAGGGGCTTCAAACAGAGAGGGTGGCTTCACCAGAAAACAATCAGAAAAGTTACTCAGCCCTGTCAACTTCGATCAAAAAGCTGCGTAGAAAAGCAAGGCTAGTGTACTGTTGCCACAGTGTAGTAGTACTACTTGCAACTGCAAGAACTAGTACTACTTGCGTGAAGAACACACGCAACAGAAGCACCTTCTCAGGAATAAAATCACCAAAACACACCAAACCGAAGGTTCTGATTCCAAGAGACAAATGCACGCATCCACACGTGAACATGAGATGGAATCTTACTAAGAAGGAGTAAATGCAAGGCAAAATGCAATGAATAAATGCCTGGCGGCGCACAGCAAGCGGAAAAGGAGAGAGACAGTGCAAGAGACAAAATGACCCAAAGGAGTAGTATTGATTTCATCCAAAAGGGTGACCTAACCCTAGGGATTGGGGTCCTATTTATAGGCTTCCCAACACTAGGAATATTCCACCAGCCCCTTAGGGTTTTTACAGACGCAGGAATAAAGGAAAAGACTCTACTGCCCTTAGGTATTTTTACAGACACGACTGACTGACTGTGGGCCTAGAGATACAGATGACTTATCCGGAAGCTAAGTTTTCGTAGCGACTACGGCTTCTCTTTTGGACAGTCGGATACAAGATCAACGGTTGTCAGTTTTGCGCCGAAACTGACAAAGCCTCCACCGGCTTTGCACCAGGTACCCGGATTGGGCCGGCCCGACTCCGCAACTCTCTTAGCCCGGCAATCGCTCACCGCCCGTGTACCTGAGTCAGTCCTGGTCAACAGCCCAGTGGGTCTTCTACTGCTTCTGGCCCATGTACCCGGATTGGGCCAGCCCGACTTCCAGCCTCCTCTGCTCGACAGTCGCTTGCTGCCCGTGTACCTGAGTCACACGCGGCCCATGAAACAGCAGATCTCCTTTCTTCTTCTGTCCTCTTTGACTATCGTTGACAATGACTCATCACTTCTGGAGCCATGAGGCCCACGCTATTCAGCATGGCTCCTTAGATAGGATTAAAATCATTGAGTCATTGTTTTTTCTTTACTAATGTTATAAATGTGTGCAACCTCATAACTTAGAATGTATAATCCATTCAGCAATGGACAAACACCATAGAGCATACAATTCGATAATATCAATAACACTTTTTCTTTATCATGAACTCATAACCTTCTTCCTCTAAACATGAAGAAGAGATGATGTTTTTGCTCAAAGCTGGAACGTAATAACAATTATTCAATTCCAAAACTAATCTTGAGGGTAGTGATAGAGAATAAACACTGACGGCCAATGTTGTAACTTTCGCACCATTGCCAACACGTATATTCACTTCACTTATTGTACACTTTCTTGACCTACTTAGTCCTTGCAAAGATTTGCAAGTATAAATAATCGACCTCGTATCAAATACCCATGAATCATCTAGACGAGTAGCAAGATTAATTTCAATAACATTTATACTTGATGTAGAAGCGGAAGTCCTACTTCCCTTCTCCTTCTAGATTTCTTCCAAGTACCATTTGTAGTTCCTGAACCATTGACCAATTTTGCATGCAAACAAGGACAATGAGGTCCCATACCTCTTAGCCCGAGCTTAGCTCTCAAAAATACCTTGGTGTTCCATAATCATATTATGGACATTCTTGTTCTCATCTTGCTTCCGAAGCTCAGAGAACATGCTGGCAAGTATGAGACAACTTACAATAAGTGACTCATTTGAGTGCTTCTCACAAGTCCTCTGGTCAACTAGTTCATCATTATGGGACTCCTCTAGAAAATTTTCATCTTCCTTTCATTTGAGAACACTTCTCAAGTTTCTATACCAGTCTGTAAAAATTGTTCCATAAGGAATATATCGCAAAATAAAGACTAAAATGTTCCTAATAGTTGGTGCCATGATCTACAAATTAAATGTAAGGTTCATTACTATGCTATGTTTATCTTTTAAACAATAAAAGATGTTCCACTATATAAAAACATTCACTTTCCCTCGAATGAATAATAGTGGCAAAAGATCCATATTCATTCTAACTCCTAGTGAGGTTTGGCATCACTGCTAAAATCTAGGTGACATAGGTAAGCAACCCTTTGCTAATCACATTGTTGTAGCAATTGCGTTAGCTACAGTAGGTTTTTTGTGTATATGGTGTATAGTGTGAACCTCGAAGAGTTCTCATAGAGGGAGAAAGGATTTATACTAGTTTAGGTCCTCCCCGAAGGGATAATAGCCCTACGTCCAGTCTACAGTGGATTTGGCATAGTTTCTGCCTCTACTCCCCTTGTCTATTACAAGGGCTTGGCCCTGCTTTTATAGGCATGCAAGCCAAAGGAAAAGACCCAAATGCAGGTCATAGGCCTTATAGGGGCAAGAAGGGAAAAAGACTAGACTCTGGGGGCTTAGCTTCGAAAGGGACCGGAGAGGGGTCCGGAGGCTGACTCTGGGGGACCCCGAAGGAAGCCCGAAAGCTTGACCCTAGAGTTCTCCGAAAGGAGCCCGGAGGCTAGGCTCCAAAGGACTCCGAAGGGAGCCCGGAGGCTAGGCTCCTGGAGGTCTCCGAAAGGAGACCGGAGGCTTCGACTAATTGTTGCTTGGAAGTAACTTCGATAGGAGGGTTCCACTACGACTTCATGCTTCAGCGGTGCTAGGCTCTGGGCCTGAGGCCTACGGAGGCTGACATCATTTGGCCCCTGTTTAAGGGAAAACTTATTCCCCCAATAGTAGCCCCTCGCCCGCAGCCCTTCGGAGCGAAGGGGTGCGTGCTCCTCTGGACAAATGACAGTAAAAAATGTAACTTCAGAGAAGACATTCCTTCGGAGCTTGGACCAAAGGGGCTTCGACTCGCGCAGGTACAAAATGCCTGCCCTGACTGATAGGGTGACCTCAGGGAAACCAAACGACTCTGCAACGGTCATAAAATTGACCGTTATAGTGTGCGGGGCGTGCCGGTTCTCTTCATCTTCGCCTTAGGCCCACTTGTCATAGACTTCGGCACGGGAACTATTGGGACTTTTACCGTCTATAAAAAGGGTTTTACCGCACTCGGCTTCGGCACACCCCCATTTGCTCCTTTCTCAACTCCTAGCGCCCTTTGCTTTCTTCTCTTCATCTTTAGCTTCGCGCGGAGCCGGCTTCACAAGCTTTAGTGCCCTTCATGCCGAAGTCTCACAAAATGCCGAAGAAGGTTGCGTCGAAGAAGGCCTTGGCCCTGGACGCGAGTTCGAGCTCCGCCCAAGCGCAGGCGGCGGCGGCGGTGGCGAAGCCTGCAGCAAGGCGCTTGTGGCCGAGGGACCTTCGGTCACCATCAGACAAGTTCGAGCAAACTCTGGAAATGAGGGCTTCAGCCTCAATGGATGAGTCTGTCCGAAGGGCCTGTGAGGGGAAGATATCGGCGGAGATCTAGCTTCAGGTACAAGAGAAGTCGGAGGCCATACCGAGGCCTCAGGATGACGAGGTTGTACTCATTGAAGCTTTCTTCGAGGCCAGCCTCGGGCTGCCAGCAGTGGACATGTTGAGCGAAGTGTTGAAGGCCTACAACTTTGAGCTTCCTCATCTGTCTCCAAATGCAGTGGTGAGGTTGGCCGTCTTCGAGTGGGCTATGAGGGCCGAAGGCTGCGAGGGGCGCGCATATGTCTTCGTCGCCCTCCATGATGCCAACTGCCAGCCAAAGCAGAGGGATAGGGCAGACCAGCGTCAAGAGGGCCTTGGCCTTCAGGAGTGCCAACTTCCAACTTCGGAAGGAGTACCAGGACGCCTTCCCAACGAGGGTCATCAATAGCAAGTGGTACTCGAAGTGGGACCAAGAGGGGTTCTACACCTCGGTTAGCGCGAACTCTCCCCTTTGGAGTACTAACGCGCTCATCTCCTACCGGCACGAAGGCGTGGTGAAGACGAGCCCCGACATCCTTCGGTCAAGGATCTTTCTCTTGTGGAGGCTAGCTTCGAGGATGAGCATGAGGGACCTCGTAGAGGAGTTCATCACCCTTCGGCTCAGCCCCGTCGCACTCTCTTGGCCGGAGGGTCTCTTTCAACCTTCGGACTCGGAGGGCCCAAGCAAGGTGTCGACGGAGTGCCTTGGTAATACTTCGATTTCTTTTCATCTTCATACTTTGCAAAATGAACTTGTGCTGACTTGGAGCTTTGATGAAGCCGCTCATGAAGTAAGGACTCCGGAGGAGGCAATCATAGCAGCGGAGCGTGTCATTGGGGCTCCGACGCCTGAGGAGCAGGCTCAACGGCTCGCTCTGGTGGGGACTTGGGAACACTGGAATAGAGTGTGGGCCTAGCTTGGCATCGAGGGGGTCCAAGATCTGCCATACTTCGCCAACCCTACACCTCCGGCGAAGAAACTCCAAGAGGAAGAGGGTGGATGACGACGAACACGAAGCCTCGAGGGTTTGCTCGGAGCTCCCAACAGTCGAAGCCCCTGCTGCGGGGGAGCCAACAACCGCGAGCCCTAGAACTGGAGCGAAGCCAGCTGGGGCTCCAGCGGTGGTTATCGAAGTGTGGCAGCGAGGGCCGCAATAGCAACCCCTTCGGGTGCGGGGGCTAGGTCTCCGCCCATGCAACAAAGGGACTGGGGAGCACACATCGCTCCCCCCTCCTTCGAAGATATTTCCTCTAACGAGGGTAAACACTTGATCACACTTTTCTTTTCATACGTGAATATTGACTTGTACTTTTTTGTAGATGTCGATGATCTACAAAAGATTAAATGCGAGGTTTAGCACTTTGCAATATTTATCTTTTATCCAATAAAAAATGTTCCACTACCTAAACCAGTCACTTTCCCTCTCATGACTAACAATGGCGCAAGATCCATGGTCACGCTATCTCCTAGTGAGCTTTGGCATCACTGCTAGAAGCTAGTTGACATAGGTAAGTGTTGGGGGAAAATATTTCATCCTCTAGAAGTCAAGGAAGCTTCTATATCAATACAAGCAGAAGAAACAAAGTCAGAAGCTTTGATCTCTAAAGATGCTAAAAGCATCAAGGCTTTGCAGTATTCGGAGCTCTCTATAGTGAAGGCCTCCATCAAGACTTCAGTGAGACGGAGCCTCCTAAAGCCTCTTCACCCGAAGGGGTACTGCCAGTGAGGACGGAAGAACTATCTTCTCACTGATTAGACTAGTCTTTTACTCTTTTAACCCTATGAAGAATATTAAACAGTATCTTCTTAGTCGGTTGTAATTAGAGGGTAAAGGGGTCTTTTCCCTATGTATCCTGTCTATAAATACCCCTCTTCGTTCTGTAAAGGGTATCGAATACTCAGATATTCCATACACACTTCGCACTATCTCAATCTATTATCCTATTCGGAGACTTGGAATACTCTTCTTAAACAGACACTACGTTTGTTAATCTTTCTAGTTCTTTAAACCTGTTAGCGTAATCTTTTATGCCAAGGGACCTCCGTGCCCCTTATGTCTACCGGAAGTCTTTTTTAGGTGATGAAGCAACCTGGAGAAACTCTACGACAATTTTTCAAGTGCTTCGCTCATACGAAGTTGCAGATAAGAGGGTTGTCTACATCATCCGTGGTTGATGCAGCACGAGAAGGAGTCACGAACGCAGGCCTCCTTGACAAGCTTCACCGGAAGCATATTTCCTTAGTAGCGCAACTAATTTCCTACTTTGAGGAATATGCTAGGCCATAAGAGGGATGGCTCCGAAGGACGTCTTCATCTTCGCCAACCGTCCTTCAAGAAGTCAAACTTGAGGTGAAGACTTCAACTCCACCACAGGGGTACCACTTCGACAACAACCAACACGACGGACGAAGAGGGAAAAAGCATCCTCGCTCCGAGGAATTTAAATATTGCCTCCTCTTCTTTGAAATTACCCCCTAATAATCCACAGGCTCCAGGAAACAAGGTCAGTGGTTGGAGACCGCCAGGGAAGCCGGCTGGCCGAGGCCAGACATTCTTCTTGCTACCGACACAAGCAAGTCTATACTAGATCTGCGGAGCGAGTATCTCGAGAGGAGCTCTGGTCGAGGCACTACTGACCGAGCCCCCTCGAGACATGTCCAGAGCAAGTGCAAACTATTGGACGCGTAGACAGCTTCGAAGCCCCAAGACAACCTTCGGTGGCCAGTGTTATGCCACCTCCGAAGCAAGAAGATACACAAGACCTCGGCAAATGAGCAGTTCTCCCCATCTCCGGAGGAGGGTCCTTGGGCGGCATGTTGAAACGATAACAAAGAGAATATGTTCGTGAAGTAGGTCATATAGGGACCTCCTCGTCGGCTGCTGAAATGCCGGAGTGGTCTCACATGCCCATATCCTTCTCCGCAGCTGATGTAGTTGGTATTAAATTCCCTCATGTGGACCCTCTTGTTATTAAAGCTGACATTGCAGGAATGGAGGTTCGGAGAGTGCTGGTTGATGACGGAAGCTCCGCAGATATTATCTTCGTCCGAGCCTTCGAGCAATTGTGCATCCTGTGGAAGCATTTACTTCCAGCAGCACGCCTTCTTCAAGGCTTCGCAGGCCCTCCTCTTGATGCCATCGGCCAAATAGGCCTCGAGGTCACCTTCGGAGAGGGGCTCCTGGCTAGATCGGAGGAGGTGATTTTTGACGTCGTCGATGCCTCTTATGCCTATAATGTTATCTTTGGAAGGGGAATGCAAAATCAATTCAGAGTTGTGGCGCATCATAATTATTTATGCCTGAAAATGCCCACACAAGGAGGAGTGCTTATAGTCCTCAGCGACCATGCTATGGCACGGAGGGCGGAATATGACTATGGTCCACCCCTTGATCCTAGACATATAAATAATGTACAAGATCATTTGGAGGATGCCCCTGCGTCAAATGAGCCCTCAAAGATATCCTCCCCCGGCCAAGTCCTGAAGGTGAAATTATAACGAAGATCATTGTCAAGGACAACAAAGACTATCCCATCTAGTTTGGCAATGAACTGCCTCCGGAAATTGCCACTTCGCTGGAAGTAGTTAAAGAAAACATGGATGTCTTTGCGTGGTCTGACGAAGATATTCCCGGTGTCGACCGAAGCATCATTGAGCACAACCTACTCGTCAACCCAAGGGTTCGACCTGTTCGCCAAGTGCTCTACAAATTGTCGACAAAAAGGGTGGACCTTGCTAAAGCCGAGGTGGAAAAGTTGTTAAAGGCCGGGATCATTAGAGAGGTGGCCCACATGGAGTGGTTAGCCAACCTCGTCTTTGTCAAGAAAAAGGCCTCCGGCAAGTGACGCATGTGCATTTACTTCACATCCCTGAACAAAGCATGCCCACGTGACCCCTACCCCATGCCCCACATTGATCAACTCGTTGACTCCACTGCTAGCTCTAAGCTTTTAATCTTCCTCGACGCGTACTCACGATATCATCAAATATGGTTAAAACATGAAGATGAAGCCAAGACAAGCTTTATAACTCCTTCGGGAGTCTTTTGTTATGTTAGAATGCCTTTCGACTTAAGAAATGTCAGGGAAACTTTTTCAAGGTTGATTGCTAAGTCTCTAGGTCACTAGATAGGTCGCAATGTCGAGGCCTATATGGATGATAATTGTAATAAAGAGTGCTTTAAAGCACCAACATAGCCTAGACTTAGTAGAAACTTTTGAGAGCCTCCGAGCATGTGGAGTTCGCTCAACCCCGAAAAATGTATCTTTGGGGCTCAAGCTATAAAATATCTTGTGTATTTAGTCTCGTGCTGGGGGATCGAAGATAGCCCAACATAGATAAGTGCATTGCAAACAATGGCTCTGCCAGAAAATTTTAAGCAAGTCCAAAAGCTCACCAAACACCTCGCGACCCTTAGCAGATTTTTGGCAAGGTCCACAGAGCACAGCCTCCCAATATTCAAAGCCTTAAAAGGGTCCGAAGATTTTGCACTGACACAGAGTGCTAGAAGAGTTTCAATGATATCAAAGACTATCTTGGCAATCTTGCAACACTCACTATGCCCCTCGTAGATGAAACTCTTCTTTTCTATCTTGCAGCCACAGGCTCCGCTATCAGTGCGGTCCTTGTTCAAGAAATGTATTTCAATGGGAAGTTGGTACATAATACGATATATTCTGTATCAGAAGCCTTATCCGGAGAAAAAACTCGGAACTCCGAGCTAGAGAAATTTACTTATGCTTTGGTAATGGCTTTGAGGAAATTATGACATTATTTTTCGACACATAATGTAATTGTACCACCTTCTTATCCTCTAGGAGATATGCTCTGAAGCAAGGATTCTACGGGGAGAATTGGAAAGTGGGCCGTGGAGCTAACCCCCTTTGGTATTTCTTTTGTAGCAAGAAGAACAATCAAGTCACAAGTAGTGGATGATTTTATAGTAGAATGGACTCCATCTGTAGTATGGGCTCTTGAAGAATCAAATGAAGGTATATGGACCATATACTCTGATGGAGCTTTTCAAGCATCCGGAGCAGGCACTGGAGCGGTCATAATTTTGCCTTCAAGGCAGAAAGCAATATACTCCACAAGGCTCAACTTTAAGTCCAGCAATAATATTGCGGAATATGAAGGAATTTTGCTAGGCCTTCGCAAGGTGTGTGCCCTTGGTGCTACAAGAGTTGTTATAAAAAAATTCACAGATTGTAGTAGGGCACGTTGATAAAAGTTTTCAGGTTCGACATCCACAACCTGTTAAATATTTGGAAGAGATTTGCAAGACCGAAGCAACATTTAATCGGATCTCTGTCCGGAGCATCCCACGAGCCGATAACTTGCAAGCAGAAATCTTGGCAAAAGCTGCAGCCGGAGCACTACACATCCTGGAAGGGGCTTTTCATGAAGAGCTTACCTCCCCTTTGGTGCCCCAACTCCCTCATGTGGAGGTCCTTTGCATACCAAGCTCCGATTGGCGGAGTCCAATTATGGATTTATTGCAAGATGAAGCCAATTTGCCTTAAGGCCCAAAGCTATCAGGACTACAATTAAGGGTCCAGAACTATCATATTGTCAACGATATTTTATACAAGGCTGGAGTCTGTTCTCCCCTGCTCCGATATATTTCACAAGCCGAAGGCCAAGACATACTCCGAGAAATTCATGAAGGCCTTTGTGGTAGCCATCTTTCCCCTCGAGCTTTAGCGGGCAAAACACGTCACCAAGGGCTCTATTGGCCTACAATAGTAGCTACTGCGGAGGCTTTAGTCCGCACTTGCCAAGGTTATCAATGGATGGGAAGATGGACTCATCGTCCACCAACACCTCTTCAAGTTATTACTCCGGTGTGGCCAATGGCCCGGTGGGGGATCGATCTTATTGGCCCCTTCCCAATGACAAAGGGCAGTCTAAAATTTGCAGTCGTAGCAATTGAGTATTTTTCTAAGTGGGTCGAAGTTGAACCCCTCACCGCTATTACTTTAAAGAATGTGCAAAAATTTTGTAGCAAAATATTATTTGCAGATTCAGAGTGCCTAGACAGCTGACAATTGACAATGACACTCAGTTCGATGCCAAACCTTTTAGAGAGTTTTGCGAAGGTCTTGGTATTGAAATGTGCTTTGCATCTGTCCGTCATCCACAATCCAACGGAGCCGTCGAGTGATCTAATGGTAATATCTTGTCAGGCTTAAATCGAAGAATAGTAGGATTAGCGAAGGGGCTATGGATTGAATAACTTCCGAAGATTTTGTGGTCCATTCAGACCATTCAAGCAAGGTCCACAGGGTTCAACCCTTTCAGGTTACTATTCGGAGATGAAGTCATGACGTCAACGGAGCTCAAAGGAGGATCCCTCCGCACCATCGAACCTGAAATGGACAATGAAAGACAGACTTCGCTGGACTAACTAAAGAAACAAGTCTTCGAACTCTTACTAACCTAACAAAGTATCAACATGAGACGAAGACTTGGTCTGACCCGAAAATAAAGCTTAATGAACTTAAGCCGGACAATTTAGTTTTGTGAAGAATTATTGCTCTGGGGAAATTAGGAAATTAATGGGAATGACCATATATCATCCTGCGTTTAGGACGCCTCAGATCTTTTAAATTAGCTAATTTAGAAGGTGAGGAATTGAAGCATGCATGGCATGCAGAGCACCTTAAACGATACTTCGCTTAGGGGCTCCATGTAATCATTTGTACACACTTTCTAAATGAATAAAGCTTATGGTTCGAATAATGCATGCTTCTCAAGATGATTCCTACTCCTAGTGGACGCACTAGGGGGACAAAGATGATTGCAGAGGTAAGTATTATTCATTCGAACCTAATTTACGGACTTCAAGCCACCGGCTCAAAGCATCCGTTAAGGTGGGAAAGTAACATGAAAAACGGATTCTGAGCCAACGGCTTGAAAGCATTCGTAAAAAGATTCCAAAGAGATCAAATGATACAGATTCCGAGCAATCAGCTTGAAAGCATTCGTAAAAAGAGTCAGAAGATACCATGAAAAACGGATTCCGAGCCACCATCTTGAAAGCATCCGTAAAAAGAGTCTGAAGCGACCAGAATAATCGGATTCCAATACATCTAAAAACGAGTACTAAGCTACCATTTACGGACTCCGGACCCATGGGTTCGAAGAGACCTACGAGATCCATAGCGAACATCTACTCAAATTTCGAACCAATGGTTTCAAATTCTTATTCAATACAATAAAGGGCTCTGAGCCTCCGAAAACAAAAACCGTTGAAATTATACTCCTAGCATGAATTACAATCATTGTGCGTAACCATCTTCTCTTGACAATTGAAGGTGCTCACCCAAAAAGAGGGGCTAGGAGGTAATGAGACAATTTCGAAACATTTCAATTTATATTACTGAATAAATTATATTACACTATGAAAAATCCGTGTCTAAGCCAAGAAGAAAGTGAAGGCCCCTTCGGTTCACAGAGCTAGACTCGGAGTTAGGTCGGCTTCGAAGGCGACTTGTCCCAGAGCCTAGAGTCTTTAGAACCTTGTGTTTAATCTGCTTCCCCTTCTTTGAAACTCGAAAGTATCTTTGTTCTTGTTGTAGCTCAGCCTAGGTCTGAAGTCGTTCGGGGCTACTCTTTGCTTGATCTTCGCTAGACAACTCTTCTTCGGACCAGTCGATGTTCTCTGAAAATGAAGATGCTATATTTACAACTTTTCCCCCTACTCCTCAATATAAGCTAATATTTCATTACAGATTTTGGGTATAACCTCTCCATGGCTCCCTCGAGGAATTGAAAATCGAGGACACCTGTGAGGCCTTAAAGCTTCGAAGGTAGCCCACTATTGGCAGAGCCCTTCGTTAACCTCTAATACTTCGAGTTCATCATCCAAAAAAGGTTGGAAAGCCTAAAACATTTCCAAATAAGTCTTTTTTATTCAAAAGGAATACAGAAACATGAGTTTTTACATAACGGAACCCTAACGAGAACTAGACCTTCGAGTCCAAAGGAGGCTTGTTGGTCGAAGGCAGCGTCCGCGCATGCTTTTGATGATGGCCTTCACCGATCCATGCCTTCATAGCTGACCGACCATTAGCTCTCCAAGATGGCTGAAAAGCTTCCCAAGCTACGACCACATCAGGTGAAGGGGTCAATAGTTGGTCACCGCCAAAGCTAGTGGGGGCTGCTCTGGGCTATGGCAAAACAAAAGGTCTGATGTCCTCGAAGTAGGGAAGTACTGTGAGAGCGGCTACATGGATAGAGATCTCTCCATACCGAGTACCCAAAGTCTTCATCGTCTTCGCTGCGGCTTGGATCATCTTCATTTCCGCAACAAAGAATCGTTGGCCGATGACGAGGAAGCGCAAGAAGTCCCGAAATACTCTAGGACATCCCGAAGGATATCAATGGTTTCAAAGGCCACGCTCTCACACTTCGTTTTCTCCACGGCCAATGCCTCGCTCGAGACATTCATGTCGCGGAGTTGAAAATTTATGCTCCCGAAGGCAATCACCATCTTCTCCCCTCTGAGTCCAGTGAATGTCTTCGGCTGGCACGAAGCTTTGTGAAGGGCAGCAAAGATCTCTGCCCTCTCGGCACACCCTTCGGCCCGCATGGCCCACTCGAAAATAACCAGACAGGCGATCGCATTGGGAGAAAGCTGAGAGAGAGTTACATGAAACAATCTCAGTACCTCCGCTAAGAAATACACCACCGGAAGCCCCAATCCAGCTTTGAATACCACCACCTCTCCCGCCTGTGGTATTGGGATCACCTCCTTCCTAGGTTGGCACACCCTCACTCCAGACCTCATCTTTCCAGCAACTGCCACGGCAATTGACTTCTTCAAGCAAGGTGACGCCCCCAAGCTATACGATTGGTCCATATACTTAGCAGATGCCGGACGGAGGTCGTGAGGACCGGTTGGACGAGGGTTATCTGAAGGCCCCGCCGCCGCAGCCACCACCATCGCCTGCTGCCGAGCCAAGGTTGAAGCAGGAACAGGGACCTTGTTGCTAGTCTTCACCATCAGAGAAATAGAGAGGTTGGGAGTATGTGCTAAGGAAGAGGAAAGGTGATGTGTGAAAACAATCAGTAAAGTGTATAAATTTTACTTTTACTTTCCTATTTATAGCATTCAAAATTCCTTATACTATATGTTATAGAGCGTTGTTTGGTTGCTTTGTTTTGGTTTCAACGCCGTCATAACTTACAGGATTGCCTCATGAAGAGATACAACCGTCGGAGATAGTGCGACTGTTAGATTTCTCATAGAGTAATGACTCTATTTCTAAGTCTAATGGCTCTAAAGACTAACAGCTATATTAGCTCCAAAAGAAATCTGTCTCCGAAGCCACCCTCTTGGACACCTCCAAACAAGATTCGATCCAGAGATCATTTACTTCTGAATGTTTCTAAGGATTGTAAAGGTTTTCAGGCTCCTTCTTCTAAATTCTAAGCATGAAATTATTTCTTGCGTATACTGCCCTCTTCACTAACTTCACAACTCTATTTCTGTCCAAATTGCGGAGTAAATGATCTTCTAGATGTGGTATTTCTTTAGTTATTTTTTCAGCAGAGCCTTGGCTTGTCGTATCCGTCTGAATTTCATATTTTCGGATGTGAAAAGAAGTATAAATACCCTCATATACCAAACGTTCGCTAATTAGTACCGCGTCTTCAAAAGGGAAATTTGGAGAGAAGTATTCGAGGGTCTACTGTTGGGGGAAAATATTTCATCCTCAAGAAGTCAAGGAAGCTTCTATATCAATACAAGCAGAAGAACAGAAGTCTGAAGCTTTGATCCCTCAAGATGCTAAAAGCATCAAGGCTTCGTAGTATTTTGAGCTCTCTACAGTGAATGCCTCCATCAAGACCTCACCGTGACAGAGCCTCTCGAAGCCTCTTCACCCGAAGGGGTATTGCCAGTGAGGACAGAAGAACTATCTTCTCACTGATTAGACTAGTCTTCTACTCTTCATAGTCGGTTGTAATTAGAGGGTAAAGAAGTCTTTTCCCTATGTATTCTGTCTATAAATACCTCTGTTCGCTCTGTAAAGGGTATCGAATACTCAGATATTTAATACACACTTCGAACTATCTCAAGCTATTATCCTATTCGGAGGCTTGGAATAGTCTTGTTAAACAAACAATCCATTTGTTAATATTTCTAGTTCTTTAAACATGTTAGCGTAATCTTTTATGCCAACAGTAAGCAACTCCTTGATAATCAGATTGTATTCGATTCTTGTCGTTGGAGAAGCATCCAATGCTCGACCCCAACTCTTATGCTCCAAGGCCCAAAACCATTTTGATAGCCTGGTCAAGTGAACTAAAACTATGCATGTAGAAGTCCGACTTCCACCCCAACTGGTCGAGATAAAAGATAGCACCCTGCTTTGGTAGACCAACTATTGATGAGCACGAACCCTGGTGGGTGCAGCTATTGGGAAGAGCATCAACACTTAATTTTCTGAGGGAAAACTATTCTATCATCGTAACGTCCGTAGTACACACGAAACATGCAAGAATAGAATAACAGGAACATAAGAAAGCATCACACGCAATCATTTTAATTGTGACATAGCATGGCCTTCTTCACATGGTGAATCTCCATCTGCATGGATCCCGTCATCGAGTGCGTGCCCCCAGCCTCCATGAAGAGTACTAGTCCATCTCGCATAGGCTATAGTAATTATATGGGCTGAAGCACCGTGGAAATGACATGCAAGCCATAATGAATTTTACATCAGCCTTGGGATGTAAATAAGCATGACACGCAGAACATATTTAATTTACATTCATTGCAAGCATCTCATACATCACATTTAACCAAGTCCATGCCAGTCACGACATTCTCTGCAAAACAAAGTTACGCGAGCAATCTACAAATGACTGGATTCTAGATCTGAAAAACCCGGGTCAGCAAGCTCAGTTTTTCAAAATCGCACGGGTCAGAACTTCCGATCTGTCGGAACTTCCGATCAATATCAGAACCCCGCATTGCAACAATTGCCTTCTGTATCAGATCATTATTCGATATCTGTTGGACCGGAAACGGCGACCAGAGGGGGGGGGTGAATGGGAGCTTTTAAAAACTTGGGCTAAAAACAGCCTTCGGATTTAGTTCAGTCTACTGCGGAACAGGCTTCGAACACCAACCTTCGAAGGTCTGGTTCGGAGGTACTTGACAGCTCCGAACACAGGCTTCGCAAGGAGTAAAAGTCCGAAGCCAAGCAGACTTCGCTCTACCCACGACCCTGAAAACAACTCTGCTAAGTCAGTGCAGGCTCCGCACACAGGGTGCTTCGAGGAGGCTTCGCACTTCACCCTTTGCAAGAGTGGACTACCCTCCGAGGACTTCGACCTAAAACTTAGCGACAACAACTGGTGCTGGGCTTCGTTCTGCGAAGGTCTAACTGCACACTAAACAAACTTCGCTAAGGGTTCAGACACGAGAAGCAAAACGGGCCTCGATCAGGGCTTCGCTAGTAAGCAGCGAGGTCTAGCCTCTTGTTACACAGAGCGAACACGCACTGAAAAACACACTTCGCCCACAACACACTTCGTCAACACAGGCTTCGATGCAGTGTCACAAGTCACTCAGGGTGACACACAAATGAACGAAGTATGCAGCGAGGTATGTAAAACAAGCTCAAGCAAAAAGCACATCGAGGTAGGGCTTCGCCGCTTGAACAAGGAACACAAAAATGAACTCACTGGATGTATTAAAAGTGTGAGGAGGCTAGTACAGGAGCTCAACAGTAAATGCTCAAAATGTTAAATGTTACCTACCCAGCCCCCATATTTATAGCCCTCAGTTCACCCAAGTGAATTGACTACTTTACCCCTAGGGTTTACACCAGGTTTGTCTCTACAGAACAGAGGGGTACAAAAGGTAGTCTACTTTATTCTGGAGGCTTCTCCGTCAGCTTTGCAGAGTGGACAACGTCAGCTTTTTGCAGAGCAGACAGTGTCAGCCTTTGCAGTCTTTGACCTTCTGGAGCCTCCCTTCGCACGCGAGGGTGCGGTAGCTTCGGTAAGAAGCCTTGAGCCTGATGGCCTTCGCTTCACCGAAGTTAGCCTCCGATACAGTGACGGTTTTGAGCCGAAGCCATCAAAGCCCTTGGGCCTTCGCACCACCACCTCCGGAGTGGACCACCACGGCTTTGCAGCTACTCCCAGCTCGAACTCCGTCAGTCCGTGTACCGAAGCCATGCATGGCCGAAGCACCACAAGTCAACCTCGCTCCGGAGCTATCCTCGCTCCGAAGCCTTCCTCACTCCGAAGCCCCACCTTCGGAGTACCACCCTTCAAAGTCCCTCCTTCATCCAAGCCCTCCGCACGAAGCATTCCATGAGCACTCCGTCTCAGTGTCTCTCCTAGAGCACACTCCTCGACGAGCCTCACCCGGACCATGCCTTCGATGCGCCTCGACTTCTGAGACCTTCGTCGGGCACCTTCGAATGTCTCCCTCCGGAGCACACTTCGAACTCCTTGCCTCCACAGAGGACTTGATCCATCCAACTTCGATGTCACTCCATCCGGAGTACCTTCGAAGTGCCTCACCTCCGAGGACTTTGTCTCGGAGTACCTTCACCCGGAGCCACGCTCCGCACTCTCTACCTTCACCTGGCGCACCTCGACCCGAGGACCGACCCAGAACCCTTCCCAGCCACCGTGACAGAGCTCCCTGCTCCCCTGGAATCAAGCCTCCCGCTTGACCTAGGTTCACCTGCCACGAACCGTCCGTCGCCTCCGCGGTCCCCTGCGCACCATAGACAAACAGACAAGTGTATCCAGTACTCTAGAGACCTCTCCGGGTTAGCAACCTTCGGCACACATTCCGGTGTACCACCAAAAGTATCGTGAACTTCGGTACAAACCCAGTCATCGTGTACTGTCGGACCCCTCCGACAGGCACACTCCGCTGCAACAGCTGCAGCAACCAAACCAACGAACCCTTCGGTGAAACCACCTCCGAACACCTTCGGAGTTCCAACCTCCGAACCAGAGGGTAAAAACCTGTCAATCACTCATCACACTCCGAAACCAACCCTTGGTTTCTCAATATCAAAATATTTGATCAGTATTGGAACTTCTAATCAGCCATCGAAACTTCTGACATACCACGGACAGAAACATATCTAATCTGATTTCCACCATGTATCTCCATACATGAGGGATCCAGATCAAACACTACGCATGTAGGCTCTGATACCACTGTTGGGGAATAGGGGAACTACGCTAGCCGGCAAATTCCAAATTTATGCCCTATGGCCCTAGGCTCATGCGCGTAAGGGATCATAGATCCATACCTTCTAGCACAAGACGCGCTAGGTGCAGTGGAAGAAGATGTTGGAGCAACGCGTCAAGCCTCTCCTCGCTTCGTCCTTGCCATCCTTCACCGATCCAGTCGATGAAGACGACGTAGTCATTTGCATGTAGACGTTCACGAGTGTCGCTATTGGAGCAACGCCTCCACGGAGCCCACACGTACCGGGATGGAGTACCTCCCACGGCAGCGTGCTAGCACCACACGTGAGAGACGGGGATCCTTGACCTCAACGTTTGAGATCAAGAAGGGAAGGAGAGAACTCTTGGGTGGCTAGGTCTAATCTAGGCTTATTGCTTGCCCCAAGACGTCCTCCTCCTTCCTTTATATAGAGATGAGAGCCCCTAGGTCGTGCTAATCCTGAAACCGTAACATATCCAATCTTTTTGCCCATGGCGGAACTTCCGACAGGGTATTTTAGGTCTCCTGATACAGTACGACATGCAAAAGATCCAATCTATTATCGCCCACCTCAGAACTTCCAATACCATATCGGAACTTCTGATCAGTACAAAATTCCTCCAATTCCAAATCGGAACTTTTGGCTCGTCAGAACTTTCGATACCACATCAGAACTTCTGAAGCAACAATTGCTCTCTGTATCGAGACTGCAGGAGAGACCGAAGCTCTGTCCGCTGCTCCAAGAGTGGAGATAATAGCAGGAGCCAGGACAGGGCTCTCTGATCATCTTCGGTGGGATCGGCCTCTAAAGAATCCACTGAAGGATCATTCGTTGATGGCATCATCGCCAAGGAAGGGAGAGGACCAGGCCAAGACTTGCCTTTACCTCTCTCCATTTTAGGAGCCGCCGGGCCTACCTATTCCGTTAGAGTAGACGCCTCCGTAGGAGTGACCCCTTCGGTTAAAGCAGCTCCAACGGAAGTCAAGTCCCCAGCTAGAGCCAAGTCCTCCGCCAAGGCTCCGTATCAGGTCGGAGCCATGTTGCTCCCCGAAGCATCTACAAACATAAGGTACTTTTCAATTATCTAAAAGATATTGACAATTCAATGAAATTATTTCAGGTATGATGAATAAAGAAGTAAAGACCGAAGGCTTACCTCCACCTAGATTTTGAGGGAGGATTACGGGATGCCCAAGATACTCGTACATTCTGAGGTACTCCTCGATGTAATACCCCGAAGTTTGGGCTGGAGTAGCAGACGTAGAGGCCCTTACCTCCGTACCACTACTTTGGTCACTAGTGAATCGGAGCCCTCCGGCTCCACTCCCTAAACCCCTACGGGTTCTGTTTGGACAGTCGCCTTCTCTTCGGCCGCCGACATTGCTCCGACACCGGCCCGAGGTGGATCCTCAGTTTTGGTCAAAGAATACCCCTCGCCACCCTCCATGAGTAGAGCTTCAAGCTCCCTCCCCATTTGGGCCTCCGAAGTCTCCTTCTATGTAGACTCCTTCAAAGAAGAGCTTCGAATGTCCAGCGAAGGTGGAGACATCGGAGGTGAAGGGAGCTTAGCATTCCGTCCTGCCTTTTTTTCCGGAGTCCTCATGACCTTGGAGGTCCCAACAGCAGCTTTCCTCTTTTGAGAGACCGGGCCTGCTGCGTCGAAGCTTGGAAGAGGAGGGTCTTCGATTCCGAGTGCACTCCACACTCGGTTGGAGCGTTCCTAGCTCCCAACCAGCTCCACTCTCCGTCGCTTCTCCACTGCAGTAGGGGCCCCAAGCACCCTCTTTGATGCCCGAACTATTTCCTTCGGAGCCAGCACCAACTGAGCCACTGAAACAAGGTAACAATATATTAAGAAAATTATATATATTCTATATGACTAATTTGAGTGTAGGAAATACCAATGTTACCTAGAGAGTTCGAAGCAATCTCTTGAAGCTCACCCTCCGAAGCGTTGTGGAAAGGGCTAAATTTTTCAATGCCATTACAATTTTCACGATTTTGAAATATGCCATCGGTGTGTCACTGACAGATGGGACCTACCACAAGTCACTGACAGTGGCATTTTTCAAATTATAGAAAATTTTAATGGTATTTTTACAAATTTCCCTTGTGGAAAACAACAGGCCAATTGGCCCCGAGCGGAGGTATCTGGAGGGCGATGAACTCCTCTGCTAAGTCTCGCATGCTCATTCGCTTGGTTACCGAAGACAAGCAACCCAAGTCGCATTGAAAGCAGACTTGAGTCCGAAGCCACCTCCGCTTCCCTCCTGTACCAGATCTCTTGCAGGGCACCGCAAGGCTGGAGTCTTCACCGACTTCGGCATAAAACCACTAGAGTATCCAGTCGGAGTACCACAGGTCATTGATTGTGTTCGCTAGAAAATTCTTATAATTCCCCTTTCGAAGCATGAAGTTGATACTTCTGAATGCCACCAGTAGCTTGGAGTCTCTGGGCCCATCGTGCGGCCTGGGTTGGCATGAAGCTTCGTGGATTTCCGCGAACACTTCGGACCTTCCTGCGCACCCTTCGGCTCGAGGGCCCACTCAAAGACTGCCAGCCTAGTTATGGCATTTGGAGACAACTGTGGTAAGGTGACATGAAACATCTCTAGTACCTCTATCAAGAAATCTATTGAAGGAAGGCCAAGTCTCACTTCAAAGATGATGACTTCTCCACTCCTCAGCGCTGGTATCACTTCTTCTCCAGGGATCCGGGTCCTCATCCCCGGTCCTAGCTTTCTGTTCACTGCTTCCTCGACGGACTACACCGTGCAAGATGATCGCCTGAGGATGAAGTTCTGCTTCAGTGGCTTCTTCGTCGGTGGGCGGAGTTCTCATGGGTCTTTGGGCCAAGAGCTCCCGCCATTGCTGCTGCCGTAGATGCGGCCCAAGCTTGCCACTGCACCAAGGTCGCCGCCGCCGCCGGCACTCTTGCACTTGTTTTCGCCATTGGTGGAGCTCTCATGAGTTTTGAAGGGTAAGGATGAAAGATGGAAGCGTGGAAATGTCGAAGCACAAAAGCTCTGTATAAACTTTGCACCGCTAATCTCTTTCCTCTTTTATAATCGCTCCGTCCTCATTCAGCACGATTCACGCATGTTTTCACATTTGCAGATTCAACACTCGTCAATGACAGGTGGGGCCAAAGGATGAAAGAGTGTGAACCCACGGTAAACTTTTATGGTTGTTGCTTTATCGAAAGGCCTAACGGCTATTTGAGGGATAACGGTACAAAAGTAACGGCTCTTTGTGGTTTACTGCCATTATAACGGTTCAATTTCCTTTAGAGAAATCATATGGAGGTCCAAATTCGAAGCCTAGATTTGATGCATCTCCGACGCTAAAGATGCTTCGAACAGTTATAATACCTTTCATTCTTTCTATGGTCCTGAGCATGAAAATATATCTTGCGTATACTGCTCTCCTTGCTGTACAGTCTATCCAGAGAAGTGTATTCGAGGGCCTACTATTGGGGGAAAATACTTTTCCCCATGATCCTACAAGATTCCAAGCAAATACATTATACAATGAAGATAAAGGCAAGTCTTCGCTGGCAATTGGCGTCATGAAGGGCTATGAAGATGTCAGCATGCCCCTCGGAGCCTTCGGCCCTCATGGCCAATTCAAACACCGCTAGCCTCGCCACAGCGTTGGGAGATAGTTGAGGCAGCTCGAGGTTGTAAGCCTTCAAGACTTCACTCAGCATTCCCACGGCTGGCAATCCGAGGCCGGCTTCGAAGAAAGCCTCGAACAGTACCACTTCGTCAGCCCGAGGCCTCGGTATGGCCTCCGACTTCTCCGACACTCGAAGCTGGATCTTCGGCGATATCTTCCCCGCGCAGGCCCTTCAGACTGACTCCTCTGTCGAGATCGAAGCCCTCATCTCCAAGGTTTGCTCGAATTTGTCTGATGGTGACCGAAGTTCCCTCAGCCCCAACCGCCTCGCTGCAGGCTTCGCCGCCGCTGCCTGCGCCTGGGTAGAGCTAGAACTCGAGCCCAAGGCCAAAGCCTTCGTAGCAACATTTTTTCGGCATTTTTGTGGATTTTAGGTGGGAAGGGCGCTAAGTCTTGCGAAGTGGTCTCCGCGCGAAGCTAGGGATGAAGAGAAGAGAGCGAAGGATGCAAGGCGTTGAGAAGAAAGCAAATGAGAGGTGTGTCGAAGTCGTGTGTGGTAAACCCCTATTTATAGGCGGTAAAAATCCTGACGGTTTCCATACCGAAGCCACTGACTGGTGGGCCTCAAGCGAAGCTGAAGCGAACCGGCACACTGTAACGGTCAATTTTATAGCCGTTGCGAATTCAGTTGATCTCCCCGAGGTCATTCTGACAACCGAAGCAGGCAATTATTACCTGCACAAGTCGAAGCCTCCTTCGGTCCAAGCTGCAAAGTCCTGTCTTCTCTGAAGTTACCATTTTTACTGTCATTTGTCCCAAGGGCGCATGCACCCCTTCTTCCCGAAGGCCTGCAGGCGAGGGCTACTATTGGGGGAATAAGTTTTCCTTTAAACATGGGCCAAATGATGTTAGCCTCCGAAGAGCTTCGGCATGGAGCCCGACACTATCGATGCATGTTCCTATCTAGTGAAGTTATTTCTAAGTCTCTAGGTTCTTTTTGGAGCCCTCTAGAGTGAGGCCTCCGAACCCCTTTCGGAGTCCTCCGGAGCGAAGCCTCCAAGCTCCCTTTGAAGTTTGCCAGAAGCCAAGTCTCATGATAGTTTCAGAGTTATGCTCTGGGCTAACTTCGGAGTCAACCTCCGAGCTTCCTTCGGAGTTAGCCTCCGGGCTATTTTTGGAGTTAACCTCCGAGTCCCTTTCAGAGCTATCCAAAGCAAGTCTACGGACCCTCTTCAGCCGATTCGAAGCTAAGTCTCCGAGAACCCCGTTTGGAGTTCAGTTCGGAGTACACTTCGAAGCCCACTTCGGAGTGTCCTTCGAAGCCTTCTTCGCAGCCTCCACCCAAAGAGCTCCGGTGTGGCGCCCCGATTTATCAAAATCGAGACATTATTTAATTTCCATAGAAAAACAATAATAACAAGAGGTTCATCATGCGACATCGTACATACGACAATATTCATGGTGCGCAGACCATATTTATTACATCAGAGTTTTGATAAAAACAGTAATAAAGATGATTAAAAATCTGCATGACGAACGCCTTCTTCAAAATCTTTTCTCTTGACTAGGTCGCTACTCCAGACCGTCTTCATAGTAGGCATCTTCTGTGGGGTCCAATGGGTATGAGTACAAAAAGTACTCAACAAGACACCGCAAATGCAAGTAATAATGCAGGATAATAAACAAGGAAGGATAATGGCTAACAGTGCGGAAAAGTACATTTTCAGTTATTGCATTTAGTGTAGTCAAATTTTAATCATGCGGGAAAGTAAACATGAACATCAACATCATCATCTAACTCGAGGAGTACGTTTTACCTCCTCGCACAACAGTCCTTACATGTCAAACCATCATGCACACACATATTAAAAGTAATCTAACTGTGGGATGTCACGCAACCCGCCCTTGACCGTGGGCTCGGCTTTTCGAAAAGATTTATGACTCTGATTAGAGATGTACTACTGTACCCACAAGGCACGCACTCATCCCAAACGAGATGACCCATTCCACGGGAACTCGTGCCAAAACCTCGGCATGAAATGCTCCAAGCGATAACCACCCACTCTAGGTTTCGCCGGCGCGTCGGGCCGCATCCCGGCTAACGTCGCACCCCCTTCTGCGCAACATTGGTACAAGCCACCCGCAGGTGCTGCTTGACCCATCTCCAAATGGTGGCCTCGGTTTGGAACACTCCATACCTTAGTTAGGACTTACCCATTAGACTTGTGGTTAGTACGAAAGTGTATTGCAACGGATCCCGCAGACCGGTCCTTATAGTGCCCCAGGTGCTACCGACCAATGCCCTAGCTTGCACCCAGAACCCACCATGCATACACTCACAACAATAACTCATCACCAACAGAATTCCAAGGATAAGAAGTAACGGGGATCATATATTAGAACCATCTTGATACGACTCATTTTTATCCTATAGCGATCGTGTCAATACATTGGACACTAGCTAATAACATTAATCATATGGTGACAAGGAGGTTAGGCGAGATAGCATGGCTTGGGTTGCACATCAAGGTCGGGGGATCCTAAATAAATATATTGTAAGGGTTTCATTTGACTAATGCATGTATAGCCTATGTGTTTTAGCGATAGTTTAATAAAGCATGGGTTCAATATGCTCAAAAATGTTGTTTGGTGACTAGCCTTGTTCAGCGAAAGGCGAGGGAGGAACTTCGGGAAAGTACTCCGGCTCCTCGGCGGCGTCGTAGTCTTCTCGATATAAATAAATTAAACGTGACATTCAATTAAACAATCCAAAAGTCACACAACAAGCACATATGTTCAATTTTGTTTTTATCTTATAGAAAGTCGAGTTGTTTAAGTTTCTCAAATCTATTTTATAAATATTTAAATTTAACTAAAATGGGATATTGTCCTTTTTATAAGGGGTCTTTAATTGTGAATAATCTCACTTTAAGTTTTATATTTAATTTGGAATAAATGGTTCAGAGAAAACTTAGTGGTCTCAGCATATTAACAGGAAATAGTTAAATATAAGACTTACTGAAATTTAAATAATTAAATTTACATTTTATCCTGATGGCATTTGAATACCTATTTAAATAAACATGAAAAAGTCTAAAGTAACATATTGTTTTTATTGAATTAATGTGTAGAGAATAAAATTATAAAATTTTTGGAATTGAAATGATAATTTTTAGAGTTCAAATGTGCCAGATATGAATTTTTGAAGTTTAAAAGCATTTCTGGAAATTAAATTAAACCAAAAACAGGCGTCGGTCCACGGTGAGCCGAGTCCACCGTGCACCCGCGCACTGTGCGCGTGCGCCGGATCAAGATCCACCGTTGGATCGCGATCAGGCGGTCACGGGCGAGGCGGGGGAGTTAAAATGACGTGGACGACTGAGATTAAAACGTTGAACCGGTATGCGATGGACGGCGGAGATTGAATGAGGGTTTTAAATACCAACGAACGCACGAGATCGCACCGTACCGCTTCACTCAGATCTAATGGCGTGGATTAAACCGAACATATGATTTAATTGCCGGCGTTGGATCTGGATCGCACGGCCGAGATTGAATCCGGCACGGCGCGTGTCGGGGGGCAAAGTACCCCTTCTTCCTCCACTCTGGCGACGCGACGGTGAGCGATTCCGGTGACGGCGAGGTCTATCTGGCCTAGCTAGGACTAAAAACATAAAGAGGGTATCGAGGGGAACAAGAGGGTACCCTTGCGGTGGTTCGGGGTCGACAGGGTGAGGCCAGCGACGAGCGGAGGCGGTGAAGGTATTCAGCTTCTTGTCGGCGACGGCGATCCGGTGGGGTTCAGTGTCGACGGTGATACGGGGAATTCATTACCGGTGATAAATGGAGGGGAGGGGACCGTCGATGAGCGAATCCGAGGGATTAAAGTTGGCCGGCGAAATTTGGGGGCGGCGGCGCGAGGTTGACGATGGGTCCGACAGGTGGGGGCCACTGGCCAGCGAGCGCGATCGAGTGAGGGTGGCGACTGACGGGTGGGTTCGGGCTCGGCCGAGGGAGTGGGCTGGTTGGCGCCGACAGGTGGGGTCGGGCTGTCGGGCATGTGCGCGAGGGGGAAGGGAGTCACCGTCTAGTGGGGTCCAGCGGTCAGACGGGGCGTGCGGGAGGACGTGGGCTGGGCCGGTCGGGAGAGAGAGAAAGCGCGGGGAGGGGCCCGTTACTGTTTTAAAACATTTCGTAATAAAAATAATTCCAGGAAATAGATTAAAATTTTAGGGCTACTTCCAAGCTTGGTAAAATGTATAAAAATTCTCAAAAATATATTTTGTTCTTAGGATCACACACAAAAAGTTTCATCTCCTGGTTTGGCCTTTTACTCTATGTTGTAGTTCAAAGTGGTAAAGAAGGGTATTTAAAGGTATTTTCAAAATAATAAAATCCAGAAATTGAATTAAATAATATCTTTATTTCTTTGAAAATTTGGGGTGTTACAAACCTATCCCCCTTACAGAGAATCTCATCCTCGAGATTGGAACGTTACTCGAATAACTCGGGGTATTGGGCTTTCAGTTCGTCTTCTTTTTCCCATGTGGCTTCTTCGGCGGGGTGGTTGTCCCACTGAACCTTGCAGAAGCGAACTACACGACTCTGGTTACCCTTTCCTTGGTTTCCAAGATCTTGATGGGTTTCTCGATGTAGGTCAAGTCTTCTTGGACGTTGAGCTGTTGAAGGTCGGCTTGTTTGGCGGGCACGCGAAGGCACTTCTTCAGCTGAGAGACATGGAACACATCATGAACCCCTACCAAAGATGGAGGCAGTTCGAGTTGATATGCCACTTCTCCCTGTCGTCGGAGGATCTGGAAAGGTCCGACGTAGCGGGGCGCTAGCTTGCCTTTCATGTTGAACCTTTGAGTGCCGCGGAGGGGAGTGACTCGGAGATAGACATAATCGCCCTCCTCAAAGGTTAGGTCTCTTCGACGGTTATTGGCGTAGCTCTTATGTCGGGACTGGGCTATCTTTAACCGGTCTCTTATGATCTTGACCTTCTCTTCAGCTTCTCTTAATATATCTGTCCCAAACAGTTGTGATTCTCCGGTTTGATCCTAGAGCAACGGTGTTCTGCACTTGCGCCCATAGAGTGCTTCGAATGGGGACATTTGCAGGCTGGCTTGATAGCTGTTGTTGTAGGAGAACTCTGCATAGGGTAAGTTCTTGTCCCACATTCCGCCAAAGTCTAGAGCACAAGCTCTAAGCATATCCTCCAATATCTGGTTGACCCTTTCGGTTTGACCGTCGGTCTGTGGTTGATAGGCGGTGCTAAAGTTCAGCCGGGTGCCGAGTTCCTCTTGAAGGTTCTTCCAAAACTTGGAGGTAAACTGGCTCCCACGGTCAGATACAATCTTCTTAGGAACTCCATGAAGGCATACTATCTGGGTCATGTACAACTCGGCCAACTTGGCGACGGTGTAAGTTGTCTTGACCGGGATGAAGTGAGCCACTTTGGTGAGTCGGTCGACGATTACCCAGATAGAATCGTGACCAGCTTGGGTTCTGGGCAGTCCCATGATGAAGTCCATTCCTATCTCTTCCCACTTCCATTCAGGGACTTTGAGGGGTTGAAGAAGTCCGGTAGGTCTTTGATGCCCTGCCTTAACTCGCTGGCATGTGTCGCACTTGGCCACATACTTAGCTATTTCTCTCTTCATGCTGACCCACCAATATTTTTCCTTCAGGTCTTGATACATCTTGGTACTCCCGGGATGTATGGAGTATAGAGTATCGTGGGCTTCTTGAAGGATGAGGGTTTTCATCTCAGGTTGGTCGGGTACACATATCCGGTTTTCGAACCAGATGGTACCATGCTCGTCCTCGGAAAATCCAGGGGCTTTACCCTTCCGCATGTTCTGTTGGATCTCCAAGATGTCCGGGTCTTCCTTCTGCTTTTCTCGGATCTAGTCTATCAAGACAGGCCGGGACTCCAAGGCAGCGTGGTACGCTCGGGTGGCGATCCCTAGATTTAGCCTTTCCATCTCCTTGTAAAGTAAAGGAGCTTGGTCCTGAATCATGATGGCATTGCAGTACCCTTTTTGGCTAAGGGCATCTGCCACCACATTCGCTTTGCCTGGATGATAATGGATGCCCAAGTCATAATCCTTAATCAGTTCCAACCATCTCCTTTGCTGAGGTTCAGATCTGGTTGGGTGAATATATACTTGAAGCTCTTGTGGTCGGTGAAGACCTCACACCGATTCCCCACAAGGTAATGTCTCCATATCTTCAAGGCATGAACCACAGCTGCTAACTCCAGGTCGTGGGTCGGGTAGTTCAGCTCATGCGGTCTCAGTTGTCGGGAGGCGTAGGATATAACCTTCCCTTCTTGCATTAAGACGCATCCCAATCCTTGACGAGAGGCATCACAGTAGACGTGGAAGTCTTTCCGGATGTCTGGCAGGGTCAGAATAGGGGCTGACACGAGCTTCTTCTTGAGAGTCTGGAAGCTTTCTTCGCAATCGGGGGACCATTCAAACTTTACTTCTTTCTGCAACAGCCTGGTCATAGGTTTGGCGATCTTCGAAAATTTTTCGATGAACCGGCGATAGTATCCGGCAAATCCGAGAAAACTCCGGATCTCGGTCACGGTCGTGGGCTGCAGCTAGTTGGTTACTACTTCAACGGTGGTTGGGTCCACTGCTATTCCTCCGGCAGATATAACATGGCCGAGGAACTTCACCTCAGACGACCAAAATTCGCATTTGTTGTATTTGGCGTACAGTTGCTGCTCCCTTAGCTTTCCGAGGGTCAGACGGAGGTGAGTCTCGTGTTCTTCTTTAGTCTTGGAGTAAACGAGGATATCGTCGATGAATACCACGATGAAATTATGCAAGAACTCCATGAATACATTGTTCATCATGTTCATGAAAAAGGCCAGGGCATTCGTGAGTCCAAACGACATCACTGTATACTCGTAGAGTCCATAGCAGGAGGTGAAGGCAGTCTTGGGTATGTCCTCTTCTCTAATCCTCAATTGGTGATAACCTGACCTGAGGTCAATCTTGGAAAACACCGAGGATCCCTTCAGTTGATCGAACAGGTCATCGATCCGAGGCAATGGGTACTTGTTCTTGATGGTTACGTCGTTCAGGGCTCTATAGTCCACGCACATCCTCTTGGTCTTGTCTTTCTTCATAGCGAAGATGACCAGTGCACCCTAGGGTGAGGTACTCGGTCGGATGTACCCTTTCTGCTCTAGGTCTTCAATGTTGCTCTTGACCTCGGCTAATTCATTGGCGGCCATCGGGTATGGGCGCTTGGAGATTGGAGTGGTCCCGGGGACATGTTCGATTCTGAATTCGATGTCCCGCTTGGGAGGCATTCCTGGTAGGTCTTCAGGGAATACGTCCATGAACTCCTTGACTATGGGTACTTCTTCAAGAGCTAGCGAGTGGAGGGACGCTTCGAGTGGTTTGCGACTAGTCATCCGAAAGGTGACGGCTTCGCCTTCAGGGTTGGTCACTGTGACGGACTTGTTGGCACAGTCGATCACTCCCTTGTGCTTCATCAACCAATCCATCCCTAGGATGAGGTCGAGTCCGGTGCATTTTATGAGGACTGGCTCAGCCCGGAATAATACTCCTTGGATCTCTATCTGAACCTTAGGGCTGTATAAGCGGGCTAAGGTTCTATTGCCTGGAGTGGCAATCACCATTGGGACGGATAGAGGGAGTACGTCCAATTCGTTGATTTTCACAAAATCTTCTAAGACGAAGGAGTGTGTTGCTCCAGAGTCAAATAATATTACGGCTAGTACGAAATTCATAGTAAACGTACCGAGCACGACTTCGGGAGCCTCCTGAGCTTCCTCTGCGTTGATGTGGTTGACGCGGGCACGCATCGCCTGGTTGGGTGCCGTGCCTTGGGGCTGCTTGGGGTGAGGACACTGGTGCGAATAGTGCCATTCCTTGTGGCAGTTGAAGCAAACGACCGGCCTCCCTTGGCGATCCTTCAAGATCGGGGCCTTGGCGGCTGGCGTCGGCTGAGCGCCCGAAGCTGGTGGAGCGGGGCGAGGATGCCCGGCATTGGATCCACCGGCGGCGTGAGGTGGCCTGTAGGTGGGCCGAGGATGGTAGGCGGGTGCTGGTGGCGGAGGGACGAAGCGGGGCCTCTGAGAGTTCGCCTGCTGATGCTTGAAGGCGATCATCTTCCTCTTCTTGAGGTCCAACCTGTTCTGTTCAGTCTCTTGGATGAGTGCTTTGTTGACTAGCTGTTGGAAGTCGGCGTAGTCGGTGGCGACGAGCTGGATGGACAGCTCATCCTTAAGTCCCCGAAGGAACTTGGCCTGGCGGAGGGCGTCGGTGCGCACTTCTTCCGGTGTGTAGCGGGCGAGGCGGTTGAACTCATGGAGGTACTCCATGACAGTCCGACTGCCTTGCTGCAGGTCGCGGAACTCCTGCTACTTTACTGCGATGACACCGGCGGGGACGTGGGCGGCACGGAAGGCGATGGTGAACTCCACCCAGGTCACCACGTGGTCCTCTGGCTGGGACTCGCGGTAGTTGTCCCACCATTCAGCGGCGGGACCCTGGAGCTGGTGAGTGGCGAAGGCCACTCGCTCCCGGTCAGTGCAGGGGAGGAGGTCCAGCTTCTTTCCAATGGTGCAGAGCCAATCTCCGGCCTCCATTCGGTTGGTGGTGCTTGAGAAGATGGGCGGGCGCACGCGCAGAAACTCCGAAAGTTGGGGAGCGGGTGCGGGTGCTGGTGCGTGAGAGGCGACTTCCCCATTCTGCAGACGGTCCAACTGAGTCTGTTGGTGTTGCATCTGGGTGAAGAGGTAGGTGATCAGCTGGTTCTAATTCACCATCATCTCTGCCAAAGTAGGGTGGTTGGCGGATGGTGACCCAGACTGACGTGGGCCTGTTACACCCTAGTTGGGTACAACACCCTCGCGTGCGTCGCGGCTTCCTCCTTCTCTGTTGTTGGAGCCGGTGTTCTGGTGGTCGGCCATTTTCTGAATATACGACATTATAAGGCAAAAAGATGATGAAACAATAATACAATCAAAAATACCTCATAAGGCTCAGGCATATATATAAAGTGGTAAAAATTGTTCATTACAATCAAGCTTTTATTCTATCCACAACACACTCGTTGTGGATAGCACCACATACAAAATTTTGTTTTATTTATGATAGTGACTCCTAACGCCTAATCGCCACCGGAGGCGGTCTCCGTGCTCTCGGAACCACGGGTACGCGGCTCCTGAGGATGGTAGGTTCGAGAAAGTTCTCGATGATGGGGTCGGAGATGAGGCCGGGGCGCGGTGCAGGGGCGCTGGTGGATGGTCCGGCGGTGTAGGGGTGTGGCGGGATCCGCTTGGGGCGAGGGACAGGCTCACGGATGGGCTTCCTCTTCCTAGGAAGGAGAGGAACCATCTCGGCGATGTCCTTCTGCAGCTGCATGATCTTGCGCTGCAACTCGCCATTCTGCTGGATCAAGTTTTTCATTTCTTCACGAAGAAACTCGACCGCCTCATGGTGCTCATCGGCGTCGAGCACCGCCTCGGTATGGAGGTCGTCCATAGCCTGCAGAAGACGCGACTGCCGGGCCATGTCCAGATAACGCACGGAGTGAACTCCGAGGTAGATACTACGGTAGGCGCTGGGAGTGTGCTTCGGCACAAGCCGAAAAGACGAGTTCTAAAGGCGATCATCGTAGATCATCCTCAGCTCCATAAGGGCCTGTAGGACGACACGTTGGCACGTGAAGTCGAACGTCGGGCCTCCAAGTGCGGTGGTGTAGAACGGCAGATGCTCCCTGGATCCGTGGACGATGAGGGAGACGTCGCAGGGTCCAGCAAACTCCTCCAAGTCCACTCCTTGAAATTCCGGCTCGAAGAGGAACCCGAGGAATGTGAGCATCATCCGGAGCTCTCTGACGAAGCCTCGAAGTGGTGGCAGTAACTGTGTACTTGGTAGACAGGCATCTACAAAACAGCAAGTTGAAGAAAAAGTGAGGGGAGGAACAAAGTTTATGAAGTAGGTTTTCAAGAAATAATTTTCTGTAGCTAATAGCTAGGCGGGTCTGTTTGGCTTCCTACAGTCAAGTCGGCTCTGATACCATCTTGTGGCGCCCCGATTTATCAAAATCGAGACATTATTGAATTTCCATAGAAAAACAATAATAACAAGAGGTTCATCATGCGACATCATACATACGACAATATTCATGGTGCGCAGACCATATTTATTACATCAGAGTTTGATAAAAACAGTAATAAGATAATTAAAAATCTGCATGACGAACGCCTTCTTCAAGATCTTTTCTCTTGACTGGGTCGCTACTCCAGACCGTCTTCATAGTAGGCATCCTCTGTGGGGTTCAACGGGTATGAGTACAAAAAGTACTCAACAAGCCACCGCAAATGCAAGTAATAATGCAGGATAATAAACAAGGAAGGATAATAGCTAACAGTGCGGAAAAGTACATTTTCAGTTATTGCATTTAGTGTAGTCAAATTTTAATCATGCGGGAAAGTAAACATGAACATCAACATCATCATCTAACTTGAGGAGTACGTTTTACCTCCTCGCACAACAGTCCTTACATGTCAAACCATCATGCACACACATATTCAAAGTAATCTAACTGTGGGATGTCACGCAACCCGCCCTTGACCGTGGGCTCGGCTTTTGGAAAAGATTTATGACTCTGATCAGAGATGTACTATTGTACCCACAAGGCACGCACTCATCCCAAATGAGATGACCCATTCCACGGGAACTCATGCCAAAACCTCGGCATGAAATGCTCCAAGCGATAACCACCCGCTCTAGGTTTCGCCGGCGCGCCGGGCCGCATCCTGGCTAACGTCGCACCCTCTTTTGCGCCACATTGGTACAAGCCACCCGTAGGTGCTGCTTGACACATCTCCAAATGGTGGCCTCGGTTTGGAACACTCCATACCTTAGTTAGGACTTACCCATTAGACTTGTGGATAGTATGGAAGTGTATTGCAACGGATCCCGCAGACCGGTCCTTATAGTGCCCCGGGATGCTACCGACCAATGCCCTAGCTTGCACCCGTAACCCACCATGCATACACTCACAACCATAACTCATCACCAATAGAATTCCAAGGATAAGCAGTAACAGGGATCATATATTAGAACCATCTTGCTACGACTCATTTTTATCCTATAGCGATCGTGTCAATACATTGGACACTAGCTAATAACATTAATCATAAGGTGACAAGGAGGTTAGGCGAGATAGCATGGCTTGGGTTGCACATCAAGGTAGGGGGATCCTAAATAAATATATTGTAAGGGTTTCATTTGACTAATGCATGTATAGCCTATGTGTTTTAGCGATAGTTTAATAAAGCATGGGTTCAATATGCTCAAAAATATTGTTTGGTGACTTGCCTTGTTCAGCGAAAGGCGAGGGAGGAACTTCGGGAAAGTACTCCGGCTCCTCGGCGGCATCATAGTCTTCTCGATATAAATAAATTAAATGTGACATTCAATTAAACAATCCAAAAGTCACACAACAAGCACATATGTTCAATTTTGTTTTTATCTTAGAGAAAGTCGAGTTGTTTAAGTTTCTGAAATCTATTTTATAAATATTTAAATTTAACTAAATGGGATATTGTCCTTTTTATAAGGGGTATTTAATTGTGAATAATCTCACTTTAAGTTTTATATTTAATTTGGAATAAATGGTTCAGAGAAAACTTAGTGGTCTCAACATATTAACAGGAAATAATTAAATATAAGACTTACTGAAATTTAAATAATTAAATTTACATTTTTATCCTAATGGCATTTGAATACCTATTTAAATAAACATGAAAAAGTCTAAAGTAACATATTGTTTTTATTGAATTAATGTGTAGAGAATAAAATTATAAAATTTATGGAATTGAAATGATAATTTTTAGAGTTCAAATGCGCCAGATATGAATTTTTGATGTTTAAAAGCATTTCTGGAAATTAAATTAAACCAAAAACAGGCGTCGGTCCACGGTGAGCCGAGTCCACCGTGCACCCGCGCACTGTGCGCGTGCGCCGGATCAAGATCCACCGTTGGATCGCGATCGGGCGGTCACGGGCGAGGCGGGGGAGTTCAAATGACGTGGACGGCTGAGATTAAAACGTTGAACCGGTATGCAATGGACGGCGGAGATTGAACGAGGGTTTTAAATACCAACGAACGCACGAGATCGCACCATACCGCTTCACTCAGATTTGACGGCGTGGATTAAACCGAACAGATGATTTAATTGCCGGCGTTGGATCTGGATCACACGACCGGGATTGAATCCGGCACGGCGCGTGTCGGGGAGGGGGGGCAAAGTACCCCTTCTTCCCGACTCAAACGATGCGACGGTGAGTGATTCCGGCGACGGCGAGGGCTATCTGGCCTAGCTAGGACTAAAAACGTAAGAGGGTACCGAGGGGAACAAGAGGGTACCCTTGCGGTGGTCCGGGGTCGACGGGGTGAGGCCGGCGACGAGCGGAGGCGGCGAAGGTGTTCGGCTTCTTGTCGGCGACGGCGATCCGGTGGGGTTCAGTGTCGACGGAGGGGCGGCCGAGGTCGGGGTCGTCCTTGCGGTCATGATGGTGACGAGGGTGTGGACGGAGGTTGTCCGAGGCGACGGCGAGCGGTGGCCAGAGGCGAAACAGTAGGTGTGCGCTAAAAGGCGAATTGCGGGCGCTCTGTTTGTCCTCTCAGCGAATGGTCGTGGGGGTCAGACGCGGTGGAGGCCAGCGGTTTAAATAGGGGTACCAGCGGGGCAGGGGGGCGCAATCGGGGGAGACCGTGAGTGAACACCGGCGAGGCGGTTTCACCGCATGCAGGCGATAACGGGATGATCACGCGTGGAATTAAGAGGGGAATCGGTCGTCGTGATACGGGGAATTCATTGCCGGTGATAAATGGAGGGGAGGGGACCGGCGACGAGCGAATCCGAGGGATTAAAGTCGGCCGGCGAAATTTGGGGGCGGCGGCGCAAGGTTGACGACGGGTCCGATAGGTGGGGGCCACTAGCCAGCGAGCGCGAGCGAGTGAGGGTGGCAACTGACGGGTGGAGTCGGGCTCGGCCGAGGGAGTGGGCAGGTGATGGGGGAGTGGTCCCGATCTTCCGCTAGGTAAGGGATAAACTTGGGTTGGTGGAGAATCTCGACGTTGGCGATCCAAGGCTCCGGTCCGGCGGATCAAAACCTCGCAATCGTTACACCACTGTCTCCGTTGGTTATCAACCACGCAGAACGCGATTGACCTCGCCACGAAGGCTAATTCCTGCAAGCGAACCCAAGAACACAAGCAAGAACGGAAAGGATACAAACCGAATGCCAAATCACTGACAAACGAAGATAAGGTGAGGTTTCACAAACGCCAATGCGGCAGCCAATCGGTCCGGCGCAAGAGGCGGGATCTAAACACAACAGTGTAGATGCAACAAAGCAAAACGTAACCCTAGAGGTGGCTGGCGTGAGAATTTATAGGGCGGCGGCCAGGGGAAGGGGAACAGACTTGGGCTGTGGGCTAGAAGACGTACAGACTCAGATTATGGCCAACATGGCCCAGTTCTGTCACGCAGTACTGTTTCAAATACACAGGACGACTCGAGACTCCAAATGAGGTGAAACCAACGGCACACGATCCGTCTTCTCCTCAGCTTTCCAAAAAGTCAAAGAACGCGCCAATCGGACTTCGTATGAGGAAGTTATGCCCATTTTGGTGAATGGTGGTCGATGTAGTCCGAACCAGCGAATTCTTGACTTCAAATCATCCGTGCGGCTCCGTCTTCAAGTCCAACTCTTCTATTCCATCTCCCATGTTCCTAAGCAACAAAATATCACTAGTATTCAGTAGCATCCCATCCAAACAAATATTGAAATAGTTGCTAAGGAAAGAATTAACCTCATGGTTCAAGCGACGGGCACGGGCGCGTGTGATTGGTCCTTGTAGTATTGTAGGTGGAGGCTCCATGTGTGTATCATGTGAAGTGATGTCCTCATCATCCTCCCCTTCTTGAATTGGAGTCGTCCTCGACTCAAGCTCATCGTCAGCTCCCAAATAGGGTTTTAAATCATCAGCACGGGGCATCAATTTAAACTTTCTCAAATCAGGAAAACGATCCTTGCGTAAGTACAACCAAACAAGATCTCCTGGTTTGAAAAACATCTTCTTTCTTCCTTTATTTGTCTTCTGAGCAAAATAGCGTGCCTTCTCTTCTATAACTTCCTTGGTCTTTAGATGCATAGCTTTCACAAACTCTGCACGCTTAGTTGCCTCTATGTTTGCTCTCTCTTGAAAAGGAAGTGGCAGCAAATCAAGTGGTGTGATTGGCTTAAAACCATACACCACTTCAGACGGGCACAATTGTGTTGTTGAGTGGACAGCTCTATTGTATGCCAATTCAACATGTGGAAGACAGTCCTCCCATTCTTTCAAGTTCTTCTCAATCATTGTTCGCAGCAACATGGAGAGTGTACGGTTTACCACCTTTGTTTGACTTTCAGTTTGCGGGTGACAAGTTGTTGAAAATAGCAATTTTGTGCCAAGCTTGTCCCTCATTGTCTTCAAAAAGTAACTCATAAACTTCACATCATGATCTGAAACAATGGTTCTAGGCATCCCGTGCAATCTCACAATTTCCCTGAAAAATAAATCAGCAATATGTGAAGCATCGTTGGTCTTGTGACAGGGAATAAAGCATGTCATTTTAGAAAACCTATCCACTCTCACAAATATGGAGTCTCTCCCCCTCTTTGTCCTAGGCAATCCCACAATAAAGCCCATGCTAATATCTTCCCAAGGTGCACTAGAAACAGGAAGTGGAGTATACAAACCATACGGGTTAAGTTTGGACTTAGCTTTATGGTATGTGGTACAGCGCTGCACAAATCGTTCAACATCTCTCCGCATCTTTAGCCAATCAAAATTATTGGACAGCAGGGCCAAAGTCTTTTCTCTCCCAAAATGTTCCATTAATCCACCGCCATGGGATTCCTGCAACAACAGCAAATGTACGGACAAATCTGGAACACATAGCTTGTCAGCATGGAACAAGAAGCCGTCATAAACATGAAATCTTTTCCAACCTTTCCCATCAATACATTTAGTGAATGGTTCAGCAACATCTTTATCTACAACATACAAATCTTTCAAACTTTCCAAATCTGGAACGTTAATATCAAGTTGAGATAAAAGAACAATCCTACGAGACAAAGCATCAGCACCCACATTTTCTTTGTCATTCTTGTATTTCTCAATGTATGGGAAAGATTCAATAAATTCAACCCATTTAACATGTCTATGGTTCAGTTTAGCTTGCCCTCTCAAATATTTGAGTGTGTCATGATCAGAATGTATAATAAACTCCTCAGGCAAAAGGTAATGTCGCCAATTCTTAAGCACACGCACTAAGGCATATAATTCACACTCATAGGTAAAATAATTCAATTGTGGACCATGCAATTTCTCACTAGAATAGGTCACGGGTTTACCTTCTTGTAGCAGCACATCTCCTATGCCAAAATCACTAGCATCACATTCTAACTCAAAAGGCTTACTAAAATTGGGTAGCTGAAGTAGAGGTGCATGTGTAATGCGATCCTTGAGTGTGGCAATAGCTTGCTCTTGTGCTGACTCCCAAGTAGAAGTAACTCCCTTCTTGGTCAACTCAGGTAAAGGATCGGTTATGGTGCTGAAATCTCTCACAAAACGCCGGTTGAAACCTGCAAGACCAAGAGAGCTGCGTACTGCAAGGTTAGTTTTAGTTGCATGCATGACACGTCCTTTCAGATTAATAGCTTGTGATGAAGAAGGAAAAACAACTTTATCTTTTTGTTGCGTCGAGAGTGTCTCAGCTACTTGCTGATTTTCAGAAAGTTGTTTGCTCTTTTGGGTGTCTCTAGCATGTTTTTCTTGTTCAAATTTCACAATTTCAGCAGGAGTCATAGGAAGCAATGTAACTTTCTTTCCTTTATACATAAATGTGTACTTATTGCTCCTACCATGGTGTGTTGCATCAGTATCATATACCCAAGGTCTACCAAGTAATAGAGAACATGCTTGCATTGGTACTACATCAAAATCAGCACTTCCGAAGTATATACCAATGGAAAATTCGATGTGAACAGTTTGTGTTACCTTGACCTTACCGCTGTCGTTGAGCCATTGCACATGGTAAGGGTGTGGATGTGCACGTGTGGGAAGTTGAAGCTTATGTACCACGTCGAGGCTCACCAAATTGTTGCAACTACCGCTATCGATGATGACACGCGCACGACGGTCTTTGACGCGGAAGAAGGTCTGAAATATATTGTTCCGTTGTGCCTGGTCGTCGTGGTCCATGTGAGTGCTCAAGTCACGTTGTACAATAAGTGCTGCCATGTTAGTGAAAAGATAAAGCAACAAAGAATAATCCTTATGTAAAACAGCTAGGTCTGGTGGTGGGTGTGGGGTGGAAGCAATCCGTCAAGCACCTTACCCACGCTTGCAAGTGTTCTTACCGCGCCGCAGGGAGGTCACCGGCCTACAGGTGATGAGCCAAGTGGAGGGTGGTGACAATTGCAAGGAATGAACCTGTCCTGACCAAGAGAAATGTGTAGCTTGGAAGGCAAGTGAGTAGCAAGGATTAGCGATAATAATAACAGTTAAACCAAGTTCAATAAGTGTTCCTTAGTACTCGTCAAAGTTGCTGACCTTAGTGCTCCCAAAGTGAAAGTTCAAGCAAAAGAGGGAAACTATGTGCCCAAAATCAAAAGGAAGCAAAAACAGGTCAAAATCAGCTCTCTATAGATCGGACAAGGGATCGGACAAGAGATCGGACAAGTGATCAGACAAGGGTATGTGCACAAATAATTTTTTTTTTCTGCTGCTGATCGGATCGGACAAGGGATCGGACAAGAGTTCGGACAAGAGTTCGGACAAGAGATCGGACAAGCAACAAAACAGCCAAAGCCTTCCTCAGATCGGACAAGTGTTCGGAGAGGAGTTCGGACAAGAGTTCGGACAAGCAAAATAACAAGACCGCTTCTCTTTTTTTTTATTTTTTTTCTCCTTTTTTTTCACTCTATTTTTTTTTGAAACAAGGATGACCAGAGATGCAACCACAAAAATTGGCACCTACAACTGAGGTGGGATGTGGCTTGCAAAAATTCAAACAAGTTCGCTGTCCGGCGAGCAAAAACTTTGTCCAATTTTTTTCTTTATCTTCCCGATTTTTTTTGGCGATTTTGGTGAGGGCTAACCGACCTTTGTCGGTTAGGGTACCCTCCAAATCGGGTCAGGAACACGCTCAAAAAATTTCAGATTTTTCTGCCAAACGAGCGAAAAGTTATGCCTGTTTTACTGAAGGGGGGTCACAAAGAGCAGATGTGGAAAACAAATAGGGTTGCGGAAGGGGGGTTTTTTTTTCGGTGGGGAATTTTTTTCTGAGACACAAGAACAACTACTACTCAAACGACACAGAGGGATGACTAAACCAGCAACAAGACTCGACCAAGAACACGAACTCAACAAAGTTAAAACTGAAATTAAAATCGCAAGGCACAAAGGGGTTCTCGGTGGGGAATTTTTTTGGTGCGGTTTTCTGGACTCTGGGTAAAAACAAAAGCAGATCGAGATTACCTAACGGGAAATCTGAGCTCTGATACCAGCTGATGGGGGAGTGGTCCCGATCTTCCGCTAGGTAAGGGATAAACTTGGGTTGGTGGAGAATCTCGACGTTGGCGATCCAAGGCTCCGGTCCGGCGGATCAAAACCTCGCAATCGTTACACCACTGTCTCCGTTGGTTATCAACCACGCAGAACGCGATTGACCTCGCCACGAAGGCTAATTCCTGCAAGCGAACCCAAGAACACAAGCAAGAACGGAAAGGATACAAACCGAATGCCAAATCACTGACAAACGAAGATAAGGTGAGGTTTCACAACGCCAATGCGGCAGCCAATCGGTCCGGCGCAAGAGGCGGGATCTAAACACAACAGTGTAGATGCAACAAAGCAAAACCTAACCCTAAAGGTGGCTGGCGTGAGAATTTATAGGGCGGCGGCCAGGGGAAGGGGAACAGACTTGGGCTGTGGGCTAGAAGACGTACAGACTCAGATTATGGCCAACATGGCCCAGTTCTGTCACGCAGTACTGTTTTAAATACAAAGGACGACTCGAGACTCCAAATGAGGTGAAACCAACGGCACACGATCCGTCTTCTCCTCAGCTTTCCAAAAGTCAAAGAACGCGCCAATCGGACTTCGTATGACGAAGTTATGCCCATTTTGGTGAATGGTGGTCGATGTAGTCCGAACCAGCGAATTCTTGACTTCAAATCATCCGTGCGGCTCCGTCTTCAAGTCCAACTCTTCTATTCCATCTCCCATGTTCCTAAGCAACAAAATATCACTAGTATTCAGTAGCATCCCATCCAAACAAATATTGAAATAGTTGCTAAGGAAAGAATTAACCTCATGGTTCAAGCGACGGGCACGGGCGCGTGTGATTGGTCCTTGTAGTATTGTAGGTGGAGGCTCCATGTGTGTATCATGTGAAGTGATGTCCTCATCAGCAGGTTGGCGCCGACTGGTGGGGTAAGGCTGTCGGGCACGTGCGCGAGGGGGAAGGGAGTCACCGACTGGTGGGGTCTAGCGGTCAGACGGGGCGCGCGGGAGGACGTGGGCTGGGCCGGTCAGGAGAGAGAGAAAGCGAGGGGAGGGGCCCGTTACTGTTTTAAAACATTTCTGAATAAAAATAATTCCAGGAAATAGATTAAAATTTTAGGGCTACTTCCAAGCTTGGTAAAAATCTATAAAAATTCTCAAAAATATATTTTGGTCTTAGGATCACACACAAAAAGTTTCATCTCATGGTTTGGCCTTTTACTCTATGTTGTAGTTCAAAGTGGTAAAGAAGGGTATTTAAAGGTATTTTCAAAATAATAAAATCCAGAAATTGAATTAAATAATATCTTTATTTCATTGAAAATTTGGGGTGTTACATCCGGCCCCTACTCCGAACCCAGAAAATATTTGTACCTCGCTACAGTGTAGAAGTCATACTAGGGGCCCCTCTGCCTCTAGTATGTCATTTAGCTGGTCAAGAAGTGACGTTTATCTAACACGTCTGTAAAGTTGTAAAGCACTTTGTACAGTAGACTACCCTTTTTCCATTTTTGCCCCTATAAAGCCTACGACTTATAGAGGGCATTTAGGTCTTTTCCTTTGGCATGTGTGCCTATAAAGCAGGGCCAAGCACTTGTAATAGTTCAGCTCCTCCAGGGCCATGAGAGCCCCGGGATTCACTAGACTCCACCGAGGCATACTATGCCTAATTCACCACAAACTGGACATAGGGTTATTATCTCTTAGGGGAGGTCCGAACCAGTAAAAATCTTTTCTCCTTCTGAGAGAACCCTTCGAAGTTCATTTTACACACCATACACACATACAATTGCTACAACTTTTCCCTTTCATAGAACTTCCAGGATCAGATTCTAATTCACATAGCCACTCATCCTTCTAGTTTCTTCCTGGGCCTCTGGGGCAACCCGGACCCTATTGATTTAATCAACGCTGAAACTCATAGAATGCCTTTCAAAAATTCTCCCATGCATTCTTCTGATTGGGGCTACGATTTTTATCATTTTCCTTCTCCTTTCCCTAGCTGGCGTGACTGGTATCTTAGGGTATCAGCCACCTACCGCATCCTATTAGTTCTAGTCTAATGCCTTGAATTCTTTCATTTTTGGTCACGTGCCTATGAGTCCCACTTTGCTTGATGTCCTCTTTTTCACATGTCTTGACATTGACTCACTAGCCAACCTCTTCTCCTTTTGTTTCCAATGATCCCATAGCCTTAGCGTCACACTAATTTATAGCTAGGGCCGATATATTGTGAAGCACAATAGGAAAACTGCACCGTATATACTGTTGAACACATCGCTTCCCTGAACCTCTTGTTGGAAGAGTTCATTTTCTACATACCGGCTCTGGCCCCGACTTTTCAATTTTGGTTTTTAGCTGAACAGCTTTGCCGCCCATGTGCGGATTCCACTTGGTCATTATATCCTTTGTGCGACCTACCATCTCCTTCACCTCATATCGGTCGACCTGTTGGCTGGTAATTTCATCGACTAACCTAAAGGCCCCTGGTGGTTCCTCCAGATTTTGCTAAGTGTTTATACGACCGATGTCATTGGAGGAATCGCCCTTGCTCAATCACGTTTTCCTGACGATTTTCTAGAATTGGCCGTCCCTACCTATCGCCATTGCTCTTTCTTGGGCGAAGCGGCAGCATCCTTCCCTACTTTCTCTTTGTCCTATGTGGCTTTGGCTGTATTCTTCAAGAGCTTCTACCTTGGGTTCTTCGATCGGACCATCTGGTTTCCCTTCGGATATTACTTAGAGTATGAACTCCCTCATCGACTAGTTTTGCCTGATGTGTCCCGGGATGAAGAGTCCCTTCATATATTCTTAGCTGCAACCTCTCCTTGCTTACTCCCTATCGACTTTACTGATGAACGTCCTCATCGGACCTCCTATGAGTTTTACCACCCATCAGTCTTCTCCCAGCAGTTGGGCTTCGGTCAACTCCCGCCCTATCTCTTTTTTTGGTCAAATTCGAACCTGTGGGAGAGTCACGAGCGCCTTAGAATGGGATCGCCTTTCCCATATGACCGATGGGATCGACATGGGAGATCTCATTTCCTAGATGACCTGCTGGGCGACTTCCATCGCCTTTCTCCGATGGTGGGGCGAGTTGAAGCAACATATCTTGAACCGTTCCTCATTGATTTATTGGGAGCGGCTTCACCCAGATGACGCTGATGTAGCACCCAGTTAAATGCTTCGACTCCCAGTTCCATTTGTTTCCACGGTCTTTTGTTTCATCTGATTGACCTTGCATCTCATAGGGCGATGATCGCGATGCACCCTTGGTGAACTCTAGTGGACGGATGATACAATACGGGCCGGTATCGACCACTATAAACTTGGGTGTTGGTGCCCCCACTCCCACGGCGATGTGAAATTGAAACCGAAGGGAGCCCGCTAGGTAGTTTCTTGAGTTTACATAATACATTTTCATTGTAATCTGTAAGACTGAATATATTGCTAATTCCATATGATTTGGTTTTGAATTATGTGCTCTTGGTGTACGATGCTTCTGCATCGGCCATCTAAAGGTGATACCAATATTATCGGCTTTTTTGGTGCATAGATTCCTAGGCATTTATCCAGACACTCGAGAATTATTTCTTCAGATATTTCCCATTCAATAATTTCCCGAATACTTCTCCGTCCAGCCCCTCGAGCAAAAATGCGTTTCCAGGCACCACTCGATATACCCGAAATGGTCCTTCCCAATTGGGGGACAACTTACCAAATCGATTATCTTTAGACCCGATCAGTAGGATAGGTTTCCATACAAGTTCTCCTTGTTCAAATGATTTTGATACAACCTTGTTATCGTAGAACCTGGCGACCCTTGCTTTATTTTCCTCAATCGTGTCAAGGGCTCTCAATCGGATCTGTGCTAGATCATCTAGGACGTTTGACATTAGATTATAATAATCATCGGCTGTGAGTTGATCCTGTAATGTGATCCTTCTCGAGTCGATGTTATTTCCCACGGAAAATACGACCTCATGAACATAGACCAATTGATATGGTGGTACTTGAGTGGATCTATGATGGGCCATCTGATAAGCCTAGAGTGCTTTTGTTAGGGATTGATGCCAACACCTAGGTTGTTCGCTAAGTTTATGCCTTATCAACTTGATCAAACTTTTATTGGATGCTTCTGCTTAGCCCATTAGCTTGTGCATAATATGGTGAAAAATTCAACAACTTGATCCCCATACCGGCTACGAATTGCTGAAATTCCTCTGACACGAAAATTGTCCCTTGATTTGTGGTGATAGTTTGTGTGATTTCAAACCGATATATTATATGTTCCCGATGAATTCGATGGCATTGCAAGATGTGACATTCTTGAGTGGAATGACCTCTACCCACTTTGTGAAATAATCAGTGGCTGCTATTATGAACTTGTGACCTTTGCTTGACTCCCGGTAGATTTGGTTGATCATATCGATATTCCATCCCTTGAAGGGTCAAGGTTTGATTATTGGGTTCATTGCCGATCCGAGTTCCTTTTGGATGGCTCCATATTTCTAACAATCTTTACACCCCTTATAATGTCTTATGCAGCCTTCCACCATGGTCAGCCAAAAGTAACATGCCATTCGAAGTAACCATTTTATTTTCTGGGCTGACTAATGTGTCCCGCATATGCCATCGTGTACCTCACACATCACCACTTTGGCTTCTTTGGTACTTATGCATCTGAGGAGGATTCCATCGATCGTCTGATGATACAAATCTTCGCTGAGCAAGACGTACTTAGTTGCCTGATACCTAAGTTTTCTTGGCTCCGATTCCGAAGGGTTTTTTAGATAATTAATAATATCATACCTCCAATAATCAGCTTCTATTTCCGTGATTTCTACCTCAGCCGATCTGACCATCGGCTTATATCCTGATGCCGTTTGGGCCAAATCGTTTGCCTCTGAGTTCTGCTCCCTTGATATGTGTGGAGGGTCACGCTTCGGAAGTTTGCCATTATAGTTTGGTAGTGATCATGGTACTCTTTTATTACATCGTACTTGCACTCATACTCATCTAACAACTGCTTCATAACTAGGAGAGAGTCTCTGAGAATATCGATTGTATCAGCACCCACTTGTTCTAATAACTTCAATCCCTTCAGCATGACCTCATATCCAGCTTGGTTAATGGTGGAGAAGGGCTTGATAGTGTATGCAAATTCAAACGGTGCCCCCCGAGAGGAGATGATTACCAGGCCAATGCCACAAAACAATGTCCATGGCGCCGGCTCAACGTGGGTTACTGCCTTGTCCCTAAGTTGAACTATGAAATCGGCTATCACTTGCCATTTTATTGCCTTAGCCGATTCATACCTTTGATTAAATTCAGTTAGAGCGAGGACCAATTTCCTGATACATCCTATTAACACTAGGGCTGATAGCATATATTTAATGACATCGGCCGTACATACTACGGTGCACTCTGTCGAGAGAAAGTAATGCCTCAATTAGGTGCACACGAAGTACAACACATAGACAGAGCTTCTCCACTCTGCGGTACCAGGTCTCGGTGTATTTAAGTCTTCTGCTGAGATAGAATATCACCCCCTCTTTCTTGTCAACCTCCTAAATTAAAACTGCCCTGATGGCTTCGCCATCGATCGAAAAATATAGCCTAAACTAAGTTCCCTTCTGTGGCGGCATCAATACTATTGGTGAACTTAGGTACAACTTGATTTCATCAAATGCTCTCTGCTGCTTATCTCCCCATGTGAATACATGGTCGAGCTTCAACTTTAACAACAGAGTGAATGACTCTATCTTCTTCAAGAGTTTTGTTATGAACCTTCTAAGGAAATTTATCTTACCGATCAATGACTGTAATTTAGTTTTATCGGTTGGTGGTTGTGTTTCTTCATGTGGACATTGCCGGTCTTCTCCAATTGGATCACCGAGGAACAGGCGGAGCGGGACTAGGATAAGCGAGGACGCGCTTCCCCAACATCTTCTTCCGTTGTACCAGCGTGTCTTGTGTTAGAAGGTAACAATTCATGATACCTGACGTGCATAGTTCTAGTGTTTTGGGGCAAAATTTTTCAAATTGTCAGCTAGGGTAGCTTCACCATGTCCCAAAAGTGGTATCAGAGCCTACGTGCATAGTGTTCGATCTGAATCGATCATGTATGGAGATACGTGGTGAAAAATAGATTAGATCTATTTTCTGTTCATCAGATTTTACAAGTTTCGATACTGATCAGAAGTTTTCGTTACATCGAAAGTTCCGATACTGATAGGAAATTCCAATGCCAAATATAATTCGATACAAAGAGCAGTTTTGCTATCGAAAGTTCTGATATTAGATGGGAGGTTCCGATAGATCAAAAGTTCCGATGTTGGATTAGAAGTTCTAATGTTGGATCGGAAGTTCCGATGTTAGTTTTTAATCGATATAGAGAGAAATTTGCTACCGAAAGTTCAGACGGATCGGATATTCCGATCCAAACAAGAATGGAAATTTCGAGCCTGTTGAGCTGATATTTTCATATCTAGATATCCGACACTTGTAGATTCTTTGACTAACTTTTCTTTGTAGAGAATGTTGTGACTGGTATGGCCTTGTTGAATGTGATGTATGATATGCATTGAATGTAGATTAAATATGGCACTGCATGTAATGATTAGTTATAGCCAAAGGCTGGAGTACATTCATATGACCTACATGTCAATTTGTGATGCTTTGTCTCATGTAACTAGTATAGGTTCTATTCGTTGAAGCCAAGATTTGGTAAAGCCCAGGCCCATTAGGAGTGTCGCATGGTCAATAGAAGTCAAAGGAGTCCTTTGAAAGTTTGGTCAAAGAAGCTCGTCCGTGTTGTTATATGTGGCTGGATATAAAGGAACAGATAGTGATGAAGAAGACAAAGATAAATCCAGAATTGGTTATGATATTATCGTAGTGGATGACAAGTCTCCGGACTATAATTATGTACCTATTATCTAGGTTAAAGTAGAATCAACAAACACAACAACAAAACTACTCTCGACGCATCGCCACCCTTGGTTTTCAAGGGTAATCTCGGTGGGACTTGGCACTCGCAGCTGGGATGCATCGCTTCAATCTCGATGAAGAGGTGAGTCCCACAACCACGATGATAGTATTGACCAGATCAGTGTCTTTCGAGGCTACATCGTTTTCGATCTCTTGAAACATTGGTTCGGTCAGTATGATTGCCGGTTTATCTTGGTATTTTTGCTAGGTCTAAGGTTGTATTGTTGCAATCTCTTAGATTGATGTAAGTTAGGTATCATGGCTTGAGGCTTCATCGGTTGAGTTTGACTTCTTGACCTATTATACCTGATTTATGTTGTGCGCCATTCATCTCAATAAAGTATGCCTGATGTTTTAAAGTACTATAAGTTACTCGTGATTTAGTAACTATCTTGGTTAAGTTATATCTTGCGGTTATGGTGATTTAATAGTATGGGTGCATTCTTTGGTATGTTATATTTAGTTTCTATTGGAGTACAAGATGATAGATTATCTTTAATTCCATGTTACACCTTATCAACATTGGGGATTATTCATCGACCCTTGTGCACGACGCGCAGTTCACATGTCCATCGGCCTGATTGCGTGCTATATGCTTCAGCCAATGGCATAACCAGGCCCGATGGTCTGGCTTTTGCTATCGGCTCTCGATGGTCTGGCTTTTGCTATCGGCTCCCGATGGTCTGGCTTTTGCTATCGGCTCAATAGCTGATGAGCATCGGTATTCACGACTATTTCTTATTCATCGCTTTTTCTTATTACTAATGATTTCATTTTCCCATATTAGTTGTAGGGTCAAACTAATTGGAACATCTCAAACCTTCTAAGATTGTAGGACCTACACTGGAGTTAAGCAGACCTCCTAGGCCATGCGTGTGAGCAAAAATGACACCAACACGCTTTTTGCCATGCCCAGTGGTACATCCTTCAGACGACTCATCCATGGCGGGTGAAATCAACAACAGTAACATCATTCCGGTTACCCTGGAAGTGTTGACTGATGAGCAAAGGCAGAGATACCAGAACATGTAGAAAACTACTAGACATTGTCCCTCGAATCCTTCAGCATGACCCTATTTTGCCCCATCTAGAAAAATCAATTGTTGAAGCTGACCCGGACCTAGGAGATCATCTTATGGACTGAGAACCCTTGGATCAGCTTTTAGGAAGTCATCGACAATGCTCTCCACCACGCCCTCATCAATCAGTCCAAGGTCAATACCTTGCATGGTGTGATCAAGAAGACTATTGATGGTACAATAGCATATGAGCTGACGCAAGGTCCGGTGTACTTCCTCATCAACCATCCCCGTGTACTACAGAATCCACAGCACACTCGGCCGGTGCCACCGCCACAAGGGCCGACAAGGTAGGATCCACCGAACACCTCGTTCGGTATTGAAGGGAGCATGATGGCCCAACTACCGACCCCTATGCTCCAAGGGATAGGTAGGTAGTACCCATCACATAACTCGTATGTCCTCAGGAGTGGCATGCCATCATCCCAACTATCGGCTGCTCCACAGGGGGCGACCAGGAATGAAATACCCCAAACCACATACGTGGTCGCAAGGAATATGCTGCCCAATCTTGTGCCGCCAAGGGGGCAGTCGATGGCATACCTCAAGGGTACCATCAGACATCGTACTATAGAGTGCAACCCTATACAAATGAAGAGCAACACAGATACAACACTATTCGGTTGGACTAGTACAAATAGGCCCCAATGACTAATGGTATCCCGTGCCGAACCAGCAGGAAGATGATTGAGTGAACCAGATCATTGAAGTTATTCAGGACCAATTTGGGCTTAAGCCCAAGGACTAGACATACATGTATCTACGGTCGTACCCAGAGTGGTTCGATCGGGTGCCACTGCCAAGCCGATACAAGATTCCTGACTTCACCAAATTCTTGGGGTAAAACTTGGTATCCATGATTGAGCACATCAGCCATTTTCTCACTCAGTGCGGGAGGCATCGGCCGATGAAGCACTGAAGGTATGATTCTTCCCACTATTATTATTGGCATCGACCTTCGCTTGGTTTTCATCGTTACTGGCAAACTACATCAAAGGATTGGCAGACCTAGAAAATAAGTTTCACAAGTATTTCTTTGCTGGCATACATGATATTAAACTCACAAACATGATGGTAGTGAAGCAGAGGATGGATGAGTCAGTACAGGATTACGCACAGAGGTTTCGTGATGTGAGAAGCATATGTTATAGCTTGAACCTCAACGACGCGCAACTAGGTGAGTTGACATTCCAAGGACTCCTAAACCCAATAAAGGTAGAGATTTTTAGCATTGGAGTTCAAGAGCCTCTCACACTTGGTACAGAGGGTATCAGCACATGAGAGCCGATTCCATGAAGAAAGAAGGGATAAATATCAAAAGAAGGTTGCATATGCTCAGATGTGCCCTTTAGAGTCTATTGATGAAGTCAGGCTAGGATGAATGGTCTAGAAACAAGAAGCAAATCACATGTCCTTGGGTGAAAGCATCCGATAAGGAGGAGAAATATGATTTTGACATCAGTAAATCCAACAGGATATTCAACTTACTTCTCAAGGAGAAACAGATCTAGCTGCAACCCAATCATGTGATGTCATCCATCGACGAGCTAACGAAAAATAAGTAATGCAAGCGGCACAATTCCCCATCACACCACAATAATGAATGCAAGGTTTTTAGACAGCAGATTCAGTCGGCCGTAGAGAAATGCCAGATCAAGTTCGACGATGGAAAGAAGACAATGGACATCAACAATGAACATCAACGTCCATCTTTTCCCGTTCAACATGGTGCATGCACACAATGCTAGTGATTGGCGCACAGAAAGGAACAGGCATACCATTAAGGACCGAGTCAGTTCATCGAACCTGATTGACAAGTACAAAATGAAGTCAAGGTAAGATATAGGTAATGAAAATGACCTAGACCACTCACGATTCAACCCCCACTGGAATTGTGAGTTCTTCAGGTTTTGTTGGAATGAAGGATTGTGTCTGCCATCACTGGATAATTGTCCTGAGTATGGCGATGACATAGAGAGGTAGAGAGGTGATCTTTGCTCCCACGACAACAAGGACAAAGTCACGTGATGAGGGGAGAACAAGCATTGATCAGAAGCTGTCACCACCAAGGACATTAGCACTTTAAAGACTCGGCCCCATAAATGCCAAAGAGAATGACCAATCAACTGATGACAGTACTACGATAGGAAAGCCACAATGATGCCATAGTAGAATTTTTATGAAGAATCAGAAGAGAAGGGTAAAATGGTTGCAACAAAAAGAGCTGAAGGTACTAAATTATGAAGCTAAGGTTGATTGGCCAAGGGTCAAGAGTGAATGGTGAATTAAAGATAAGGCCAATAATGATGACATGAGATATAGAGGGGTAAACATGGTGTTTTTTCTCCCTGCGGAATATCTGGACACTCCCGGTAATAATGATGAACAAGCCGAGGCAATAGCTCAATTGGTGTTGATGCCCCAATCGGTGACATTCGACAAGCCAGAGGACCCTGGGCATCGGCACCTGAGACTTATTTATGTTAAGGGACTGGTCAATGGAAAGCCGATGTCCAAAATGATAATAGACAGAGGAGCAACCGTCAACTTGATGTCATATGCCACCTTCCGGAAGTTGGGGGAAGGACCGAATGACCTCATTAAAACCAATATGGTGTTTGGGACTTCAGTGGTAACTCGTCAAAAATGATGGGGGTGCTGAATGCAGAATTGATGGTTGTGAGTAAAATAGTGCCGACCACGTTCTTTGTCATAGAGGGAAAAAGGATCCTACAACTTACTGCTTGGGCGATATTGGATTCATGCCAATTGTTGCGTCCCTTCAAGAATGCATCAAAGCCTCGTGATGTGGGTCGGCGATCAAGTGGAAATTGTCTCCACCGATAAATCGATTAACGTGACAATTGATGATTTATCGGTATGGGAAATGGAAAGAGTCGATTGTCTATCAGATAAAGCCTAGGATTTGTTATTTTCTTGAGGTGTCAAGCAATGAAGTCAAACTAGTTAGCCATGAACGGCCCAAGCTCACCCTGTTAAGATAACATCGATGAATTAGAGGGTAAACTCGATCAGGGCTTCGTTGCAACCGATGAACTACAAGAGGTAGATATCTGACATGATGATAGACTGATGCCAACTTTTGTAAGTGCTCAACTTCCTGATGAAATAAAAGATGAATTAATTGTGTTATTAAGAGAATATTAGGATCATTTTGCATGGGAATATCAGGAAATGCCAGGTTTAAGCCGATTGATTGTACAACATCGGCTCCCAATAAAGAAGGGATATCATCTCTTTTAACAGTCACCTCGGCGATTCAAGGCAGATATATATCCAGATATCAAGGCCGAGGTAACAAGATTGTATGATGTAGGATTCATAAGGCCATGCCGATAGGTAGAATGGGTATCGAATATCGTGCCTGTATGGAAGAAAAGTGGGAAGCTCAGGATATGTGTTGACTTCAGAGATCTAAACACGGTGACCCCAAAAGACAAATACCAAATGCCGATCAGTGGACCTATTGGCGGATACCGCATCAATTCACAAAATTATCAGTTTCATTGATGGAAATGCAGGGTATAACCAGATTATCATGGTGGACAACGATATCCATAAGACAGCTTTCCGGTGCCCAGGCACCATCAGACTTTTTGAGGGTGTGGTGATGACCTTCATCTTGGAAAATACCGGAGCTACTTACCAAAGAGATATGAACTACATCATCCATGATCTAATTGGCCTATTGGTGGAGATATACATAGATGACGTCATCGTAAAATCAAGCGATACACAAAACCATGTGGTCGATCTACGTCATGTTCTGGAAAAGGCCCGAAAGTATGGATTAATGATGAACCTGGAGAAGTGCGCTTTTTGTGTATCGGCTATAAAATTTATAAGCTTTATTGTACATGAGAGAGGGATTGAGATAAGCCAGCGTTGCATTGAAGCAATCAAAAACAATAATCCCCCTATCGATATTACCAAGCTACAATCACTAATAGGAAGATAAACGTTTTGAGAAGTTTTATATCTGACCTTTCAAAGAGAATGGAGTTGTTCACACCACTACTAAAGTTAAAACCTGGCCAGGAATTCATATTTGGTGAAAAGCAACAAATGACATTTGATGAAATCAAAGAATATTTGAGCTCACCAACAATGTTGATGCCACCACAAAAGGGGATTCCATTCAGGTTATACCTATCAGCCGATGATAAAGTCATTGGATCGGTCCTGGTACAAGCGATCGATAAAAAGGAAATAGTGATTTTTTATCTCAATAGAAGATTGTTGGACACTGAAACCCTGATACCACACAGTGGAAAATCTATTTTTATGTTTGTACTTTTGGTGCACCAAGTTGAGGCATTATTTCCTATCAGCGGAGTGCAGCAAAGTATGTAGGTTCGATGTCATCAAGTACTTACTATTAGCCCCGGTGTTGAAAGGGCATATCGGAAAATGGGTGCTTGCCCTTACCATATTTGACTTAAGATATGAATCGACTAAAGCAATAAAAGGGCAAGCAATAGGCGATTTCATAGCCCAGCAGAGATCTATGTAAGTAACTTATGCTGAGCCGACGCCATGGACTTTATTCTTCGACGGATTGGTGTGTCAGCACGGATGCACTATATGACTGGTAATCATTTCTCCTCAAGGGTGATATCATTTGGGATCACGTACACCATCAAGACTTTGTCAACGAATAATCAAGCTGAATATGAAGCAATATTAAAAGGGTTGCAGTCGTTGGTGGAAGTCGACGTCGATATGGTAGAAATATTAAGAGATTCCCTGTTGGTGATAAGACAACAATTAAGCGAATACGAGTGTAAAGATGATGTGCTAAAAGGTTACCTCGACCAATGTCAAGAGATGACGGCAGGTTTCAGAAGCATAACACTTACACATGTCCCGAGGGAGCAGAACACATAAGCAAATGATTTGGCCCACACGACATCAGGATACAAGCCGATGGCCAGATTGATCGAGGTGGAAATTGCAGAACTGGAAGTCGATGATTGGAGGTATGCCATTGTTACTTATTTAAAGAATCCTTCAACATCGGCACCAAGAAAGCTCAGGTACCAGGCTACGAAGTATGTGCTGCTTGATGAGGATTTATATTATCGGATGACGTATGGAGTCCTACTCAAGTGTATAAATGTTAAAGAAGCCAAAGTGGTGATGTGCGAGGTACACGATGGCGTATGCGGAATACACTAGTCAGCCTAGAAAATTAAATGATTTCTCTGGAGGGCAGGTTACTTTTAGCCGACCATGGTGGAAGATTAACGAGTAGCCAAAGCATTGACATCGGTCTCTATCAAAGGCACTTTGGGCTTATCGGATGGCACATCACGAATCTACTAAGGTGTCACCATATCAACTAGTCTATGGCCATGAAGCGGTACTACCTTGGGAAAATAACATTGGCTCAAAAAGGATAGCTCTACAGGACCAACTCACAGCCGATGATTATTATAACTTAATGACATATGTCCTAGATGACATAGCGCAGATCCGATTGTGAGCGCTTGAAAGGATTGAGGAGAACAAAGCAAGAGTTGCTAGGAACTATAATAAGAATGTAGTGCCCAAGTCATTTGACAAGGGAGATCTCGTATGGAAACTTATCCTGCCGATCAGGTCTAAAGACAATCGGATCGGTAACTGGTCACCTAATTGGGAAGGACCCTTCCTGGTGCATCAAGTTGTTCCTGGTGGTGCCTATTTGCTTGATGGTTTAGAAGGAGAAGTGTTCAGCAAAGAATTGAATGGAATCTATCTACAGAAATATTTCCCGAGCAATTGGATAAATGACTAAGGATCTACATGGAATGCAGAAATATCTGATAACTAGGTTATCGCCTTTACGTGGATGATGGTAAAACATCGTCCTTAGACACGAGAGGATACAAGACAAGATCTGGGATCAATAGCAATACATTACGAAAGTATGATGGTTCAAAGGTTATACCGAAGGAATTGTACCCAAGAAAATTCTGGTTGGATCGAAAGTTCCGATTTGGAATCAAAAGTTACGATTTCTGAATTGGAAATAGAGAGCTCAAATTGGAAGTTCCGATATGGTATCAGAAGTTCCGATAATTTATTGTTTGCAAAACAGAGAGCTCAAATCAGAAGTTCTAACTTGGAATCAGAATTCCAATAATTTCTAAATTACAGACAAAGAGTTCAAACCGGAAGTTCTGATGTAGAGCGGGAAGAATTGGCATGACAGAAAGTTTTGATAAAGGTATCAGAAGTTCTGATTATTTCTGAAATTATAGACCAATAGTACAGATTGAGAGTTTTGATCCTAGGATCGGAAGTTCCAAGGTGGGCGAAACAGATTGGATCTATTAGGCCTTAGTGTGGATTAGGGCCAGGGGTCTGACCTCTATATAAAGAGAGGATGTGGAGGTCTTGGATATCAGATTATTCATTGTTTATATTATATCTAAACCCTAGCCACCAAAAAATTTTCCTCTCTTTCTTGATCTCAAGAGTTGAGATTTCTCCTGGATCTCATGAGCGGTGCTAGCACGTCGGTGTGAGATCAATCTAATCCTTATACACATGGATATCATGGAGGCACTGCTCCAATAGCGGCGCTCCTGGGCTTCTTCATGTGGACACAGCCGTCTTCACGGATTGGATCATCGAGGAATGGGCGGAGCGAGATGAGGATAAGTGAGGACGCGCTTCCCCAACATATTCTTCCACTGCACCTAGCATGTCTCACGTTAGAAGGTAATGATTCATGATCCCTCATGCGCTTGGTTCTAGAGCTTTGGGGCGAAAATTTTGAATTTGCCGAATAGCATAGCTTCACCATTCCCCAACAATGGTATCAGAGCTAGGTTAGTAGTGTTCGATCTAGATACCTCATGTATAGACATACGTAGTGGAAAAACAGATTAGATCTGTTTGTTTCCACAGAATAACGGAAGATTCCGATGCTTGCCAGATCGGAAGTTTTGATTCTTCATCGAAAGTTCCGATATTGAAAAAGATTCAATACAGAGAGCAATTTTGCTATCAGAAATTCCGATATTAGATCAGAAGTTCTGACTGATTGAAAGTTCCGATGTCGGTTTTTAATCGATACATAGAGCAATATTGTTGTCGGAAGTTCCGATTTCGAATTGGAAGTTGCAATCCAGTTCAGTCACTTGTAGATTCTTCGCCTAACTTTATTTTGCAGGAAATGTTGTGACTAGTATGGCCTTGTTAAATGTGATGTATGAGATGCATGCATTGAATGTCAATTAAATATGACCTATGTGTTATGATTATTTATAGCCCAAGGCTGGTGTACATTCATAAGACCTGCATGTCGATTATTGATGCTTTGGCTCATGTAACTAGTATATGTGCTATTCTGATTGGCTAGTACAGTTCCTTAAGTCCAGAAGCACACACTCACTGATGGGAGCGATGGAGATGGAGATCGCCATGCGAAGGGGCCATACTATGTCACAGTCAATGTGTTGTCTATGGTGCTTACTTATGTTCCTATCATACTATTCTTGGATGTTTCGTGCATGCTAGGGACGTCACCTTGCTAGAATAGTTTCCCTCAGAAAATCAAGTATTTGAGCTCATTCCAATAGTTGCACCCACCAAGGATCTCGATCATCGATAGTGGGTCTACCAAAGAAGGGTGCTATATTTTATCTTGACCAGTTGGGGTAGAAGTCAGACTTCCACATGCATAGTATTGGTTTGCTTAATGAGTCTATCAAAATGGTTTTGGGCCCTGGGGCATGGACTTAGACATTGAGAATTGGATGCTTGTTGAATGACAAGAGTCACATACAATGTGATTAGCAAAGTGTTGCTTACCTATGTCATATAGCTTCTAGCAATGATGCTAAAGCTCACTAGGAGTTAGAATGAATATTGATCTTGTGCCACTATTAGTTATTAGAGGGAAAGTGATTGCTTTTAAATAGTGGAACATCTTTTATAGGATAGAAGATAAACATTGCATAGTGTTCAAACTTGCATTTAGGTAGTGTTTGGTTTGACGTACGACGAGGAATGGAGCGGGCTGGTTTGGAACCATCTTGTTCGCCAAAAAAATCAGTACCACACGGTTCAACATCTACAGGGAATATTTTGTTTCTTAGAACAGTTCGGTTCCACTTGATTTCACACCATCCCTCGAACCAAACAGCAGTATCACCCCATATACAGGAACCATTCCATTCCGTTCCACCTCATACAGAGAACAAAACACTACCTTAATCTTTGTAGATCATGGCACCAACCACTACTGTTAAGAGCACTTTACTTTTGAATTTGCGATCTATTCTTGAACGAGAGAAATTGTTTGGAACAAATTTTATGGATTGGTACAGAAACTTGAGAATTGTTTTCAAGCAAGAGAAAAAGATTATGTTTTAGAGGAATCCCACCCTGATGAACTAGGGGAACATGCTTCTGTAGCAGATAAGCGTGCTTATGAGAAGCATGCTAGTGATTCTATGGACGTTAGCTGTCTGATGCTTGCTTGGATGTCCTCTGAGTTTCAAAAACAATATGAGGAAAGAGATTAAGCCTCAATGGCATGTTTTAGAACTAGGCAAGGGCCGAGAGATAGAATGTGTCTAAGGCCTTGTTTGGGAGTAGGTTGGCCAAACGAAGCCTAGTGATTCCTCATGGTATCAAGATGACTGGTTACATTGATACTCTAGAGACATTGGGTTCTCCACTGGTTCCATACTTGTCCATTGATGTGATTCTCCAATCGCTCCCCTTGAGCTTTGAGCCATTCATTATGAATTACAATATGGTTGGACTGGAGAAGACACTAGCCGAGTTGCATGGTTTGCTTAAAACTGTTGAGGATAGTTTCAAGAAATCTCCCAATCATGTGATGATGGTTTAGGAGGACAAAAAGAGAAAGATGAAGGGCAAGGTGAATACTTCAGATATGATCTCTAGTGTGAAGCCTAAACAGACTGGAAAGTCCAAGTTGGGTCCTACTAGCTCTAATGTTTGCCACCATTGCCATAAGCGTGGGCATTGGAAGTGCAACTGCAAGGTGTATCTGGAAGAACAGAAGAACAAGAAGGGAACTATGACTTCCACTCCAAGTATTAATGTTATTGAAATTAATCTTGCTACTAGTCCAAATGATTCATGGGTATTTGATACAGGATTGATGATTCATACATGCAAATTGTTGTAGGGGCTGAGTAGGTCAAGAAAGTGTGACAGTGGTGAATTGGATGTTTGCGTTAGAAATGGTGCAAAAGTTGCAACATTAGCCATTGGCGTTTATTCACTATTGCTACCTTCAAGATTAGTTTTGGAGTTGAATAATTGTTATTTCATTCCCGCCTTAGGCAGAAACAATATCTCTTCATGTTTAGAAGAAGATGGTTTTGAATTCGTAATAATGAACAAGTGTTGTTCAATATTTTTCAATGACATGCTCTATGGTGTTTGTCCATTAGTGAATGGATTGTATATTCTAAGTCTTGAAGATGCACATATTTATAACATTAGTACAAAGAAACAATGACTCAATGATTTGAATCCTACCTACGTATGGCATTGTCATTTGGGTCATATCAACGAGAAGCACGTGCAGATGCTCCATAGTAATGGACTTTTGGATTCATTTGATTTTGAATCATATGACACATGTGGGTCTTGCTTACTTGGCAAAATGACAAAGACACCGTTCACTGGTCAAAGTGAGAGGGCGAGTGAGCTATTGACCATTGTACATATTGATGTATGTGTACCAATTAGCCGTGTCGCAAGAGGTGGTTTTCAATACTTTATCACTTTTACTGATGACTTTTAGAGATATGGTTATGTCTACTTAATGAGGCATAAGTGGGAGTCATTTGAAAAGTTCAAGGAGTTAAAAAATGAAGTACAAAATCATACGGGCAAGACAATCAAATTTCTATGATCTGATCATGGAGGTGAATATTTAAGCCATGAGTTTAGTGATCATCTGAAATAGTGAGGAATTGTTCCACTGTTTACTCCACCCGGCACGCCCTAGTGGAATGGAGTGTCCGAGCAGAGAAACCGTACTTTGTTGGACATGGTTCGGTCTATGATGAGTCATGCTAATCTTCCATTATATTTTTGGGGACTCACTTTAGAAACTGCCACTTTCATGATAAATAGAGCTCCATCTAAGTCAGTAGAGAAGACGTCATATGAGATGTGGTCTGGGAGGCGTCCTAGTTTGTCTGTTCTAAAGATTTGGAGTTGTAAGGTGTATGTCAAACATTTGACGTCTTACAAGTGCTTCTTTGTGAGATATCCTAGGAAAAACCAAAGGATAATATTTCTATAATAGAGAAGAGGGGAAAGTGTTTGTCGCTCGGAATGGTGTTGTTGGCGTAGAAGGCTAGACCAACAGGTTTCAGAGATGCTTTTGAATAGGAGATTAGGCACTGAGCCATATTCTTGGATCAAGAGTATTTTGTCCTTACAATGCGGAGAGGGGGGAGTATTTATAGTGGAGCACTACAGTGGCCTAATACTTCCAAAACCTCTAACAGTAGTACTACATGCAATGTCCCTATTGTACAGACAAAGGGTATAGCCCTGACAGCCTATCAGCGGCTCTGGGCACAGCTGCAGTGTTAGTCACTACACAAGCGATAACGATCCTGCCACCAGACCAGCTTGACCGGACTGGTCTTGGTCTCCCGCCATGGTGCCGAGGCCGCAGCGCCTTCCAGAGATGCCCCTGCAGCCTTCGGTCAGCTCCCTAGGCTCGGACGCCTCCTAGATCTCTAGTGTGAAGCCTAAACAGACTGGAAAGTCCAAGTTGGGTCCTACTAGCTCTAATGTTTGCCACCATTGCCATAAGCGTGGGCATTGGAAGTGCAACTGCAAGGTGTATCTGGAAGAACAGAAGAACAAGAAGGGAACTATGACTTCCACTCCAAGTATTAATGTTATTGAAATTAATCTTGCTACTAGTCCAAATGATTCATGGGTATTTGATACATGATTGATGATTCATACATGCAAATTGTTGTAGGGGCTGAGTAGGTCAAGAAAGTGTGACAGTGGTGAATTGGATGTTTGCGTTAGAAATGGTGCAAAAGTTGCAACATTAGCCATTGGCGTTTATTCACTATTGCTACCTTCAAGATTAGTTTTGGAGTTGAATAATTGTTATTTCATTCCCGCCTTAGGCAGAAACAATATCTCTTCATGTTTAGAAGAAGATGGTTTTGAATTCGTAATAATGAACAAGTGTTGTTCAATATTTTTGAATGGCATGCTCTATGGTGTTTGTCCATTAGTGAATGGATTGTATATTCTAAGTCTTGAAGATGCACATATTTATAACATTAGTACAAAGAAACAATGACTCAATGATTTGAATCCTACCTACGTATGGCATTGTCATTTGGGTCATATCAACGAGAAGCACGTGCAGATGCTCCATAGTAATGGACTTTTGGATTCATTTGATTTTGAATCATATGACACATGTGGGTCTTGCTTACTTGGCAAAATGACAAAGACACCGTTCACTGGTCAAAGTGAGAGGGCGAGTGAGCTATTGACCATTGTACATATTGATGTATGTGTACCAATTAGCCGTGTCGCAAGAGGTGGTTTTCAATACTTTATCACTTTTACTGATGACTTTTAGAGATATGGTTATGTCTACTTAATGAGGCATAAGTGGGAGTCATTTGAAAAGTTCAAGGAGTTAAAAAATGAAGTACAAAATCATACGGGCAAGACAATCAAATTTCTATGATCTGATCATGGAGGTGAATATTTAAGCCATGAGTTTAGTGATCATCTGAAACAGTGAGGAATTGTTCCACTGTTTACTCCACCCGGCACGCCCTAGTGGAATGGAGTGTCCGAGCAGAGAAACCGTACTTTGTTGGACATGGTTCGGTCTATGATGAGTCATGCTAATCTTCCATTATATTTTCGGGGACTCACTTTAGAAACTGCCACTTTCATGATAAATAGAGCTCCATCTAAGTCAGTAGAGAAGACGTCATATGAGATGTGGTCTAGGAGGCGTCCTAGTTTGTCTGTTCTAAAGATTTGGAGTTGTAAGGTGTATGTCAAACATTTGACGTCTTACAAGTGCTTCTTTGTGAGATATCCTAGGAAAAACCAAAGGATAATATTTCTATAATAGAGAAGAGGGGAAAGTGTTTGTCGCTCGGAATGGTGTTGTTGGCGTAGAAGGCTAGACCAACAGGTTTCAGAGATGCTTTTGAATAGGAGATTAGGCACTGAGCCGTATTCTTGGATCAAGAGTATTTTGTCCTTACAATGCGGAGAGGGGGGAGTATTTATAGTGGAGCACTACAGTGGCCTAATACTTCCAAAACCTCTAACAGTAGTACTACATGCAATGTCCCTATTGTACAGACAAAGGGTATAGCCCTGACAGCCTATCAGCGGCTCTGGGCACAGCTGCAGTGTTAGTCACTACACAAGCGATAACGATCCTGCCACCAGACCAGCTTGACCGGACTGGTCTTGGTCTCCCGCCATGGTGCCGAGGCCGCAGCGCCTTCCAGAGATGCCCCTGCAGCCTTCGGTCAGCTCCCTAGGCTCGGACGCCTCCTGGATTCGGATCCTCAGCCGAGGGCCTTTGAGCCCCGGATCTCGAGCCGAGGTGGGTTTCCCCACCTCCTCCATTCTGGATCGGTGATGAGGACATCACTTCACATGATACACACATGGAGCCTCCACCTACAATTCAATTACTAGGACCAATCACACGCGCCCGTGCCCGTCGCTTGAACCCTGAGGTTAATTCTTTCCTTAGTAACTATGTTAATATTTGTTTGGACGGGATGCTACTGAATACTAGTGATATTTTGTTGCTTAGGAACATGGGAGATGGAATAGAAGAGTTGGAGTTGAAGACGGAGTCGCACGGATGTTTTGAAGTCAAGATTTCGCTGGTTCGGACTACATCGACCACCATGCACCAAAATGGGCATAACTTCCTCATACGAAGTCCGATTGGCGCGTTCTTGGACTTTTTGGAAAGCTAAGGAGAAGAAGGATCGTTTGCCGTTGGTTTCGTCTCATTTGGAGTCTCGAGTCGACCTGTGTGTTTAAAACAGTCCTGCGTGACAGAACTGGGCCGAGTCTATACGTCTTCTGGGCCGAGTTTATCCTTTACCTAGCGGAAGATCGGGAGCAGTCCCCCATCAGTTGACATAGATAAACTTGGGTTGGTGGAGAATCTCGACGTTGGCGATCCAAGGCTCTGGTCCGACGGATCAAAACCTTGCAATCGTTACACCACTGTCTCCGTTGGTTATCAACCACGCAGAACGCGATTGACCTCGCCACGAAGGCTAATTCCTGCAAGCGAACCGAAGAACACAAGCAAGAACAGGAAGGATACAAATCGAATGCCAAATCACAGACAAACGAAGATAAGGTGAGGTTTCACAAACGCCAATGCAGCAGCCAATCGGTCCGGTGCAAGAGGCGGGATCTAAACACAACAGTGTAGATGCAAACAAAGCAAAATCTAACCCTAAAGGCGGCTGGAGTGAATATATAGGGCGTGGGCAGCCTGTGGAAGGTGAACAGACTTGGGCTGTGGGCTAGAAGACGTATAGACTCGGCCCAGTTCTGTCACGCAGGACTGTTTTAAACACACAGGTTGACTCGAGACTCCAAATGAGACGAAACCAACGGCAAACGATCCTTCTTCTCCTTAGCTTTCCAAAAAGTCCAAGAACGCGCCAATCGGACTTCGTATGAGGAAGTTATGCCCATTTTGGTGCATGGTGGTCGATGTAGTCCGAACCAGCGAAATCTTGACTTCAAAACATCCGTGCGACTACGTCTTCAACTCCAACTCTTCTATTCCATCTCCCATGTTCCTAAGCAACAAAATATCACTAATATTCAGTAGCATCCCGTCTAAACAAATATTAACATAGTTGCTAAGGAAAAAATTAACCTCAGGGTTCAAGCGACGGGCACGGGCGCGTGTGATTGGTCCTAGTAATTGAATTGTATGTGGAGGCTCCATGTGTGTATCATGTGAAGTGATGTCCTCATCAATCGGGGGCCCTCTTCTGAAGGGGGTCATATGCCGTTCGGCCTCCGTATTGTCCTGCTTCAGAGCCACTGGCTTCGCTGGTCACCATCCTGTGGAGCCCCTTCCTCGAAATTTACTCCGTGTCCTTCACGCCACTAAGCACTATCGGGATTATCGGAGGTCGAATCACTGCGTGGTTCTGGTAAAGTGGACGCCTAAGCCTGGTGGGACTTGGACGGCCGTGGCAGACGAACCGTCTCCCCCGATGCCGTGAAGCCTGCTCAGGGCGGTAGGCCCGAGAACGGTTTTAATGCCGCTTCCACTCGTTGCATGTTGGCGCTTGGGAGGACTTGGACCAGCGGGACATTAAATGGACCCGACGCCGACTAACGCTTATAAATCCTTCTCTTTGGCCATGGCCTGTCATTCTCCACCGTCTCACTAGCCACTCCCATGCCCTGCATCCACCTGCTTCTTTTGCGCCCGTAACTCTCAGCCCCATCTTCCCTCGGCCATTGCCTCTAGGAATGTCAAGAGAGAGAGTGCTCCCTACCGTGGTCGACCCTCAGTTCCTGCAACACCAAGCGGCCGTGGTTGCGGCGATGGCTCCTAATCCGACTGAGACCCATGACCCTCGAGAGCTCCGCCTAGCATAAGAAAGGTTCCGAGAGCAGACCTTGGAGTTGGGGAAGTCGGCCTGCACGGATAGGTTGATTGCGCTGGCAGTCCAGCACCTGCCTTTTCCCCGGCGTGGAGACCAGGAAGCCAGGGCTAGAGAGCATCCCTAGAACCGCGCGAAGGAGAGGTCGTTGTCTTTGAGTCATTCTTTGACGCGGGGCTCAGATTCCCTCCCTCAGAACTCTTGGCGGGAGTCCTCAACGCATTCCACCTCGAACTGTGCCAAGCTATCTCCAAACGCGGTGGCCCGCCTCGTCATCTTCGAGTGGGCCATGTGGGCGGACGGTTAAGAAGGACAAGCGGAGGTCTTCGCGAAGATGCACGAAGCGTGCTGCTAGCCGAAGAAGAAAGGGGGCCTAGTGCAGGTGTACGAAAGCATCAACTTCCAACTTCGGAAGAAGTATGCCAACTTTTTCACTAGAAAGGCCATCAACGAATAGCGGTATTCTCAATGGATACGTCGTTGGTTCTACGTCTGAGTGGGGTTGGACTCTGGGCTGGCCGAGCCTCCGTGCCATATCTGGTTCCAGAGGGAGGAGAACATCGAAGTCAATGCCGACTCAGTCTCTACCCGCATTCGGCTCCTCCATATCGTCACCCGTCGGATGAGCATGCGGGATCTGACGGAGGAGTTCATTGCTCAGGATGAATCCGCCTTCAGAGGAACTCTCTAATTCACTAGGTTCGATCGCTTTTCCCTTCCTGCAACAAGTATCTCACAATTTCGGGGGTCAGCGGCGGTATTAAGTACTTATCTCGACTTGTAGTGTCCCCGTGAACAAGATCCCCGAACAGGTGGTTTGAATTGCAGAGAAGATTCTCGGAGCTCCCACTTTGACCAAATGCAAGCGGAGGATAGAGCTCATGGGATCTTGGGACCAGTTCAACCTGTGTGTGGGGTGTGCTCAAGATACCTCCCCCGCGCCTTTTGGAAGAGGACGCCCTGGGTCCGGCTTCGAAAAAGAGAGTGGCGGACCCCGATGCTGCGGAATCCTCAAAGCGCCCTTCGAAGAAGAGGACTACGAAGGGCCCGAAGCACCTTTCCCCGCTCCATTCCTCCGTTTCCAGCTCGGAGGGGGAAACCTTTAGAAGGGAGGCAGAAATAGAGCAAGATGACTCCGTGCCGGGTCCCGACACATCTCGGCCAAATCACTCGGCTCCCGGCAAAAGTGGTGGCGTCGGGGAACCGGCTTCGACAGACCCGCCTCAACCTCCCTGGGGTCTGAACCGAAGGGACACGATGCTGGAGCGAGGGTGCCCCCGCAGGCCACCTCCCCCTGGCCTAGTGTCGGAGGAGGTTTCCGCTAGCTCCCACGGTAGTCGGGAGGCGGATAGCCTAGACCTAGGAGGATTGACCTGACCCCCTAAGAGAAGTGGAGGGGAGTGCCAACGTTGCGTCTGAATTGGACCATTGTGTTAGTCGGCTCCCTAGTGAACTCGATGGGCAATTTCTTCTTTCGGCCTCGCTCCCTCACAACCACGCGGTTCTCAGATCCCCTTCCTGAGGTTGGGAATGAAGGTATGGAACTTGCACATGTCTCCTTCCTACTAGGCCATTTTCATTTGTCTCATTACCTTACGACTTACCTTGCTCATGGTCAGGTGCTTCAGTTCAGGCCCTGACCTCACTACCTGCGCCTTCCGGAGACGCCGCTGGTGCAGGAGCCAAAGCCCCCATAGATGCAGTAGAGCTCTCGGGGTCGGACGAAGAGGTGGACTCGAGGAGAACCCCCAGGGGTGCCGCCCCGTGGACCGAAGTTTGCCCGCCCATAGATCCTAGGCATGCGCGCACATGTGTGCCCCTCTTGGTTCCCTTCGTGGAAAGCTGGCCCAGACATCGCGGCGAGAACTACGCCCCTCCACCAGTCTTATTTGGGCCTTAGGTACACCGAGCTGGTGTCGGAGCTCGATCGCTCAGATGGGGCTAGCCTCGGCTTTGCTATTGAAAGCACAGCGAGCAAGGTAAACCTTCCCAATGCTACCGGCCAAGCCCCTAGCCCTTCCTTTGCCTCCATCTTACTGTTCACTTCATTGTGCGGAGATAGTCTCCTTACTGCAAGGGTCATTGGTGTCCCTCTCTACCGAATGGAGTCGTCATGAGCGTGAGGCCTCGAGGCTCCGCGACTGTGCCGAAGCTGCCGAAGGGGCTGCCTGGGAGCACGATGTCGAAGTGGACCGGCTCCACGTGCTGAAGTGGAGATCATCATCCTCTGCGCTCAGACCGCCGAGGTTGATGGGCTTCAGGATCAGGTAACGGAGGTCGATGTGCTCTGGGCTCGAGCTACCGAAGTAGAAGAGCTATGCGTCCGGGTCGTTGAGGGCGACGCCCTGAAGGCCCAAGTCATCGTGGTGGATGAGCTCCAGGTTCGAGCTACCGAGGTCGATGCGCTGAAGGCCCAGGTCATTGAGGTGAATGAGCTCGGGCTCGAGCTGCTTGAGGTCGATGCGCTTAAGGCCCCAGGTCACAGAGGTGGACGAGCTTCGCTCAAAGGTGGCCTGCCGCTGAAATCCAAAAGATCTAAGGGCTTATGCTGGAGTGAACCGTCACGGATCTCCTTGCTAGGAACGAGGCGGCGGAAGAGGCTTTTGTACCGCAGGTTCCTGTAATAGAAACTTTCATACCCATCAATAAAGGAAAGTTGTTTTCTGAAAATCACCTAGGGTTTCTGTGACACTTGTGATCCCGAGATCGAGATACTTGATGGGGGCGAAGCCCTTCGGCACTAGTGGGCCATCTTCAAGGCCCTTAGGGCCAATAGTCACGCGCGCTTCAACGTTCCCCGAGACGACAATGGACGCGTTATTCCTGAAGTCCTGCACGAAGTCCTAGATTTTGTCAAGGAAGAAGAGAAAGGGAAATGTGCCCCTTCGTCGTCGCCCAAAACAATGGACTAGTCCGACCTAGAGACTGATCTCGGCGATCCGGAGTCCAGAGACTAAGGCCTGCGTAGTTGGGCGCAGCTTCAAGATGAACAGAAGGCTCTTCGGGCTCAGAAGAAGGCCGAAAAGAAGTAGAAGAAGGAGGAAAAGAAGTGCTCCATCCGCGCGGCTCCGAACGAACGAACTGGGGAGATTTCAAGGGGTCCGGGCAACCTACAAGACCGGAAAGGCTTCCGGTTCTTACTTGGTCTAGACGATGAGTTCTCGTAGCTCGAGTTTGCAGTTCGATCTTGTAATAACTAGTGTTCACTTGCTACTATGTTCCCTACGAAACTGTTTTATGTTGCTAGTGGATCTTGATCGCTTCCCTGTCTACTCCCCCACCACCTCCTTGTGGGTAGGTGAATTGTCCGCTGGGCGCAATGCGTTAGATCTTAGAATCAGGATCTAGAAACATCACGCTTTTGCTTTGAACAAGGACTCGAAATCCAACGTAAGGCACTGAACACAGGGTGCTTCGAGCCGGAGCTTGGGACCCGAATATGGTTTTGTGTTCTACCTTAATGGAGGCACAATGAGTTGGAATAGTTACAAGCAAGAGATGGTGGCTGATTCTACGACAAAAGTTGAGTATATGCAGCTTTAGAAGCTACAAAGGAGGTCGTTTAGGTCACAAAGTTTGTTTTTGAGCTGGGTGTTATCCCTAGTGCATCTAGTCCAGTGGACCTCTATTGTGATAATAGTGGTGCCATTGCATAGGCCAAGGAGCCAAGGTCACACCAAAAGTCCAAACATATACTTCGGCTATATCACCTAATCCAAGAGATCATAGATAGAGGTGATGTGAAGATTTGCAAGGTGCACACGGATTTAAACATAGCAGATTCATTTGACAAAACCTCTTCCACATCCCAATCATGAGGCGCACCTGAGCACCATGGGTATTAGATACTTGCAGTGAGTGAGTCATGTATATGTGGAAGATATTAGTAGTGTCTATGCTAATGTAAGAGGATAATTGTTTTCCTTGTTCCTTGAATAAATGTCATTTACATTTAATTAATGAGTTGTCGACTTGTTGTATGAGACTATTTGTTTTACAATGATATTGTTCAAAAAGGATCTCTGATCTTGTCATCATGTGGGACAGTGATGATACATAGATTAGCACATCAGACTGATTGATGATTACATTTCACAAATCATAGACATAGAGATGTCAAATAAGTGATGTGAACACATGTTGGAGAACATGGTGTTTGATAGACCTACTTGAGATACTCTTGGGATTGTTATTGTAATGTGCCATCGGTTATCATCACAAATGGTGTACCTACAGAGTCCTCAGACCTAAGATCGTCATTTGATTCTAGAATGTGTAGCGACCCACTTAGATGCTTCCTAATGCTATTTCGTAACTGCGTAGTCATAAGGGTTGTTTTCAGGTGTGTTGTGAAACTTGTCGTGGGATGTGAGCAGTCAAGATGAAATTTACCCCTCCTAATAATGGGAGAGACATCTCTGGGCCCCTTAAGGTAGTCAGATTGGAAAAGTGCATGTCTGTGCCACTATGACTAAAGAGTAATCCGTTACTTGATCGAGTGAAATGTTGAGTTGTCCAAAAAGGGTGGCATGAGTCTCGCCTTAAGATTGACTGATGTTGTGTGGTAAAGGGACTAGTGCGTGCGTATATCAAGGTTCAATGAAAAATTGATTTTGTATGCTTTCGGGGGTCAATATGTGCTTCTAGGTACCGTTTTTGATTAGTGAGCCAGAAAGGGTTTGTGACGAGCAGTCGCTAGTGTATGAACCTATTGGGTCACTCCCTTAAGGGGATGGATAAAGAAACTTGCAAAGAATTTGTTCTTGTGCAATTGGGAGATCGAAGGAAGTTTCCCCAATAAAATTCCGGTTGGATCGAAAGTTCCGATGTGGAATCGGAAGTTCCGATTATTTTATGAATTGGAAACAAAGAGCTCAAATCAAAAGTTCTGATATGGTATCGAAAGTTCCAATAATTTATTATTTGCGAAAAAGAGAGCTCAAATCAGATGTTCTGATTTGGTATCGAAAGTTCCGATAATTTCTAAATTAGAGATAGAGAGTTCAAACTGAAAGTTCTCATGTGGATCGAGAAAAATTTGCCTGATCGGAAGTTCCGATCATTTTTGAAATTGTAGATCGAGAGTCCAAAATAGAAGTTCCACTCCTAGGATCAGATGTTTTGATGTGGGCGAAACATATTGGATCTATTGGGCCTCAATGGGGATTAGGGCCAGGGGTATCACCTCTATATAAAGAGAGGAGGAGGTCTTGGACATCAGATTATTCATTATTTAGATTAGATCAAAACCCCAGCCACCAAGAACATCTCCTCTCCCTTTCTAGATCTCAAGAGTTGATATTGAGATTTCTTTCGGATCTCATGAGTGGTGCTAGCACACTGGCATGAGATCAATCTCATCCCTATACATGTGGACACTGTGGAGGCGTTGCTCCAATAGCGGCGCTCATGGACATTCTTCATGTGGACACCACCGTCATCACCGATTGTATCACGTAGGAACAAGCAGAGCGAGATGAGGATAAGAGAGGACACACTTTCCCAACATCTCCTTATGTTGCACCTAGCGCAGTCTCGCGTTGCAAGGTAACAATTCATGATCCCTCACACGCATGGTTCTAGGGCTTTGGGGTGAAAATTTTGAATTTTCCGGCTAGCGTAGATTCCCCATTCCGCAACATATACAACATTCGGTAGTACAATAAAAATAATTCAAAGAAGGGAGCGACCGATCGCCTCGATCGCTCTCAGTCATATGGCATCAACACTCTGGAGTATATCCCGATCCTCAACATATGAACTGGGGATGGCCTTGATGGCATGACGGTGGCGTTGCGCGTGGTGAACGACACTAGCGAGACGACGCTCCTAGCACTACAAGAAAACATGGAACTTCCATCGGCCAAAGCCAACGAAAGTTAGGGCAATACTGACGGAAGAAGCTAACTTCCGTCGGCAATACCCTAACTTCCATCAGCATTTGGTCGACGGAGGCATTTCGACGTGAGTTAGCTAACTTCCATCGGCCGCCAACAGAAGTTAACTAACTTCCTTTGGCCACGCCTAGCCGATGGAAGTTATCAGGACTTTTGGCCACGTTAGCAAAAATTCTTAACTTCCATCGGCCAGGCCTGGGCTGACATAAGTTAATGCTCCCTAAATTCCATCGGCTATGGTCAGCCGATAGAAGTTAATGCCCACTAACTTCCGTCAGCTAACCATAGCCAATGGAAGTTACCAGGATTTTTTTCTGGTTCTCCCATTCACATTCACATCCAACCACAAAATCACAAATTAGCATTCACATATCCAAAACATAATCACACATTCACATTAGGGCAATCTTAAGAAATATATAAAACTAGGGAAACATTATTAACTAACAATCCAACTCAAATAACCATTTAAACGCTAACTGAAGTAACTTAAGTAACAACATGTCAGGAGGTACCTCAGCTATAGGAGTACCAAATGGAAATAATAGTGGTGGGGCAGGCATCGGTTGGAACAAGCGACATGTCAAATCCATGTAGCTGGGCCATTTGCTATACATTTTATAATGCAATATGTTAGTTTTAAACCTATTGCTAAATGCTATATAGTTGTAATGCAGAAAACTAAACTTACTTGCATCATAGACTGCTGCTGTGCTAAGCAAGCGGCATAATACTCATGATGCTGCCTCATTGCCCCATCTCGCTGCCTCAATTACTCTGTCAGCTGAAGCACTTGCGAGTTTTCTTCTGAGTGGCGATGACTAGAGCTAACACTTGAGGGGCCATGTGATGACTAAGTTGACTAATAAGCTCTCACCTTCGTTGAGTCAATTATTCCATTGAACATAGACTACCTGCAGCATTGAATAAATTATTTACTATTACCATACCACACACAAAAACATTGAGAAACATCATGTCGCCATCCATGGCTCTTTCCACCTCCACTAGAGTACATGTCCATTGGGTCGATAGGTTGCCTCCGCCAATCATACTCCTCTCCATGGAGTTAACCATTTGTTGACCATATTGCGTCTGCAAAAAATCAACAATGCCGATTAGAGAGAGAAAAATGATGCAAACTCTTAAAATTGTTAACATCTGACCAAATGATCCGTGGCTGCTTGACTACACAATGTATCTGGATTTCAAGGATCTACTCTTTTATGACCACTTACGTAAACCTCGATGTCACTTGGCGCAACACCGGTTTTAGCTTTCCGTAGATATGAGTTAGTTGCATTACAATGTACATATAGATAAAGTGACAAGTGTAGGTCTTACCATGCGTTTAGCCAAGCAGATATGTCCATCGTCCCCATATATTTGCTTTGGATCTGTTCCACAACAAAGTCTTTTCTTTTCGGAAACATTCTTGAAATCACTTGAACACAATGTTTGCAGAATTCAAAGTAGGCATCTTCACGTTGTGCAAACCACAGAATCATCACCAGAACATATGTAAAGCTTCTACATTATCTGAAAATAAATCTCAAAAATCGAAGATCAAAAGAGTTAGAATTGTTTACCGAATGATATTTCTTCTCATTCAAGTATATTGATGAAGAACTCGTCGCCTTGTTCATTCATTGCCCTAATTTCTCCTTGTAGTAGTGATTGTTCGCTTGAATCAAGACATACGAAATTGAGTCCTTCACAACCTTATGTGCATTGTTGTTAAAGACAACAAGGGCATCATTATGGTGATTGCCCGTTTCTGGCAACCAAAAACATAACTTGAAAAGAATATACAATAAGAAATGCATTAATAATAGTAAACTACTATAACTCTAGAATTTTTGCGTTAAAACAAAAACAATGCATGAAAAAATTCATACCCATAAGTCATGAGACATTGTGCCTTGGGAAGTTCTGTAGTCCTCGTTAGGAGCAAACCGGTATTGGTCCAAGTTGTGCAGAGTTGCTGCTCACTTGTCGGCAGAGTCAACACCCATGGGTACTGAAGATGACACAGGTTACCCAATATCTAGTAAACCTACCTGACCCTTGAAGTACCGTAAAACCTAGAGTAAATTAAAGATCTAGAAATACATAATAAATAAAGTCAATAAACTGAAATAAATTTTTGGCAGTAAAGCAAAACACTAGAGTATGAGACATACCCATCACCTACAAGCATGATCTCAATCTTGTTTCCAACTGGAGGGGCTATAGTTGGGGCGACCGGGTGGCTCATCCTGAATCAATGTGAGGATGATGCAGAGCTTGAAGCCTCCATGTCGACCTGACCTGCACCATCCAAGTCGCCCTGCCTCGCACCGTCCGTATTTGGCCTTGCACCCTCCGGGTCATCCACCTGCCCCGTACCCTCTGAAGCATCCTCTGCCTTGCACCCTCTGAGTCATCCCCCTGACCGGCACCCTCTAGGTCATTCTCTTCATCTCGTAAAATGGTATGAAAAACAATTAGTAATAGTTTATAACTAGCATAAATTAAATTTGAAGGTTACTTCATTTCTCTGAAATGCGATTGTTCGACCCCGCAAATCTGGGTCTACATATCTCTAGAGCTCTTGACGCTTGCTTGAAGAAACAATACTACCTTGGAATAGGGTGTCCTCCTGACTCGCCGTACTCTTTCCACTGAAAAGCTTCTTTGTGATGTCCTTCAACTTTTTCGGCATCCTATTGAAAACAAGAACAGATGAGCATTTATTAGTACAAAAAGATATAACTTATGAAAAAGAATGTAATATAAAATATATTTGGCATACACAATGTATGAAAACAATTACTTGTCAGTTATCATCAAAATTAGGATCAATTTGACCCCTTCTCCCCAAAGCACGCCATGTTACTTTTTTCTTCTTATGCCATTGTTTCCTTTTCTCGGGAACTGTTACATCATTACTATCACCACATAAAGAATTTTCTAGCGAGTCTGGCTCTACATTAAATGAACTCGACAATTCATCATCTTGGTAAACCTCATCGACCTCTCCAACCTCCAATTGGTAAGCAACATCACCAAGGGTCTGTAGACGTTCCCGAGGATTCACTTTGTACACTACCCACCAAGAACTCAATTTTTCACATGGGTACAACATAAAATACACTTACTCGACTTGGTGAGCAAGGACAAAATTAGTGCAACCATTTAGTTGTTTCGTGTGTTAGAATTCAACCATCCCAAATTGGTTTTCTCGAGTAACATGTTTGGATTCAAACTAATCACAATCGAAGAAGACTACTTTAAGCTCCTTATTCCTGCCAAAGTTGTACTCGATTATATTTTTGATGATTCTATAATACTTAGTTTCATGTCCTTAGGCATCAACGACCCTTGTAACAACTCCAGTATTAGTTGTTGCTGCCAGAGGTTGAGACACTTCAAAATTGGTTGAACGGAAGTGGAAACCATTCACATCATATCGACCGTAACTTTTGGTAGTAATACTTCCGTAAGAGAGCTATCGCAAGTCTATATGTACATTGCCAGCGAGCACACACTGCAAATCATACGAGTTTATAAGATAATTAACCTAATAGAGTAAAATATTACATGTCACAAAAGGTAAGTATTTACATGTTCTCTGAACCAAGTGAGGAAACTAGGTCCTCCGTTTATTCCTTCTCGACGCAGCTTATCTAATTGCTTCTCCATTGGTTGTTGACCAGACATCAATTATTTCGGATCAAACATACTATCATTATAAACAAATAGGTAAACAAACAAGCTATGAACCATCATTAGTAAAATATACAACTAAAAAGCATTCACTTACGTGAAATATTGTCCCATCTCTTCCATATTAGAGTACATGTAGAGAAAGTAATATGTCCATTCTTCCTGAGTTACATACTATGTTGTGGAGACACAAATAGTTATGCCCTTCCAATGAAAAATTTGAAGGTCACTACAAAGATTGTCTTCATCCACATGGTACCGCATAGTAGGTGTGTTGACATTGTGATGTTGAACAAAGTATACACTAGTGAAGTATACTTTCTCTTTCAATTTAAATTTTTCCGTGATGCAACCTTTAACTCTGGCCTTATTGCCAACCATCACTCTAAGCTTCTTATGGGATCTTTCAATGTGATACATCATCCTATATTGCACAAAGCCACCTACCTTAGCTTCATATGGAAGATGAACTAGTAAATGTTGCATTGGATTGAAGAATCGTGGAGGGAATAATTTTTCCAATTTACATAAAAGCATCGGTGTCTCTTTCTCCAACTTCTTCATCATCTCTTTCTGAGAAACCAAGTTGAACTGTGCCTTGGTTTCAAGACTGTGATGAGTGATTGGGAAGCTATGTTCTGGGCAAAGGGGTCCCTCCAAAGGGGTTCGAAGGATTTTACTAAAGGGTTTGGTGATTGCTTGTTGTAGCTGTGCAGCGGAGTGTGTACCGAAGGGTTCGGTACATTGGGCGGTAAACAAGAGTGTGTACTAAAGGTTGTTTAACAGAGAGGTCTTCGAGGTACTAGAAAACCTTTTGTACTTGTCGGTGGTCTGCAGGTGACTTCGGAGGCGATGGACTGTTCGCAATGAGTGAACTTGGGATCAAGCGGGAGGTTTGATGCCAAGCGAGCGGGGAGCCCAGTAACGAAGGCTGCGTGGGGTCGAGGTCGGTCCTCGAGTAATGGTGCACCAGGCAAAGGTAGAAAGTGTAGAGGGTGGCTCCAGCTGAAGGTTCCCCGAGGCAAAGTCCTCGGAGGCGAGGCTCTTCGAAGGGTGCTCAGGAGGAGTGACTTCGGACTATGTTGGATGAAGTCGTCAGCATTGAAGGCAAGGCGTTTGTAGTGTGCTCCGGATGGACGCACTCGAAGGGATACCTAACGAATATCTCAGAAGTCTAGGTGCATCGAAGGCATGGTCCGGATAAGGGTCTTCATAGGGTGTGATCATGGCTAAGACACTATGAAGGGGTGCTTATGGATATGCTTCATGAGGAGGCCTTGGATGTAGGGTATTCAGAAGGTCCTGAAGGTATTCCAAAGGTGGGGCTTCAAAGTGTGGCTGACTTGAGGTACTTCGGCCATTCATGGCTTCAGTACACGGATTGACGGAGTTCGAGCTGGGAGTAGCTGCGAAGCCATGGTGGTCCACTCCGGAGGTGATGGTGTGAAGGCTCAAGATCTTTGATGGCTTCGACTCAAAACCATCACTATATCGAAGATTGTCTTCGGTGAAGCAAAGGCCTTTGGGTTAGAAGCCTATCACTGAAGCTACTGCACACTTCGTGTGCGAAGGGGGCTTTAGAAGATTGGAAATGTGCAAAGGATGATCGTGTCTGCTCTACAAAAGCAGATGTTGTCTCCTGTGCGAAGCTGACAAAATAAGCCTCTAGAAAAGAAGACTACCATCTGTACCCCTGTGTCTGGATAAGACAAAAATAGTGTAAACCCTAGGGGTAAAGTAGTCTATTCGCATGACTGAGTAGGGCCTATAAACAGTGAAGGTTGGCTAAGTTGAGGCAACACTTTGAGCAGCCATTTTAGCACTCCAGAGCTAGCCGTCACACCTATGTACTCAGTCCTGTGAGTATTTTGTGTTCCTTATTCATGCAATGAAATTTTCATTCTATCTTTTGTCTATTGCTTGAACTTGTATTCCTGTTTTGCACTGCATGTATTGATTTCTCAGTGCTACTCTTTGTTCTGTTAGTACGAGTTTTTGGCTATGTTCCTTTGCAAACGAATTGTGTTTTCATTCTGTTCATGGTAGTGTTATGTTTTTCAGTGTATGTTTGCTTTGTGTAACACGGAGGCAAGTCCTCTCTTATTTCTAGCGAAGCACAAAGTGAAGTTGGTGGCGAAGCCCATTTTCTTTCGTCAGTCAAAGTATTTTGGGCCATTAGTTCTAACTATTTTTAGGACTTCGGAATACGAAGCCTAGTACTAGTTTCTAGTGCGGAGTATCAGGTCGAAGTCTTCAGAGGGAAACCCACTCATGCGAAGGGTGAAGTGCGAAGCCTGCTCGAAGGCACCTAGTGTGCGGAGCCTGCACTATCATAGCAGAGTTGTGTTTTTAGGTTTGTGGGTGTGAGCAAAGTCTTCTTGACTTCGAACTTTTACGCTTTGCAAAGCCTGGTTTCAGAGTTGTAAACTACCTCTGAACCAGACAACCGATGGGTGTGTTCGAAGCCTGTTCCACAGGAGACTGGGTATAAAACAGAAGGACAAGTTTTTGGCTGAATTTTTAAAAGCTCCCATTGACCCCCCCCTCTAGTCGCCCTTTCCAAACCAACAATTGGTATCAAAGCAGGTTAAGATCACCAGTTGACTTTAACCGGTTTTGTGATCTTTTGGCGACATGGATATAGTTAGTAAAATACCTCTGTTTGATGGGACTGATTTTGCATACTGGATGGTGCGAATGGAGGCTTACTTGCTAAGCCAAGGAAATGCAATTTGGGAGATTGTGGACTCACAATACTCCATCCCTAAAACCCGCACCACTCAAACAGAAAAAGATCAGTATAATTCTAACTCCAAAGCTAGAAATATAATGTTCATTGGTTTGAGTCAGAGTGAGTTTGATAGGGTTCAGTACCTAAGGACAGCTAGGGAGATTTGGACTACACTCACTATCTTAAATGATGGCTCTATACAGATCAAGGCCAGGTGCCGAAGCACATACAATCAATAGTATCAAGTGTTTGTGCAAGTGCCTAGTGAATGTATAGATGCCATGTTTTCTCGATTTGATGCAATAGTGAGTAACTTGCGATCTAATGGGACGCTTGCTTACAATGATCATGACAGGGCTATCAAGCTTCTTGATGCTCTTGATCGTAGCATATGGGAAGTGAAGATATCCAGCATTGAGGAGTCCACAGGTTATGACACATTGACCTATGATGAGCTCTTCAGCAAGCTGAAGTCCATAGAGATTGCCAAGACATCTCTTGCAGTGCACAGAAACCCCTTGCCACAACCTTCGACACTAGTTTCTGGCTCTAGCCGTGGCACCCCTACAGAACCAAGCACATCTGGCACTTGTGTTCTTGCCGGTGGTTTTGCATTGTCCTCCCTGGTCTCTGTCACTAAGGAGTAGGTGGATACTCTGGGTGATGAAGACCTTGCTCTCATTGCCAGAAGGTTCACCCGTTTTCACAATGAGAGACAAGGTCAAAGGAGAAGTGGTTTTAGTGGTTGTTTTGAGTGTGGTGATACTTCACATATCAAGGCCAATTGTCCTAAGCTCAAGAGGAGAGATGAGAGTGAGCAACCCAAATACCGCAAGAAGGAGAGAAAACCCTATGTGAAGGGTAAGCGTGACAAGGTAGCCAAGAGGGTAGACAAGGCTTCTTCCAGGGCTTTTGTCATGGCTCTCAGTGACATCGACACATCCTCATCTATGGAGTCGAGCTCTGATGAGGAGGAATAATCTCCTAGGAAGGAGGAGAAGAAGGAGAAGAAGGCAAGGGATTTCACCATTCCTTTGATTCATGGCCGACAACAGTCACAACGGCGATGAACTTGACTCATATGAGGTACCTCTATCCTATGATCAACTTTCAATTAAAGTAGATGAACTGAATGAAGTAGTTCTTGGTCAGGATAGATTACTTGTTCAGGCTGCTAGAGATAGAAAATACCTTGGAGTTAGGCTAGAATCTGTTTCTACTGATTATGCTATGCTTAAGTCTAAAATTGATGATGCTGAATGTGAATTCTACACTGTAGTCATGAGTGAGCTTGCTCAGTTCTGTTCTATGCATGCTCAAACTGTTGATAAGCTTAAAACATCACAGAAGTAGCTTTTGGTGGTGGAGTCTAGACCTATTTCTTCAAATGATTGTTCGAATTGTTCTTTATTAATTGATGGCATTAATTTAAGAGACAAGCATGTTAGGGAGGTAGAGGCTAGATTGGAGAGTGCAGAGTGTTCTAAGGATGTGCAGCCTGCTTTTCCCACATGCATCACCCTTAAGGACCAACTCAATTTTGCTAGAGGGCAAACTGAAAACCTTATGATTGATAATGAATATCTTCTTTATGTGGTTAATAAATGCACTGAGGGAATTGGTAGGATGGACTTGCTCTTGGCCAAGACCAAGATTTGTGCTGACAGGGCAGGATTAGCTATAGGATTGGGTTTTGAGAGGACTCCTTCAGGCAGTGAGAACAAAACTATTTTTATCTCACCCACTACCTTAGATAAAGAAAGAGCTCAGTTGGACACTCCATCAGCCAAAAAGCCTACCCAAACTCCAAAGAACACCACTCCCCCTGCTAAGAAAATTCCTCCCAAGAACCCTCTCATAAAACCCAAGGAGCTTGTGAGGATTGCTCCAATGACCCATGAGAATGACCCTAGGAGAGTGTTTCATTGTTTTTACTATCAGCGGGCGGGTCATTTGGTTGGGTTTTGCTATCGTCGCATCAAGGATGAGCGACGTTCGCAGGCATTGAGGTTCCAGGACATGCATTACCCACCTTTAGGTATGCATGAGTATGAGTTTTACTCACATCCTGTTTACAAGGCCCCCCAATCTTCTCGGAGAGGCTTTGCCCCTCGAGGTGTTCACCATGTTTCTTATGGTGCTAGACCTCGTGTTAGTGGCTTTGCGCCTCGATAGGTTGGGAGACCTCGTCATGCGTCTCGGTTACATCATGTAGGTAGACCTCACACTTTGCTTCACTCTATTTTACCCTGTGCGTAGACAGTCTACTTTTATTGTGCCTATTGCTTGCATCTCTTAGTGCTAGATGCCTCGTCATGTTTTCACTCACCCCAGCACTGAGTGATCGAGGTTCTCTCATTTTGTGTAGGCATCGGACCGAGGCTTGGACGACACGTGGATCATGGACTCTGGTTGTTCACGCCATATGACCAGCAATGCAACATGGTTCTCTAGTCTCACCACAACCAAGCAAAAGGAGCAAATCACCTTCGACAACAATCGAAGAAGTAGAGTGAAAGGTAAAGGTGTGGTAAGAATCAACTTGAATTTCACTCTCAAAGATGTTGCTTTGGTTGAAAATTTGGGATACAATTTGCTTTCTGTATCCCAGTTTCTTGATGAGGGCTTCGAAGTGCGATTTCATCGCGATACTTCGCAAGTACTCAATTCTGATGGCGTTTTGGTTTGTAAGATCTTTAAATTTGGGAGCGTTTTTGGAGCTGATTTTTATGAGTCATCTAGTTCTTCTCACTGCTTTGTTTCCCATTCAACTTCTGAGCTTTGGAAATGGCATAGGAGACTGGGGCATATGAGCTTTGAGTTGCTCACTCGACTGAGTGCCCTAGGACTGATCCAAGGATTGCCCAAGCTTAAGTTTGAGAAGAATTTGGTTTGCGCTCCTTGTCGACATAGAAAAATGATTGTCGCTTCACACTCACCAGTCACTATGGTGATGACTGAACAACCCGAAGAGCTTCTCCATATGGACATTGTAGGTACTTCTCGAGTTAGTTCTTTGGGCGGCAAGTGGTATGTACTTGTCATTGTTGATGACTTTCTCTCTACTCTTGGGTCTTCTTTTTAGCTAGCAAGGATGAAGTGTTTTCACACTTTTGGAGATTAGCTTTGAGACGTTTTACTTAACTCCCTAGTGCATTAAAATTCATTCGAAGTGATAATGGCACTGGGTTCAAAAAGTCTCTTTGTTGACTTTTGCATGGAGCATGGCATAGAACATCAATTCTCTGCTCCGAGGGTTCCTCAATAGAATGGTGTTGTTGAGAGAAAGAACCACACTTTGGTTGAGATGGCCAGGAAAATGCTCGATGAGCACATGACTGCTAGAAAATTTTGGGCTGAGGCCATAAACACTACTTGTTACATCTCAAACAGAATTTTCTTGTGCTCCATTTTGAATTTGACTTCTTATGAGCTGCGTTTTGGGAGACAGCCCAAAGTTACTCATCTTCGGGTATTTGGTTGTCGATGCTTTATCCTAAAACGTGGAAATTTGGAAAAATTTAGTCGTGTTATTCTGACAGGATCTTCTTGGTTTACACTACACATGGTCATTCTTATCGTGTTTTCAATCTGGAAACTAACACTATCATCGAGTCATGTTATGTGAATTTTGATGAATCAACCCCCTGTTTTAGCTCTTCTTATGAACAGGCCAATGAACATGATATGGAGCAGACCATCTTCGAAGACGAAGATCCCGAAAATTTCGAGGTTGAACCCTCTACTACCCTCGACATCGACCCCCGAAGCCGACCCCACTTCGATCACTTCGGCAAGATGCCCCGAAGCTACAACCTCGACATCGGTCATCTTCGACCATTCACCAGCACAAGTTGAGGGGTAGACTGTATCCCGCCATGAGGCTCCTCATCACATTCAAAGGATGCATCCTCCCGAGCAGATCATTGGTGAGCTTGATCAAAGGGTAACGCTGTTCTCATGCTCATTTCATTGATTTTGCTTTTGTTGCTTCTTTTGAGCCCTTAGAAGTAAGTTATGCACTTTCTGACTCTAGTTGGATCAATGCCATGCATGAGGAACTTGAAAATTTTGAGAGAAACCAAGTCTGGACTTTAGTTGATCCTCCACCTAATGTTCATTTTATTAGAACTAAATGGATTTTCAAAAACAAACAAGGGGAGAATGGGTTTGTAGTTAGAAACAAAGCTAGACTTGTGGCTCATGATTTTTCTCAGTTAGAATGGATTGATTTTACAGAAACTTTTGCATTTGTTGCTCATCTTGAGGCCATTAGAATTTTACTTGCATTTGCGGCATCCTGTGGTTTTAAACTTTATAAAATGGATGTCAAAAGTTCTTTTATAAATGGCTTCATAGGCGAAAATGTTCATGTAAAACAACCCTCAGATTTGAAAACCCTAAATATCCTCATAAAGTCCTTAAACTTCATAAGGCTCTTTATGGCCTCAAGCAGGCCCCTCAGGCTTGGTATGACAGACTTAAGTCTTTTCTGCTTGAGCGAGTGTATTTGATGGGATAAGTAGATAAAACCATTTTTACTCTCAAGCATGGCAAAGTGGGTAGAAGCAGAGCCCCTAACAGCTATCACTTCGAATAATGTAGATAAATTTTTCTGGAAAAATATCATATGAGCGAGTGTATTTGATGGGATAAGTAGATAAAACCCTTTTTACTCTCAAGCATGGCAAAGTGGGTAGAAGCAGAGCCCCTAACAGCTATCACTTCGAATAATGTACATAACTTTTTCTGGAAAAATATCATATGCAGGTTCAGAGTGCCTCGGCAGCTGACAGTTGACAATGGAACACAATTCGATGCAGAAACCCTTCAGGAAATTTTGTGAAGATCTAGGCATCCAATTATGCTTTGTTGCAGTGCGACATCCTCAGTCTAACGGAGCTGTGGAAAGAGCCAATGGTAATATTTTGTCAGGGCTGAATCGAAGAATAGTGGGATTGGCAAAAGGATTGTGGACCGAAGAGCTCCCGAAGATTCTATGGTCCATTCGGACCACTAAAACGAGGTCCACAGGTTTCACTCCCTTCAGACTATTATTCGGAGACGAAGCTATGACGCCAACGGAGCTCAAAGGAGGATCCCTTCGCAGCACCGAACCGGAAATAGAAGCATATAGACACTTCGCTGGATTTAACAGAAGAGACAAGACTTCGAGCTGTCGTCAACTTGTCAAAGTATCAGCAGCAGACGAAGACTTGGTTCGACCCAAAAGTCAAGATTAACGAACTTAAGCCGGGTCATCTTGTTTTGCGAAGTATTATAGCACTAGGGAAATTAGGAAATAAGTGGGAAGGTCCATACATAATTGTCCTGCTCAGGACGCCCTGGTTCTTTTAAGTTAGCTACTTTAGAAGGTGAAGAGCTAACGCATACATGGCATGCGGAACACTTAAAGCGATATTTCAGCATAGGGGCTCCTTGTAATCATTTGTAAACACCTTCTGAATTAATAAAGTTCATGGTTCAGATAATGCCTACCTCTCAAGCATTTCTTACTTCTAGTGGACTGCACTGGAAGGACGAAGTTGGCTGGGAGGGAAGTGTCATTAATTTGAACCAATTTTTCGGGCTTCGAACCACTTGTTCGAAGCTTTCGACGAGGTGGGAAAGTCACTGAAAAATGGATTTCGAGCCACCGGCTTGAAAGCATCCGTAAAAAGAGTCGAAGGAGACCAAATAATGAGGATTCCAAGCTTCGGCTTGAAAGCATCCGTAAAAAGAGTCCAAAGAGACCAATGCGAATTCCAAACCACCGGTCTGATAGCATTCGCAAAAAGAGCCATAGGAGGCTAAAACAAAACAGAGTTTGAGCTAATAAGCTTCGAACATCTGTGAAAAGAGTCCAAAGTGACCAATTGTTGGGGACATTAAAATGTTCAGGAAGCTTGTCCGAAGTGACTTCTTTCAAACAAAGGGTACTAAGCTATCAGTTTTACGACTACAAGTAGTCAAGCATTTTATAAGATTTTAATCAATCTTTAAGTTGCTGAGGGGCTCCGAGCCCCAAAATTGTACTCCTAAGTTTTTCTTTGTGCCTAACCATCTTCGAGTATAACGCGAAGTTGCTTACGCCCAAAGAGGGGCTGGGAAGTAGGGAGACAATTTTAAAAATCGATATTTATCATTCGAACAAATTACAATTACATCACGAAAAATCGGTGTCTATGCCGAGAAGGAATCGAAGACCCCTTCGATCTCTAGAGCTACTGCTAAGGTTGGAACGACTAGTCCCAGAGCCGGGAGTTCTAATAACTTTGTGTTTAACTCTTCTACCTCCCTTCGAAGCTCTAAAATCTTTCTGTTCTTGTTCAAGTTCAGCCCAAGTTCAAAGTCGTTCGGGGCTCCTTTTCCAGCTTCGAAGTTCTTCAGGTTTTTTCCCTTCATCTTCAGCAATACTTTCATCCTCAGACCATGCAATGTCTTCAGAAGATGAAGTTTCCATGTTAACCTATTTTTCTTCCTCTTTAATATAAGATAGTATATCGTTACATATTTTCGGGCGCAATTGCACCAGAGCTATCTCGAGGAATTAAAAATCGAGGTCGTTTATGAAGTTTTAAAAGATCGAAGGTAGCCCATAGCAGGCGGAGTTCTTCGGTAATGTTTAACACTTCGACATCATCCATATGAGGTTGAGAAGCCTAAAAGCATGATAAGTAAATTTTCATTTATAATGTATGAAAGCATGATTTTTTACATAGTTGGATCCTAGAACAAAGCTAGACCTATGGGTTCGGCGGAGGCTGGCCGCTCGAGGCTTGCGACTGAGCTTGCTTCTAGTGTTGCCCTTCATCAATCCAAGCTTTGATCGCAGTGCGACCTTCGGCTCTCCATGAAGCTTGGAAGGCTTGCCAAGCTGCGGCCACGTCCTCAGAAGGATTAAGAAGCCGGTTTTCGTCGAAGGTAATGGGAGCCGCCCCCGAGTCCGGTGTTATCGATAATCCTAGATCTTCGTAGTAGCGAAGTACTCCGAGAGCAGCCACTTGGCTGGGGATTTCTCCATACCGAATGCCTGCTGTCTTCACCGTCTTCGCAACTCCTTCGATCATTTTTAACCATCGCAGTAGGGAGACATTGTCATTCGAAGGAAGTGTCCCAGTAGTACCGAAGTACTCTAGAACACCTAGGAGATGGTTCATGACTTCCGCAGCTACCTTCTCCAATTTCAACTTATCTTCAATTATAGCGTCCTTCGATGAAGTCAGCTCATCCACCACAGCGGAGAGCCTAGTTGCCTCCGTAGCCAGAGAACTCTTCTGGCTAAGCAAGTTGCTAGCCTCCTCCATAGTTTTAGCCTCTTCTTCCTGGAGCCTAACAAGCTCAGCCCCTGCCGTAGCGTGCTCCGCCCGCATCTTGTCTATCTCTGCTCGAAGCACAATTTGTTCTGCTTCGAGCTTTTTATTCGCAGCTTCCAAGTTTTGTCTGGCCCTCCGCTCCACTGAAACCATTTTGTCTAAGTTGGAAACCCGGCCTTCGTAGATGTTAAGATTCCTCTGGAGAGCAGTAATTTCCTCCTGAAGGTGAAGGCTTCCGCGATCGTTCGAGACAGCCACAGCTCGGGCCAAAACTATTTGCTGCGAAGAATAAAAAGCAAGCTGAGAAATTATTTGTAGGTGAGATTAATTTTGTTTTGCAGATAATTCGTACCCGGTACGCTGCACGCTCCAAGGCGGCGTTGAGATCTGAACCCTCAGCTTCACTCAGGATGGCCACCAAGTCCGTTTCCCCAACTTCGCGGTTGGCTCGATCCAAAGGCTCGAGTAGGGCCTGAAGTACTGTCCTTCGCTCCAAGAAAGGAGCTAGGAGGGGGAGCATGGACAAGGCCCTCTGATCGTCTTCATTCGGCGAGGGGTCGGAGCGCTGCGCCGCATCTTCAGAGACCTCCGTAGATTGGCCCCCTTCTGTAGATTGACCCCCGTCTATTGATTCAGACGGAGTTAATCCCAAATTTGGAGCAGGGAAGGGGTCCATTTTGCCTTTACCTTTTCCAGGTCCCATGTGTGCGACCTCTGGAATCGGCGTCTGGAAGGTTGAGGTCCCAGGAATTGTATCCTCGGAGGAACCACTTCCATAGTAGCGGACCCTGCTGAGACAAAGGTATTATATATTGCATAATTTTGCAGGGAAAAGGAACAAAGGGATTGAGCGAAGTTTACCTCCGAAGTCTTGTCGACGGGTGAGCATCGGGCTGTGTTGGGGGAAAATATCTCATCTTCGGGGTTATTGCCGCAACAGCATGACAGCAGATAGTGGATTCGAAGGTTTCCAGACGTCCATCTTCGAAGATACCCTGAGTCAAGCTCGAAGTACGAAGATAGGCATTAGTTCGAAGTACATCTTCGAACTAAGGTTCTGCGAGATCTTTATTGCCAGCTAAGATGGAAGATTTATCTTTTATATCATTAGATTAGTCTTTTACCATTTTAGCCCTATCAAGGGTACCGAATAGTTTCCACTATGTCGGTTGTAATAGAGGGGTAAATAGTTCTTTTCCTTAATATTTGGGCCTATAAATACCCCCCGTTTCACCCTGTAATAGGGACCGAATACAAGTTATTCAATACACACATTCGAACTATTCTAAGTTGTTATCCTTTCGGAGGCTTAGAACAGTTCTCTTCGCAAACACTTCGTTTGTTAGTTTCTTTTCTACAGAAACCAGTTAGCGTAATCTTTTACGCCAACAGTTGGCGCCGTCCGTGGGGAACCTAGTCCGAAAAACTTCGTTCTCTACCAACTTCTCACATCATGCCTCCTAAGCGGAGCGCACCCCGCAATCCCGTTCGGAGATCTTCTCGGATCTCCGGAGAGATACCAGTTGACACAGTTGAAGTCGAAGGGTCTTCGACATTCCCTCCGCAAACTCCAGAAGGAGCTTCTATCCCTCGAACATACGAAGCTTCTCCGCCAACCCCTTCCATACTTCGACCACCCGGAGTCCCTCCTCCACCTTCCATCCCAATTTGAACTGATCCTACTAGTTCTCAAGACCCGGAAGATCCTTCCAGAGGAGATGAAGATAATCTTGGAGATATGGCCACTCAAATGGCCAACCTTCAAGCTGAGGTAGCAAGGTGGAGGCAGGAAGCTGCAGACACAGGCTTCGTCCCCAAGCTACCCCTATCATTCCGGAGGTGCCTCAAGATGATGACCTTGCCTTTTATCCCAAAGCCTCTGAGATTCTAAGAAGCACTAAGAATGCTTCTTTTGATAATGAATCTCCGCTACACCCTGACTTGCAGAAGGTGCTCTTCAACCCAAAGTTTAGAACTTTGAAGCTCTATAAGTACTCTAGAGAGGAAGATCCAGGAGAATTTTCCCGTTCATACGCTTATACCCAAAGAGGGGCTAGTTAATATGGAGACAATTTTAAATCGGAATTCATTATTCAAACAAATGTGTTTACAGATTACATTATGAAAAATTGGTATCTATACCAAGAAGGAATTGAAGACCTCTTTGGTCCCTAGAGCTAGGGGTGGAATGACTAGTTCCAGCGCCGGGAGTTCTAATAACTTTGCGTTTAACTCTCTTGCCCCCCTTCGAAGCTCTAAAATCCTTCTGTTCTTGTTGAAGCTTGGCCCAAGTTCGAAGCCGTTTAGGGCTCCTTTCCCAGCTTCCAAGTTCTTTAGGCTTTTTATTTCGAGCTTCATCTTCGTCTTCAGACCAAATAACGTCTTCAAAAGACGAAGTGTTTACGTTAACCTCTTTTTCTTCATCTTTAATATAAGACATTACATCTTTGATTACTTCGGGCGCAATTACGCCGGAGTCATCTCGAGGAATTAGACATCGAGGACGTTTATAAGCTTTAAGAAGATCGAAGGTAGCCCATAATGAGCGAACTTCATCGTTAAGGTCTAACACTTCGATGTCTTCTGTAAGAGGCAAAGCCTAAAAATATGACAAACAAGATTTTCATTGATAAATGTTTATAAGCATAAAGCTTTACATGGCCAAAAATCCTAAGGTACTTCTAAACCTGCGGGTTCGGAGGAGGTTGACTGCTCGAAGCTTGAGTCCGAACGTGCTTCTGGCGTTGGCCTTCGTCGATCCAAGCCTTGATCGCGGAATGACCTTCGGCTCTCCATGAGGTTTGGAAGGCTCGCCAAGCAGCAGCCACACCTTTGGAAGCTTTTAGAAGTCGCTCGTCGTCGAAGGTGATTGGGCCCCCTCCTGCGTCCGGAGTTATCGATCGGCCCAGATCTTCATAGTAGCGAAGTAGGCCAACAACAGACACTTGTACGGAGAGTTCTCCGTATCTAATGCCCGCTGTCTTCATCTGCTTCGCCACTCCTTGGATCCTTTTCAACCGGCGCAGAAGAGTGATGTTATCGTCAGAAGGAAGTATCCCAGTAGTACCGAAGTACTACAGGACATCTAACAACTGACTCATAACTTCCGCAGCCACCTTCTCAGACTTCAACTTGTCTTCGTTCAGCGCATCCTTCGTCGAAGTGACTTCGCCCAAAACCCCAGAAAGCCTAGCATTCTCAGTGGTCAAAATGTTCTTCTGGTTTAACAGTTGGCTAGTTTCCTCTTGGAGTCGGACGAGCTCGGACCCCGCAGTAGCGTGCTCCGCCCATAGCTTTTCAACTTCTGCTCGAAGCACAATCCTTTCTACTTCGAGCTCTTTCTTCGCAGCCTCCAAACTTTGCCTCGCCCTTCGCTCTGTTGATATTATATTATCCATTTGAGCCACTCGACTTTCGAAGATGTTAAAATTCCTTTGAAGGACAATATTTTCCTCCCGAAGACGAGCGATCTCTTCGTCATTGCTTATATTCGTAGCTCGGGCCAAGACAGTTTGCTGCAAAAATAAAAAACTAAGGTAAATATTTATTTGTAGATGAATTCTATGATATTTCGCAGATGCTCCGTACCTGATAGGGTGCACGTTCTATGGCGGCATTAAGCTCCGTCCTATCTGCCTTGCTCAAAATGGCTACTAAGTTAGTCTCCCCAATGTCACAGCTAGCTCGATCCAAAGGTTCGAGCAAAGTCCGAAGACCAGTCGTTTGCCCTAGGAAAGGAGCCAGCAAGGGGAGCATGCTTATTGCCTGTTGGTCATCTTCGTTCAGCGAAGGACCAGAGCTTTGGCCTGTGGTCTTCGGAGCCACTGGAGACTGGCCCTCCCCGGAAGATTGGCTCTCGTCTGTTGAATCAGACGGAGTTGATCCGGAACTCACAGCAGGGAGGGGCTCTATATGTCGTTTGCCTCTTCTAGGTCCCATTTGAATAACTCTCTGGGCTGGCTCCGAAGTTGTCAAAGGTCCAGGAATTATTTCTTCCTGTCGAACTTCTTCCATAGGAGTGGACTCTATAAAAAATAATGAAAAGCATTATACATTGTATAAATACTCAAAATAAACATGAAAAAGTTATTCGAAGTTTACCTTCGACATTTTGCAGAGGAGTCATCGTCGGACTATTCGGTGGATCGAAGGCTAGTTCTTCATCCGAATCAGCCGTTAAGTCCTGGACTGCAGGAGCATCGTCCTGAACAGTCCTTTTTGCTTCTTCAGGGATCGAAGCTATAGTAACTTCAACCCCACTCTCATTCACAGGAACTTCGTCCTGAGATGCCTCTTCCTGAACTACTGAAGTCCTTGGTTGATCAACATTATCTTGGGACTCCGGCACGTTCGCAGGTACTTCGGCTTGTGCAGTCCTTTGAGTTTCATTCTCTTCCATTAGACGCACAAGCAGTCTCCCTTCATCCTCCTGGGAGTCGAAAACTGAAGCTCTTGAGCTCGAAGGTGCAGGATTTGAAGGTGCAAGATTTTTTGGCTTCCGAGCCACCTTCTTCACCGGAGTCCTTGCGGAGCTCGAAGTCCCAGCTTCGGCTTTCCTCTTCTTGGGTCCTTTCTCCGAAGGCACCCAGTCCATCAAAGGAGGCGGAGTGATTTCCAACATTCCCCATACTCTGTTAAATCTCTCCCAACTCCCGACCAATTTAACTCTCCATTCTTTTTCAGTCGGAGTTGGGGCGCCCAAAATCTTCTCCGAAGCCCTTATAATTTGTTCCGAAGTAACAGGGGCTGAAGAAGCTAAAAAAAAATAAATAAATCAAGTTAGTCTTTCTTCGAAGTGAATATGCATAATACATGTTGTTTTCGAAGTTACCTGCAGGGCTCGAAGTCACGGTAATTTTTCGGAGACCGCCTTCCGAATCCTCTTCGAAGACGATAGGCCAGTTGGCCATCAGTGGAGAAATTTGTAATCCGAGGAACTCTTTGGCTAAGTCTCGCATACTCAACCTCCGGCTGATCCGCTGAAGTAGGTTGAGGCGGGCTTCGAGCTGACCTTGGCCGGGATGCACTAAGGCTTCTTTCCGGAATTGAATTTCTTTCAGAGGTCCGGCCAAAGGATTACTCGCCCCAACTTGCATTGATGGCCTTAGCAGGGAATTACAGGGCATATTCGTCCCGGAGCCTAAAATTAATGCTTCCGAAGGCAACCACTACCTTTTCACCTCCGGGACCTACGAAGGTTTTAGGCTGGCATGAAGCCCTATGCAGTGCAGCGAAGATCTCTGCCCTCCCCTCACAGCCTTCGGCTCTCAATGCTCATTCGAAGATAGCCAGTCTAGCTACTGCATTCAGAGATAATTGAGGGAGGGTGACATGGAATAGATCGAGTACCTCCGCCAGGAAGTCTACTGCAGGAAGGCCCAAGCCGGCTTCGAAGAAGGCTTCGAATACAACCACTTCTCCGGGCCTTGGTGACGGAATGAGTTCTTTCTCGGGCATCCGAATCATCACTCCAGTACGGATTTTTCCTTCTACCGCAATTGCTAGCGATTCTCTCTTGCAGGTAGAAGATCCCAGTTGGAAAGACTGGTCCAGATACTTCGTTGATGGTGGGCAGAGACTTTGATCATCGACGTTTTGGGGATTTCTCCCTCCTACCGCCATGGATGTCACTGCAGATGCCGGAGGTGCCGCCGCCAACATTGCAGCCACTGCTGCTGCAGCCGCTTGCTGCCGGGCCAAGGCCGACGGAGCTCCAGATCCCTTGGTCTTCACCATTGCGGTCACTGGATTGCTTTGGGGAAATGGAGGCTAGGGCTCAAAGAACTCAAGGGGCTCAAAAGATGTTTGATTGCGAGAGAGCAGTGAAAAGGTAACCGGGTAAGTTCTAGGCCATCTATTTATAGCCTAAACTTTACATTCTTACCGTTAGCCCATGCCGTTTCGCATTCCTGCCCGTTACTTTTCTCTGAAATTAACGCTTTCTACAGTTTCCGTTAGGAACAGAAAGCTAACGGCTATTTCCTCTAAGTCTAAAAGACTTTCGAACTTCCTGAGTCGGTTCTAAGATAGTTCAAAAGTAATTATCTTAAGACTAATTCGGAGTTTATATCTTCGTACATTTCGGAAATGAATTGAAATCTAATAACTCCTATGTCTGGTTATTTTTTCCTTCCGTATACTGCTCTCCTAACATTACAGGTTAAACGGAGAAGAGTATTCGAGGGGCTACTGTTGGGGGAAAATATCTCATCTTCGGGGTTATTGCCGCAACAACATGATAGCAGATAGTGGATTCGAAGGTTTCCAGACGTCCATCTTCGGAGATACCCTGAGTCAAGCTCGAAGTACGAAGATAGGCATTAGTTCGAAGTACATCTTCGAACTAAGGTTCTGCGAGATGTTTATTGCCAGCTAAGATGGAAGATTTATCTTTTATATCATTAGATTAGTCTTTTACCATTTTAGCCCTATCAAGGGTACCGAATAGTTTCCACTATGTCGGTTGTAATAGAGGGGTAAATAGGTCTTTTCCTTAATATTTGGGCCTATAAATACCCCCCGTTTCACCATGTAATAGGGACCGAATACAAGTTATTCAATACACACATTCGAACTATTCTAAGTTGTTATCCTTTCGGAGGCTTAGTACAGTTCTCTTCGCAAACACTTCGTTTGTTAGTTTCTTTTCTACAGAAACCTGTTAGCGTAATCTTTTACGCCAACAGGCTGCTTGGAGGGTCAAAAGCTACTCTGAAGTTTTCGTCGGACTCATAGTTCAGGACCGAAGGTTCGACTGTCGGAGCCTCTCTGGGAGCTTCAGTCGTCGCTTCGTCTGGAATCAGAGTTGGCTCAGCAGCAACTTCGACTCCGCCTTCAGTCGTAGGGGCTCCCTAACGCGGCAAGTCTGGCTGGGCAGCCGAAGTCCCAGCCTGCCCGGAGCTACTTGGGACATCTAGCGCGTTTGCGGTGGCGCCAGTGTTTGCATTTGCCTGGTCCTCATCCCCATCAATCAGGTTAACGAGGATTACTCCTTCGTCATTCAAAGAATCCGAGACTGAAGCCACCGTACTGGAAGGCGCCACGTTCTTTTGCTTTCGGGCTACCTTCTTCGACGGAGTTTTAACAGGATCCGAAGTTCCGGCTTCCGCTTTCCTCTTTTTCGGCCCTTGTTCTGAAGGCACCCAATACGGAAGAGGAGGGGGAGCAACTCCGAGTACCCCCCATACTCGGTTGAATCGCTCCCAAGTACCCACTAGCTTCACTCTCCATTCCTTCTCGGCCAGAGTCTGAACTCCCAGGATCTTCTCCGAAGCTCGAACAATTTGCTTCAAAGTCATGGGAGTCAGAGAAGCTGAAAGATAAGTTGGCATTAGTCATTTCATCAAACTAATATATATGAAACATGTTGTTTTCAAAGTCACCTGTAGTGCTCGAGTTCGAAGATATCTTTCGGAGGCCGCCCTCCGGATCTTCTTCGAAGTTGATAGGCCAGTTGGCCATCAAAGGAGGAATCTGAAGTCCGATGAATTCCTCCGCTAAGTCCCGCATGCTCAGGCGGCGACTAATTCTTTCAAGCAGGCTGAGGCGAGATTCGAGCTGTCCAGGATCCGGGTGAACTAGGGCTTCCCTTCGGAAGTTGATGTCTTGCAAGGGTCCGGCCAAACGGCTGCTTGCCCCAACCTCGGCATAAAACCACCGGAGGATCCAATCTGTGTACCATCTGGCATTGATGGCCTTCGCTATAAATCTTAGAGCATACTCATCCCGAAGCCGGAAGTTGATGCTCCCGAAGGCCACCACCATCTTTTCACCTCTGGGGCCTACGTAGGTCTTGGGTTGGCAAGAAGCTCTGTGCAGTGCTGCAAAGATCTCAGCTCTTCCTTCGCAACCTTCGGCTTGCAACGCCCATTCGAAGATGGCAAGGCATGCTACTGCGTTCGGAGAAAGCTACGGAAGGGTGACGTGGAATAGATCCAATACCTCCGACAGGAAGTCGACTGCCGGAAGCCCTCATCCTGCTTCGAAGAAAGCTTCGAAGACTACCACTTCTCCAGGCCTTGGCGAAGGAATGGCCTCCTTTCTAGGTTTGCGGATTACGATCTCCGAGCTAATCTTTCCTTCTATTGCTGCTGCGAGTGACTCCCTCTTGCAGGTTGACGGCCCTAGTTGATAAGACTGGTCCGGATACTTCGAGGACACTGGGAGGAGATCATGAGGACCAACATTTTGGGGATTTCTTCCTGGCGCCGCCATTGATGCTGCTACTGTTGCCGCCGGAGTCACCGTCGCTGATCCCGCTGCCACTGCTACTGCCGTCGCCTGCTTCCGGGCAAGGGCTGATGCCGCCCCAGGGACCTTGAAGCTTGTCTTCGCCATGAGATCGCATGGATTGCTCAAGAAGAAAGATGGAGGCTAGGGCTTGTTTGCACGAAAGCGGTGAGAAGGGTATTCGAGAAGGGTCTGGGTCCCCTATTTATAGCCCAGGCCACGATTTTTTACCATTTGTGTTTGTCTTTTCACATTCCTGACCATTACCCTTTGCGAAGTTAACGCATTGCGTAACTTCCGTTGGAAGAAAAATCCAACGGCTATTTCTTCTAAGTAAAAAAGAAAAGAGGCTTTCGGACTCCTTAAGTTAATTCTAAAATAGTTCGAATATAATTTTCTTAGAAGTTGATTCGAAGTTTGAACCTCCGCATATTTCGGAGGTTGATTAAATCTGTTAACCTCTGCGCATGATTATTTTTCTTGCGTATACTGCTTTCCTAACGTTACAGATCTAGTGGAGAAGCGTATTCAGAGTCATTGCTGCAACAAGACAAAGGCAGATGATTTAATCAAGGTTTTCAGCGTCTAACTCCGGGAGTACATTGGATCAAGTTCGAAGGTTGAAGGCGAATGCTAGTTCGAAGTATATCTTCGAACATGGACTCTTCAAAGAGCTTCTTTGCCAGCTAGGATGGAAGACTTATCTTTTTCATTAGATTAGTCTTTTACCATTTTAGCCCTATTAAGGGTACCGAATAATTTCAACTATGTCGGTTGTAACAGAGGGTAAAAGGGTATTTTCCTTAATGTTTCGGCCTATAAATACCCCCCGTTTTACCATGTAATGAGGACCGAATATTGAGTTATTCAATACACATCTTCGAACTATTCTGAGTTATTATCTGTTGGCGTAAAAGATTACGCTAACAGGTTTCTGTAGAAAAGAAACTAACAAACGAAGTGTTTGCGAAGCAAACTGTTCTAAGCCTCCGAAAGGATAATAGCTTAGAATAGTTCGAAAGTGTGTATTGATTCACTTGTAAATCGGTCCGTATTACAGGGTGAAATGGGGGGTATTTATAGGCCCAAACATTAAGGAAAAGACCTATTTACCCCTCTATTACAACCGACATTAAGGAAACTATTTGGTTTCCTTAATAGGGCTAAAATGGTAAAAGACTAATCTAATGGAATAGAAGATAAATCTTCCATCTTAGCTGGCAGAAAAGATCCTGGAAGGCTTTGGTTCGAAGATATACTTCGAACTAATGCCAGTCTTCGGACTCCTGACGAGGTTCCAAGCTGCCTTCGAAGATGACCTTCGGACTATCTTCGAACTGGTTGACTGTCTTCATGTTGCTTTGGCAATAACCCCGAAGATGGGATATTTTCCCCCAACAGTAGCCCCTCGAATACGCTTCTCCGTTTAGCCTGTAACGTTAGGAGAGCAGTATACGGAAAGAAAAGATAACCAATCATAGGGGTTATTAATTTTTGTTTTATCTCCGAAATACATGAAGATATGAACTTCGAATTAGTCATAAAGTAATTACTTTTCGAACTATCTTAGAACTGACTCAGGAAGTTCGAAAGTCTTTTAGACTTAGAAAATATAACCGTTAGTCCCTGTTCTAACGGAGTTATATGAGGCGTTATTTTCGGAGGAAAATAACAGGCGGGAATGCGAAAAGGCAGAGCCCAAACGGTAACAAACGGAAAGTTTTGGGTTATAAATAAAGAACTCTGGAACTTACTCGATTACCTTTTCACCGCTCGCTCCCAGTCAAAAGTCTTTTGAGTTCTCGAGTTCTTGAGTTCTTGAGTTCTTGAGCCCTAGTTCCTGTTTTTCTCAAGTTGATCCGGCAATCGCGATGGTGAAGACCAAAGGATCAGCGCCACCTTCGACCTTGGCTCGGCAGCAGGCAGCCGCAGCAGCAGCGGCGGCAACATTGGTGGCGGAACCCTCGATGCAAGCGGCAATGTCCATGGCGGCAGGGGGGAGAAATCCCCAAATCGCCGAAGACCAAGGTCTGTGCCCGCCATCGACAAAGTATTTGGATCAGTCTTTCCAGTTGGGGGCTTCTACCTGCAAAAGAGAGTCACTGGCAATCGCAGCGGGAGGAAGAATCAGTAATGGAGTTATGATTCGGAAGCCAGGCAAAGAGATGATTCCAGCGCCAAGACCCGGAGAAGTAGTGGTATTCGAAGCCTTCTTCGAAGCTGGCTTGGGCCTTCCTGCAGTGGACTTCCTGGCGGAGGTACTGGATCTGTTCCACGTAACCCTCCCCCAATTATCTCCGAATGCGGTAGCTAGACTGGCTATCTTCGAATGGGCGCTGAGGGCCGAAGGGTGTGAAGGAAGGGCAGAGATCTTCGCCGCATTACATAGGGCTACATGCCAACCAAAAACCTTCGTAGGCCCTGGAGGTGAAAAAGTAGTGGTATCCTTCGGTAGCATCAACTTTAGGCTCCGAGATGAATACGCCCTTCAGTTTCCTGCTAAAGCCACCAATGCCAGATGGTACACCGATTGGGTGCTAAGGTGGTTTTATGCCGAAGTTGGAGTGGGTAATCCTCTGGCCGGTCCCCTCAAGGAAATTCAGTTCCGGAAAGAAGCCTTAGTGCAACCTGACGAAGGCCAACTCGAAGCTCGCCTCAACTTGCTTCAGAAATCAGCAAAAGGTTGAGCATGCGAGATTTAGCCGAAGAGTTCATCGGACTTCAAATTTCTCCGTTGATGGCCAACTGGCCTATCGCCTTCGAAGATGACTCGGAAGGCGGTCTCCGCAAGATAAACTATACTTCGAGCCCTGCAGGTAACTTCGAAACCAACATGCATAATACATATTTACTTCGAAGAAAGATTAACTTGAGTTATTATTTTTTTATAGCTTCTTCAGCCCCTATTACTTCGGAGCAAATTATAAGAGCTTCGGAGAAGATCTTGGGTGCTCCAACTCCGTCAGAAAAGGAATGGCGAATCAAATTAGTCGGAAGTTGGGAGCGTTTTAACAGAGTATGGGGAATGTTGGAGTTAACTCCGCCCCCTCTGATGGACTGGGTGCCTCAAGAGAAAGGACCCAAGAAGAGAGTAGCCGAAGCTGGAGCTTCGAGCTCCGCAAAGACTCCGACGAAGAAAGTGGCTCGGAAGCCGAAGAAACTCGCACCTTCGAGTTCAAGAGCTTCGGGTTCTAGCTCCAAAGAAGACGAAGGTATTTTATTAATAAAATTAATTGATGAAGAAGCAGTTCAACGAAATATTCTCATTGAAGACACTGCAGGTATTCCGGAGCCTCAAACCAACATCGAAGAAGTAAGAGCTCCGGATACCCAGGGGAACAAATCGAAGCCCCTATGGGTGTGAATGAGGCCGAAGTGCCTGCGAACATACCGGAGTCAGGAGACAATGTTGATCAGCCAATGACTTCGGTAGTTCAGGAAGACACAACTCAGGCCGGAGTGCCAATGGATGAAGAGGGAGTCGAAGTCACTATGGCTTCGATTCTCGAAGAAGTAACAAGGGCTCTTCAGGACGATGCTCCTGTAGCCCAAGATTTAACGGCTGATTCGGATGAGGACTACACTTATGATCCTCCGATCAGCCCGGTGCTTGATATTCCAGAGAATATCGAAGGTAAATTTTGCTTAATTATTATCAATTTTTGCAAAATTATACAATGTGTAATATCTTTGGTTTTTTTCAGAGCCTCCCGTTGTCGAAGTATCCCTCGAAGATACAACTCTAAGACCTTCGACAACTTCGGGGCCGCAACCGGGAGTTGCTCTACCGGGGCCCGGAAGAGGAAAAAGACACATCGAGCCCCTCCCAGCTCAAGGATCGACTTCATCTGAGTCAATGGACGAAAGTGAATCGACTGAGGGGGGGCCATCTTCTGAAGTTCCAAGGGCCTCGGAAGAGACCTCCGGACCTTCGCTAAGCAGGGCTGACCAGAAAGCTTCGAAACTGATTCCTCTCATAACTCCTTTTTTGGAGGAGAAAACCGGACTTGGGACTTTGGTTAAACCTTTGGGTGAAGCCAGTCGCCAAGTCGGGGAAACAGAACTGGTAGCCCGCTTAAGTAGAGTGAAGGGTTCGGAGCTTAGCCTTGCTGTGGAAAGAGCAGCTTATCAGGTATAAAGCATCTTCGAACCAAATAATGAATTATATATGAATAATTTCTTATTCCCGTTTTTCTTTTTCTTAGCAAGCAGTCTTAGCCCGCGCTGCAGCTTTGTCGAATGAAAACGAAATTGCTCAACTTCGGGAAGAGAACGAAACTCTTCAAAGAAATCTTAACTTCTCCGAAGGTCGAGTATCTCAAATGGACAATGTAATAATAGCAGAGCGAAGGGCTAGGCAAAGTTTGGAAGCTGCAAGGAAAGAGCTCGAAGCAGAAGAGTTGTGCTTCGAGCGGAGATTGAAAGGCTGCGGACGGAGGATGCTGCGAAGGACTCCGCACTTGTAAGGCTACAAGAAGAGGCTGGCCAGCTCCTAACTCAAAAGAATGCTTTGGCTACGGAGAACGCTAGAATCTCCGGAATTTTAACTGAAACAACTTCGGCCAAGGATGTGCTTATCGAAGAAAAGGTTAAGTCCGAGAAGGTGGCTTCGGAGGTCATCGAACAGATGTTAAGTGTCTTGGAGTACTTCGGTACTACTGGATCACTACCTTCGGATGACAATGTAACTCTGCTGCGCCGGCTAAAGAGGATCCAAGGAGCAGCGAAGCAAATGAAGACGGCAGGCATACGTTACGGAGAACTCTCCGGACAAGTGTCTGCCCTTGGAATACTTCGCTACTACGAAGATTTGGGCCGATCAATCACTCCGAGCGCACAGGGCTCCATCATCTTCGACGACGACCGACTTTTAAAGCCTTCCGAAAGTGTAGCTGTTGCTTGGTGAGCCTTCCAGACTTCATGGAGAGCCGAAGGTCGATCTGCGATCAAGGCTTGGATTGACGAAGGCCAACGCCAAAAGCAAGTTCGGAGTCAAGCTTCGAGCAGTCAGCCTCCTCCGAATCCGCAGGTTTAGGATTTTTTAGGATTTTTTGATTATGTAAAGTTGATGTTTGTAAATTTTTATCAATGAAAATCTTGTTTGTCATATTTTTAGGCTTTGCCTCTTGTGGAAGATGTCGAAGTGTTAGAACTTAATAGCGAACTTCGCTCACTATGGAACACCTTCGAACTTCTCAAGAGTTATAAACGTCCTCGATTCCTTATCCCTCGTGATGACTCCGGTGTTATTGCGCCCGAAGTAATCAAAGACATAATGTCTTATATTAAAGAGGAAGATAAAGAGAGCGACGCAAACACCTCGTCTTCTGAAGACACTAAGTGGTCCGAAGACGAAGGTGAAGCCCAAAATAAGAGATCTGAAGATCTTAGAAGCTGGGAGAGAAGCCCCGAGCGGCTTCGAACTTGGGCCGAACTTCAACAAGAGCAGAAGGATTTTAGAGCTTCGAAGGGGAGGAAGAGAGTTAAACGTAAAGTTCTTAGAACTTCCGATGTTGGAACTAGTCGTTCCACCCCTAGCTCTCGGGACCGAAGAGGTCTCCGATTCCTTCTTGGTATAGATACCAATTTTTCATGATGTAATTTGTAAATACATTTGTTTTGATAATGAATGCCGATTTAAAATTGTCTCCATATTTACTAGCCCCTCTTTGGGTATAAGCAACTTCGAACTGTATTCGAAGATGGTTATGCGCAAAGAAAAACTTCGGAGTACAATTTTTTGGGGGTTCGGAGCCCCTCTGTCATTTAAAGATCTTTTAAATCTTATGAAATGTCTTCGACTATTTGCAGTCAGAAAAATGGTAACTTGGTACCTTTGTTTATTTCATGAAGAAATCAATTGAGATAACTTCTATGACACTTTAATGTCTTAAAAATTTTTGTCACTTTGGACGCATATGAACAGTCATTCGAAGCTCATGGCTTAAATGCTGTTTGCTTTAGCCATCTTCGGCTGTTTTGTGCGGAAATCTACCAGCCGGAGCTTGGATTTCGCAGAAATTGTAGCCACCTTTGGCCTATTTTTGCAGAAGTCTACCAGCCGGAGCTTGGACTTCGCAGAAATTGTAGCCACCTTCGGCTATTTTTGCAGAAGTCTACCAGCCGGAGCTTGGACTTCGCAGAATTGGCCACTGGGCTCTTTTTGCAGAAGTCTACCAGCGGAGCCTTGGACTTCGCAGAATTTGGCCACCTTCGGCTCTTTTTACGGAAGTCTGACAAGCTGCAGCTTGGACTCCGCAGATTTTGGCCACCTTCGGCTCTTTTTACGGAAGTCTACCAGCCGAAGCTTGGACTCCGTAGAGTGTGGTTTTGGGCTCTTTACGGATGCCTACAAGCCGATGGCCTGGGCTCAGGATTATGTCAGCCCCCACGCCGGAGGCTTCGACTTTAAGGGTTCGAAGTCCGGAAATACAGCTCTGCTTAATACACTTCCCTCTCGAACGACTTCTGTCCCAGCGCGTCCGCTCGGGAGACTAGGAGCGTCAAGGGGAAGGCACGCTACAGAATGTATGCTTTATTAATTTAGAGGTGATTACAAGCGAATTACAAGGAGCCCTTATGCGAAGTATCGCTTTAGGTGCTCCGCATGCCAAGTGTGTGCTAACTCTTCACCTTCTAAATTAGCTAATTTAAATGAACCAGGGCGCCCCGAGCGGACGATTAGATATGGACCTTCCCATTTATTGCCTAACTTCCCTGGTGCTATAATGCTTCGTAGAACAAGATGACCCGGTCTTAACTCGCTGAGCTTAACCTTCGGGTCATACCAAGTCTTCGTCTGCTGATGATACTTTGATAAATTAGCTACAGCTCGAAGCCTTGTCTCTTCTGATAAATCTAACGAAGCTTGTCTTTCTTCTTCTATGTCTGGTTCGGTGCTGCGAAGTGATCCTCCTTTGAGCTCCGTTGGAGTCATAGCTTCATCTCCGAATAGTAGTCTGAACGGAGTAAAACCTGTGGACCTGTTTGCGTAGTCCGAATGGACCACAGAATCTTCGGAAGCTCTTCGGTCCACAGTCCCTTTGATAATCCTACTATTCTTCGATTTAGCCCTGATAAGATATTTCCATTGGCTCGCTCAACTGCTCCATTTGACTGAGGATGTCTCACTGCAGCAAAACATAGTTGAATGCCTAAGTCTTCGCAAACTTCCTGAAGGGTTCTGCGTCGAACTGCGTTCCATTATCAACTGTGAGATATCTAGGCACTCCGAACCGACAAATAATGTTTTTCCAGAAGAATTTCTGTACATTATTCGAAGTGATAGCTGTTAAGGGCTCTGCTTCGACCCACTTAGAAAATACTCAATAGCTACCACTGCGAACTTCAGATTTCCCTTTGCTAACGGAAAGGGACCAATTAGATCCATACCCCATCTGGCCATTGGCCATACCGGAGCAATGCCTTGAAGAGCTGTTGGTGGGCGATGACTCCGTCGACCCATCCACTGGCATCCTTGGCAAGTGCGGACTAAGCTCTCCGCATCAGCTGTTATTGTGGGCCAATAAAGCCCCTGGCGAAGTGTTTTTCCTGCCAGAGCTCTAGGGGCTAAATGACTTCCACAAAGGCCTTCGTGAATTTCTCGAAGAATTTCTTGGCCTTCGGCTTGAGATATACATCGGAGTAGAGGGGAACATACTCCGGCCTTGTATAATATACCGTTGATTAGCTGATAGTTTCTTGCTCTGAGCTTTAATCTTGATAATTGGGGCTCTTCGGGCAAATTTGTTCCTCCTTGCAAGAGTTCTATGATTGAATCCTTCCAATTTGCACTAGGAATGCAGAGAATCTCTGCAGAAGCAACTTGTGGCACCGAAGGCATATTGAGCTCCTCATAGAAAGCTTCGTCAGGCACATCCACAGCTCCGGCAGCAGCCTTCGCTAAAATGTCCGCTTGCACGTTTTCAGCTCTTGGTATACTCCGAATGGAAATACCCTTGAAATGTGCTTCGATCTTGCGAATTTCTTCTAAGTACTTTGCAAGCTGTGGATGTCGGACTTGAAAACTTTGTCTACGTGCCCTGCTACTATCTGAGAATCTGTTTTTATAATTATCCTTGTAGCCCCTAGAGCACGTGCTTTCCGGAGTCCCAGCAATATTCCTTCGTACTCCGCTATATTATTGGTAGACTTAAAGTTGAGTCTTGCGGAGTACATTGCTCTTTGACCTGACGGAGAAATTAATACTGCCCCAATACCTGCTCCGGATGCTTGGAAAGCTCCATCGGAGTAAACAGTCCAGACTCCGTCATCTGATTTCTCCGGAGTCAACTTCGCAGGTGGAGTCCACTCTGCTACGAAGTCTGCCAGGACTTGAGATTTGATAGCTGTCCTTGCCAGGAAAGATATGCCGAAGGGTGCTAGTTCTACTGCCCACTTTCCAATTCTTCCAGTGGAATCTTTGCTTCGGAGCATATCTCCTAAAGGATACGAAGTTGGTACAATTACATTGTGAGCCAAAAAATAATGTCTTAGCTTCCTCGAAGCCATTATCAGAGCATAAACGAACTTCTCAAGTTCGGAGTATCTTGTCTTCGCTCCTGACAATGCTTCGGATACAAAATAGACAGGATTTTGGACCAACTTCCCATTGATATCAGCTTCTCTGACAAGGACTGCGCTGACTGCGAGCCTGTGGCTGCAAGATACAGAAGTAGGGTTTCGTCCGCAATAGGCACCGTAAGTGTAGCAAGATTGCTGAGATAATCTTTAATATCTTCGAAGCTTTTCTGACACTCCGGTGTCCATGCAAAATCTTCGGACCCTTTCAAAGCTTTAAAGATTGGCAAGCTCCTCTCCGCAGATCTTGATAAAAACCTGCTAAGTGCGGCCAGACGTCCGGTCAGCTTTTGCACTTGCTTTATATTCTCCGGAGGAGCCATCTTCTGCAGCGCAGTTATTTGAGTAGGGCTAGCTTCAATTCCCCTGCTTGAAACTAAGTACCCTAACAACTTTCCAGCCTTAGCTCCGAATATACATTTTTCGGGGTTAAGACGGATCCCACATGCCCGAAGGCTATTGAATGTTTCTGCTAAGTCTAGGCTATGTTGGTGCTTTAAAGCACTCTTTATTACAATATCATCCATATAGGCCTCCACATTGCGACCTAGTTGATGACCTAGAGCCTTAGCAACTAATCTTGAAAAAGTAGCCCCGGCATTTCTTAGGCCGAAGGGCATTCTTACATAGCAGAAGACTCCCGAAGGAGTTACAAAGCTCGTTTTGATTTCATCTTCGCGCTTTAACCATATTTGATGATAGCCGGAATACGCGTCGAGGAAGCTTAGTAACTCCGAACCTGCAGTGGAGTCAACTAGTTGATCAATTCGGGGCATGGGGTAGGGGTCACGTGGGCACGCTTTATTCAAAGATGTGAAATCAATGCACATGCGCCACTTTCCGGAGGACTTCTTCCTGACGAAGACTGGGTTGGCTAGCCATTCTGTATGGGCCACTTCTCTGATAATCCCAGCCTTCAACAGTTTTTCAACTTCGTCCTTAGCTAGAGCAGCTCTCTCTGCGGACATCTTCCGGAGCCCTTGTCGAACAGGCCGGGCCTTCGGGTTTACAAGCAAGCTATGCTCAATAATATCCCGATCGACTCCGGTGATATCTTCGTCAGACCAGGCGAAGACATCCAAATTTTCTCCTACAACCTTTTCCAAGGAAGTTGCAACTTCGGGAGGTAAATCTTTACCAAACTGAAAAGTGTATTCTTTACCATCTTTGACAATGACCTTCGTTGCAATCTCTCCTTCGGGACTTGGTCTTGGAAATGATTTCTTTGAAGCTTCGGAGGAGGCTGAAAAAATTTCTCCATTTTCTTGGACACTGTTTACTTGCCTCGGATCAAGAGGAGGACCATGACCATATTCTGCTCTCCGAGCTATGGCTTGATCTCCGAAGACTGTCAGAACTCCTGATTGTGTGGGCATCTTCATGCACAAGTAATTGTGATGCGCCACTGCTCCGAACTGATTCAACATGCCTCGGCCGAAGATAACATTATAAGCATACGGGGCATCCACCACATCAAAGATAACTTCCTCAGTTCGGGCTAGTAACCTTCTCCGAAGGTTACTTCCAGGCCTATCTGGCCAAGTGCATCTAGCGGAGGTCCTGCAAAGCCTTGCAGAGGACGAGCCGCTGGGAGAAGATGCTTCCGGGAAATGCATAACTGATCGAAGGCTTGTACAAATATGATATCTGCCGAGCTACCTCCGTCGATTAGCACCCTTCGGACTTCAGTTCCGGCAATATCAGCAGTGATAACCAATGGATCTGCATGCGGGAACTTGATACCAGCTGCATCCTCCGCAGAGAAAGATATTGGAACATGAGACCACTCCGGCATTGCAGCTGCAGATGACGAAGTCCCAATGTGGCCTACTTCTCGGACGTACTCTCTTCGCTGTCTCTTGGACATGCTTCCGAGGGTACCTCCTCCGGAGATAGGGAGAACTACTCTCTTCCCTCTATCTTGCCCTTCTTCTTGCTTCGGAGGTGGCATAACATTGGCCACCGGAGGATTCCTTGCAGCATCAAGATTTTCTATCCGCGCTACAGCCTGGACCGGCTCCGAGCGCACTGCTGCTGCTGGACTTCGGTCGGTACTACCTCGACCCGAAGTTCTCTCCAAGTATTCTCCCCGAAGGGTAAGAATAGCCTTGCAGGTGTCAGTTGCATGGCTTCGATTCTCTCCATGAATACAGCAAAAAAGGGTCTGGCCCTTGCCAGCTGTTTTCCCTGGTGGCCTCCAGCCGCCGGACTTGTTCCCCGCAGGCTGTGGAGCTCTTGGTGCAAACTTCTGCGGGGGTGCAATGTTTAAGACCTCAGAACGAGGGTGCTTTTGCCCTCTTCTTCTATCATGTTGTACTTCGGGGACTGGCTCTTGCGGCGGGGCCGAAGTCTTCACCTCTGCTTTAACTTCTGTCAACACTGTCGAAGTAGCAGTAGTCCTCCGAAGCCAACCTTCTTCTGACTTCGAGTACTCCTCGAAGTACGACATCAACTGTGATACTGTGGTGATGCTCTTCCGATGCAATTTATCCAGAAGGCCTTTATGACTGACGCCTTCCCGGGCCGCATCAACCACCGAGGATGTGGACAGCCCCCGAATTTGCGACTTCGTGTGGGCGAAGCGCTTGAAGTACTGCCTCAATGTTTCTCCGGGGAGCTGTTTCACTTGAAAAAGGCTTCCTGTCGACATGGGGGGCACGAAGGTACCCTGGAAGTTGCTTATGAACTTCTTCTTTAACTGCACCCATGACGTGATTGATCCTGGTTTTAAAGACCAGAACCATCTCAACGCCACTCCTTCGAGGGCTAACGGGAAGCACTTTGCCATAGTTTCTCTGTCTCCGCCACTAGCCTCGATTGCTAGGGCATAGGAACGCGCAAACTCACTGGGATCTTCGTCTCCGGCATACTTGCTAAGCTTCGAAGCTTTGAACCTCGGATCGAAGCGAACCTTCTGAAGCTCGGGATGCAACGGAGATTCATCGTCGTAAGAGGCGTTCTCCGGGGCTTCGGGATAGTCGAGATCGTCGTCTTCGTGCACTTCGGGGATAGCTGGGGTGGCTTGAGGGCGAAGCCTGTTCGCAGCCTCCTGTCGCCACCTTGCTACCTCGGCTTGAAGATTGGCCATTTGAGTGGCCATGTCTCCAAGGCTATCTTCATCTCCTCCGGAAGGACCTTCCGGGTCTTGAGAACTGGTATGATCAGTTCCGATCGGAATGGAGGGTGGCAGAGTGGCTCCGGGCGGTCGGAGTGTAGAAGGGGTTGGTGGAGAGGTTTCGTATCCTCGAGGGATAGAAGCCCCTTGCGGAGTTTGAGGTGGAGGGATAGTCGAAGACCCTCCGACTTCAACTGTGTCGAAGGGTATCTCTCCGGAGATCCGAGAGGACCTCCGAGTGGGATTGCGAGGTGCACTCCGCTTAGGAGGCATGATGCAAAGGTTGGTAGAGAACGAAGTTTTTTGGACTAAGTTCCCCACGGACGGCGCCAACTGTTGGCGTAAAAGATTACGCTAACAGGTTTCTGTAGAAAAGAAACTAACAAACGAAGTGTTTGCGAAGCAAACTGTTCTAAGCCTCCGAAAGGATAATAGCTTAGAATAGTTCGAAAGTGTGTATTGATTCACTTGTAAATCGGTCCGTATTACAGGGTGAAATGGGGGGTATTTATAGGCCCAAACATTAAGGAAAAGACCTATTTACCCCTCTATTACAACCGACATTAAGGAAACTATTTGGTTTCCTTAATAGGGCTAAAATGGTAAAAGACTAATCTAATGGAATAGAAGATAAATCTTCCATCTTAGCTGGCAGAAAAGATCCTGGAAGGCTTTGGTTCGAAGATATACTTCGAACTAATGCCAGTCTTCGGACTCCTGACGAGGTTCCAAGCTGCCTTCGAAGATGACCTTCGGACTATCTTCGAACTGGTTGACTGTCTTCATGTTGCTTGGCAATAACCCCGAAGATGGGATATTTTCCCCCAACATTATCCAATTCGGAGGCTTGAAACAGTTTATTCACAAACACTTCGTTTGTTAGTTTCTAATCTCTCAAAACCTGTTAGCGTAATCTTTTACACCAACACTCTCCAATCTCCAAAATCCAAAGCTATAGCTTTGAATCGCATTTATTTTTCTTTACTTTCCACATTAGGCAGTAGATCTTCATGGGTTTGCCTGGAAGCCCTCCATCCGCCGCGTCCGTAATCATGATATCCCTTGTTGGTTCACTTGTGAACCTCCCATTACTCCACGTAACAGATTGCTATCCTTTTTATAGGTTTTTACCATCATATTATGCGATTTAGCCTCTTGGCCAAATTATATTTGATCTCTTGTTGTTTTTGCAGAGTAATTGCCTTCACAAATTTCCCTACGAAGTGTGAAGGCGATTGGATCTTGTTTGCTAGGTCATCCAAACCCTAGCAGATCCGATCTATTGTCGCCGGTCCGACTGGCGGCATAGGGTCGGTCTAACTAGAGCCCCTCCATCAGGCCATTGTCGGCAATGTCCGGTGAGAATGACGGCACTCAGCCGGTCCGACCGAAGACCTCTGCATCGCGCCGAAACCCTTTGTCGAAGCCCGTGCACTGAAGTCCCACGACAGAGCCTGCGTGCGCCGAAGCTCCGGACACCGAAGGCCACCTGACGAACCCCTCCGCACGGTGTGACCGGAGTTATATGGCCGGTCTGACCAGAGATACTTTGCCGGTCAGACCGCCATAGCCATCCCTTCGCAGCTACCTTCGGGACACCGCCCGAAGCCCCTTCGCACCTTTGGTTGACCGAGGTTATACCTCTGGTCTGACCGAGCTTGAGGCCGAAGCTCCTTTAGGGACCCTTCGTTCCAAAACCGCTGTAACTCTGAATCGGCCTGCGAATTGGCCGATTCCAGGTATTTTATTCGTTTTATTATTGCTTACATTATTACTAACACTTTTTGGCCAATTAGATTAAAATATTAATTATTTATCTGATTGCCTGGCGACTCTAAATCCCTTATCACTAATAAGGGTAATCAGAACACGGCGTCGGTATCGTTGCGATACTTTTGGACGTCGAACCGGCCCAATTGCGAGGGAGCATTTCTGCGTCAACATATACAAAAGTGAGCAAGAAACTGGGGAAGAAGTGGAGTGAATAAGGAGGGAAGTCAAAGTACTTACGTCAGAAGTCGTCTCATCGGGGTTGGGGTGCATCCTCTAGCAATATATGCTCAAAGGACAATTGAAAATATGTCTATTGATAGCAAAAAATGGCATTAATGGACGAGATTGTCAAAATGTCGATTTTTCATGATTTGGGCCTAAAATATCACTTCCCTAGCATAGGTCGGTCCAACCGGCCATGGTAGGCCAGTCCGACCGACCATGTAGGCCCGGTAAGACCGTCCCAATGGGTCCAGGCAGACAACCAAAGTCTGAAAATAGAGATAGAGTTTGATTCCGGGCTGTTTTTATCTATAAATAAATCCTAACCACTTTTGGTCAAATCCAACTCAGTTTAGCAGTCGGGGATCTTGAGACCAGCCCCTATAAATAAAGGGGTGAGGCTGATTCAAAGGGCATCTCCACAGATCAATACTTCAAAACTCTAGTTTTGAATCGTACGTCTACTTTTCATCTACTTTTCGAATTAGTTCAGTCCATCTTCATGGGTTTGTGCTAAAATCCCTCCATGCATCACGTCGTAACCATGGTAGGCCTTGTTGATTTGCTTATAAATCACCCGTTTAATCCACGTAACAGATTTTTATCATCTTTATCGGTTTTCTAGTTACCTTTGGATATTCCGTCTCTAGGTTAAATTGCACTTATCTTTGTTTATTTTGCAGAGATTCCATCCCTATAGTCTTTACCGAATAGTTTGGAAGTGATTTGATCTAATACATAAAGTCACCGGAGCACAGGACGTCCATGCTAAAGGTTGTTGGTCTGACCGATGGTCTGCCTCCGGTCCGACCGGCCATTGCCATGTTGGATCCATCAGACCTTGCTAGCACACTTCGTTACCCAGCCTTTAGCACCTCCCAGTCTGTCCGGGACTCCGCCGTTGGTCTGACCAAGACCCTCCACCGGTCCAACCACCCGAAGCCTGCCGATCACACTTCACCACGCCGGGGACCCCTTTGCGCTAGCATTCGAAGGGTCTTTCGCATACACTCGGTCCGATCACCTGAAACCCGAATCCCCTTTGGAGTACTTCGAATTATCCCTGCACAGAACACCGAAGGGTACCCCCTTTGGCGATACTTCGCATCGCTGGTCTGACCAGAGGTATACCTCCGGTCTGACCGCCCTTTTACTGTAGATTGGAATCGGCCTCGGCTTGGCCGATTCAGGTATTTATTTTTGTATAACACTTCGGCTAATTGAACTTTATTTCTGAATATTTGTTTAATTATCTGGAGACTCTGTTTCCCCTTACCACTGATTAAGGGTTGTCAGAATGCAACATAAACGTCTCACGACATTTTTGGATCAACAAACCGGCCCATGTGTGGGGGCATCTTTTCGTGTCAACACACTTTTTGGCGACTCCGCTGGGGAAAACGACAACATGACGAGTACATCTACATCAGCTGTGAGTACCTCTACAATGACTACTATGTGTACAACATCGATGGATACCATGGGGGGCGTAGAGATCGACAACCGCAACATCACGGCGCCCACCCTTGCAGATATCCATGAGGAAGGTTGGGCAGAGATTGAGGCGAAGATGAAAGAACTTCAAGATCTCCAGCTCGGGAGCTATGTGAAGACACACGCAGGCTTCACAAGCACAATGTCAACATCCCCAACCTCGCCCGGACTCAGGTAACACAAGTGTCACCTCCTTTATCTTCCTTAGAAATTGAGCAGAAGATAGTCGCGTTTGTAGACCAAGCTGTTAGTTCTTCGCTAGTCAACCGTCTAGAGTCGATGGTTAGCTCTCAGGTAGAGGCAATGTTTAGAAGGTTCGGTTTTACCGAAGCCATTCCTCCAACTCAAATCACTAGCGTACTACCGGTAAATCACATTTATAGCAGAAATGATGGTAGTACTGGCAAAGCTATCACGTCTCCAGCGTCGACATCTATGGCCGAGACCAACCACTACACTTACGGCCAGGCTAGCCCTGCTTATTATGCGCCGCCGCCACCTACGTCTGCGCTAGCTTTTCCCGTGCTGCCTGCGCCGCATGCTCCTACACACCCACATAGGCCCGAGCACACCATATACCCTGAGCCAACACTTGATGAGGAGCCCCACAACCGACACACCGATATACCACGGCATGTCATGCCCCTGCACGAGAGACACGCACAGGAAGGAGGCCAGGATGACATTGAGGAGCGGATCCACGCGCTGTTTAGAGAGTGTATCGGGTTCGCATCTCGGGATCGGGCTAGGATTTATCGAAAGTCGTACCCCGATAATTTTGATACCATAACCTATCGTCACCACTATAGAGTCCCTAAATTCACTAAATTCGATGGCGAGGGTAACAAAATGACACTAGATCATCTCAGCCAATTATTAGCACAGTATGGAGAAGCTAGTGGATCAAACGCATTAAAACTTAGATTGTTTTCTCTTTCGCTATTCGAAACCGATTGCACTAGGTTTTCGATGCTTCCGCCGAACTCTGTCCAAACATGGGCCCAATTAGAACAGAAATTCCAAGACTATTTTTATACAGGAGAGATAGAACTTAGGCTTTCACACTTGACATCGGTTAGACAAAAATCTAGTGAGCGTGTCTCTGAGTACGTCAAGCGCATTATGGACACCAGGAACCGATTTTTTAGTCTCAATATTTCAGAGAGAGATTTTGTGGATCTAGCTTTTAACGGATTGCGTTCTGAAATTAAAGAGAGGCTAGACAACCAAAATGTTTTAGAAGTCAGGCCAAGTCCTATAGCAGGCTCTGGTCCAAGAAGGCTGAGCCAAGGATAAAAATTCATTAAAACACTTAGCAAAACTAAAGCTGAAGCTCACATCATGGAACACTCCGATGAGGAAGAGTCAGAGGAAGAGGATGATTTAGCCGATATGTGTGCGGTCGAATGGGCCTGGAACACTAAGACCAAACCTATCACCTGTTACGAGTTATGGTCGTCTCCCACTAAGAGTCGACCCAATGAGGTTAAGTACTCTTTTGATGTGACTAAATGTGACAAAATATTTGATTTCCTAGTGAAGAGCCAGCTTCTCGGTTGCCCAAGGGCTAGGTCATCCTGACCACCGACGAACTAAAGAAACGCCCCTACTGTAAGTGGCATGATTCGCATTCTCAATATACTAATGATTGCAATGTTTTCCGTCGGCAGGTTCAATCAGCCATAGAAGAAGGACGATTGAAAATAGATTCTAGTCTGAAGATGAAGCTAGACAAAGAACCCTTTCCTGTGAACACCATCGAACTCGATGAGAAGAAGGTGTTGATTCGGCCAGAACAGGTGTAGGACCGAAAGTAGCGACCAGAGGGGGGGGTGAATGGGCGCCTAAAAATTCTTTCGAATCAATGGCCTGCTCCCAATACCCAACGCACCTCAAAAGACAAAACAACAAAGAATGAATATATAGCCTAAGTCTAAAGGTATATAGCCTAGAAGCAACTGTTGATAAACAAAGAAACACAAAGTCCGTGCTACTAGACAGATAGACAGAATACTCAAGACATGGCAAGACAAATTTCTCAGTAAAGCAATCTAAGTGCACAATGAGTGAGAGGAGAGGTTACTGTTCAAATCTGTCTCCTGTTCGAAACTCGTCGAAGCCTGCTTCACCGGTCAACGTCTACTTCGGAGGTCAAAGCCTGCTTCTCTGGTCGAAGCCTGCATCGGAGATGGTTGTCGAAGATGAGCGAAGGTTGACGGATACGTGCCGACAGTTAGATTGGTCTAGCCTAGCTCAAGTGAAAAGAGCGAAGTATGCTTCGAAGCAACGTACGAGAGTAACGAAGCTTGCTTCGAATAGAGTACTTCGAAGCACAACCTTCGAACAGAGCTTCGAACACAACGCACAGAAAAACAACCTTCGAAAGCTAGACGAAGCCCGACACACGGTAGAAAAGACCAAAACGAAGCCCACACTCTACCTTCGAAAAGACTAACTTCGAACGAACACATTTAGACCTTCGAAACAGACAGCTGCAAACTCTGAGCGAAGTCTATCAGAGAGACTAGCTTCGAAGCTATCTTCGAAGCCTGTCGAAGTATTAACATCGAACAGCTCAAGACTGAGAATACCTTCGCACAGACTGACGAAGTATGTGAAGCTGACAGAGTGCAAAACGTACTTCTAAGCAAGAAACACAGTACAAGGAGTGAAGTTGAAGATTCAAGAAAAGCCCTCGAGGATGATAGGTCGAAGCCTGCCTCACGATGCTGAGGGGCTTCGAACAGAGAAGGAGGTTTCGCCAGAGACGGCTAGAAAAGGTACTCAACCCTGTCTGCTTTGATCAAAAAGGCTACGTGGAAAAAGCAAAGCCTGAGTACTAGTTTATTGTTGCTACAGTGTAGTAGAACTACTTGCAACCAGTAAGAACTAGTACTTCTCACGTGAAGAACAGAGGCAACTGAAGCACTCAAACATAGGAATAAAATCGTTGTGAGCAAAATGAATACTGCAAAGCCATTAAATGAGATGCCACACACGACGCAGAAGGTATAAAATCATTCAAAACAGGGAACAAAATAGATGAACATCAGCGATTTGCCTGGCGGCGCACAAACAGGAGAGAGAGAGACAAATAAGCAGGAACAGAATGACCCAAGGAATGATTGAAAAAGTGATTTATAGAAGGGTGACCTAACCCTAGGGATTGGGGCCCTATTTATAGGCAGCCCAACACTAGGAATATTCCACAAACCCCTTAGGGTTTTTACAGACGCTAAAATAAAGGAAATGACTCTACTGCCCTTAGGAATTTTTACAGACACGACTGACTGATTGTGGGCCTAGAGATACAATGACTTATTCGGAAGCTAAGCTTTCGTAGCGACTACGACTTCTCTTCTGGACAGTCCGATACAGAATCAACAGTTGTCAGTTTTGCGCCGAAACTGACAAAGCCTCCACCGACTTTGCACCAGGTACCCAGATTGGGCCGGCCCGATTCCGCAGCTCTCTCAGCCCGGCAATCACTCACCGCCTGTGTACCTGAGGCAATCCTGGTCAACAGCCCAGTGGGTCTTCTACTGCTTCTGGCCCATGTACCCGGATTGGGCCAGCCCGACTTCGCAGCTCTCTCAGCCCGACCGTCGCTTGCTGCCCGTGTACGTGAGTCACACGCGGCCCATGAAACAGCAGATCTCCTCTCTTCTTCTGTCCTCTTTGACTATCATTGACAATGACTCGTCACATCTGTATCCATGAGGCCCACGCTATTCAGCATGGCTCCTCAATCTCCCCCTTGATGAGTGCATTGTCAACACTTCACTTCTTCAGCACCTGCGAACAAATGTGGAAACACGAAAACAAAGCACAAGAAAAACAAAGAAGAAGAAAATAAGGTAAAAGTTTAACCCTAATGACCAAAATCCGAACAAAAGCAAGAAGCGGTCATTATGGTTAACCAAAGGCAAAAGCTCAGAATGAGTGCGATTTCAGAAACAACAATTAGGATATAAAAAGTGTAAGAAAGAAGCGAGACAGAAACTCCCCCTTAAACTCTGATCCCAAATTTTCTCCCCCTTGTTGACAAGTGAACTCATCAAGCACTCAAAAGAGACACAGACTCCCCCTGAAATGCAACTCCCCCTCAAAATATGCAATGAATGCAACAGGGGTGCAGGTGGAGTGTAGAAAGCATGCTTCTCAGATATGATTGACTGCAAATACAACATCTAACAAGTATAGCAAAAGGCATACAATCTAAGACACATGGCACGATCAGTGCAACAGATGATATCTAAAGAAAGTCATTAGCACGCATTTTTCAGTGTTTGCAAAGTAAAAGCATCACCATATTTTCCAGTTGACAAGGAAGGTAAAACATGAAATGCAAAAGCTAACTGATATCTACCGAGATAGCATTGTTCAAAACAGAGTGCTTCAGCAAACTTGTTATCTTTTTAATGTTCAGGCTTTTTCATTTTCCTTTTTCATTTTTGCCAAGGGTTATTTGCATGTCAAACCTTATGCTAACCTGACCAAGTCAAGCCTAGGCCAGAACTGGACCATCGGAAGCTTAAGACATTGATCTTGGCATACACTACACTGTCCTAGTTCATACCAAAGTGTTATGGTAAGCAGTCCAGAACAATGCAATGTGACAAAAACAAACCCACTTGGATCTTTTCACTCAAGCATAAAAAGGCATGAAATTTTCATTCATTTTTTATTCTTACCATTTTTATAGCACATTTTCCATGTTAAAGCATAAAGATGTCCAAGTTGCATATCTGCATCTATGTGAGGAACTAGCTACAAGGCATGTAACAGATAGCAAAAGCACTCAGCCTACACATGCTAGTTACCAGAAGCAATGGTGATCATTTTTCAAGTTTAAAGCATAAAAGCCATGCATATGACAAATATCAGACATATTAAGTGAACTGAACCAAAGCATGATCATTGACAAGTACTCGAAAGCATGTACCAGCTAGAATAAGTAAAGCAGTTCAATCATATAATAGAAGCAAGCTCAAAAGTGTGATATGTGAGTATGTATGATATGAACACACACAAAAAGACTCAAGAAAGAAAACTGACGCAAAATATCCTAGAAAGGATACACAACACCCAAATCCCCTCGTAAATGCTCAAAGGTAGACTGATCTAGGGGTTTGGTGAAAATGTCAGCCAACTGATGATGGGTATCAACATGAACAAGGTCAATGACACCTTTCTCATATTGATCCCTCAGAAAGTGAAAGCGCACTCAATGTGTTTGGTTTTTGAATGGAGACAAGGGTTTTTCCCTACACTAATAGCACTAGTGCTGTCGCAAAATAATGGAACCCTGGTAGGAAAGAACAACCCAAAATCTCACAGAGTGGAAATCATCCAAACCAACTGTGAGTACCAGCTAGCAGCAGCTACATACTCAGCCTCAGTGGTCGAAAGAGCAACTCCAGATTGCTTTCGAGAAGACCAAGAAACAAGGGAAGAACCAAGAAACTGGCAGGTACCGGAAGTCGACTTGCGATCCAACCGGCACCCACCAAAGTCGGCATCCGAAAAGCCAGATAAATCGAAGATGATGAAGCTGAATAGTAAAGTCCAAGATCGGGCGCATAAGTAAGATACCTGAATATGCGCTTGACAGCATGCTGATGAGACGCGCGAGGTGAAGACTGGAAGCGCGCGCATAGTCCCACGGCGAACTGAATGTCTGGTCTGGTCGGCGTCAAGTATAGTAGCGAACCGATCATCCCTCGAAACTCCCTTTCGTTGACCTTGACGCCACTCTCATCCTTGTCCAGACCCCTAGAAGTGCCCATCGGGGTCATCTGCGGCTTCAATTCACCACCAAAGTCAAATTTCTTAAGCATATCGCGAGTGTACTTACCTTGGTGGATGAAGGTGCCGTCCTTGGTCTGCTTGATCTAGAGCCCTAGGAAGTACTTGAGCTCACCCATGAGGCTCATCTCAAACTCACTGTCCATCTGCTCAGAAAACATGGACACAAGATCATTAGTAGTACCGCTAAAGATGATATCGTCCACGTAAATCTGAGCGACTAAGAAATCTGAAGCAACTCTGAGCAAGAAAAGAGTTTTATCCACAGAACCCATCACAAAACCCTTCCCCAACAAAAATTGCTTTAACCGGTCATACCAAGCCCTAGGGGCTTGCTTCAACCCGTATAAAGCTTTTTGCAACTTAAAAACATGTCGAGGAAACTTAGGGTTCTCAAAACCGGGGGGCTGCCTAACATAAACTTCCTCCTCTATGAACCCGTTCAGAAAAGCACTCTTAACGTCCATTTGAAAAAGCTTAAAATCCTTCGAAGCGGCAAAAGCTAAGAGAATGCGAATGGACTCAAGACGGGCAACAGGGGCGAAAGTTTCTTCAAAATCAATACCCTCTTTCTGGCAAAAACCCTGGGCAACTAGTCGAGCTTTGTTGCGCACCACAACCCCATCTTCACCTTGTTTGTTCTTGAACACCCACTTGGTGCCTATGGGGTTGCATCCTGGTGGCAGCTCAACTAGTGTCCAAACCCGATTACGGACAAAGTTCTCAAGCTCTTCTTGCATAGCATTAATCCAATTTGAATCAGAAAGAGCATGAGAAACATCTCTCGGCTCAAAAGATGCAACAAAAGCAGATTCAGCAAACACAGCAAGAGAGGTAGACGAACGCAAGGTTCTTTCAGTCAAATCACTGATGATGAGCTCTGAGGGGTGATCACGCTGAACTGCTCGGGTTCCCTGGTGATCTGAAGTCACCTCACCAGAGTCAGCAGCTGGCACCTCTGGACTCAACTGAGGGGGCTCGATCGAAGTGGAAGAAGTGATCAGAGGTCCGCCCTCGTCCTCAGTCGAAGTCTCAGAAGGTGTGGGCTCTGCAGGAGGCGCAGAAGGCCCACCCTTATCAGCAGCTGGAGTATCCTCATCTTCCTCGAAGATGGACTCTCCGAGCTCATCATCACCAGAAAGCTCAAAGGAGTCAAAGAAGGCAAGGACACATCAAACGAAACCTCACAAGTCTCGACAAGCAGCTGGGATTCAAGGTTCCAAACACGGAAGCCTCGAGAATGCAAAGCGTATCCAAGAAAAACACCATCCCAGCAACGAGACTCAAATTTGTCCAAATGCCCTCCCTTCTTGAGCACAAAGCACTTGCAGCCAAACGCTCGCAAGTGGCTCACCTTGGGCTGTCTACCAAACCGCAACTCATATGATGTCTTACTAAGGTAAGCTCTAAGAAAAATGCGGTTGGCAAGATAGCAAGCCGTGTTCATGGCTTCAAGCCAAAAACGCCTAGGAGTCATGTGCTCATGGAGCATCGTCCTGGCCATCTCGACTAGTGTGCGGTTCTTTCGTTCCACAACGCCGTTTTGTGGGGGAGTGTAAGGAGCAGAAAACTGATGGTCAAGACCCTGATCACTACAGAAGCTGACGAACTGAGAGTTCTTGAACTCAGAGCCGTTGTAGGAGCGAATTGCTCGCATCCGACCATTGTTCTCATTCTTCAGCTTCAAAATTAGGTCATGAACAAAATGAAAAGTTTCATCCTTAGACTCCAAAAAGAAAACGCACGAGAAACGAGAAAAGTCGTCAACAATGACAAGCGCGTACCACTTCCCACCGACTGAACGTACCCGAGCTGGACCAACAGTGTCCAAATGTAATAGCTCGCCCGGATACGAAGTCATCACCTGAGTCACAGGTGAGTGAGAAGCAGCAACCATTTTCCCATGACGATAGGGATGGCAAACTAGATCCTTCTCCATCTTAAGCTTGGGCAATCCTCGGATGAGGTCCATAGAGCTCAACCTGACTAGCTGATCAAAACTCAAATGACCTAACCTCTATGCCACTTCCAGAGCTCAGAGGAGGATCCAGCAATCAAACAGCGAGAAGGGCCAAAAGAACTAGAGAAGTCAATTCAAAAAACTTTACCGAATGGTAAAATCTGGCAAATCAAAGACCCTCTAGAATCAATCACGGAAGAATTACCCTTCTTAAAACGCACTTCCAAACCATCCTCGAGAAGTTGCGAAATAGAAATCAAATTGAAGTTCAAATTCTTAACCAAGGCAACATTCTTCAAATAGAAATGATCTGAAATGCGAATTGAGCCAATGCCACTACTTTCCCTTGACCACTGTTCCCGAATGTGATGTACTCTTTGGAGCTCGGGAGAGTGAGACTGGAGAACCATCTGCGATGTCCCGTCATGTGGCTAGAGCATCCTGAGTCCATGATCCAAACGTCCTCCAGTCCCCGATCCTGCACAATCAGTGGCTGTAAGTGGGAGCAAATGGTCCGACACTAGGTTTAGCAAAAGAGCTAAACCAGTGTCGAGCCATCTGCTCAAAAGACAGAAAGCAGAAATCATCATGAGAGTTCAGGACCAAAACGTGGCTCAAAGCGCGGATCCTCGCTTCTGCCTAAAGCCTCGGCTACGAGGTCCAGAACTGTAGCCAAAACGGCCTGGAGCTCTGCCGGAACGACCACCACCAACTGGAGCACGGGCAAGAAAGTCGTCTCCTCTAACACCACCTACACGACGCGGCCTGGCCTCCAGCCTCTCCCCGCGTCGAGGAACACGCAGTCTACCACCCTATTGGTAGTACTGCTCTTGACCACCACGAGCTCTCTCTACTCTCTCAACCCACTTCCTCCTGAAGCAAAACTCCGCAAGATGCCCGTCTCTCTAGCAATACTCACAATGATAGGTGGGCTTCTTGGGATGTGGTTGAGGTTTAGGGTTCTTGGGCTTGGTGGTGTTAGGTGTTGTTTTCTTGGGTTGAGATGGTCCAGGAAGAGAGTCTAGAGAGGTGTGGAGGTGTTTGGGCTTTGGAACCCAGATAGGTTTCTTGGGTGGAGCTTTGGGTGGTTCATGAATTACTCCATCCTTGGGCTGACAAGCCTGGGAAGACTCAGTGGAGTGAGTCTCGGGGTATCTCTGCTCAGGAGTCATTTTACTCCACTCCACTGCCCGGCTAATCGCACTCTCAAAGTCAGCCTTGGTGTAGGTGTAACCTACCACAAACCCATCCTGCCTCTTGAACTGCTGGATCATCATGCCGAGCTGTGGCTCTGTGGCACTGATCCAACTCAGGATAGAACGGAGGTAAAAGTTCTAATTCTGAGAATCAGATAGCTCCTCTCTCAAGGAAGCTAGTACCTCCACCTGAGACAAGCAGGTCTCACACTCGCTATCTATCTGGACAGACTTCTCGGCTTTTAGCTTAGTCAACTCAAGTCTAAGAGACAGACAGTTCTCACAGACAGTGGGTGGAACTGACAATGTCTCAAGCTCTAGCCTAGTATGTGCAAGCTCAGCTCTCAACCTCTCCAAATCACCCAAATGTTCATCACCCTTGGATTTAGCTCAGCTAAGGTAGCTAAATGAGATGGGCAATCAATACAGGGTGGGACGACAGTGGCTTGAGCATCTTTCAGCTCCAGCTGAGCGCTTTCAAGCTCAGTGGCCAAAGCGTCCCTCTCATCAACCCTTTCTGTGTACTTGGACTTCAAAGTTGACAAGTCACATAGAAGCACCTCACACTTCGAGCACTCACTGCTATCACCCAAGAAAGGGGAAGAAGATAGACTCTCAATTCTGCCATTGGCTATGGCAAGCTCACTCTCTAACTCATATATCCTCTTCTTGGCCCCCCTAAGCAGTTTTTCCCGATATTTCAACTCCTGATGATTGCTTTCAAGTAAATCAACGATTTCGCGTTCATAGGATGATACCTTTTCGTTGTCGTCGTCAGAGTCATCGGAGGAGCTCTTTTCTTCCTTATCCCCAAGAGCCATTGAGCAGAAGCTCTTGCGGGATCTTCGGCGCTGGTGTGAACAGCTCTTCGGTCTGTCCCCGAAAGCCATGAAGCAAAGGCCCGCTGGATCAGTCCTTGTCCTTCCCCTTCCTGAAGATGATCTCCTCATTGCTTGAGCTCGATGAAGAGGAAGAAGACGTGGACTGCTTGGAGTAGCTCTTCTCCATCTCGGTGAAGAAGGCATTGTCACGCTTCTTGTTCTCTCACCGGTAGTCCTTTAGGGCCTTCTTGAAGAATCTGGTCTTCGGCTTGCCCTTGTTGAAGGAGGAGCTCTCGTGCTTGCCGGAGTCGTGGAAGCCACCACCGGTGCCCTTCTTGTGGCCATTGCGCTTGGGGAAGTCGGCGATGAAGTGTCCTCCTGGATCACCACACTCAAAGCACCCGGATTTCGTGCCATGTCTTTTGAACATTCTTTTGTCATAGACGATGACGCACCCGGTTGTTAAAAAGACACAAATCATCATCTCCCAAAGACTCAAGCTGGTCCTCAGTGATAGACATCAAAGAGAACCCAGCACAACTCACAGAAGAGGGATCAACAGAAGGTGTAGCAAGGGCCCGGGACTTTGATCCAGAACCAGTGAGATTTGATCTCAACTGGATATCTACCTCAGTGGCCTTCAGCTTGCTAAATAACTCAAAAATGGTCAAGGTATCATAAGAAGTGCTCTCAACGATAGAGGATACCTTGATCTCCTAGATCTTTGGGTCCAAGGTATGAAGAACCTTGAGCGTCCTGCTCGTGATCTGAGACTAACTGAGCACCTTCAGCCTTGTTGTCTCGAAGCTTGTTAATGATCGATTGAAAATGACCAAACAAGGCTTCAACAGATTCACCCGGCTTTTGTGTGAAGTTCTCGTACTCACGCCGGTAGGTCTGATAGAGTCAAGCCTTGACTTGGGCTGTTCCCTCATGGTGTGCCTTAAGAGTAGCCCAGATCTCTCTCGCAGTGGAGAGATGGCTCACACGCTCAAACTCAGTGGGACCTAAACCAGAAAAGAGAATGTTCATGGCTTTACTATTGCTCAGATGCTGGGCAATGATACCAGGAGTACCATGCTCAGCAACTGGCAAAATGACAAACGTGTCGTCAACACAAATGTCCCAGATGTCCGAGCACTGGCTCATGAGATAGGCTCGCATGCGAGTATTCCAATAGTTATAGCCATAAGCTTCCAAGGACGGGACCTTGCCAGGAGACGTCATGGTCACTACTGGGGTTTAGAACCGGTTAAGGTATGGAAAAACCCTAACCTCGCTCTGATACCACTTGTAGAACCGAAAGTAGCGACTAGAGGGGGGGTGAATGGGCGCCTAAAAATTCTTTCGAATCAATGGCCTGCTCCCAATACCCAACGCACCTCAAAAGACAAAACATCAAAGAATGAATATATAGCCTAAGTCTAAAGGTATCTAGCCTAGAAGCAACTGTTGATAAACAGAGAAACACAAAGTCTGTGCTACTAGACAGATAGACAGAATACTCAAGACATGGCAAGACAAATTTCTCAGTAAAGCAATCTAAGTGCACAATGAGTGAGAGGAGAGGTTACTGTTCAAATCTGTCTCCTGTTCGAAACTCGTCGAAGCCTGCTTCACCGGTTGAGGTCTACTTCGGAGGTCGAAGCATGCTTCGCTGGTCGAAGCCTACTTCGGAGATGGTTGTCGAAGACGAGCGAAGGTTGACGGATACGTGCCGACGGTTAGATTAGGTCTAGCCTAGCTCAAGTGAAAAGAGCGAAGTATGCTTCGAAGCAACGTACGAGAGTAACGAAGCTTGCTTCGAATAGAGTACTTTGAAGCACAACCTTCGAACAGAGCTTCGAACACAGCGCACAGAAAAACAACCTTCGAAAGCTAGACGAAGCTCGACACACGGTAGAAAGACCAAAATGAAGCCTACACTCTACCTTCGAAAAGACTAACTTCGAACGAACACATTTAGACCTTCGAAACAGACAGCTGCAAACTCTGAGCGAAGTCTATCAGAGAGACTAGCTTCGAAGCTAACTTCGAAGCCTGTCGAAGTATTAACTTCGAACAGCTCAAGACTGAGAATACCTTCGCACAGACTGACTGAAGTATGTGAAGCTGACAGAGTGCAAAACTGTACTTCTAAGCAAGAAACACAGTACAAGGAGCGAAGTTGAAGTTCAAGCGAAGCCCTCGAGGATGACAGGTCGAAGCCTGCCTCACGATGCTGAGGGGCTTCGAACAGAGAAGGAGGTTTCAGCCAGAGACAGATAGAAAAGGTACTCAACCCTGTTCTGCTTCGATCAAAAAGGCTACGCGGAAAAATCAAAGCCTGAGTACTAGTGTACTGTTGCTACAGTGTAGTAGAACTACTTGCAACCAGTAAGAACTAGTACTTCTCACGTGAAGAACAGAGGCAACTGAAGCACTCAAACATAGGAATAAAATCAGCTGTGAGCAAAATGAATACTGCAAAGCCATTAAATGAGATGACACACACGAAGCAGAAGGTATAAAATCATTCAAAACAGGGAAAAAATAGATGAACAGCAGCGATTTGCCTGGCGGTGCAAACATAGGAGAGAGAGAGACAAATAAGCAGGAACAGAATGACCCAAGGAATTATTGAAAAAGTGATTTCTAGAAGGGTGACCTATCCCTAGGGATTGGGGCCCTATTTATAGGTGGCCCAACACTAGGAATATTCCACTAGCCCCTTATGGTTTTTACAGACGCTAAAATAAAGGAAATGACTCTACTGCCCTTAGGAATTTATACAGACACGACTGACTGACTATGGGCCTAGAGATACAGATGACTTATCTGGAAGCTAAGCTTTCATAGCGACTATAGCTTCTCTTCTGGACAGTCCAATACAGAATCAACGGTTGTCAGTTTTGTGCCGAAACTGACAAAGCCTCCACCGACTTTGCATCAGGTACCCGGATTGGGCCGGCCCGATTCCGCAGCTCTCTCAGCCCGGCAATCACTCACCGCCCATGTACCTGAGTCAATCCTGGTCAACAGCCCAGTGGGTCTTCTACTGCTTCTGGCCCATGTACCCGGATTGGGCCAGCACGACTTCGCAGCTCTCTCAGCCCGACTGTCGCTTGCTGCCCGTGTACCTGAGTCACACGCGGCCCATGAAACAGCAGATCTCCTCTCTTCTTCTGTCCTCTTTGACTATCGTTGACAATGACTCATCACATCTGGAGCCATTAGGCCCACGCTATTCAGCATGGCTCCTCAACAGGCCGAGTCATCTTAAGGGAAAGAGGTCATTGTTGGAGAGCCCCACACACGCACACTCGTACCAAAGAACCCTGAAGTGGGAGTGTGGAAAAATACATCGACCCATCATCCTCTGCTAGGGCTCGTAAGAAACCAAAGGTAACATACCAGATTCTACTGAATAAACACCAGAAGAGGCCCGAGAAAACAAACACTTGGCCAAAGGTGCCAAAACTACCGAACCCTCCAAGGAGGTCGAACCCTTCGCATCTACCAAACTCACCTCCGCAATGGTTAAAGCCTCCGGCCTAGTGGGACCCTTCGCTGATATGGTACGACATCCTTTCGATGTGGCCGAACCTCTTCCCAAATGATGGGTTTGGCCCACAGTGGACGAAGCAAATAAAGGTCCCAATGCCTCCGTCGTACCATTGGGAAGGGTACCCGTGGGCTCCGAGCTACGCTTCACCACCGAAGTATCCTTCGTAGTATGGCGTCTCCCCATTTGTTCCTTTGGAGTACTATGATTGGCAAGGGAAGATGGATGCAGCAAAGGGCAACTGTTTTCCATATGCTGTACATGGTCCCACCGAACTGACTCGCGAAGAACGAAGCCAGAGAAGACGGCCGTGGAGGGGCAATGGAAAGGGACTCTGAAGCTATCACCGTCAAGGTAGGGTCACAGGAAGTCCCAATCCTGAAAGCCCCCTCGCCGAAAGATGACGAAGGTAAGTCCCTGAGTCTGGCCGAAGCCATCCCCAAGGCTCGGTCCGACTATCTTACTATGGCCGGTTCGACCTGCTTGTCCTAGGAGCCTAACATAGTACGGTCCGACTGGCCTAGTGAGGCTGGCCCAACTGACAGGGTACAAGAAAGAATTTTTGCCAAGTGCAAAGATCCCAAGGCCGATCCGGGCAATTCCCATTCGACTGAAAATCCTAGGAGCAAGTTGGTGGTGCCTGATACTAAGCCACAACCATCTTGGGCACCTGCGAGTATGTCCAAATCACAGAAGAGGTGCCTGCAACATCTGCGATCACATGAGATGCACGAGAAAAAGGCCGAGGATGAGCGAGACACCATATTCAAGGAAATCTGCCATCGGCCAGTCGTGAAGAGAGTCTAGAAGCCCATGCTGGTTGAGGAAAATAACCTGGCTCCCGTTCTTAGCGACGATGATGAAGACATGCTCGACGATGACTACACACCCATCTCCGAGGGGCCCGCACCTCAAGCAATAGAGATAAACATCATCATGCTTCCCGCCAAGTTCACGCTATCGCAAGACAAGGCCGAGGTCGCTCAGTTAAGCCTCAGCCCACGAGATGTCGTTTTTGAGAAGCTCGAGGATACGACTCATCAGTTGAAGCCTCTCTACGTCAATGGGCACATTGACGGAAAGCCGATCTCTAGGATATTGGTTGACGGAGGTGCTACCGTCAAATTGATGTTGTACTCTCTCTTGAACAAGATCGACAAGGGCACAGAAGATTTGAAGAAGACCGACCTAATGCTCAATGGCTTTAACGGTGAGAGGTCTGAGGCCAAGGGCGTACATTCCCTGTAGTTGAAGGTGGGTAACAAGACATTGCTGACGGTGTTCTTCGTCGTCGATGTGCAAGGTAACTACAGTGTGCTACTTGGGCATGATTGGATTCACAAAAATTGTCGTATTCCATCTACTTTGCACTAGTGCCTAATAGAGTGGTACGACAATGATGTGGAGGTTTTACCAGCTGATACTTCGGCCCAGGTCGCGTTGGCCGGTGTATCTATTGATGCTATCCATGATAAGGTAGAGTGTTTGTTAGGTAGAGATCTCTCAGATTATTACTTTGTTAGTGTGTCTGAGGGACATTTGTTCTAGTGTCAGTGAAGCCGGCTGGTGTAGCACGACTATCATTAAATTAGTGGTCATGACTAGTAAGAGTAATCTTGATTGGCTAAAGTCTCGTGTAGAGAAATATCGGTCTTCTAAAGATGGTATTGTCGAAGCCATTGAAGATTTTAGCGAAGTATAAAAGTTAGGTCAAGGTACTAAGTTTTCTGGATGGCAAAACTAGTTATAATCAAATCTTTATGGCCAAAGAGCACGTCTACAAAACAGCCTTTCGATGCCCTGGTTTTGTCGGCTTGTTTGCGTGGGTCGTTATGACTTTTGGTTTAAAGAATGCTGGCGCTATATATCAACGTGCTATGCACTTAATCTTTCATGACTTGCTAGGAGGTCTATATAGATGATGTTGTGGTCAAATCGGATGCTATGGGGAACCATTTAGCCGTTTTGAGAGTGGATTTTGGTAGAACGCGTCAGTATGGTTTAAAGATGAACCCACTTAAGTGTGATTTTGGCGTGTCGGTAGGTAAGTTCATAGGATTCATGATTCATGAAAGAGGTATTGAGTTTGATCCTAAGAGGCTTGAGAAGATTAAGAACTTAGAAGTGCCGACATGCAAGAGAGATGTGCAAAATATCTAACTTGTCTGGCGAAATCGATGCTTTTGTCCCTATACTCCGGCTAAAGAACGAGGCCGAGTTTATTTGGGGTGAAAGTCAGCAACGCACCTTCGAAAAAATCAAAGAGTGCTTATCATCACCACTAGTGGTGAAGGCGCCCAAGGCTAGAATACCATTTCGCTACTGGAGGACAGCGTGATTGGAGCTGTGTTGACTCAAGAGGTGGAGGGAAAGGAATACATCATCACATTCTTGATTCGCCGCTAGTTCGACGCCGAGACAAGGTATGTGTTTGTGGAGCATTTGTGTTTATCCCTTTATTATGCATGTACCAAATTACGTCACGAATCTTCTCCCTAGAACATGTTTTGTTACTTGTCAAATCGACGTCATAAAATACATGTTGCACAAGCCAATTCTAAGTGGTAGAATCGGAAAGTGGACTAATGCTTTGATTGAATATGATTTGTCTTATGAATCTTTGAGAGCTATGAAAGGCCAAATTGTCGCTAACTTTATAGTTGATTACCATGTGGACGTCAATTGTGGTAGCGATGTTGCTCTAATTTAGGTAGTGCCATGGAAACTTTGTTTTGATGGTTCAGCTTGCAAGAGTGGCCAAGGTATTGGAGTGGTTTTCATATCACCTAAGTGGTATGCGCTTTGATACTTTAGCCCGTTTAGAATTTCCTTCTACTAGTAATCAAGCAAAATATGAAGCTTTATTGCTAGGACTTGAATTGCTAGGTTCCATGGGTGTTGTTGACAGGAAAATATGCCACACACTTAGGTCAGTTCGATGATCTAAAAGCATATGGATACTTAGGAACGAGCCTAAGCGTAACACAACACCGACTTCGCATTCTGACTATCGTTAACAATGGCAAGGGGGTGGAGTTTCCAGGTAATCAGATCACCCAGAAATAATACAATTAGCCAAAAAATATATATAAAATATTCCAATCTGCCAAACGTAGCCTGATTGGTTCGGAGTGTACATCCTCAAAGGGTCACCGAAGGGGGCCATCGGCGTCTGGTGCGAAGGGTGCACCGAAGATAGCCTTCGGTGTTTCGATCGATCTGGCCGAAGATAGGCTCCAAATAGATCGTGACGCAAAATCGCCTCCGAACGACAGGGTTCGGCGCGAAGTCTGTGACATGACAAAACTCAACGCAACACGTTGGCGCGACTATGTTCCGGGTGGAGTGTTGGTAGTGACGAAGCTTGACGCATTGTGTTCTAGCGTGACCCCATCGTGAAGCAACCCCGATGCGAAGTAGCTCCGATGCAAGGGACTTGACAAGACCGACAACAGCATGATGAATCTAGCACGGGCGATCGAAGCAGGGGTTCGCCGAAGGGTACTCTGGCAGCCTCCAAAACAAGCTTCTTAGCTCCGAAAACCGTTGGTGAAGGGGGCTCCGAACGTGAAACATGCAACGAAGTTGATATCAAGTACCAATTCAGCCTGGAGACCAAATTACTAAGTGTTGCAATAGATTAACGAAGGTAGCAATCTGTTACGTAGATTAACGGATGGTTCACAGGCGAGCTAACAAGGCGTTAGCAATTTGTTACGTAGATTAATGGGTGATTCACAAGTGAACCAACAAGTCTTACCATTGTTACAGCAGTAGCCGACGGAGGGCTTCCAGGGAAACCCACGAAGGTTGTACAGAAAAAGTAAAGAAAGTAAAATACGGTTCAAATCTACGACTTTGTAATTGGTTTGTTGTGCGGAGGGTCTAATGAACCGGCCTCACCCCTGTATTTATAGGGGCTAGTTTTCGTATATCTAACTCTAATGTAATAAGATTCGGCCTAATCAAGTTTAGGGATAAAAAACAACTAGAATTTGTATCAAATTCAACCTCGAAGCTGGCCAGAAGTGGACCTTCGGCAGGCTCGCCGAAGCCTGCTCCTTGGGCCAAAGCTTCGACGGGGCAGGCCTCCGAAGGGCCTTCGGGCCGAAGCTAGTAGGCCACTGAAAGGCTTTCGAGGCATTCATGAAGATGGGCCTCCCACACTATAAGGCTTTGGCCTATACCTGGACTTGTGTATTTTTGGCCCAAATTACCAAAATTGATATTTTGACAATCTGGACCATTAATGCCATTTTTTGCTATCAACACATGCCCCCTGCCTTTTTATTGAACTAAGTGAACTAAAAGCATGACGGGCTAAGGACGATACCTTCCATATCAGCCTTCCGACACTTTTAAGAGTGTTGCCACACACTTGGGAAGTACTTTTTCAAATACCTACCATTCAAGGCTCTTCGAAATCACTCTCCTTGTAGAGACTGCAACAAATATGCATTACCTGGAGTGATTTCAGCCACTCTAAATGGACCTTCCCAATGAGGCAACCATTTACAAAATTTTGGGCTCTTAATGCCTAAGGGCAAAATCGTCTTCCAAACCAAGTCACCAACTTGAAAAGATTTTTGTTTGATTAATTAATTGCAGGCTCTAGCTATTCTTCTTTTGTCTTTCTCTGTGGCTTCTAAAGCCCTTAACCTCTTATCGGTCGCTTCTTCCAAGTTATCCTTCAAAAGAGTTTCATATTCATCGACCGATAAACCATCTTGTTTAAGAACCCTTAAAGAGCCAAGGTCTACCTCTATTGGCAGAACAGCTTCTTGTCCATATACTAAGTCATATGGACTAACATTGGTAGCACCGTGCTTTGCAACTCTACAAGCCCACAATGCTTCTCAAAGCACATCATGCCACCTTTTAGGGAACTCTTCAATTTTCTTTTTAATGACCTTTATTATAGTTTTATTACTAGACTCGGCCTGTCCATTGGCCTGAGAATAATATGGTGAAGAGTTTATTAACTTAATATCATAAAATTTGGTAAAATCACTCACTTCTTTAGCAATAAATGAAGTACTTGGTCAGTAGTGGGAGTTTGGGGAATGCCGAATCTATGTATATTGTGCTTCAAGATGAAATCGGTTACCTCATTGTGAGTCATGTTCTTGAGAGGAATGGCCTCGGTCCATTTGGTGAAGTAATACTGTCACCATCAACATGAACCGATGCCCTTTTGAAGAGAGAGGATGAATTTGGCCGATGAATTCTAAACCCCAACCTTGGAACAGCCATGGTTTGATAATTGGGTAAGTAATGATGTAGGAGCCAACTGAATATTACCAAACTTTTGACATGCTTCAAACCCTCTATAATACTTAAAATAGTCTTCAGTCATAGTCGGCCAATAAAAACCCGCTCTTTTGAGAATCCAACTCATTTTTTGGGCTGACTAGTGAGTACCACAAAGTCCCTCGTGAATTTCTCTAGGTATTTTACCTATAAATACCCCCATTCTCGCCCTGTAAGAGGCATCGAATATTCTGATATTCAATACACACTTAGAACTATTCTGATCTATTATCCTTTTCGGAGCCTTGAGATAGTCCGCATTCACAAACACTTCATTTGTCAGTTCTTGGTCTTATAGAATCTGTTAGCGTAATCCATTGTGCCAATAGTTGGCACCGTTCGTGGGGAACTTAGTACTAAAAGCTAGTTCTCTGCCACTACCTGTACTTCGAAGAACGTTTGTGGAGGGAGTTTCAGAGTCCCATGATTCTGTGCACCCTTCGGCAAGGGGCTTCAAGTAAAGTTCGAAGGCCTTTTTTTGCCTTCCACCATCGTTCGAAGCTCTCAATCTCTAGACCCTACTTAGATTCGTAAGTCATGCCTCCCAAGGGGAGTATAGCCACTGCCCCCCTCCGAAGGTCCTCTTGGACCTCCGGAGCAGGACCTTCAGACATCCCCCAAACTCCTGAAGTAGTCAATAACCCCCGAGCAACCGGAGCCCCTCGGAGAGCTCCGTTCATACTCCAAACTGATTATGTGAGTTTCCAAGACCCGGAGGACCCCTCTAGAGGAAGTGAGAACCCCCCAAAGACGTGGTCGCTCAGATGGCCCGACTTCAAGCGGAGGTGTAAATATGGAGGTAGGAGGCCACAAACAGGCTTCGTTAGGCCAACCCTGTTGCTTCGGAGACGCGTCAAGACGACGACCTCGATAATTATCGCGAAGCCCCCCATGTCCAAGAGAGCGCCGAGAACGCCTCCTTCGACGATCAACTCCAGTGCATCTGGACTTGCAGAAGGTGCGCTTCGATCCTAGGTTCTGAGCCTCAAAGCTGCACAAATACTCCGGAGGGGCTGACCTCGGAGAATTCTCTCGCTCTTATGCTCTTGCAATAGAAGCTAGCGGAGCGGTCCGAAATACGATGGCAAAGTGTTTCCCCCTTGCGTTAGAAGGTGTAGCCCTTCGTTGTTTATGGTCTCTAAAGCCAGGATCAATTAAGTCATGGGAGTAGTTGAAGAAGAAATTTGTGAGTAACTTCCAGGGAACCTTCGTTGCCCTGATGTCTACTAGAAGCCTTTTTCAGGTAAAACAGCAGGCAGGAGAAACTCTTCGGGAATACTTCAAGCGGTTCTCCCACACCAAGTCCCAAATAAAGGGGTTGTCCACATCATCGGTTGTTGATGTAGCGCGCGAAGGTGTAATGAATCCTGACCTCCTCATCAAACTTCATCGGAAGTTGGTGTCTTTAGTAGCACAATTGATGACATACTTCGAGCAGTATGCCAAAGCAGAAGAGGGGTGCTTCCGGAGGACTGCTTCGTCCACACCAACCCTCCTCCAAGAAGTCAAGATAGAGCCAGGGGCTCCGAGTCCTCTGCATGCCCTCTTCGATAATAGTTCTCACGATCAGAGGAGAGGAAGGAAGCACCCTCGTTCTGAAGTATTGAATATTGCCCCCTCTACTACAAAGATGACTTCCAACTATTAATAGGCTCAGGGCAATAAAGCTAGTGGCTCGAAGCTTCTAGATAAACTAGCTGGCTGAAGCTAGACTCTCTTTTGTTATGTGCATGGCAAAAACAGAAGCCATGCCACCAAGTATTGCAAGTCCATACTAGCTCTCCGGGGAGATTATCTTGGGAGAAACTCAGGTCGAGGCACTACAGACCGAGCTCCTCTAGCAGCACGGTCAGAGCTCATACAAGCTATCGGATGTGCAGGCAATCTCAAAGCTCCTATGAAGCCTCTGGTGGCCAACATTGTGCCACCACCGAAGCAAGAAGACCCTCAAGATCATGGCAAACAAGTGGTCCTACTCATATCCAGAGGGGGGACCCTCGGTAATATGTCGAAGCGTTAATGGAGAGATTACGTTTGGGAAGTAGGACATATAGGGACTTCAAACTCGGCTGCAGAAATGTCCGAGTGGTCCCATGTGCCCATCTCATTCTCTGCCAATGATGTTGTAGGGGTGAAATTACCCCATGCTGACCCCCTTGTCATTTTAGCTGACATTACAAGGGTGTAAGTTCAAAGGGTGCTGGTCGACGGTGGAAGCTCTGCTGACAAACTCTTCGTCCAAACCTTCGATCAAATGTGCATCCCCCGAAGGCATCTACTTCCAGTAGCTCACCCACTACAATGCTTTGCAGGCCCTACTCTCGATGCCCTCGACCAAATAGGCCTCGAGGTTGCTTTCGGTGAGGGGCCCCTGGCCAGAGTCGAGGAGGTCATCTTTGATGTTGTCGATGCCCCGTAAACCTACAACACATTCTTCGGCAGAGGGATGCTGAATCAATTTGGAGCCATGACGCATCATAATTATTTGTGTCTCAAAATGCCCACACAAGGTGGAGTCCTTATGATCCTAGGAGATCAAGCTGCAGCTAGGATAGCAGAATATGGCCACAGCCCACCTCTTGATCCTCGGTAGGTAAAAAGTGTGCAAGAGCACTTGGAGGAAGCTTCGGGGTCCCTGGACCTTTCGAAGAACCCTTCCCTCAAGCCAAGCCCAGAAGATGATGTAGTCACGAGGATCATTGTCAAAGAAGAAAGGGAATACCCCATTCAGTTTGGCAAGGGGTTGCCTTCGGAGCTCGCCACTTCGCTAGAAGAAGTGGTCCGAGAAAATTTAGATGTCTTCGCCTGGTCAGACGAAGATATCCCCGGAGTTGACCGGAGCATTATCGAGCATAGCTTGCTCATTAACCCTAAGGTCATACCTGTTCGCCAGGGGTCCGCAAGTTGTCAACTGAAAGAGCAGACCTCGCTAAAGCGGAGGTAGAAAAGTTGCTAAGAGCCGAAATCATTAGGGAGGCATCCCACACGGAGTGGTTGGCTAACCCTGTCTTTGTAAAGAAAAAGGGCTCGGACAAATGGTGCATGTGCATTGACTTCACATCTCTGAATAAAGCATGCCCATGAGACCCCTACCCCATGACGCGCATTGATCACCTTATTTACTCTACGGCTGGCTCTGAGCTCCTGAGTTTTCTTGATGCATACTCCAGTTATCATCAAATCTAGCTGAAACGCGAAGACGAAATCAAGATAAGCTTTATAACCCCTTCCGGAGTATTTTGTTACATGTGAATACCCTTCGGCTTGAGAAATGATGGGGCAACTTTTTCACGTCTTATTGCTAAATCTCTAGGTCACTAGATAGGCCTAAATTTTGAAGCCTATATGGATGACATTGTAATAAATAGTGCTTTAAAGCACCAACATAGTCTTGACTTAGCAGAAACTTTTGAGAGCCTCCGAGCATGTGGAGTCCGCCTCAGTCCCGAAAAATGTATTTTCGGAGCTCAAGAAGGAAAATTGCTAGGGTACTTAGTTTCGAGCTAAGAGCCCGACGTAGATAAGTGCACTACAAAGGATGGCTCCACGTAAAAATTTAAAGCAAGTCCAAAAGCTAGCCAGACGTCTTGCAACTCTCAATATATTCCTAGCTAGATCAGCGCAGTGAAGCTTCCCAATTTTCAAAGCCTTAAAAGGGTCCGAAAGTTTCAAGTGGACGCCGGAGTGCCAGAAGAGCTTCGATGAAATCAAGGACTACCTTGGAAATCTATCAACACTCACAGTGCCCCTTGTAGAGGAAACTCTCCTCCTATATCTTGTAGCAACAGGCTCTGCAGTCAGCGCAGTGCTTGTCGGAGAGATAGAGCTCAATGGAAAACTAGTGCAGAATCAAGTATACTTCATTTCAGAAGCCTTTTCCAAAGCAAAAACACAATACTCTGAGATCGAGAAATTTGCATATGCTTTGGTAATGGCCTTGCAGAAGCTAAGGCATTACTTTTTAGCACACAATCTAATTGTCCCTACGTCATATCCCCTTGGAGATATGCTCCGGAGCAAAGACTCCACCGGAAGAATTGGAAAATGGGCTGTCGAGTTAGCCCCCTTCGGCATTTCCTTCACCGCAAGAAAAGCCATTAAATCTCAAGTTGTGGCTAACTTTGTTGCAGAGTGGACCCCATCCGTAGTTTGGGCTCCGGAAGAATCATGCGAAGGAGTGTGGACAGTGTACTCCGACGGAGCATTTCAAGCAACAGGAGCTGGTGCCAGAGTTGTGATAAGTTTTCCTTCAGGGCAGAAATCAATGTACTCTGCAAGGCTCAACTAAAAGTCCACTGACAATATTGCAGAGTACAAAGGAATCCTGCTTGGCCTCCGCAAAGCACGCGCGCTTGGCGCCACTCGAGTTATAATCAAAATAGATTCTCAGGTCATTGTAGGGCATGTTGACAAAAGATTCCAAGATCGGCATCGACATATTGCAAAGTACTTTGAAGAAATCTGCAAGACGGAGGCAATGTTCGAAGGAATTTCCATCCGAAGCATCCCTTGAGCAGATAATCAGCTTGCAGACATCCTGGCGAAAGCTGCTGCCGGAGCATTGGAGGTCCCAGAAGGGGCTTTTTATGAAGAGCTTGTAAACCCTTCCTTGCCTCAACCACCCTCTGCAGAAGTATTTTGCCTACCACTCACTGATTGGCGGAGCCCAATATTAGACTATTTGCAAAACAAATCAAGTCACCTCGAAGGCCCAGAATTGCAAAGGTTACAGTCAACGGTCTAGAATTATAAGCTTGTCAACGGAGTGCTATATAAAGTTGGAGTCTGTTCTCCTCTATTCCGATGCATCTCGCAACCTGATGGTCAAGATATACTTCGGGAAATTCATGAAGGCTTATGTGGTAGCCACTTAGCCCCTCGGGCTTTAGTAGGCAAAACACTTCGCTAGGGGCTTTATTGGCCAACAATTGTAGCAGATGCAGAATCAATGGTTCAAACCTACCAAGGGTGCCAATGGTTGGGGAGACGAAGCCATCGTCCTCCAACACCCCTTCAAGTCATTGCTCCGGTATGGCCAATGGCACAATGGGGAATGGATCTCATCAGCCTTTTCCCAATGGCGAAGGGCAGCTTGAAGTTCGCGGTGGTAGCAATCGAATACTTTTCTAAATGGGTCGAAGCCAAACCCTTAACTGCTATCACTTCGAAAAATATGCAGAAATTCTTCTGGCAAAATATTATTTGTAGGTTCGGAGTGCCTAGAGAGTTGACAATCGACAATGACACCCAATTCGAGGCCGAACCTTTTAGAGAATTCTGCGAAGGGCTGGGCATTAAAATGTGCATTGCAGCCATCCGTCATCCCCAATCCAATGGATCCGTCGAGCGGGCCAACAGAAATATTCTATCCGGATTAAATCAGAGGATTGTAGGGTTGTGGTCCGAAGAGCTACCTAATATTTTATGGTCCATTCGGACCTCTCAATCTAGGTCTACAGGTTTTACTCCATTCAGGTTGTTGTTCGGAGATGAACCCATGACTCCAACGGAGCTGAAAGGTGGATCCCTCCACGCAACGACGCCAGAAGATAAGGATGAAAGGAACACTTTGCTTTACTTGTCTGAAGAAACGAGGCTTCGAGCTATCTCCAATTTTACAAAGTACCAAGACCAGACAAAGGCATGGTATGACCCGAAGGTAAAAGTTAATGAACTTAAACTGGGTCATTTGGTACTACGAAGTGTAATTGCTCCGGAGAAATTAGGGATCAAATGGGAAGGACCATATATTATCCTATACTCAGGGCGCCCCGGATCTTTTAAATTAGATAATTTAGAAGGAGAAGAGTTAAAGCATGCATGGCGTGCGAAGCACCTTAAACGTTATTACACTTAGGGGCTCCATGTAAAGAATTGTAAAGAACCTTTCTAACTAAAATAAAGCTTGTGGTTCAAATTATGCTTACCCCTCAATATTCCCTACCCGTGTGGATGCATTAGGGGAACGTAGATGCTTGCGGAGGTGAGCATCTTTCATCAGAACCCATTATACGGCCTTCGAACCACTGGTTCGGGGATTTCGTAAAATAGCCGAAGGTGGCCAAAACCTATGGATTTTGAACCATCGACTTGATAGCATCCGTAGAAGAGTCCAAGGACTATAAAATAATGAAGTTCGAACCTCCGGGTTCAGAGCATTCATAAACGAGCCAAAGGTTTCCAAATCCTACAAATTTCGAGCCATTGGCTTGATAGCATTTGTAGAAGAGTATAAGGACTTTAAAAGAACAGATTCCAATTCTCCAGGTTCGAAGCATCTGTAAAAGAGCCGAAGGTGGCCAAATCCTATGGATTCTGAGCCATTGGCTTGATAGCATCTGTAGAACAGTCTAAGGAATTTAAAATAATAGATTTTGATCCTCCGGGTTCAACGCATCTGTAAAAGAGCCGAAGGTGGCCAAATCCGATGGATTCCAAGCCATTGGCTTGATAGCATCCGTAGAAGAGTCCAGGAACTTTAAACAAATAGATTCAAATCCTCCGGGTTCAAAGCATCTTAAAAAGAGTTGAAGATGACCAAATAATAAGGTTTCAAGGCCCCGGCCAATTGAAACCCATTAAGAGTCCTAAGTGACCAATTTCAGAGCTCTAATTTATAAATTCGAAGCTCCTTACTAAGTTTACAGGCATCGAACCATTAGTTCGATGTGTGGCCTACTCTACCTATATTAGGTAAGATATCATGATATGAACATACAGTTCGAAGAACTCTACAAAAAAGCTGAGTTCGTGGTTATCAAGTACTGTTTGCGAAGCCTTGGCTTTAATATGTCGGATGTTGTGTGCTACCGGCCCTATTGCATTGCATACGACCCCCACCCACAAAGAGTGGCAGGGGAATAAGGCACAATCAAACGATGCATCTCAAAAAAATTTTATTGCTTGGTTAAATCACATTACAAAACATCATAATCACGAAAAATTATTATCTAAACCTAAGTAGAAACGGATACCTCTCTGACCTCTAGAGCTACCTCCGGGACTAGCTCGGTCTTCGGAGCCTAGAGTTCTTAAAACCTTTCTTTTGGTTCGAGTTTGATTACTCTTCTTTGAATCTCTCCAAGTTTTCTGCTCTTCTTGAAGTTCGGCCCAGGTTAGAAGCAGTTCGGAGCTAGCCTCCATCGTGTCTTCAACTTGATACTCTGAATCAGACTAATCTACATACTCCAAAGATGAAGATGTTACTACTTTATCTTCTTCTTTGATATAAGAAAGGACTTTGCTAGAAACATTGGGTGCTATCTCTCCATGCCCCCCCAGGAACAAAAACTTGCAAGCTCCTATAAGGCCTTCAGCTTTCAAGAATTGCCCATTGTTGGAGAAGCCCTTCATTAAGTTCTAATACTTCGAGATCAAAGTCTAAAGCATGTGGCAAAACCTAAAAATATACATCCAAGCAAAGACTTTTCATTCATTTAAATATAAGAACATTACAAAGTCTTTTTTACACAACACCCTAAGAGGCTAGACCTTCAGGTCTAGAAGCAGAGCAGTTGGCGGAGGTGGAGCCGGATGCCTCATCTATGATTTCCTCTGCCGATGGGCTTCGTCGATCCATGCCTTGGCCACAGCTTCATTATCTGCTTTCCAGGTCACCCATAAGGATTCCCAAGCCGAAGCAACATCCAAAGATGGTCACAGCAAGCCTTCATCAGCGAAGCTTGCAGGCATCAAACCCTCCACAGGAGCAATGGAGACCTCGATGGCTTTGAGATGACAAAGGACTCTGATCCCAGCTACTTGCCCAGAGATTTCTCCATAGCGAGTACTAGAGCCCTTCATCATCTTGGCCGCTGCCTGAATCATCTTGACCTTGCGGTAAAGGGGTTCATTCACCACAGCTGAGGAAGATGGGCACACCATTCCAAAATATTCCAGAACACCCCGAAGGGGTGTCCATGGTTTGATCAGTCACCTCACCGTGCCTCGCCTCGACCTTTGTCTTCTCGGTGGCGATGGCGGAGAGCTCAGCTGTCTTTGTCACTAAATAATTCTTCTGAGACAGCGCTTATTGATGCGCGTCTCGGAGCAGCACAAGTTTAGCCCAAGAAGCCACCTTCGCTGCTCGAAGTTTATCAACTTCAGCTCTCAGCACCATTCGCTCCACTTGGAGCTCCTTAGTTGAAGTTGCCAGGCCAACATGAGCATGCTGCTCCGTTCGGAGCACCTCCTCCGCAATGGCCTTCATTCTCTACTCTTCAAGGAGTTCTTCCTCTAATCACAGGGACTTATCTTCGAAGCCCTTAAGGGCCCTCTAGAGTGATGTAACCTTCCTTTTAAGCCGATTAAACTCGAGCTCGTTGGAAGTTGCCGCCGCTCTAGCAAGAACAAATTGCTGCAAAAAGCAAAGTAAGTATGGTGTAATTATAATGAATTAAATGTACACATGTCCCTTGCATATGTGGAGGGTAGCCCTTTCAAGGGCTATGTCTAGCTCCGATCCACTGGCTTCGCTCAATGTGGAGACTAGCTCGGAGTTGCCAACCTCTTGGCTCTTTTCAGCCAAGGGCTGCAGGAGAGACCGGAGCCATGTCCACTGCTCCAAGAACAGAGCTAATAGCGGGAGCTAGGACATGCCTCTCTAATCATCTTTGGCGGGATCCTCTTTCGAAGCATCCACCGAAGGATCGTTCGTCGATGGCGTCATCACCAAGGAGGGGAGAGGCCCAGGCCAAGACTTTCCTTTACCTCTCCCCATTACAGGAGTCGTCGGGGCCACCTCTTCCGTAAGGTATTTGTCAATTATCTAAAAACTATTGCAAATACAATGAAATTATTTCAGGTATGATGAATTAAGGAGTAAATACCGAAGGTTTACCTCCATCTAGATTTCTAGGGAGGATTACGGGATCCCCGAGATACTCATACATTCTGAGGTACTCCTCAATGTCCTCCCCCGAAGTTTGGGCCAGAGTAGCAGACATCGAGGCCCTTACCTCCGTCACCACTACTCCGGTCACTAGCCAATAGGAGCTCTCTGGCTCCAGTCCCTGAACCCCTGTGGGCTTAGTTTGGACTGCCACCTCCTATTCGGCCGCCGGTGTCAATCCGACATCCACCCAAAGTGGATCCTCGATCTCAGCCCCAGAATCCCTCTCGCCACCTTCCATAAGTAGAGCTTTGAGCTCCCTTCCCATTCGGGCCTTTGAAGTTTCCTCCTCTTCAGACTCCTCCTCCGAAGAGCTCCGAATGTCTAGCGAAGGAGGAGACACTGGAGGTGAAGGGAGCTTAGCCTTCTTATCCACCTTTTTCGCCACGGTATTCACGGCCTTGGATGTCCCAGCAGCAGCCTTCCTCTTTCGAGAGACCGGGCCCGCTGGGTCGACGCTTGGAAGTGGAGGGGCTTCGATTCTTAGTGCACTCCACACTCGATTGGAGCGTTCCTAGCTCCCAACCATCTCCACCCTCCGCTGCTTCTCCACTACCGTAGGGGCCCCGAGCACTCTCTCCGTTGCCCGAGCTATTTGCTCCGGAGCCAGCGCCAACGGAGCCACTGAAATAAGGTAACAATCTGTTAAGAAAACTACATTTATTCTATATGACTAATCTGAGTGCAGGAAATATCAAAGTGTTACCTAGAGCTCAAAGCTCCCCTTCCGAAGTACTATGGAAAACAACGGGACAATTGGCCCGGGCGGAGGTATCCAGAGGGCGATGAACTCCTCCACCAGGTCTCGCATACTCATGCACTTGGTCACCGAATACAACAACCCAAGTCGCATTGAAAGCAGACTTACGTCCGAAGTCACCTCCACCTCCCTCCTATACTAGATCTCTTGCAGAGGCCCCGCAAGGCCAGAGTCTTCTCCGGGCCCGTCATGCGGCTTGGGTTGGAAGGAAGCTTCATGGGTTACCGCGAACACTTCGGACCTTCTGTCACACCCTTTAGCTTAGAGGGCCCATTCGAAGACCACCAGCCTAGCTATGACGTTCGGAGATAGCTACGGTAGAGTGACGTGGAACATCTCTAGTACCTCTGTCAAGAAATCTATTGAAGGAAGCGCAAGCCCAACTTCGAAGACGATGACTTCTCCCCTCCTCGGCGCTGGAATCACTTCTTCTGTAGGGATCCGAGTCCTCATCCCCGATCCCCGCTTCCGGCTCACTACTTCCTTGATAGACTCCGCCGAGCAAGCCGATCGCCCAGGGATGAATGTCTGCTTCAATGGCTTCTTCGACGATGGGCAGAGTTCTCGTGGATCCTTGGGCCAGGAGCCCCCTGGAGCTCCCGCCATCACTGCCACCGCAAATGCGGCCCAATCTTGCCGCTGTGCCAAGGTCGCCGCACTGGTTCTCGCCATTGATGATGTGCTCGAAAGTTTCAGAGAGGAAGGTTAAAAGATGAACGAGTGTAAATGTTGAAGCACAAAAGCTCTGTAAAATTTTTTCTTCGCTGGTCGCTTTCCTCTTTTATAACCGCTCCATTCTCGTTCGGCACGATTCGCGCATGTTTTCACACTTGCAGATCCAACCCACGTCAATGACATGTGGGGCCAAAGAGTGAAAGAATGTGAACTCGCGGTAAACTTTTGCGGCTGTTGCTTTCTCGAAAAGGTCTCACTGCTATTTGAGAGATAACGGTACAAAAGTAACGGCTCTTTGTGATTCACTGTCATCATAACGGTTCATTTTCCTTCGGAGCAATCATACGGAGCTTTGACCTCGAAGCCCGGATTTGATACATCTTTGATGCCAAGGATTATTCGAACATTTATAATACCTTGTATTTTTTCTAAGGTCCTGAGCATGAAAATATTTCTTGCGTATACTGCTCTCCATGCTGTACAGGCTATCCGAAGAAGCTTATTCGAGGGGCTACCGTTGAGGGAAAATACTTCATCCTCATGATTCTCCAAGATTCCAAGCAAATGCATTATGCAACCAAGATAAAGGTAAGTCTTAATTTTGGAGCCCAAGATTTGCCTTCGGATTGAAGGGCTTGAAGCCGAAGGGTCCGTCCAAGCTCAGGTCTGAAGAGACCCTCCGAAAGGCTTCCTCTCTGGAGTGGAAAACAACCAGAAGGATGGGACGTCTACCTTATCAACATCCTTCGAGCATGTTTTACCATATTAACTCTATAAGGGATACTGAAATAGTATCCAATATGTCAGTTATAATTGAGGGGTAAAAAGATCTTTTCTCTAGAAATTTTACCTATAAATACCCCCCTTCTCGCCCTGTAAGAATACCCCCCTTCTCGCCTAGTAAGAGACATCGAATATTCCGATATTCAATACTGTTGGGGGGAAATATTCCATCCTCAGGGTTATTGCAGTACTGCAGGCGATTGAATCAAAGGTTTCCAGCATGTATCTCCGGGGATGCATTGAATCAAGTTCGAAGTATGAAGACAGGCTCTAGTTCAGAGTATATCTTCGAACTTGGACTCTTTCGAGAGCTTCTTTGCCAGCTAAGATGGAAGACTTATCTTCTTTCTCATTAGATTAGTCTTTTACCATTTTAGCCCTATTAAGGGTACCGAATAGTTTCCACTATGTCGGTTGTAATAGTGGGGTAAAAGGGTCTTTTCCTTAATATTTGGGCCTATAAATACCCCCCGTTTTACCCTGTAATGAGGACCGAATACAAGTTATTCAATACACACTTTCGAACTATTTTAAGATATTATCCTTTCGGAGGCTTGGAATAGTTTACTTCGCAAACACTTCGTTTGTTAGTTTATAATCTTCAGAAACCTGTTAGCGTAATATTTTACGCCAACAGTTGGCGCCGTCCGTGGGAACCTAGTCCAAAAAACTTCATTGTCTACCAAGTTCTCAAACCATGCCTCCTAAGCGGAGTGTAGGTGGTAATCCTGTTCGGAGGTCTCCTCGGACCTCCGGAGCAAGATTTTCAGATACAGTTGAGGTCGGAGGACCTTCGACGTTTCCTCCACCTCAAACTCTGGAAGGGATTCCCCTTCCTCGAGCATACGGAGTTCCTCCGCCAACTCCATCTATACTTCGGCCAGCCGGAGTCCCTCTTCCACCTCAAGTTCCACTTCGAACCAATCCCTACAGTTCTCAAGACCCGGAAGATCCTTCTGGAGGAGATGAAGACGGTCATGGTGATATGGCCGCTCAAATGGCCAGTCTCCAAGCTGAAGTAGCAAGGTGGCGGCAAGAAGCCGCAGATAGGCTTCGTTCTCAGCCCACCCCGGTCATCCCTGAAGTGCCCGAAGACGACGAACTTATTTATCCCAAAGCCCCGGAGAACGCGTCCTTCGACATCGAATCTCCGCTGCATCCTGAGTTGCAGAAAGTGCGCTTTGCAAATATTTCGGAGCTGAAGATCCTGAAGAGTTCGCCCGTTCTTATGCATTAGCAATTGAAGCTAGTGGAGGAGTGCGAGATACTATGGCCAAATTTTTTCCCCTAGCCCTCCAAGGAGTGGCTTTGCGGTGGTTCTGGTCTTTGAAGCCAGGATCAATCAGTTCATGGGGGCAGTTGAGGAAGAAGTTCGTGAGTAACTTTCAGGGTACCTTCGTACCCCCAATGTCAATAGGAAGCCTTTTCCAGGTGAAGCAGCTTCCCGGAGAGACCTTAAGACAGTATTTCAAGCGCTTCGCTCATACGAAGTCGCAAATTCGAGGGTTATCTACGTCTTCGGTAGTTGACGCAGCTCGAGAGGGAGTTATTCATGCAGGCCTCCTTGATAAACTTCACCGGAAAAATATATCTTCTATTTCTCAGGTGATGTCTTATTTCGAAGAGTATGCAAGGTCAGAAGAGGGATGGCTTCGGAGAACTACTGCAACTCCGTCAATAGTGCAAGAAGTTATGTTGGAAGTAATAACTTCAGCACAGTCGCAAGGGCCTAGCTTCGAAGTTCAGCATGACAGGCGTCGGGGGCAAAAGCATCCTCGTTCGGAAGTTTTGAATATTGCACCCCCGCAGAAGTTTCCCCAAAGGGCTCCGCAACCTTCAGGAAGCAAGACCAGTGGCTGGAGGCCGCCAGGGAAACCGGCTGGCAAAGCCAAGGCCTTTTTCTGCTGTATCAATGGTGAAAATCGGAGTCACGCAACTGATGTGTGCAAATCTATACTTGCCTTGAGAGGAGAGTACGTGGAAAGAACTTCGGGTAGAGGCACTACTGACCGAGTTCCGGCTAAAGTGCGTTCGGAGCCTGTCGAGACTGTGGCGCGAATAGAGAACTTCGATCCGGCAAGACGCCCTCCGGTGGTCAATGTTATGCCACCTCCGAAGCAAGAAGAGGGGCAAGATCGAGGAAAAAGAGTAGTCCTCCCCATCTCTGGAGGAGGGACCCTCGGAAGTATGTCAAAGAGGCAGAGAAGAGAATATGTTAGAGAAGTGGGCCATATTGGAACCTCTTCATCTGCAGCTGCTATGCCCGAATGGTCCCATGTGCCAATATCTTTTTCCACAGATAATGCAGCTGGTATAAAATTTCCACATGCAGACCCACTTGCCATCACTGCCGACATAGAAGGAACTGAGGTTCGAAGAGTGCTAATTGACGGAGGGAGTTCGGTGGATATTATTTTTGTCCAAGCCTTTGATCAACTCTGCATCTCCAGAAAGCATCTTCTCCCAGCAGCCCGTCCTTTGCAAGGCTTTGCGGGACCCCCTCTTGATGCCCTCAGCCAAATTGGCCTGGAAGTTACTTTCGGAGAGGGGCCACTGGCCAGGACAGAGGAAGTGATCTTCGATGTTGTGGATGCTCCATATGCATACAATGTCATCTTTGGATGAGGCATGTTAAATCAATTCGGAGCTGTGGCGCATCATAATTACTTATGTATGAAGATGCCCACACAGGCGGGAGTGCTCACTGTTTTCGGAGATCAGGCCATTGCGCAAAGAGCGGAGTATGGTCATGGCCCTCCTCTTGACCCGAGATAGGTGAACGGTGTGCAAGATAATCTGGAAGATTTTTCTGCTCCTAGCGAATCTTCGAAGAAATCCTTCCCAAGACCAAGTCCCGAAGGAGAGATTGCAACGAAGGTTATTTTCAAAGATGGCAAGGAATATTCATTTCAATTTGGTAAAGACTTGCCTCCAAAAGTTGCTACTTCCTTAGAGAAAGTAGTTGAGAAGAATTTAGATGTATTTGCTTGGTCTGATGAAGACATCACCGGAGTCAGTCGGGGCATTATTGAACACAGTCTACTTGTGAACCCGAAGGCTCGGCCTGTCCGGCAAGGACTCCGGAAGTTGTCTACGGAGAGAGCTATCCTTGCTAAAGACGAAGTTGAAAAGTTGCTGAAGGCTGGGATTACTAGAGAAGTGACTCATACGGAGTGGTTAGCCAACCCAGTTTTTGTTAGGAAGAAATCTTCCGGGAAGTGGCGCATGTGTATTGATTTTACATCCCTGAATAAAGCATGCCCCCGCGACCCCTACCCCATGCCCCGAATTGATCAATTGGTCGACTCCACTGCCGGTTCAGAGTTATTAAGCTTCCTCGACGCGTATTCCGGCTATCATCAAATCTGGTTAAAGCGCGAAGATGAAATCAAGACAAGCTTCGTAACTCCTTCAGGAGTCTTTTGTTATGTAAGAATGCCCTTTGGCTTAAGAAACGCCTGAGCTACTTTTTCGAGGTTAATTGCTAAGGCTCTAGGTCATAAATTAGGTCACAATGTAGAGGCCTATATGGATGATATTGTAATAAAGAGTGCTTTAAAGCACCAACATAGCCTAGACTTAGCAGAAACATTCAATAGCCTTCGAGCATGTGGGAACCGTCTTAACACCGAAAAATGTATCTTCGGGGCGCAGGCTGGAAAATTGTCAGGGTATCTAGTTTCAAGCAGAGGGATCGAAGCTAGCCCCACTCAGATAACTGCGTTGCAGAGGATGGATCCCCTAGAGAATTTAAAGCAAGTGCAAAAGTTGACTGGTCATCTTGCAGCACTTAGCAGATTCCTGGCAAGGTCTGCGGAGAGAAGTTTGCCCATTTTCAAAGCATTGAAAGGGTTCAAAGATTTTGCATGGACACCGGAGTGTCAAAAGAGCTTCGAAGATATTAAGAATTATCTCAGTAACCTTGCTACACTCACGGTGCCTGTTGCGGACAAAACCCTACTCCTCTACCTTGCAGCTACTGGCTCTGCTGTCAGTGCAGTCCTTGTCAGAGAGGTTGAATTCAACGGGAAGTTGGTACAGAATCCAGTTTATTTTGTGTCCGAAGCATTGTCCGGAGCAAAAACAAGATATTCCGAGCTTGAGAAATTTACTTATGCTCTGATAATGGCTTAGAGGAAGCTAAGGCATTATTTCTTAGCACATAATGTAATTGTACAAACTTCGTATCCTTTGAGAGATATGCTCCGAAGTAAGGATTCCACTGGAAGAATTGGGAAGTGGGCTGTTGAGTTAGCACCCTTCAGCATATCTTTTGTGGCAAGAACAGCAATTAAGTCGCAAGTGTTGGTGGACTTCGTGGCAGAGTGGATTCCCCCTGCAGCATGGGCTCCGGAGAAGCCAAGTGAAGGGATTTTGACTATTTACTCTGATGGAGCTTTCCATGCATCTGGAGCAGGTGTCGGAGCTGTGATAATTTCGCCTTCATGGCAAAAGGCAATGTACTCCGCAAGACTCAACTTTAAGTCTACCAATAATACAACAGAGTATGAGGGAATTTTATTGGGACTTCGAAAGGCACATGCTCTAGGGCTACAAGAGTTGTTATTAAAACAAATTCTCATATTGTAGCAGGGCACGTAGACAAGAGTTTACAAGTTCGGCATCCACAGCTTGCAAAGTACTTAGAAGAAATCCGAAAGATCGAAGCAGTATTTAAAGGGATTTCCATTCGGAGTATACCTAGAGCAGAAAATATGCAAGCTGACATCTTAGCAAAAGCTGCAGCCGGAGCTATGGACATACCCGAAGAAGCTTTTTATGAAGAACTCAGTACACCTTCGGTGCCACAAATTCCTGCTGCGGGAGTCCTTTGCATTACAAATACAGATTGGCGAAGTTCAATCATGGAATTGTTGCAAGGAGAAGCAAATATGTCCGAAGGGCCACAACTTTCGTGGTTAAAGCTTAGAACTCGGAATTATCACATAATCAACGGTATTTTATACAAGGCTGGAGTATGTTCCCCTCTGCTCCGATGTATATCTCAAGCCGAAGGTCAAGAAATTCTTCGAGAAATTCATGAAGGACTTTGCGGTAGCCATCTGGCCCCTCGAGCTTTGGCAGGAAAAACACTTCACCAAGGGCTTTATTGGCCTACAATAGTAGCTGATGCGGAGAGCTTGGTCCGCACTTGCCAAGGATGTCAGTGGATGGGACGAAGAAGTCATCGCCCACCAACAGCTCTTCAAGTCATTGCCCCAGTATGGCCCATGGACAGATGGGGCATGGATCTTATTGGTCCCTTCCCAGCAGCAAAAGGAAATTTGAAGTTCACAGTGGTAGCAATCGAATACTTTTCAAAGTGGGTCGAAGCAGAGCCCCTAACAGCTATCACTTCGAATAATGTTCAAAAAATTTTATGGAAGAATATTATATGCCGGTTCGGAGTGCCTCGACAGCTGATAGTGGATAATGGAACACAGTTTGATGCAGAACCCTTCAGGAAATTCTGTGAAGACCTAGGCATTCAACTATGTTTTGCTGCAGTAAGACATCCTCAATCTAATGGAGCTGTTGAAAGAGCCAATGGTAATATCTTGTCAGGGCCGAATCGAAGAATAGTGGGATTGGCAAAAGGATTGTGGACCGAAGAGCTCCCCAAGATCCTATTGTCCATGCGGACAACTCAGACAAGGTCTACCGGCTTCACTCCTTTCAGACTATTATTCGGAGATGAAGCTATGACACCAACAGAGCTCAAAGGAGGATCACTTCGCAGCACCGAACCGGAAATAGAAGGAGAAAGACAAACTTCGCTGGATTTAACAGAAGAGACAAGACTTCGAGATGTGGCAAATTTGTCAAAGTATCAGCAGCAGACGAAGACTTGGTTCGACCCGAAGATCAAGATTAATGAACTTAGGCCGGGTCATCTCGTTTTGCGAAGTATCATAGCACTAGGAAAATTAGGAAATAAGTGGGAAGGTCCATACTTAATTGTTCGCTCAGGGCGTCCTGGTTCTTTTAAGTTAGCTAATTTGGAAGGTGAAGAGTTAGCGCATACATGGCATGCGGAGCACCTAAAGCGATACTTCGCATAGGGGCTCCTTGTAATCATTTGTAAACACTTTCCGAATCAATAAAGCATATGGTTCAGGTAATGCCTACCCCTCATAAACATCACACTTCCTGGTGGACGCACTAGAATAGCGGAGTTGACCGAGAGGGAAGTGTCATTAATTTGAATCATATTTTCGGACTTCGGACCACTGGTCCGAAATTTCTGATGTGGTGGGCTGAAATAACCCGGAGTCCAAGCCACCGGCTTGTAGGCATCCGTAAAAGAGCCCGAGACCGCAGAATGCGGAGTCCAAGCCACCGGCTGGTAGACATCCATAGAAAGAGTCCAAGGAGACCAAATGATGAGGAGTCCAAGCCACCGGTTTGTAGGCATCCGTAAAAAGAGCCTAAGGAGACCACTGCGAACTCCAAACCACTGGTTTGACAGAATTCGCAAAAAGAGCCGAAGGAGGCCAAAACAAAACAGAGTTTGAGCTCATGAGCTTCGAATGTGTGTTAAAAAAGTCCAAAGTGACAAATCATTTAGGACACTAAAGTGTCCGGAAAGTTGTCCAAAGTGATTTCTTTTAAAACATAAGGTACTAAGTTACCAATCTTCAGACTCCAAATAGTCGAAGACATTTTGTAAGATTTTAACCAATCTTTAAATTGCCGAGGGGCTCCGAATCCCCAAAATTATACTCCTAAGTTTTTCTTTGCGCCTAACCATCTTTGAATATAGTTCGAAGTTACTTACGCTCAAAGAGGGGCTGGTAAATAGGGAGACAATTTTAAATCGATATTTATTATTCGAACTAATATGATTACATCATGAAAAATCGATATCTATACCAAGAAGGAATCGAAGACCTCTTCGATCTCTAGAGCTAAGGTTGGAACGACTAGTTCCAGAGCCGGGAGTTCTAACAACTTTGCGTTTAACTCTCCTACCTCCCTTCGAAGCTCTAAAGTCTTTCTGCTCTTATTGAAGCTCGGTCCAAGTTCGAAGTCGTTCGGGGCTCCTTTCCAAGCTTTCATGTTCTTCAGGCTTTTTACCTTGAGCTTCATCTTCGTCTTCGGAGCATGCAATGTCTTTGGAAGATGAAGTTTCCAAGTTAACTTCTTTTCTTCCTCTTTAATATAAGACAGTATGTCTTTGCTTACTTCGGGCGTAATTGCACCAGAGTTATCCCGAGGAACTAAAAATTGAGGGTGCTTGTGAAGTTTTAAAATATCGAAGGTAGCCCATAGTAGGCGGAGTTCTTCGTTAACGTCTAACACTTCGACATCTTCCATATGAGGCAAAGCCTAAAAACATGATAAGAAAATTTTCATTCATAAATGTACAAAAGCATGATGCTTTACATAGTCGAAGATCCTAAGATAAATCTAAACCTGCGGGTTTGGCGGAGGCTGGCTGCTTGAAGCTTGTGACCGAGCATGGTTCTGGCGTTGCCCTTCATCAATCCAAGCCTTGATCGCAGAGCGACCTTCGGCTCTCCATGAAGTTTGGAAGGCTTGCCAAGCAGCGGCCACACCTTTGGAAGGAGTAAGAAGCTGATTGTCGTCAAAGGTAATGGGAGCCGCCCGTGCGTTCGGAGTTATTGATATGCCCAGATCTTCATAGTAACAAAGTATGCCGATAGCAGCCACTTGTCCGGAGATTTCTCCGTAGCGAATGCCTGCTGTCTTCATTTGCTTCGCGGCTCCTTGGATCCTCTTCAGCCGTCGTAGCAGGGGGATGTTGTCATCTGAAGGAAGCATCCCAGTAGTACCAAAGTACTCCAGAACGCCTAGCAGTTGGTTCATGACCTCCGCAGCTACCTTCTCCGACTTCAGCTTGTCTTCGATTAAGGCATCCTTCGCCGAAGTTAATTCTCCTACCACTCCAGAGAGCCTAGCTGCCTCCGTAGCTAAAGAACTTTTCTGGTTGAGTAGGTGGCTAGCTTCCTCGGTGGCTTTGGCTTTTCCTTCCCGGAGCCTTACAAGCTTGGCTCCCACCATGGCATGCTTTGCCCGCATCTTTTCTATTTCTGCCCGAAGCACAATTTGTTCTGCTTCGAGCTCCTTGTTCACAGTTTCCAAGCTTTGTCTGGCCCTGCGCTCCGCTAAAACCATGTTGTCTAAGTGGGAAACCCGACCTTCGGAGATAGTAAGATTTCACTGAACAGTTGTAATTTCCTCTCGAAGGCGAAGGCTTCCGCGTTCATTTGAAATGTTCACAGCTCGGGCCAAGACTATTTGCTGCGAAGAGAAAAAACCAAGGTGAGAAATTATTTGTATATAAGTTTAATTTTGTTTTGCAGATACTCCGTACCTGGTATGCTGCACGCTCCATAGCAGCATTGAGCTCTGAACTCTCCGCCTCGCTCAAGATAGCTACCAAGTCTGTCTCCCCGACTTCGCGGCTAGCTCGATCCAAAGGCTCGAGCAAAGTCCGAAGCCCAGTTCTTCACTCCAAGAAAGGAGCTAGAAGAGGGAGCATAGACAGGGCCCTCTGGTCGTCTTCGTTCGGTGAAGGTCCGGAGTGCTGAGCCGTATCTTTTGGAACTCCGGTAGACTGACCCCCCTCCGTAGATTGGCTTCCGTCTGTCGATTCAGATGGAGTTGATCCTGAGCTCGGAGCAGGGAGGTGGTCCATCTTGCCTTTGCCTTTTCCAGGTCCCATTTGAGTGACTCATGGAATTGTCTCCAAAGTTGTCGAAGGCCCAGGAATCAAATCTTCGCTACGGACCTCTTCCACGGGAGCAGATCCTGTTGAAACAAAGGTATTATACATTGTATAATTTCGCAGGAAAAAAGAACAAAAGAATTATGTGAAGTTTACCTCCGACGTCTTGTCGACGGGTGAGCATTGGACTGCTTGGCGGGTCGAAGGCTACTCCAAAGTCTTCGTCAGAGTCTACAGTCAAATCTTCGACTGGTGGGGCATCTTAGGGAGCAGCCATCGTTGCTTCATCTGGAATCGAAGTTGATTCTATAGCAACTTCGACTCCACCTTCACTCACAGGGGCTCCGTCTTGCAGTAAATTTTCTTGAGCAGCCAGAGTCCTCACTTGCTCAAGGTTGTCTTGAGACTCTGGCATGCTCGCAGCATCATCAATATTCGCATCTTTTTGGGCTACATCCTTGTCAATCAGGTCAACAAGCATCCTGCCTTCATCCTCCGAGGAATCGGAGACCGAAGCTCTTGGGCTTGAAGGCGCAACAACTCTTGGCTTTTGAGCTACCTTCTTTAGTGGAGTCTTGGCAGAGCTCGAGGCTCCAACTTCGGCTTTTCTCTTTTTGGTCCCTTTCTCCAAAGGCACCCAATCCACAACAGGGGGCGGAACAACTTTGAGTAGCCCCCATACTCGGTTGGACCGCTCCCAAGTACCAACCAATTTAATCCTCCATTCCTTCTCGGCCGGAGTCGGGACGCCCAGAATCTTCTCCGAAGCTCGTACAATCTGCTCCGAAGTTATAGGGGCTGAAGAGGCTGAAAAATGAGTTAAGTTGGTTATTTCTTCGAATGAATATACATGACATATGTTGTTTTGAAGTTACCTGCCGGGCTCGAGTTCGAAGAAATCTTGCGAAGGCCGCCCTATGGATCTTCCTCGAAGGTGATTGGCCAGGTGGCCATCAGAGGAGGGATTTGGAGTCCGATGAACTCCTCTACCAGATCCCTCATACTCAGGCGATGGATGATGCGTTGAAGAAGGCTAAGCCGGGCTTCAAGCTAGCCTGGGTCCGGGTGGACAAGGGCTTCCATCCGGAAGTTTATGTCCCGAAGAGGTCCCGCTAGTTGGCTTCCTGCCCCAACTTTGGCGTAAAACCAGCGAAGGATCCAATCCGTATACCATCTGGCGTTGATGGCTTTGGCTGGAAACCAAAGGGCATATTCGTCTCGAAGTCGGAAGTTAATACTTCCGAAGGCCACCACTATCTTCTCACCTCTAGGGCCTACGAAGGTCTTGGGCTGGCACGAAGCTCGATGTAAAGCTGCGAAGATTTCCGCTCTGCCTTCACATCCTTCGGCTCACAACGCCGACTCGAAGATAGAAAGGCGTGCTATCACGTTCGGAGAGAGCTGGGGGAGAGTAACGTGGAATAAATCCAGTACCTCGGCTAGGAAGTCAACAGATGGAAGCCCTAATCCAGCTTCGAAGAAGGCTTCGAAGACAACCACTTCTCCGGGCCTTGGCGACGGAATAACTTCTTTCCCAGGTTTGCGAATCATGATCCCAGAACTGATTTTGCCTTCTATTGCGGCCGCAAGCGATTCCCTCTTGCAGGTTGAGGGCCCCAACTGATAGGACTAATCCGTGTACTTCGTCGACGCTGGGAAGAGATCATGAGGATCGTCGCGTTGGTGATTTCTCCCTGGCGCCGCCATTGCTGCCACTGCTGGTGTCGGAGTTGTCGTCGCCGATGTCGCAGCCGCCGCTACTGCTATAGCCTACTGCCGAGCCAAGGCTGAAGCCGCTCCAGGAACCTTGAAACTGGTTTTCGCCATGGGATCGCACAGGTTGCTTGTGGGGAAAAACAGAGGCTAGGGCTTGTCTGATGGCTTGTTTGCATGAAAGCGGTGGAAAGGTACTCGAGAAGGGTCTACGCCCTCTATTTATAGCCCAGACCACGATTTTTTACCGTTTGCATCTGCCGTTTCGCATTCTTGACCGTTACTTTGTTGCGGAGTTAACGCATCGCGTAACTTCCGTTAGAAGGAAAAAGCCAACGGCTATTTCTTCTAAGCCTGAAAAAGCTTTCGGGCTTCTCAAGTAACTTCTAAGATAGTTCGAATGTAACTTTCTTAGCAGGTTATTCGAAGTTTTACATCTCCAAGCATTTCGGAGGTGAATTAAATCTGCTAACCCCTACGCATGATTATTTGTCTTGCGTATACTGCTCTCCTAACATTACAGATTTAGCGGAGAAGCGTATTCGAGGGGCTACTGTTGGGGGAAAATATTCCATCCTCAGGGTTATTGCAGTAACAGGACAAAGGCAGGCGATTGAATCAAAGGTTTCCAGCATGTATCTCCGAGGATGCATTGAATCAAGTTCGAAGTATGAAGACGGACTCTCGTTCGGAGTATATCTTCGAACTTGGACTCTTCTGAGAGCTTCTTTGCCAGCTAAGATGGAAGACTTATCTTATTTCTCATTAGATTAGTCTTTTACCATTTTAGCCCTATTAAGGGTACCGAATAGTTTCCACTATGTCGGTTGTAATAGAGGGGTAAAAGGGTCTTTTCCTTAATATTTGGGCCTATAAATACCGCCCGTTTTACCCTGTAATGAGGACCGAATATAAGTTATTCAATACACACTTTCGAACTATTTTAAGCTATTATCCTTTCGGAGGCTTGGAATAGTTTACTTCGCAAACACTTCGTTTGTTAGTTTATAATCTTCAGAAACCTGTTAGCGTAATCTTTTACGCCAACAAATACACACTTCGAACTATTCTGAGCTATTATCCTTTTCAGAGGCTTAGGATAGTCTGCATTCACAAACACTTCGTTGTCAGTTCTTGGTCTTATAGAACCTGTTAGCGTAATCTGTTGTGCCAACAGTTTTCATACTAGTTACCGTGATAACATGTTCAGTTTCTACCATTACCAATTTGGTTTACCAAAATAGAACAGTAATCAGTTATCGAATGCTGGCGGCACAAGTAAAAACCACGATAACCAATCTAGTTATTGTATCTTTATGAACCCTAGAGCACATCTTCACATGCACATGTTTTTCTTGTTGTCAATTCGATGCACATTGACTTGTAACTCTTCAAAGTGGAATCCAATTATTGATCCATGTAACTCATTAGGTTCCATGTGTATCGCGGAATTAATGACTTGGACCACCAGCTGCTCCAATGCACCAAAAGCTAACAGCTTCTGGTCCTCCCTTGGCTTTGATTCACCGCACATTTTTGTGCGGCACAACATCGAGGGTCTGCATGTTGCATCGTGTTTCAATTTTGATTAATAAATGTTCACGCTAGCAAAAATGCCGTCCATAGTTCCTTCCTAAAAAGAGAGAAAAATTAACCATAGTCCATGGCCTAAACTTTACTGTGGCTGTAGGTTCCGGCTAAATTCCATTTCAGTACTAGTGGAGGTGACTGTTATGAGGTCAATCATATTCATCACAAGTTTTGTCCCTACATGTATCTACACATGTTTGTCAGTTTATTTTCATCCTAGCTGCTACCCGGAGCAAAAGGGCAAACAACAGTTTGTCCATTCTTACAACCATGTGAACGTGGGTGCGTAATCTGTTGCGCCAACATCATCTAAATTATCAACTTTGAGGTGCCCCGGGTCTTTTTTGTCTATACCGAAGGCTGACCGGATCGGCCATGCGGAGCCGGTCGGACCGAGTCCGTTCGACGGTGGGGTTCAGCGTACAAAGACCTCTGGAGCTAGGAGGGCTTCAGTGTGAAGGGTCCAGTGTGCGGAGTTCTTTGTCGGATGAAGGGCTCCAGTACACAGCACCCTTTGGTGGATGAAGGGGTCCGGCTCGGAGGGTCCGACGGACCTCGCGTCCGCCCAAAGCCTTTGGGTTCGGCAGGGAGTTTAAACATTGGCTTCTCCTGGACAGAAAATTTTCCACTCCTGACTTGGTAGCGAGATGCTTGCTGAGCCAAATCGGTTGCCATTGAATTGGCTTCTCTGGACACGTGGGAAATTTTGAAATCATCAAAGGTAGTAATTGTGTGCAAACAATTATCCAAGTAGCTATTTAGCAAGACATTAAAACATTGAGCCATTTTAGCTACTTGTTGCACTACTAATAGAGAATCACCATACGCATGAACATGTTTGACACCCATGGAATCTATCAATTCAAGTCCTAGTAATAGAGCTTCGTACTCGGCTTGATTATTAGTAGAAGGAAATTCTAAACGGGCCGAGGTTTCAAAGCGTATGCCATTAGGCGATATGAGAACTACTCCAATACCTTGGTCATTTTTGCAAGCCAAACCATCAAAATAAAGTTTCCATGGCACTACTTCAATTAGAGCAATGTTGTTACCCCAATCGACATTTATGTGGTGATCAACTATAAAATTAGCGACGACTTGGCCTTTCATAGCTCTAAAAGGTTCATAAGCCAAATCATATTCAATTATAGCATAAGCCCAATTCTCGATTCTCCGACTTAGAATCGGCTTTCGCAACATGTATTTCACAACATCGGTTTGACAAGCAACAATACATATACTAGGGAGAAGATAGTGACGTAATTTGGTACATGCGTAATAGAGTGATAAACACAAACGTCTACAAACATGTACCTTGTCTCGGCATCCAACAGGTGGCAGCTTAATAATGTGATGATGTACTCTCTCCCTTCCACCTCCTGAGTTAGCACGGCTCCTATCACACTATCTTGTGCAGCAATATATAGCCGAAACAAAATTCCGGCTTTTGGTGCTCTTACCACGGGCAGTGACGACAAGCACTCTTTAATCTTTTCAAAGGCGCTTTGCTGACTTGCCCCCCAGGTGAACTCGGCTTCATTATTTAGCTGGAGTATATGGACCAAAAGCATCGATCTTGCCAGACAAATTAGATATGAAGCAACGCAAATAATTCATCTTGCCTAGCAACTTTTGCACATCTCTTTTGCATGTCGGTGCTTCATAGTTTCTAATCTTTTCAAGCTACTTAGGATCAATCTCAATACCTCTTTAATAAATCATGAATCCTAAGAACTTGCCTGCCGACACGCCAAAAGCACATTTGAGCGAGTTCATTTTAAGCCATACTGACGCATTCTATCAAAGGCGACTCTTAAATCAGCTAAACAGTTTCCCATAGAATCCGATTTAACTATAACATCATCTATGTAGACTTCTAGCATAACTACTAGCAAGTCGTGAAAGATCAAATTCATAGCACGTTGATATGCAGCACCAGCATTCTTTAGACCAAAAGTCATAATGACCCACTCAAACAAGCTGACAAAACAAGGGCATCGAAAGTCTATCTTATAGACGTCCTCTTCGGCCATGTAAATTTTATTATAACTAGTGTTGCCATCAAGAAAACTTAGTAACTTGTGTCCTCAAGCGTCGTTGATCAACATGTCAGCTATCGGCATGGGATATTCATCCTTTGGAGTGGCCTTGTTCAGATCTCTGAAATCAATACAAACTCGTATTTGGTGCTCCCTGTAGGCGTAAATGATTACACTAACAGGTTTTAAGAGATTAAGAACTAACAAACGAAGTGTTTGTGAAGTGAACTATTTCAAGCCTCCAAATTGGATAATAGCTCGAAGCAGTTCGATGTTGTGTATTGAATAACTGAGTATTCGATCCTTATTCAAGGGAGAGAAGGGGGTATTTATAGGTAAAAATCTGAAGGAAAAGACCTCTTTACCCGTCAATTACAACTGACATAGTGGAAACTATTTAGTACCCCTAATAGGGTTAAAATGGTAAAAGACTAATCTAATCGGAAAGAAGATAAGTGTTCCATCCTCGCTGGCAGATAAGCTCTCTGAAGATTCAACCTTCGAAGTCATACTCTGAACAGAAGTCTGCATTGATTCTTCGAGCTTGATCATGTTCTAAACTGGAGTTAATACTAGAACTTCGGTTTAGTAGATTGGATTTGTCTTATTGCTGTAGAGACCCTGAGGATGAAGTATTTTTCCCCCAATAGTAGCCCCTTGAATACGCTTCTCCGAGTGATCTGTAAAGTTAGGAGAGCGGTATACGCAAGAAAAATAATCATGCGTAGGGGTTAATAAAATTTATCAACCTTCGAAATATTCAAAATTTAGAACTTCGAATCAATTTCCAAGCGAAGGTCTCATTCGAACAACTCCGAAATCAATTTCTGCGAAGTCGAAAAGACCGTTAGACTCAGAAAAATAGCCGTTATCTTTTTCCTTTCAGAAGAATCTATAACGTTGCTTTAATTTCATAAATAGTAATGGTCGAGAAGACGGAACGCCAAGTATGAATGGTAAAAAATTGTAAGTTCAGGCTATAAATACAGGAGTGAAAGGCATCTGAAATACTTTTCTCACTATTTTCGCGCAATCTCCCATTTAGTCTCTAGAGCTTTAGTCCAAACTCCTTGTTTCGTACGATGGCGAAGACAAGTTTCAAGGCTCCCGGGACAGCCTCGACCTTGGTGAGGCAGCAAGCCATGGCGGCGGCAGTAGCGGTGGCAGCAGCGGCAGCACCTACGGGGAATCCCCCACAAGCCGACCCCCATGACCTTCTCCCGGCTTCCTCCAAGTACTCAGACCAATCCTATATGCTGGGGCCATCAACCTGTAAGAGGAAGATGATTGCAGCAGTAGTTGCAAGGAAGATTAGCCCGGGAGTTAGGATCCGCGAGCCCGGGAAGGAGGCCATCCCTTCACCTCGTCCTGGAGAAGTAGTTGTTTTCGAATCTTTTTTCGAGGCAGGGTTAGGGATTTTGACGGTGAACTTCTTATCAGAGGTACTGGAGCTTTTCCACGTCACTCTTCCTCAACTTTCTCCGAATGCGATAGCGCGCCTCGCTATCTTCGAGTGGCCGCTACGAGCTGAAGGCTACAAAGGGAGAGTAGAAATATCCGCATTGGATTCTTCGGTGGTTCTACACCGAAGTGGAAGTAGATAGTAGTTTGGCCGGGCCTCTGCAAGATATACACTTTGGAAGTGAAGCCGAAGTTCATCCAGACCCCGGCTAGCTCGAAGCTCATCTTAATCTGCTACAAAGGATAAGCCGCCGCATGAGCATGCGGGACTTAGCGGAGGAGTTCATCGGGCTCCAGATTCTGCCTCTGATGGCCAACAGGCCTGTTAGCTTTGAAGAGGATCCAGAGGGTGGACTCTGAAAAAATTCTCCGAGTTCGAGATCTGCAGGTAACTTTGAAAACCCCGTTGAAAAAGAATGGAGGGTGAAACTGGTAGGGAGTTGGGAGCAATTCAACCAGGTATGGAGCGTACTCCGAGTCGTCACTCCTTCTCTTCTAGACTGGATTACTTCCGAGGCCGGTCCAAAGAAGAGGAAACCTGAGGCTGGGACCTCGACACCAGCCAAGACTCCAGTGAAGAAATTGGCACGTAAACCCAAGAACTTGGCCCCTTCCAAGTCCGCTACTTAGTCTTCAGATTCATCTGAGGATGAAGGAGAAAGAGAAATGCAAAGGGTCTTTATAGATCTTGTTACCAGAGATGAAGAGGCACAGGCAGACGTCGAAGTCCCGGCTACAGGTGACGCAGCGGCCATGCCGGCTGTGGAAGACAACCTTGAACAGGCAGGGACTTTGAACATCCTGCCAAGCCAAGAAGCCCCTGCCGCTGAAGGCAGAGTCGAGGTAGCGGCTGATCAAGCTTCAATTTCAGACGAAGTGATGACTGCTATTCCGGGAGAGGTTCCAACAGCTAATCCTTCGGTTCCCAACTCTGACTCTGAGGAAGACTTCGAAGTGGCGTTCGAGCCTCCGAGTAGTCCCATACTCATCCATCGACAAGATGTCAAAGGTAAGCCTCAGTAGAGTACCTTTATCTTCGTGTCCTACAAAATTTATGCAATATATAATACCTTTGATTTTGCAGGGTAAACCCCCATGGAGATGACCCCTGCCGCAAAGACTGCACCTGAAGCCTCGACAACTCCGAAGTCAATTCCAGAGGAGGTTATAAAAATGGGGCCCGAAAAAGGTAAAGGGAAGGTGGATCCTTTTGCTGCTCCGAATTCTGGATTGACTCCGTTGGAATCTACAAACAGAGGCCAGTCCGCGGAAGGGGGCCAATCCACCGAGGTCTCTGTGGATGTGGTGCTGCGCTCTGGCCCTTCACCCAATGACGACGATCAAAGAGCCTTGTCAATGCTTCCCCTTCTAGCTCCTTTCTTGGAGCGAAGGACCGGGCTTCGGACTCTGCTAGAGCCTTTGGCTCGAGCTAATCGTTAAGTCGGGGAGACTGACTTGGTGGCTATACTCGGGGAAGCTGAGGGGTCAGAGTTAGATGTAGCCTTGGAGCGTGCAGCATACCAGTTATGAAGTATTTGCAATAACAAAGTTAGTTTCAACTTGTAAATAGTTTACTCACGTTGCTTTTTCCTTCGTAGCAAATAGTCTTGGCTCGAGCTGCAGCTGTTTTTAACGAGCGGGAATGTAATCATCTTAATGAGAAAATAACTGCCCTCCAAGGGAGTCTTGACAGCTCCGAAACTTGAACTTCCAGCTTGGACGAGATTGTAGCAGTGGAAAGGAAAGCCAGACTTGGTCTAGATGTTGCTAATCGGAAGCTCGAAGCCGAACAAATCGTGCTTCGGGCTAAAGTAGAAGGAATGCGAATGGAGCAAGCGACCATGGGGGCCGAGCTGGTCAAGCTCCTGGAGGAACAGGCGAAGTCAATGGAAGAGGCCAACAACTTGCTCGGCCAGGAGAACTCCCTGGTTACAGAGGGAGCCAAGCTATCTTCTTTGATAGACGAGTTGTCTTCGTCAAGGAATATTTTGGCCGAAGACAAGGTGAAGTCCAAGAAGGTAGCTGCAGAGACCATGGACAACCTTCGGGGTGTCTTGGAATACTTCGGTACTTCTTGGACATTACCTTCGACTGGCGACGTCCCGCTGCTGCGAAGGTTGATGTTGATCCAAGCAGCAGTGAAGATGATGAAGACAGTGGGTATTCGGTATAGAGAAATCTCCGGCAAAGTATCTGCTCTCGGAGTACTTCGCTACTATGAGGATCTATGGCTATCAGTAGCACCAGACTCGGGGGCGGCTCCCATTAACTTCAATGACAACCAGCTCTTAAACCCCTCCGAGGACGTAGCCACAGCTTGGCAAGCCTTCGAAGCATCTTGGAGAGCCGAAGGTCGATCAGCGATCAAGGCTTGGATTGATGAAGGACTTCGCCAGAAACAAGCGCGGTCGCAAGCTTCGAGCAGCCAGCCCCCACTAGACCCGAAGGTCTAGTTTTGCTTAGGGCTCTGAATATGTAAAAATTTATGCTTTCATCTTTTATGAATGAAAAGACTTATTTGGAAATGTTTTTAGGCTTTCCGACTTTTTATGGATGATCTCTAAGTGCTAGAGGTTAACAAAGAACTTCGCCTGCTATGGGCTACCTTCAAAACTTTAAGACCTCATAAACGCCCTCGATTTTCAATTCCTCGAGAAAGCTCCGGTGTAATTGCGCCCGAAATATGCAAAGATATATTATCTTACATTAAGGAAGAGGAAAAATAAGTTAACTTGGAAACTTCATCTTCTGAAGACGTTGAATGGTCTGAAGAAGAGAAGAAAGTCGGAAAGCCTAAAAACATTTCCAAATAAGTCTTTTCATTCATAAAAGATGAAAGCATAAATTTTTACATATTCGGAGCCCTAAGCAAAACTAGACCTTCGGGTCTGGTGGGGGCTTGCTGCTCGAAGCTTGCGACCGCGCTTGTTTCTGGAGAAGTCCTTCATCAATCCAAGCCTTGATCGTTGATCGACCTTCGGCTCTCCAAGATGCTTGGAAGGCTTGCCAAGTTGCAACTACATCCTCAGAGGGGTTTAAGAGCCGATTGTCGTCGAAGGTAATGGGAGCCACCCCTGAGTATGGTGCTACTGATAGCCCTAGATCCTCGTAGTAGCGAAGTACTCCGAGAGTATATACTTGGCCGGGGATTTCTCCATACCGAATACCCATTGTCTTCATCATCTTCGCTGCTGCTTGGATCATCTTCAACCTTCGCAGCAGCGGGACGTTGCCGGTCGAAGATAATGTCCAAGAAGTACCGAAGTATTCCAAGACACCCCGAAGGTTGTCCATGGTCTCTGCAGCTACCTTCTTGGTCTTCACCTTGTCTTCGGCCAAAATATTCCTTGACGAAGACAACTCGTCTATCAAAGAAAAAACCTGAACAACTTCAAAGCTGGGAAAGAAGCCCCGAGTGACTTCGAACTTGGGCTGAACTCCAGCAGGAACAAAAAGATTTCCGAGCTTCGAAAGGAGGGATAAGAGTTAAACGTAAAGTTATTAAAACTCCCGGATCCAGAACTAGTCGTTCTGGCTTTTGCAGTAGTTCTAGAGATCGAAAGGGGTCTTCGTTTTCTTCTTGGTATAGACAAACTTTTCATGATGTAATGTAATCTGTTCGAATGATAAAGATTAATGTTTCAAAATTGTCTCCCTACTTCCCAGCCCCTCTTTGGGTGTAAGCCAATTCAAAATTCGTCGAAGGTGGTTACACGCAATGAAAATAACTTTAGCTAGGAGTACAATTTTGGAGGCTCAGAGCCCCTTAACAACTTAAAGATTGATTAAAGTCTCAAAAAATGTCTTCGACTACTTGGAGTCTAAAAACTGGTAACTTAGTACCTTTTGTTTGAATGTAGTCACTTCGGACTCTTTTTTCGGATACCTTAGTATCCAAAACAATTGGTCACTTTGGACTCTTTTTACAGACGTTCTAAGCTATTAGCTCAAAGTCTGCTTTGTTTGGCCTCCTTCGGCTCTTTTTGCGAATGCTATCAAACCAGTGGTTCGAAATTCGCATAGTGGTCTCCTTGGACTCTTTTTACGGATGCTTTCAAGCCGGAGCTTGGAATCCATATCATTTGGTCTCCTTGGACTCTTTTTACGGATGCTTTCAAGCCGGTTGCTTGGAATCCGTTTTTCTGTTACTTTCCCACCTCGTCGGAAGCATCGAACCAGTGGTTCGAAGTCCACAAAATTGGTTCAAATGAATGACACTTCCCTCACAGCCAAATTCATTCCCCCGGTGCATCCACTAGAAGTATGAAGTGTTTGAGAGGTAGGCATTATCTGAACCATGAACTTTATTAATTCAGAAGATGTTTACAAATGATTACAAGGAGCCCCTATGCGAAATATCGCTTTAGGTGCTCTGCATGCCAGGCATGCTTTAACTCTTCGCCTTCTAAATCAGCTAGCTTAAAAGAACCAGGACGTCCTGAACATAGAATAATGTATGGACCTTCCCACTTATTTCCCAATTTCCCTGGTGTTATAATGCTTCGCAAAACTAGATGACCTAGTTTATGTTCATTAAGCTTAACCTTCGGGTCATACCAAGTCTTCGTTTGCTGTTGATATTTCGACAAATTAGCCACAGCTCGAAGCCTTGTTTCTTCTGTTAAATCAAGCAAAACTTGTCTTTCTCCTTCTATTTCAGGTTCGGTGTTGCGAAGATATCCTCCTTTAAGCTCCGTTGGTGTCATAGCTTCATCTCCGAATAATAATCTGAAAGGAGTAAAACATGTGGACCTCGTTTGAGTGGTCCAAATGGACCATAAAATTTTCTGGAGCTCTTTGGTCCACATCCCCTTTGCTAACCCTACTATTCTTCGATTCAGTCCTGATAGAATATTACCATTATCCCTTTCAACAGCTCCGTTAGACTGAGGATGGCGGAGAGCAGCAAAGCATATTTGTATGCCAAGATCTTCGCAAAACTTCCTCAAGGGCTCTGCATCAAACTGTGTACCGTTGTCGTCTGTGAGCTGTCGAGGCACTCCGAATATGCATATAATATTCTTCTAGAAGAACTTTTGTACATTATTCGAAGTGATAGCTATGAGGGGTTCTCCTTCAACCCACTTGGAAAAATACTCAATTGCTACCACTATGAACTTCAAATTTCCTTTTTCTACTGGGAAGGGGCCAATGAGATCCATGCCCCATCTAGCCATGGGCCAAACTGGAGCAATAACTTGAAGAGTCGTTGGCGGATGATGACTTTATCTTCCCATCCACTGACAACCTTGCCATGTGTGGACTAAGCTCTCTGCATCAGCTACTATTGTAGGCCAATAAAGCCCCTGGCGAAGTGTTTTTCCTACCAAAGCCCGAGGGGCCAGATGGCTACCACAAAGTCCTTCATGAATTTCTCGGAGCATCTCTTGTCCTTCGGCTTGATATATACATCGGAGCAGAGGGGAACATACTCCGGCCTTGTAGATAATACCGTTGATTACATGATAATTTCGAACTCGTAATTTCAACCTCGAAAGCTATGGCCCTTTAGGCAAATTTGCTTCACCTTGCAACAATTCTATAATTGAGCTCCGCCAATCAGTGCTTGGAATGCAAAGAACCTCCACAGAAGGGATTTGTGGCACCGAAGGCGAAGTAAGCTCTTCGTAAAAGGCTCCTTATGGAATGTCCATAGCTCCGGCTGCAGCTTTTGCTAAGGTATCAGCTTGCATATTTTCAGCTCTTGGTATAGTTTGAATGGAAATCCCTTTGAATGCTGCTTCGATCTTACGGATCTCTTCCAAATATTTTGCAAGCTGTGGGTGACGGACATGAAAACTTTTATCGGCGTGCCCTGCAACAATTTGAGAATCTGTTTTAATAACAACTCTTGTAGCACCCAGAGGATGCGCCTTTCGAAGTCCTAACAAAATTCCTTCGTACTCCGCTATATTATTGGTGGACTTAAAGTTGAGCCTTGAGGAGTACATTGCTCTTTGTCCTGAAGGCGAAATTATTACTGCTCCGATACCTGCTCTAGACGCTTGAAAAGCTCCGTCGGAGTATATGGTCCAAATTCCTTCATTTGATTTCTCTGGAGCCCATATTGCAGATGGAGTCCACTCTGCTACAAAATCTACCACCACTTGCGACTTGATTGTTGTCCTTGCTACGAAAGAGATGCCAAAGGGTGCTAGCTCAACAGCCCATTTGCCAATTGTTCCCGTAGAATTTTTGCTTCGGAGCATATCTCCTAAGGGATAAAAGTTGGTACAATCACATTATGTGCTAGAAAATAATGTCACAATTTCATCGAAGCCATTATCAGAGCATAAGTGAACTTCTCAAGCTCAAAATATCTTGTTTTTTCTCTTGATAATGCTTCGGATACAAAATAGACTGGATTCTGCACCAACTTCCCATTGAAATCAACTTCTCTGACAAGGACTACACTAACAGCGGAGTCAATAGCTGCAAGGTAGAGGAGTAGGGTTTCATCTGCGACGGGCACAGTGAGTGTAGCGAGGTTGCTGAGATAATTTTTAATATCATCAAAACTCTTTTGACACTTCGGTCTCCATGCAAAATCTTCGGACCCTTTCAATGCTTTGAAAATAGGCAGACTTCATTCCGCAGACCTTGCTAGAAATCTGCTAAGTGCTGCTAGACGACCAGTTAGATTTTGCACGTGCTTTAAATTTTCCGGTGGAGCCATCCTTTGCAATGCAGTTATTTGAGTAGGGCTAGCTTCAATCCCTCTACTCAAAACTAGATACCCTAGCAACTTTCTAGCCTAAGCCCCGAAGATACATTTTTTGGGGTTGAGACGGACTCCACATGCCCGAAGGCTATCGAACGTTTCTGCTAAGTCTAGGCTATCTTGGTTCTTTAAAGCACTCGTTATTACAATATCATCCATATAGGCTTCTACATTGTGGCCTATTTGATGACCTAGAGCTTTAGCAATTAACCTCGAAAAAGTTGCCCCGACATTTCTTAAGCCAAAAGGCATTCTTACATAGCAGAAGACTCCCGAAGGAGTTACAAAGCTTGTTTTAATTTCATCTTCATGCTTTAACCAGATTTGATGATAGCCAGAATACCCGTCGAGGAAGCTTAATAACTCCAAACCAGCAGTGGAATCAACTAATTGATCAATTCGGGGCATGGGATAGGGGTCACATGGGCATGCTTTATTCAGAGATGTAAAATCAATACACATGCACCACTTCTCGGAGGATTTCTTTCTGACGAAGACTGGGTTAGCTAACCACTCCGTATGAGCTACTTCTCTGATGATCCCAGCCTTCAGCAATTTTTCCACTTCTGCTTTAGTAAGGATGGCCCTCTCTACGGATAACTTCCGAAGTCCTTGTCGAACAGGTCGAACCCTCGGGTTCACAAGCAAGCTATGCTCAATAATATCTCGACTGACTCTCGGAATATCTTCATCAGACCAAGAAAAGACATCCAATTTTCTTCAACTACCTTTTCTAACGAAGTAGCTATTTCTGGAGGCAAATCTTTGCCGAACTGAAAAGAATAGTCTTTGCCGTCTTTTACAATAACATTCGTTATAATTTCTCCGTCGGGGCTGGGTCTTGGGAAGGACTTCTTCGAAGGTTCACTTGGAGTAGAGATATCCTCCGGATTGCCTTGTACATTGTTCATCTGTCTCGGGTCGAGAGGGGGGCCATGACCATATTGTGCTCTCCGCGTAGTGGCTTGATCTCCGAAGACAGTGAGTACTCCCGCTTGCGTGGGCATCTTCATACATAATAGTTATGATGCGCCACGGCTCCAAACTGATTTAACATGCCCCTTCCGAAGATAACATTATATGCATAAGGGGCATCTACAACATCGAAGATTACTTCCTCCATCCTTGCCTAGGAGCCCCTCTCCGAAAGCAACCTCCAGACCTATCTGGCCGAGGGCATCAGGAGGAGGTCCTGCGAAGCCTTGCAGGGGACGAGCTGCAGGGGAGGAGATTTTTCCTGGAGATACAGAGCTGATCGAAGGCTTGAACGAAGATGATGTTCGCTGAACTCCCTCCGTCAATTAGCACTCTCTAGACTTCAGTCCCCACTATATCAGCAGTAATAAAAAGGGTATCTGCATGTGGAAACTTTATGCCAGCTGCATCATCTGTAGAGAAAGATATCAGCACATGGGACCACTCGGGCATGGTAGCTGTAGACAAACAAGTTCCAATATGGCCTACTTCCTTGACATATTCTCTTCGCTGTCTCTTTGACATATTGGTGAGGGTCCCTCCTCCGAAAATGGGGAGGACTACTCTTTTGCCCCGATCTTGGCCATCTTCTTGCTTTGGGGGTGGCATAATATTGACCACCGAAGGTTGTCTTGTGGGGTCAAAGTTGTCTACACGTGGCACAGTCTGCACAGGCTCCGAACGTGCCTCAGAAGGGACTCGGTCAGTAGTGCCTCGACTAGAGGTCCTTTCAAGGTACTCTCCTCTTAAAGCGAGTATAGACTTACACGCATCAGTAGCGTGACTCTGATTTTCACCATCAACGCAGCAGAAGAAGGCCTGGGCTTTGCCAGCCGGCTTCCCTGGCGGCCTCTAGCCGCTGGTTTTGCTTCCCGAAGCTTGTGGATTTCTAGGGGAAAATTTCTGCGGAGGAGCAATATTCAGGACATTCGGAGGGGGGATGCTTTTGCCCCCGACGCCTGTCATGCTGGACATCGATGCTAGGCCCCTGTGAAGGTGTTGAAGTTTTCACTTCGAGCTTGACTTCTTGCAGGATTGATGGAGTTGAAGCTGTTCTTCGGAGCCATCCTTCTTCCGACCTAGCATATTCTTCAAATAGGCCATCAGATGTGCTACAGAGGATATTTGTTTCCGATGAAGTTTATCAAGGAGGCCCGCATGGGTAACTCCCTCTCGGGCTGCATCAACCACGGACGACGTAGACAACCCCCGTATTTGCTACTTCGTATGAGCGAAGCGCTTGAAAAATTGTCTCAAAGTTTCCCCAAGCAGCTGCTTCACCTGGAAAAGACTTCCCGTAGACATTCGGGGTACGAAGGTACCTTGGAAGTTACTTATAAACTTCCTCCTTAACAGCTCCTAGGTTCTATTTGATCCCGGCTTCAAGGATCAGAACCAACGCAAAGCCACCCCTTCGAGAGAAAGGGGGAAACACTTGGCCATGGTGTCTCTAACTCCTCCTGCTGGCCTCAATTGCCAAAGCATACGAACGGGAGAACTCCCCCGGGTCCTCTTATTCGGAGTAGTTACAGAGCTTCGAAGTTTTAAACATAGGGTCAAAGCGCACTTTCTGTAACTCAGGATGCAGTGGAGACTCGCTATCGAAGGAAGCGTTCTCTGGGGCTTTGGGATAAAGAAGAGATTCGTCATCTTGAGGCACTTCGGGAATGACCGGGGTGGCCTGAGAACGAAGCCTATCTACGGCTTCTTGCCTCCACCTTGCCACTTCAGCTTGGAGACTGGCCATGTGGGTCACCATGTCGCTTAGACTGTCTTCATTTCTTGCGGAAGGATCTTCTGGGTCTTGAGAACTGTACATGTCGGTTCGAAGCATAGTCGGAGTTGGAGGAGGGACTTCGTCTGGCCAAAGCATAGATGGAGTTGGAGGAGGAACTCCGTATGCTCGAGGAAGGGAATTCCCTTCGGGGGTCTGAGGTGGAAGAACTACTGAAGGTCCTCCGACCTCGACTGTATTCGAAGTTCTTGCTCTAGAGGTCCGACGGGACCTCTGAGTCGAACTACCACCTAAGCTTCGCTTAGGAGGCATGGTTCTAAGAAATTGGTAGAGAACAAAGTTTTTTGGACTAGGTTCCCCACGGACGGCGCCAACTGTTGGCGTAAAAGATTACGCTAACAGGTTTTCGGAGATTAAGAACTAACAAACGAAGTGTTTGTGAAGTGAACTATTTCAAGCCTCGGAATTGGATAATAGCTCGAAGAAGTTCAGAAGTTGTGTATTGAATAACTGAGTATTCGATCCTTATTTCAGGGTGAGAAGGGTGTATTTATAGGTAAAAATCTTAAGGAAAAGACCTCTTTACCCCTCACTTACAACCGACATAGTGGAAACTATTCGGTACCCCTAATAGGGTTAAAATGGTAAAAGACTAATCTAATCGGAAAGAAGATAAGTCTTCCATCCTCGCTGCAGATAAGCTCTCTGAAGAATCAACCTTCGAAGTCATACTCTGAACAAAAGTCTGCATGGATTCTTCGAGCTTGATCATGTACTAAACCGGAGTTAATACTAGAACTTCGGTTTAGTAGATTGGCTTTGTCTTATTGCTGTAGAGACCCTGAGGATGAAGTATTTTTCCCCCAACACTCCCCTTTTTCTCTATAGGCACAATGTTAGCAACCCATTCAGCATACCTGCATGGCCTAATAAATTCAGCCTTGAGTAATCATTCTACCTCCTCATTAACTCGATCATATACGGCTGAATTAAAGCGACGAGGGGGGTTTTTATAAGGCCTAAACCCAGGTTTAATAGGTAGTCGATGCTCCAAGAGCTCGTGGCTTAATTCGGGCATCTCACTGTACTCCCATGCAAAACAATCAACGTAAGACCGAAGCAATTTTATTACTTTGACCTTTTCATCAGTCTGTAAATTCTAGTTTACAAATGTCGGCCTTGGAATGTTACCATCGCCTATATCAACCTCTTCTAAAGGATCGACCGATGCAAAACCTTGCCCTAAATTTTCTACTTCGCTAAAGTCTTCAATGGCTTCGGCGACGCCGTATTTAGAAGTCTGATATTGCTCTACGCGAGACTTCAGCCAATCAAGATTACTTTTACTAGACATGACTACTAATTTAGAAATAGTCGTGTTGCACTAGCCGGATTTACATACACGGGTACAAAACGTCACCCGGATAAGCTAACTAAGTCATAATCCGAGGGGTCTCTACCTGATAGACACTCTACTTTGTCATGGACGACATCGATGGACACATCGGCAAATGCCACTTGGGCCAAAGTATCCACTGGCATGACCTCCACATCATCGCCATCCCATTGTATTAGGCATTGGTGTAAAGTAGAAGGGATACAACAATTCGCGCGAATCCAATCATGCCGAAGTAGCACACTGTAGTTACCTTGCACGTCAACGATGAAAAATGTTGTAGGCAACGTCTTGTTACCCACTATCAACTCTAGGGAGAGTATGCTATTTGCTTTGGAGCTTTCGTCATTGAAGTCGTTGAGCATTATGTTGGTTTTCTTCAAATCCTCATCATTCCTGCTAAGCTTCTTCAAAAAAGAATACAACATTAGATTGACAGTGGTGCCACCGTCGACAAGCATCCTGGAGATCGGCTTCCCATCAATATGCCCCTTGACGTAGAGGGGTTTTAGGTGACGAGTCGTATCCTCGGGTTTTTCAAAAACAGCATCTCGCGGGCCGAGGTTCAACTGAGAAACCTCGGCCTCATCTTGTGATAGTGCAAACTCGGTGGGAAGCATGACGATGTTGATGTCCATCGCCTGGGGTGTGGGTCCCTCGGAGATGGGCGTGTAGTCATCATCGAGCATGTCACCATCGTCGTCGCTCAAGACGGGAGTCAGGTTGTTCGTCTCAACCGGCTTGGGCTTCTAAGGAGCCATGTTGGAGATCATGGGCCTTATGGCTCCAGAAGTGATGAGTGATTGTCAACGGAAGTCAAAGAGGAGATGAAGATGAGACGAGACCTGTCGGTTGTTGGGCTATGTGTGACTCAGGTACATGGGCCGTGAGCGACTACCGGGCAGAGGGGCCGCGGAGTCGGGCCAGCCCATCTGGGTACATGGTCCAGGAACGACAAGGGATCCACTGGTTTGTTGACCGGGTTTGACCTAGGTAAACGGGCGGCGAGCGATTGCCGGGCTGAGGGAGCCGCGGAATCAGGCTAGCCCAATCTGTGTACCTGGTGCGAAGACAGTGGACACTTTGTCAGTTTTGGCGTAAAACATATGCATCTATCCAGACCATTCATAAGGGATCCGATAGTCCTGAAGCGAATCCGTAGCTTCTATGAAAGCTCCGCATCAGGAAAAGTTACCTTTAGTTATGTTTTTACTATTTTGCCTTTTAGGCCCATAGTCTGTGTTTGTCGAGTATGTAAAAACCTAAGGGTATTTTAGTCTTTTCAGTTTATTTCAGTGTCTGTAAAAAACCCTAAGGGTATATTAGGTTTTTCCTGATTTATTGGGCTACCTATAAATAGGGCCCCGATCCCCCTATGGTTTCTTAACTCTTTTGAAATGAAAAAATCCTAAGTTCACTTTTGAGTTATCTTCTTCCACCTTCAGCCGCCATCCAAGCTTTTTTTCTTCGCTATGCCATCGGAGATATTTTAGCACCATTGTTTCCCTAATCCTTCGGATGGCCGGCTCCTTAGCAACAATAGTTTTTCTCTGTCGAATGCTTTACCTTGTTGTACAAGAGCACATGGTTTTCTGACCAAAGGAATCCACGACCTACATTTTGTGCGCATCCCGAGGCTAGCTCAAGCCGTTCTTATGCCATGGTAGCATGAAGATTTTTTGGTGATTGTTTCTTGGAAGCTTCCATGGGAAGTCACAGTAGTGGAGATATATCAATCTTTTTCAAGTTGCCTAGTCAGTAGTACTCTCCAGCGACACGAAGCACTGTTTCGGTGCTAGAAATTGGAGCGTACTACAGGTGTTCGACGTCTTGGCACAAGGAGCAGAACACCACTGTAATCATCCTCTCTCGATCCTCATGCAGATACATTTTATTCTGAAACTGGTTTAATTCTGCTTGTAGTATATTTTCAGATTGCAACATGCATGTTTAGTAGTATATCTTTGTTTCCTTAGTGCATTTCGAATCATCTATAAGCACTTTTATTTACAACATTTATTGTGTCTGATTAAATGCTTATGTATCGTTGTTAATTATACATGTGCTTATTGAAATGCTTGTGAGTTAAATGATCTGTAATTTTCATTTAAGCACTTTGGTGGTGTCTTTTCGAGTAGGACACCGGTCATTTTTAGGCTAGATTAATTTTTAGTGCTAATGATCTCTCAGACTGTCGCATCACATCATATCTGACAGGAGAGTGATTGCACTATTTCAATTTGTGTTTTTGGCCTAAATTTTTGGTTATCTCTTAAGGAGCATTGGGTGTTGGGAGAATGCCATCAATTCGAAAGAATTTTTTGAGGCGCCCATTCAAGTGGTATCAGAGCTTAGTTAGGGTTTTTCCATACCTTAACCATTTCTAACCCAAGGTAGAGATCATGACTTCTTCTAGCAAGGTTCCGTCCCTTCAGGTCTTGTAGGACCGAAAGTAGCGACCAGAGGGGGGTGAATGGGCGCCTAAAAAATTCTTTCGAATCAATGGCCTGTTCCCAATACCCAACGCACCTCGACAAACTTAGCAAGGAAAAGTAAACGGATCAACAAGACCTAAAAAGATCTAGCCTAAAAAGGACCGGTGTCCTAAACGAAAGGACACCAACACAGTGCTTAAAGGCAGATTAACAGATTAATTAACTCATAGACATTTAATCAGACCAACAAACATGAAGATGATAAATAGTGAAGTTTCAGCCGAAATAAAAACAGTGCACAGATTAAAACACCAGATTCAATATCATCTATTTAATCAAGACAGCAGATGAACCAACTGTCAGCACAAAGATTAAATCAACAGATGAAATACATTTATAATAAAAATACTTCTTAGCAGTATTTCATCACATGCAATAGGATGTTACGGGAAGTATTGAAATAGTACAAACCGTACGTGAAACATGGCAATACGTGAATATTTAATTAGCACGCAAATCGAGAAATGCAATTAGTACTAATCAAATAGCAAACCAGTACGGCAGCTTCTAATAGAACAAGTTTTCTATGCAAAAACAGTACAACATGTGCATGAGTATTCTCAGTAACGCCAGATTTAGCACAAACACAAGAGTTCAAAATTAATAGGCGTTTAATATCAGAGTAAATATCACAGCAAAAACCTTGCCTCGATTTGCGTGCACCTGGATTTCAAGAAAACTCCTGTCGCCAAAGCTTGTTTTCCACGTTGCGGTGTGCCACAGAAGATCCGGGCTGCACACTTCGTGAGACTTCTTGCTTGGCACGACGACCGAAGCTTCTTCCTGCCGCTTGCATGTGCACGCCGTCACTCAGCAGCAAACAGCCGCACGCCTCCTCCGCCGAAGACCGAGCACAATGCCAAAACGATTGGCGCCCGGCTTGAGCCGATCCGCTGCCGTGGATCCTCGAATAAAACCGGCCACTGGTTTTCGAGAGAAGCACCGAGGAGGAAGGGAAAAATCAAACAGAAGAGCTGGCGGCGCTTGATGAACAGAGAGAAGGAAGAAAAAATGACCCTCAAGATTTCAGAATTGGTAAAGTGATTTCTTTAAAAAGGGTGCCCTAACCCTAGGCTATTGGGGCCTATTTATAGGCAGCCCATAAAATGGAGAAATGCAGAAATACCCCTAGGGTTTTTTACAGACGCTAAATAAAAATGGAAAAGACCGAAATGCCCTTAGGGTTTTTTACAGACTCGACTGACAGACTGTGGGCCTAAAGGCAAAATAGTAAAAAAAACCTAAATAAAGGTAACTTGTCCTGATGCGGAGCTTTCGTAGCAGCTACGGCTTCGCCTCAGGACGGTCAGATCCGAAATCAACGGTCGTCAGTTTTGCGCCGAAACTGACAAAGCGTCCACCGTCTTCGCACCGGGTACCCGGATTGGGCCGGCCCGATTCCGCGGCTCCCTCAGCCCGGCAATCACTCGCCGCCCGTGTACCTAAGTCAATCCCGGTCAACAGTCCAGTGGATCCTCTGCTGCTCCTAGCCCATGTACCCGGATTGGGCCAGCCCGACTTCGCGGCCCCTCTGCCCGACAGTCGCTCGCTGCCCGTGTACCTGAGTCACACGCGGCCCAGACGCAGCAGGTCTTCTCTCTCTTTTCAGTCCTCTTTGACTAACGTTGACAATGACTCATCACATCTGGAGCCATGAGGCCCACGCTATTCAGCATGGCTCCTCAATCTCCCCCTTGATGAGTGCATTGTCAACACTTCTCTTCTTCAGCTTTCAGTACCTGCAAGCAACCGTGGAAACACGAAAACAAAACACAAGAAAACAAAGAAGAAGAAAATAAAGTAAAAGTTTAACCCTAATGACCAAAAGCCGAACAAAAGCAAGAAACGGTCATTATGGTTAACCAAAAGTAAAAGTTCAAAAACGAGTGTAGTCTTAGAAACATCAACAAGGATAACAAAAGAGTAAGGACAAACGGGACAAAAACTCCCCCTGAAACAAATCCCAGAGAAAGCCAAAACTCCCCCTTAAACTCTTATACCAAAAATTCTCCCCCTTGTTGACAAGTGAACTCATCAAGCACTCTAAGACGCAGACTCCCCCTGAAATGCAACTCCCCCTCAAAATATGCAATGAATGCAACTGGGGTGCGAGTGGAGTGTAGAAAGCATGCTTCTCAGATATGATTAACTGCAGTTACAACATCTAGCAAGTATAGCAAAAGACATACTGTCTAAGACACATGACATGATCAGTGCAACAGATGATATCTAAGAAAGTCATTAGCACGCATTTTTCAATTTTTGCAAACAAAGGCATCACCACATTTTCCAGTTAACAAGCGAGGTAAGACATGAGATGCAGAAGCTAACTGATATCTACCAAGATAAGCATTGTCCAAAACAAAATGCTTCAGCAAACTTGTTGTCTTTTTAATTTTCAGGCTTTTTCATTTTCCTTTTTCATTTGTGCCAAGGGTTATTTGCATGTCAAACCTTATGCTAACCGACCAAGTCAAGCCTAGGCCAAAACTGGACCATCGGAAGCTTAAGACATTGGTCTTGGCATACACTACACTGTCCTAGTTCATACCAAAGTGCTATGGTAAGCAGTCCAGAACAATGCAATGCGACAAAGCAAACCCACTTGGATCTTTTCAACTCAAGCATAAAAAGGCATGGAATTTTCATTCATTTTTGATTTTTATCATTTTTATAGCATATTTTCCATGTTAAAGCATAAAGATGTCCAAGTTGCATATCTGCATCTATGTGATGAACTAGCTACAAGGCATGTAACAGATAGCAAAAGCACTCAGCCTACACATGCTAGTTACCAGCAGCAATGGTGATCATTTTTCAAGTTTGAAAGCATAAAAGCCATGCATATGACAGATATCAGACATATCAAATGAACTGAAACAAAGCATGATCATCGACAAGTAATCAAAAGCATGTACCGGCTAGAATAAGTAAAGCAGTTCAATCATATAACAGAAGCAGGCTCAAAAGTGTGATATGTGAATATGTATGATATGAACACACACAAAAAGACTCAAGAAAAGAGTAAAGAAGAAAGAAATGAACTGACTCAAAATATCCTAGAAAGGATACACAACACCCAAATCCCCTCGTAAATGCTCAAAAGTAGACTGATCTAGGGGTTTGGTGAAAATGTCAGCCAACTGATGATGGGTATCAACATGAACAAGGTCAATGACACCTTTCTCATATTGATCCCGCAAAAATGAAAGCGCACATCAATGTGTTTGGTTTTTGAATGAAGACATGGGTTTTTCCCTACACTAATAGCACTAGTGCTGTCGCAAAACAAGGGAATTCTGGTAGGAAAGAACAACCCAAAATCTCGTAGAGTGGAAATCATCCAAACCAACTGTGAGCAGCAGCTAGCAGCAGCTACATACTCAGCCTCTGTGGTCGAAAGAGCAACTCCAGATTGCTTTCGAGAAGACCAAGAGACAAGAGAAGAACCAAGAAACTGGCAAGTACCGGAAGTCGACTTGCGATCCAACCGGCACCCACCAAAGTCAGCGTCCGAAAAGCCAGATAAATCAAGAGAAGATGATGCTGAATAGTAGAGACCAAGATCAGGCGCATAAGTGAGATACCTGAAGATGCGCTTGACAGCTTGCCGATGAGACGCGCGTGGTGAAGACTGGAAGCGCGCGCACAGTCCCACGGCGAACTGTATGTCTGGCCTCGTCGCCGTCAAGTACAGCAGCGAACCGATCATCCCTCGAAACTCTCTCTCGTTGACCTTGACGCCGCTCTCGTCCTTGTCCAGGCCCCCAGATGTACCCATTGGGGTCATCTGAGGCTTCAGCTCTCCACCAAAGTCGAATTTCTTCAACATGTCCCGAGTATACTTACCCTGGTGGATGAAGGTGCCGTCCTTGGTCTGCTTGATCTGGAGCCCTAGAAAGTACTTGAGCTCACCCATGAGGCTCATCTCAAACTCGCTGTGCATCTGCTCAGAAAACTTGGACACAAGATCGTTAGTAGTACCGCCAAAGATAATATCGTCCACGTATATCTGAGCGACTAAAAAATCTGAAGCATCTCTGAGCAAGAAGAGAGTCTTATCCACAGAACCCATCACAAATCCCTTCCCCAACAAAAACTGCTTTAACCGGTCATACCAAGCCCTGGGGGCTTGCTTTAACCCGTATAAAGCTTTCTGCAGCTTAAAAACATGTCGAGGAAACTTGGGGTTCTCAAAACCGGGGGGCTGCCTAACATAGACCTCCTCCTCTATGTACCCGTTCAGAAAAGCACTCTTGACGTCCATTTGAAAAAGCTTAAAACCCTTCGAAGCGGCAAAAGCTAAAAGAATGCGAATGGACTCAAGACGGGCAACAGGAGCGAAGGTTTCTTCAAAATCAATACCTTCCTTCTGGCAAAAACCCTGGGCAACTAGTCGAGCTTTGTTGCGCACCACAACCCCATCTTCACCTTGCTTGTTCTTGAACACCCACTTGGTGCCTATGGGGTTGCATCCTGGTGGCAGCTCTACTAGAGTCCAAACCCGATTGCGGACAAAATTCTCAAGCTCTTCTTGCATGGCATTAATCCAGTTCGAGTCAGAAAGAGCATGAGAAATGTCTCTGGGCTCAAAAGATGCAACAAAAGCAGATTCAGCAAACACAGCAAGAGAGTCAACAGACGAACGCAAAGTTCTTGAAGACACATCACCGATGATGAGCTCTGAGGGGTGATCACGCTGAACAGCTCGGGATCCCTGGTGATCTGAAGTCACCTCACCGGAGTCAGCAGCTGGCACCTCTGGACTCGACTGAGGGGGCTCGATCGAAGTGGAAGAAGTGATCAGAGGTCCGCCCTCATCCTCAGTCGAAGTCTCAGAAGGTGTGGGCTCTGCAGGAGGTGCAGAAGGCCCACCCTCATCAGCAGCTGGAGTATCCTCATCTTCCTCGAAGATGGACTCTCCGAGCTCACCATCACCAGAAAGCTCAAAAGAAGGAGTTGAAGAAGGCAAGGACTCATCAAAAGAAACCTCGCAAGTCTCGACAAGCTGCTGGGAGTCGAGGTTCCAAACACGAAAACCTCGAGAATGCAAAGCGTAACCAAGAAAAACACCATCCCAGCAACGAGACTCAAACTTATCCAAATGCCCTCCCTTCTTGAGCACAAAGCACTTGCAGCCAAACGCTCGCAAGTGGCTCACCTTGGGCTGTCTGCCAAACCGCAACTCATATGAGGTCTTACCAAGGTAAGCTCTAAGAAAAATGCGGTTGGCCAGATAGCAAGCCGTGTTCATGGCTTCAGCCCAAAAGCGCCTAGGAGTCCTGTGCTCATCGAGCATCGTCCTGGCCATCTCGACTAGCGTGCGGTTCTTTCGTTCCACAACGCCATTCTGTGGGGGAGTGTAAGGAGCAGAAAACTGATGGTCAAGACCCTGATCACTACAGAAGCTGACGAACTGAGAGTTCTTGAACTCAGAGCCGTTGTCGGAGCGAATTGCTCGCATCCGACCATTGTTCTCATTCTTCAGCTTCAGGATCAGGTCATGAACAAAGTGAAAAGTCTCATCCTTAGACTCCAAAAAGAAAACCCACGAGAATCGAGAAAAATCGTCAACAATCACAAGTGCGTACCACTTCCCACCGACTGAGCGTACCCGAGCTGGACCGACAGTGTCCATATGTAATAGCTCGCCCGGATACGAAGTCATCACCTGAGTCACAGGTGCGTGAGAAGCGGCAACCATTTTCCCGTGACGACAGGGATGGCAAACTAGATCCTTCTCCATCTTAAGCTTGGGCAATCCTCGGATGAGGTCCATAGAGCTTAACCTGACTAGCAGGTCAAAACTCAAATGGCCTAACCTCCTATGCCACTTCCAGAGCTCAGAAGAGGATCCAGCAATCAAACAGCGAGAAGAGCCAAAAGAACTAGAGAAGTCAATCCGAAAAACCTTACCGAAAGGTAAGATCTGGCAAATCAAAGACCCTCTAGAATCAAACACAGAAGAATTGCCCTTCTTAAAACGCACCTCCAAACCATCCTCAAGAAGTTGCGAAACAGAAATCAAATTAAAGTTCAAGTTTCCAACCAAAGCAACGTTCTTCAAAGAAAAATGGTCTGAAATGCGAATTGAGCCAATGCCACTTACTTTCCCTTGACCACTGTTCCCGAAAGTGATGTACTCTTTGGAGCTCGGGGGAGTGAGACTGGAGAACCATCTGCGATGTCCCGTCATGTGGCGAGAGCATCCTGAGTCCATAATCCAAACGTCCTCCAGTCCCTGATCCTGCACAACCAGTGGTTGTAAGTGGGAGCAAATGGTCCGGCACCGGGTTTAGCAAACGAGCTAAACCAGTGTCGAGCCATCTGCTCAAAAGACGGAAAGCAGAAATCATCAGAAAAGTTTGGACCAAAACGCGGCTCAAAGCGCGGTCCTCGGTTCTGCCTAAAACCTCGGCTACGAGGTCCAGGTCCGTAGCCAAAACGGCCTGGAGCTCTACCGGAACGAGCACCACCATCTGGAGCACGGGCATGAAAGCCGTCTCCTCTACCACCACCTACACGACGCGGCCTGGCCTCCATCCTCTCCCCGCGTCGAGGAACACGCAGTCTACCACCCTGCTGGTAGAACTGCTCCTGACCACCACGAGCACGCTCTGCTTTCTCAACCCGCTTCCTCCTGAAGCAAAACTCCGCAAGATGCCCGTCTCTCTGACAGTACTCACAATGATAGGTGGGCTTCTTGGGATGTGGTTGAGGCTTGGGGTTCTTGGGCTTAGTGGTGTTTGGTGTCGGCTTCTTGGGTTGAGAGGGTCCAGGAAGAGAGTCTAGAGAAGTGTGGAGAAGGTTGGGCTTTGGAACCCAGATGGGTTTCTTGGGTGGAGCTTTGGGTGGTTCATGGATCACTCCATCCTTCGGCTGACAAGCCTGGGAAGACTCAGTGGAATGGGTCTTGGGATATCTCTGCTCAGGAGTCATTTTACTCCACTCCACTGCCCGGCTAATGGCACTCTCAAAGTCAGCCTTGGTGTAGGTATAACCTACCCCAAACCCATCTTGCCTCTTGAACTGTTGGATCATCATGCCGAGCTGTGGCTCCCTGGCACTGATCCAACTCAGGATAGAACGGAGGTAAAAGTTCTCATTTTGCGAATCAGCTAGCTCCTCTCTCAAGGAAGCTAGTACCTCCACCTCAGACAAGCAGGTCTCACACTCGCTATCTATCTGGACAGACTTCTCGGCTTTCAGCTTAATCAGCTCCATTCTAAGAGACAGACAGTTCTCACAGACAGTGGGTGGAACTGACAATGTCTCAAGCTCTAGCCTAGTCTGCGCTAGCTCAGCTCTCATTCTCTCCAAATCACCCAGACACTCATCGCCCTTAGCTTTCAGCTCAGCTAAACTAGCAAGATGTGATGGGCAATCAGCACAGGGTAGGACGACGGTGGCTTGAGCATCTTTCAGCTCCAGCTGAGCGCTTTCAAGCTCAGTGGCCAAAGCGTCCCTCTCATCAACCCTTTCTGTGTACCTGGACTTCAGAGTCGACAGGTCACACAGAAGCACCTCACACTTTGGGCACTCACTGCTATCACCCAAGCAAGGGGAAGAAGATAGACTCTCAATTCTGCCGTTGGCCACGGCAAGCTCACTCTCTAACTCATCTATCCTCTTCTTAGCCCCTCTAAGCAGTTTTTCCCGATACTTTAACTCCTGACGATTGCTTTCAAGTAAATCAACGATTTCGCGTTCATAGGATGATACCTTTTCATTGTCGTCGTCGTCGGAGTCATCGGAGGAGCCCTTCTCTTCCTTATCCCAAGAGCCATTGAGCAGAAACTCTTGCGGGATCTTCGGCGCTGGTGTGAGCGGCTCTTCGGTCTGTCCCCGAAGGCCATGAAGCAAAGGCCTGCTGGATCGTCCTTGTCCTTTCCCTTCCTGATGATGATCTCCTCATCGCTTGAGCTCGATGAAGAGGAAGAAGATGTGGACCGCTTGGAGTAGCTCCTCTCCATCTCAGCGAAGAAGGCCTTGTCGCGCTTCTTGTTCTCTTGCCGGTAGTCCTTCAGGGCCTTTCTGAAGAATCTGGTCTTTGGCTTGCCCTTGTTGAAGGAGGAGCTGTCGTGCTTGCCGGAGTCGTGGAAGCCACCACCGGTGCCCTTCTTGTGGCCATTGCGCTTGGGGCAGTCGGCGATGAAGTGTCCTGGATCACCACACTCAAAGCATCCGGTCTTTGTGCCGTGTCTTTTGAACATCCTCTTATCATAGACACGACGCACCCGGTTGTTAAACAGACACAAATCATCATCTCCCAAAGACTCAAGCTGGTCCTCAGTGATAGACATCAAGGAGAACCCAGCACAGCTCACAGAAGAGGGATCAACAGAAGGTGTAGCAAGGGCCAGAGACTTTGATCCAGAGCCAGTGAGATTCGATCTCAACTGGGTATCAACCTCGGTGGCCTTCAGCTTGCTAAACAAATCAGAAATGGTCAAGGTATCATAAGAAGTGCTCTCAATGATAGAGGATACCTTGATCTCCCAGATCTTTGGGTCCAAGGTATGAAGAACCTTGAGCGCCTGTTCATGATCTGAGACTAACTGAACACCCTCAGCCTGGTTGTCCCGAAGCTTGTTTATGATCGACTGAAAACGACCAAACAACGCTTCAACAGATTCACCCGGCTTTTGTGTGAAGTTCTCATATTCACGCCGGTAGGTCTGATAGAGCCGAGCCTTGACCTGGGCTGTCCCCTCATGGTGTGCCTGGAGGGTAGCCCAGATCTCTCTCGCAGTGGAGAGATGGCTAACACGCTCAAATTCAGTGGGACCTAAACCAGAAAACAAGATGTTCACCGCTTTGCTATTGTTCACATGCTGTGCGATGATACCAGGAGAATCACGCTCAGCAACTGGCAATATGACAAACGTAGCGTGAACGCAAATGTCCCAGATGTCCGAGCTTTGGCTCATGAGATAGGCTCGCATGCGAGTCTTCCAATAATTATAGCCATAAGCTTCCAAGGACGGGACCTTGCCAGGAGAAGTCATGATCACTACTGGGGTTTAGAACCGGTTAAGGTATGGAAAAACCCTAACCAGGCTCTGATACCACTTGTAGGACCGAAAGTAGCGACCAGAGGGGGGGTGAAAGGGCGCCTAAAAAATTCTTTCGAATCAATGGCCTGTTCCCAATACCCAACGCACCTCGACAAACTTAGCAAGGAAAAGTAAACGGATCAACAAGACCTAAAAAGATCTAGCCTAAAAAGAACCGGTGTCCTAAACGAAAGGACACCAACACAGTGCTTAAAGGCAGATTAACAGATTAATTAACTCATAGACATTTAATCAGACCAACAAACATGAAGATGATAAATAGTGAAGTTTCAGCCGAAATAAAAACAGTGCACAGATTAAAACACCAGATTCAATATCATCTATTTAATCAAGACAGCAGATGAACCAACTGTCAGCACAAAGATTAAATCAACAGATGAAATACATTTATAATAAAAATACTTCTTAGCAGTATTTCATCACATGCAATAGGATGTTACGGGAAGTATTGAAATAGTACAAACCGTACGTGAAACATGGCAATACGTGAATATTTAATTAGCACGCAAATCGAGAAATGCAATTAGTACTAATCAAATAGCAAACCAGTACGGCAGCTTCTAATAGAACAAGTTTTCTATGCAAAAACAGTACAACATGTGCATGAGTATTCTCAGTAACGCCAGATTTAGCACAAACACAAGAGTTCAAAATTAATAGGCGTTTAATATCAGAGTAAATATCACAGCAAAAACCTTGCCTCGATTTGCGTGCACCTGGATTTCAAGAAAACTCCTGTCGCCAAAGCTTGTTTTCCACGTTGCGGTGTGCCACAGAAGATCCGGGCTGCACACTTCGTGAGACTTCTTGCTTGGCACGACGACCGAAGCTTCTTCCTGCCGCTTGCATGTGCACGCCGTCACTCAGCAGCAAACAGCCGCACGGCTCCTCCGCCGAAGACCGAGCACAATGCCAAAACGATTGGCGCCCGGCTTGAGCCGATCCGCTGCCGTGGATCCTCGAATAAAACCGGCCACTGGTTTTCGAGAGAAGCACCGAGGAGGAAGGGAAAAATCAAACAGAAGAGCTGGCGGCGCTTGATGAACAGAGAGAAGGAAGAAAAAATGACCCTCAAGATTTCAGAATTGGTAAAGTGATTTCTTTAAAAAGGGTGCCCTAACCCTAGGCTATTGGGGCCTATTTATAGGCAGCCCATAAAATGGAGAAATGCAGAAATACCCCTAGGGTTTTTTACAGACGCTAAATAAAAATGGAAAAGACCGAAATGCCCTTAGGGTTTTTTACAGACTCGACTGACAGACTGTGGGCCTAAAGGCAAAATAGTAAAAAAAACCTAAATAAAGGTAACTTGTCCTGATGCGGAGCTTTCGTAGCAGCTACGGCTTCGCCTCAGGACGGTCAGATCCGAAATCAACGGTCGTCAGTTTTGCGCCGAAACTGACAAAGCGTCCACCGTCTTCGCACCGGGTACCCGGATTGGGCCGGCCCGATTCCGCGGCTCCCTCAGCCCGGCAATCACTCGCCGCCCGTGTACCTGAGTCAATCCCGGTCAACAGTCCAGTGGATCCTCTGCTGCTCCTAGCCCATGTACCCGGATTGGGCCAGCCCGACTTCGCGGCCCCTCTGCCCGACAGTCGCTCGCTGCCCGTGTACCTGAGTCACACGCGGCCCAGACGCAGCAGGTCTTCTCTCTCTTTTCAGTCCTCTTTGACTAACGTTGACAATGACTCATCACATCTGGAGCCATGAGGCCCACGCTATTCAGCATGGCTCCTCAGGTCTTTGGCTACAACTATTGGAAGAATCGCATGCGAGCCTATCTATTGAGCCAGAGCTCAGGGATATGCGACATGTGTGTTCATGCCACATTCATTGTGCCTCCGGTTGCAGAGCAGACTACCCCTGTGATAGTCGCTCTGTATGACCTGAACAACAAGGCAGTGAACATATTGTTTTCTGGTTTAGGTCCCAGTGAGTTTGAGCACGTTAGCCATCTCGACACTGCTCAAGAGATCTGGGCTACCCTCCAGGCACACCATGAGGGGACAGCTCAGGTCAAGGCTAGGCACTATCAGACCTACCAGAGAGAATATGAAAACTTCTCATAGAAGCCGTGTGAGACTGTTGAAGCTTTGTTTGGTCGCTTTCAGTCGATCATTAACAAGCTTCGGGCCAACAAGGCCGATCGAGATCAGCTAGTCTCAGATCATGAACAGGTGCTCAAGGTTCTTCATACCATAGACCCTAAGATCTGGGAGATCAAGGTATCATCTATTGTTGAGAGCGCCTTCTATGATACCTTGACTGTCGTAGAGCTTTTTAGCAAGCTCAAGGCCTCAGAGGTTGATATCCAGTTGAGATAAAATCTCACTGGTTCTGGCTCAAAAACCCTATCCCTTGCGACACCTTTTGTTGATCCTGCTTCTTTGAGTTGTGCTTTGTCCTCCTTGATGTCTATCACTGAGGACCAATTGGATTTGCTAGGAGATGATGACCTTAGTCTGTTCAATATCCATGTTTGTCGTGTCTATGATAAGAGAATGTTCAAAAGACATGGCTCAAAACATGGTTGCTTTGTCTGTGGTGATCTAGGTCATTTCATCGTCGTCTGTCCCAAGTGGAACACACACAAGAAGGGCACTGGTGGTGGCTTCTACAACTCCAACAAGCACAACAACTCCACCTTCACAAAGGGCAAGCCCAACACAAGGTTCTTTCGAAAAGCCCTAAAGGACTACCGGCATGAGAACAAGAAGCGATACAAGGCCTTCTTCGCCGAGATGGAGAGAAGCTACTCCAAGAGATCATCATCTTCTTCCTCTTCATCAAGCTCAAGCGATGAGGAGATAATGATCAAGAAGGGGAAGGACACGGATGATCCAGCGGGCCTCTACTTCATGGCTGTGAAACCAAGGGTGGTTTCTGTCTGAATGATGAGTGATTGACAAGGATGAGCGGTTGAGAAATTGGTTGAGTGTTGGGTTGGGTACATCGAAGGGTTCAATGTAAAAATGAGGATTGGTTGCCGAGGCATTCAGTGGTGCATCGCGTTCTTGTTTTGGCTTGTCTTGAATGTGCAGGGTGGAGAGGCTGACCAACTGTCGATGGCGAGTGATCGAGGGTCAAGCGGGGAGCTCAATGCAGAAGGATTAGGGAGGTCGGGTGAAGTTGGAGAAGATCTCAAGAGTGCATGAAAAGACTAAGCATGACTTGGACGGGCGGATGGAAGCGACAGCATGACGACCGAGTCTGCGAGAGGGAGGCCAGGGCAAGTATTCAGGTGGCTCGAGTGTACCGAGAGCGGAAAAGGCTTGCTGACGCTCGGAGTCACAAAGCGGTGTCATGAGTCAAAGAGTTGAGAGGCTTTGTCGTTTTTCGCTGAAAACCGTCGAAACATTAAATGTTTTTTAATACAATAAATAGGAGTTTAGTTTTAGTTTGAATATTTTAGTTTTGTAGTGTATTCTTTTGGTATATTTTTAGAATAGTTCTATTCTGAAAATATATTGAAAGTAGAGTCTCTTTGTAATTTTTCCTTTAAGACAAATTGGGTAATTTTAAGAATATTCTATTCTGAAATTGTCCAAGGGGTATCTTGTAAAATTGGCTTCTAGAAGCTACGTACTTTGGGATCTTATCACCTAAGTATGGCTGAAACTTTGAGACAACTTTTAGCATTCAGAAATGGAGAGAAAACTTAGCTCGGGATGAAATTTTGACACGCTACAGGGAGTCCTTGATGCGCTACAGGAACTGGAGGGAATTTCTTGATTTGCAACAGTACTGCCGATGCCACTGTAGTGCGTAAGTTGAATTCTTTTTCTGCGCTGATTGCTTCATTTTCGATCTCGGTTTTTGCTGGTTCCTCCTGGAATATCATCTCATATGTTTTGAGGATCCAACCTGAGGATGAACAACTCTTAACAGGTGTGTTTCCCTTCATTTATACATAGTGTTCCTTGTGAATTGTTTGCTGTCTTTTGAGTGGATCTGAAGTCAAAATTCTGTTCAGCACTAAATTGTCTCGGTTATGAAATAATGGAATGTTTGGATCAATACTATAGGATATGTCAGTTTGTTATATACCTTATGTGATGATTCAGGTTTGTTGAACCTTTGATAACTTGTTCTGAAATTTTGGTTTATCCTCTTTAGATTTAGTGCTGTGACAAATTGTTGATTGGGCAAGTATCTCTGTTTTTTAGTTTGTGTTCTACTAAGAGAAGTTGTGTTCTTGACAGATTAGCAATACCAGTTCATAATCATCTCTGTAACAACTGTTCATCTTCCGAAAAGTTTTTGTTCATTCTTGTTGTTAACCATACATCCTGAGATATTGTTCAAGTTTCTGCTCTGGTTTATTTAGCTCTGTCCTGGATAAGATGAAATGTTGATCTAGTTGTCTGAATCACTATTCTGAAATTTGTTCAATCAATCATGTATGTGCTGAAATAGTCTGAATATGTTGTGTTGTACAGACCAAGTTTTATTACAATTTCAGATCTATAGTCATACATTGTTCAGAGGGTGTAGTTGTGTTGAGATAATCTGTTTTGAAGAAACTACGAAGTTTGAAATTTATGTTCTGAAATTGGGTTGAAACTCCTTCTCACAAATCATTCCAAAATTCTGTTTGAATTCAGATTTGTCTACTGTTCATTTTTCAGATGTGAAATAGTAAACTAAAATACCTTTTCTGATTTGAAATTAATTTGAGTGTGTTCAATTTTGATCCCTGTTGCATTTGAAACTGATTCATCTCTTAACCACTTTGTAATCACTGTTCATCATTAAGGTATTTTCAGAAGTGTTCTGTTGTATCAAATGAAATCTGAACTGAAATCTGTTATTAAATTGAAACCTGAATTCTGAACTAATTTGAAAATCTGTGGTACTATTCATCATCCAGAATTTTTCAGAAGTGTTGTGATTTAAATTTGAATTCAATTGTGATAAGCTAAGTCATTATTTAAATATGATTTGAACTTTTGTGTGAGTGGTTTGATCTTTGTCAACAAAGCAATCTTTGATTTATTTCTGTCGAGAATCCAATTGTCAATCTAAGGAGTGAACTTCGGAGCTTCAGTGTCCAATAGGATAGTTCATCCGATCAAACTCCGATCTAGTCTGAATATTGATTTTGAATTGATTTTGTTGCTCTGATTTGTATTGATTGGTTTAAAATTTTAATCCGAATTTTTGGAGGAGCGTTGGGTGTTTTGAAAAGGCCATCTATTCACGAGAAATAGTCAAGGCGCCTATTCACCCCCCTCTAGTCGCTATTCCGATCCCACAATTGGTATCAGAGCCGGTTAGATCACCAGTTGACCTTAACCAGTTTGTGATCCTTGTTTTGACGACATGGAAAGAAACTCTAAGATTCTGAATTTCGATGGTCATGATTTTTCTTATTGGAAGGTGCGCATGGAGGCTTACCTTCTAAGCCAAGGAAGTGCTATTTGGGACATTGTTGATTCCCAATATGTGATCCCTAAAACTCGCACTTCAGAGACTGAGAAATTGTAGTACGAATGTAATAGCAAAGCAAGAAACATATTGTTCATCAGTCTGAGTTGCAAAGAGTTTGACAGGGTCCAGCACCTACGAACTGCGCGTGAAATTTAGACCACTTTGAAAACTTTTCATGAGGGCACTACTCAGATTAAGGCTAGGAGGCAAAGCACTTATAATCAAGAATACCAAATGTTTGTGCAAGGCTCTGGCGAATCTGTAGATGCCATGTTTGCGCGTTTTGATGGAATTGTGAGTAATTTGCACTCCACTAGGACTTTGGCTTACTCTGACCATCATAGGGTGATCAAACTTCTCTATGCTCTTGATAGTAGAATATGGGAGGTGAAGATCTCTAGTATTGAAGAGTCGGCGAGATTTGACACTCTGACTTGCGATGAACTCTTTAGTAAGCTTAAGTCCACTGAGATTGCAAAGGCGTCTCGTCCAGGAGTCGGAAACTCTCTGTTGCCTTCTATTGCTTTAGTTTCCGGTCCTGGCAGTGGTACCTCATCTGGAGGTAACCTTTCTGGTGTTTCTAAAGTTTGTACTTATTCTAGCGGTTTTGTCCTGTCCTCCCTTGTCTCTGTCAAAAAAGAACAAGTGGACACTCTAGATGATGAGGATCTAGCTCTCATTGTCAAGAAGTTCACTCGCTTCTACAATGATAGACGAGACCAAAGGAGAGGAGGGTCACAGGGGTGTTTTGAATGTGGAGATACGTCTCACATAAAAGAGAATTGCCCTAAATTAAAAATGAAAATCAGCACAAGCACCAAAAGTGGAACAAGAAACATTACTTTAAAGGGAAACACGGAAAAGTGGCTAAACGAGTAGCTAGAGCGTTTGTGGCCGCCCTCTGCTCCATCGACGGTACATCAAGCGAGGAGCCAAGCTCGGAGGAAGAGGAGCCTCCTAAGAAAGAGAAGAAGGAGAAGAAGGAGAAGAAGGAGAAGAAGACAATGGACATCACCGACCTTTGCTTCGTGGTCGACGACAACGACAGCAGCGACAAGCTCGACACTTCTGAGGTATATCTATCCCATGATCAGCTTCTTGTTCAAAATGATGAATTGCATGATGCTGTTTGTTATCAAGATAGATTACTTAAACTTGCTGCTAAAGAACAAAAAGAACTAAAACTCAGACTTGAAACTATTTCCACTGAAATTGCAATTTTGAAATCTAAGTCTGATGATGCTAAATGTGATTCATGTGTTATTGTCATGAATGAACTTGCTCAGCTGCGTTTTACACAAGCTGGAACTGTTGAAAAACTTGAATTAACTAAAAGCAGCTTTTGGTTGTGTAGTCTAGTCCCGCGGTCATCAACGAATGCATGAATTGTCCTTTACTTGTTGAAATCATTAATTTGAGAGGTAGGCATGTTGATGAACTTAAGGCTAGATTGGAGAGTGCTGAGTTTTCTAAGGATGTGCGGTCGGCGTGTCCCACCTACATCACCCTTAAGGACCAACTCAGCTTTGCTAGAGAGCAAGTGGAAAAATTGAAATGTGAGAATGATTACCTTCTCTCCATGGTGGAAAAATGCACTGACGGAAAGGGTAGGATGGATTTGCATTTGGCTAAAACCAAAATGTGTGCTGACAGGGTAGGGCTAGCTCTCGGGTTGGGTTATGAGAGAACTACTCCAAACACTTTGAGCGAAACTATGTTCACTCCTCCCACTACCCTTGAGAAAGGTAGAGCCCAGTTAGACACTGATCAAAAAGCCATGAATCCTACTCAACTTGTAAAGAAAGCTTTAACTCTACGAGATGAACGTCCTCAGCAAAAACCCAAGAAGACTGTGAGATTTGCCCCTGAGACCCATGCTCACACTCCCAAGAGAGTGTATCACTGCTCCTATTGTCATCGGGTGGGTCATTTGGTTGGGTTTTGCTTTCGTTGTATCAAGGATGAACGATGGTCTATTGCGATGAGCTTTCAGGACATGCATTACCCATATTTAGGTATGCACGAGTCTACTTTTCAATCTTGCTCTGATTTTTTGGCTCCACATGGTTTCATGAGAGATGTTGCCCCTCGTGGTGTACACCATGCTTCATATGGTGATAGACCACGTGTAAGAGGCTTTGATGCTCGACATGTTGGGAGACCTCATCTTTTCCAGGTTCGCGCTTTATAGGTAGACCACGCACATTTTATCATGGTTCATATCCTATGCATGATAAGTATACTACTATGCCTAGTTCTCGAATTTTGCGATGCTGGATTCCAAAATAGTTTTTAACTCACCCTCTCATTGAGCATTTGAGAGCTTTTAGCATGTTTTGAGGGGGAGTTGTGTAGCATTGCATGAGATTTTGTTATATGATTAATTGCCTTTACAAATACATGCTTTGTAATGCCTTTGAGCTATTACCTTTAATACTGTTGACTATACTTAGCATGTTTACTTCTGATAATTGTCATGAGAAGGGCTTTTATTTCTGAAAATTTGAAAATGATTTCTGCTTAGTCTAGAAACTAGCATGAATAGGTTGAGTGCATCTGCTATCTTTTACACACATGATAGCTAGGTCCTTTTTACTTGGATGCTATTACGCAACTTGATTTCATCAAAAATATTGTGCTGAAAATGAAAATGAATGAAAATTGAAAAAAGAAAATTAAATGAAAAATGATTGATATTCATGCTTTTGTGTGTGCTAAAATTGAAAAGATCAAGGTGGGTTTGCTTTGTCACACTACTTTGTTCTAGATTACTTACCATAGAACTTTGGTATGAACTAGGACATTGATGTGTTTTTTGAGACCATTGCTTTAAGCTTCTGATGGTTTCAACCTAGGCTTAGCATGGTCGATTAGCATAAGGTTGACATGCAAATAACCCCTTGCACAAAAATGAAAAGTTAAAATTAATTGCATATCATGTTTGTTGAAGCTCCTTGAAGTGAAATATGCTTATCTGGTTAGTATTTGGCTAGATTTTGCATCTCATGCCTTGCCATGTCTAGAATGCTAGCCTGAGTGGTGATGCTTTTATTTGCTAAAAACTAAAAATGCTTGCTCATGCCTTTTGTTTAGATGGTATTTATCTGAGTGTTTCATTCAGTACTTTTAGACAATATTCAAAGCAAATACTTGTTTCTACTGTAATTGCAGTTGCTCATGTTTCAGAAGCTCACATCTATACTTTTCCCTCACTCCCCTCATTGCATCTTTTTATCTCCTTGATGCTTGCATTGCCAAAGGGGGGGAAATAGTTTACATGATGCTTTTCGACGCTTTTGGACTGCTTGGTTAAGGGGGAGTAATGGCTTTCATCATGCCTTGACATGCTTTTGTCAAAATGCTTTGTTTTGCATGAGTTTTTGCCCAAGAGGAAGATCTTTTACCAAGTGACATGTTTTTGCTCTTTTATGAGTTTTTATGGTCACTTGTGCGCTTAACTTGAAACCTTCATCATGTCTTTGCTTGGGGTTATGTAACACCCCAAATTTTCAAAGAAATAAAAATATCATTTAATCTATTTTCCTAGAATTATTTATTTTGGAAATACCTTTAATGCCCTCCTTAACCTTTTTGAACAAGAACCTAGATTAAATGACCAAACGAGAGGTTAGAAAATTTTGTGTATGATCCCAAGACCAAAATATATTTTTGAGAATGTTTACAATTTTTTATCACCCTTGGAAGTAGCCCAAATATTTTAAATCAATTTCTGTAATTATTTTTATTCAGAAAAGTATTTAAACAGTAACGGGCCCTCCCCCTCCCTTTCCCTCTCCCGACCAGCCCAGCCCACTTCTCCCCATGCGCCCCGTCTGACCAGTGGACCCCGCCCATCAGTGACCCCCTCTTCGCACCGAACAACCCGACCCAACCTGTCGGCACCAACCGGTTCCCTCTCGCGGCCGAACCCGACCCACCCGTCAGTCACCGCACCCGTGCGCTCACGCCCGCTGCCCGGTGGCCCCCACCTGTCGGATCCATCTTCCCCGCAGGATCCGCGCCCAAATCCCCCCCCTCGCCAACCAAAACCCTAATAAAATCGTATTCACCTCGCCGGCCCCTCCCCCATTAATTCGACGCCATTAAACGGTCCCCCGCGCTCGGCCTACCGTTTCCCCCTTTATTTCACGCGTCGTCACCCGGAATCGAGCGCGCGCATTCAAGGAATGAGCTCACCGGCATTGAAGAGAGGTTTTACTCCTGGCCTCCCCGATTGCGCCCCCTCTGCCCCTACCGACGACTCTATTTAAACCCCCGGCCACTCCCTTGTCCAGCCCGCACGACCGAAGGCCTTGAGAACAAACCCGAGCACCTAAATTCGATTTTTAAGCCCACAGTGCCGCCCGCACTCCAGTCACCGCTCGCCGTCGACGGAGTCCCCCTCCGTCCTCGCCGACCGCACCGCTGTGACCACAAGCACCACCCCGACCTCGGCCACCACTCCGTCGTCGACGAACCCCGCTGGAACGCCACCGCCGACAAGGACCCGAACGTCTTCGCCGCCTCCGCTCGTCGCTGGCAACGCTCCATCGACCATTCGCCTCGCCAACGGTACCCTTTCTGGCGGACAGTGAGGATTTTGCTTCCAAGGTGGCCCCGGTCCACGACTATTACCTGCGGCTTCGCGAGGCTCCGGTGATAGGCGAGCTGGGGCTATCGGATGGCCTGGATCTCGGAAGGGCCATCGAGATGGCGGCGGGCCAGGTATTTCCTTCGAACGTACTCAGCTCTCCCTTGGCGGCTCTTTTGACCATCATCTTGCGCGCAGGTTGTGGCATTGGCGCAAGGGCAACTATCTGCATTGCTTTCCGAGCGCCAACATCACGAGGCGTACGCCGCGGAACTTGCGTCTCGGGCAGCTACCGCGGAGAGGCTGGCCCGTGAGCGCTCGTCGGAGGCCGAGGCCCTCCGATCCCAAGCGTCGAGGGTCGCGGCGCTGGAGGCCCGAGCGGCGGAGGCGGACTCCCTCAGGGTCCGCGTTGCGGAGCTGGAGGCCCGAGCAGCTGAGGCGGACTCTCTCAGGGCCCGCGTCGCGGAGCTGGAAGGCCTCCGGGCCCGGGCCGCCCGCGTCGACGAACTGGAGGCGGAGGTCGGCGCCCTCCGAACTCGAGCTGCCGAAGCGGAGGTACTCCGGTCCCGAGCCTCGGAGGCGGAGCGGCTCGAAGGAGAGGTGTCCCGACTCCAAGCTCAGGCCTCAGAGGCGGGAAACAAGGTCGAGGCCCTCAAAGCCCGGGTGACCCACTTGGAGGAGGTCGAGGCGGGTCTCAACGTGCGGTGCGAGAAGGCCGCCGAGGAGCTTGCCGAGGCTGGGAAGACGGCGGCCGAGGCCGCCGAATCCTTGCGGAAGATGCTGGCGCGCTACGACACCGGCTGCGGAACGTTCGACGTCGCCCGGGAGCCCCTAGTCCGGCGGGTGAAGTTTGTCCGCTCCGCCGTCCGGCAAATACATCTCGCCATGGCGCAGTACGGCGAGGTGTCCGCTCGGGTGGCCGCGTACGGAATCCTTCAGCACCTCGAGGCATCCGGGCTTCCGCTCCCCTCGTCCTCGAGTCCGCACCCGGTCGCCTTCGTGGGAGACCACCTTCGGACGCCAAGCCCCGCGCTGACCCAGTCTTGGAGGGCGCTCAAGGCGACCTGGCAAACCGAGGGCCCTGCGGCGATCCAGGCTTGGCTGGAGGAGGCACTCCGCGCGCGCGGTCCTCCGGCTCCTTCGAATCCTTCGACCTCGGCCCGCTTGCCGGATCCGCAGGTGTAGCTTTAGAGGCTTGTCTCCGCCTTACCCTGTAATAGATTAGGGAACTTAGTCGTATTAATAAAGAGTACTTTTCCGGGACTTACTCAGGGCGTTCGCGATCGCAATCCCGATGTCGAGGTACTTGAACCAGACGACGCCCTTTGGCATCGTTGGGCCATCTTCGAAGCTGTGCGGGCCAGCCGACCTGCGCGCTTCATTCTTCCCCGCAGCAGTGATGGGCGCGTGGACTCCGACGTCCTTCAGGGGGTTCTGAATCATGTGAAGGAAGAAGAGAGAGGGTCCCGCTCGCTGTCCTCGTCCCCTGAGTCGGTTGATTGGTCCGACACGGAGGCTGATTTGAGCGGAGCACCCCCCGGGGAGGACGGTCTGCGCAGCTGGGCTCAGCTCCAAGCAGATCAGAGAGCTTTCCGTGCCCAGAAGAAGGAAGAGGAGCGCAGGAAGAGGAAGGAAAGGTCCGGTCGGGTGGCGGCTACGACTTCCGACCCTTCAAACCGGAGGGGCCCGCGGTTTTTGCTTGGCCTAGACGAGAACTTTTCTTGATCTCGCTCCTTTACTTGTAATGAACATTGTACGCTTTATGTGCTTGCTGCAGTCTGCGCCTTGCTCTCTCTCCCCCCCCTCCCTTAGCGGGTAGCTGGTTGACCAGCTGGGCGCGAAGTAGCTCAGGAGAGGGAGAGCATAGAATGCACGTTTGAAGTCGGCGCGTTGAGTTGGAGTTCGGAACCCGAATGTGAGGGTGCGTCTAGCCAGAGCGCGAAACCGAAAGGCGAGGGTGCGTCGAGCCGGAGCCCGGAACCCGAATACGAGGGTGCTCGGAGGCATAGCTCGGAACCCGAATATGAGGGTGCGTCGAGCCGGGGCTCGGAACCCGAATACGAGGGTGCGTCGAGCCGGGGCTCGGAACCCGAATACGAGGGCGCGTCGAGGCATAGCTCGGAACCCGAACGTGAGGGTGCGTCGAGCCGGGGCTCGGAACCCAAATACGAGGGTGCGTCGAGCCGGGGCTCGGAACCCGAATGTGGGGGCGCGTCGAGCCGGGGCTCGGAACCCGAATACGGGGGTGCTTCGAGGCATAGCTCGGAACCCGAATATGAGGGTGCGCCGAGGCATAGCTCGGAACCCGAACGTGAGGGTGCGTCGAGCCGGGGCTCGGAACCCGAATACGAGGGTGCGTCGAGCCGGGGCTCGGAACCCGAATGTGGGGGCACGTCGAGCCGGGGCTCGGAACCTGAATACGGGGGTGCTTCAAGGCATAGCTCAGAACCCGAATATGAGGGTGCGTCGAGCCGGGGCTCGGAACCGGAATACGAGGGTGCGTCGAGGCATAGCTCGGAACCCGAATGTGAGGGCGCTGCGCGAGTTGTGTTGGTCGAAGCGTTCGGCTGAAAACTTTATTATAAAGATGGGGTACAAAACACGGGCGGCGATGGCCGCTAAAAATACAGTAGCAGTGTTACGGAAAGTAACGCTTCAGGTCCCCAGCGTGCCACGTATGCTTCAGCTCTTCACCTTCCAGTGTAGCGAGACGGTATGACCCAGGTCGTCCGGACTTCGTGACGATGTACGGTCCTTCCCACTTGTTGCCTAACTTGGTGGGGTTGACCACCGCGCGGAGGACGAGGTGCCCTGGTTGGAATTCGCTGCGCTTAACCTTGGTGTCGTACCACCCCTTGGTCTCTTTCTGATAGTGGGATAGGTTGGCGACGGCGCGCAGCCGCGTTTCTTCGGCTAGGTCGAGGGAGACGGCGCGCTCGTCTTCAACTTCGGGTGCTATGACGCGCAGTGAACCGGCGCGGAGCTCCGTTGGCGTCATTGCCTCGTCGCCGAACAGGAGGCGGAATGGGGTGAAGCCCGTTGCCCAAGAAACGGTCGTCCGGATGGACCATAAGATCTTGGGTAGCTCGTCGGGCCACGTGCCTCGGGCCAACCCGACGATGCGCTTATGGAGGCCGAACAGAATGTGCCCGTTAGCTCGCTCCATGGCTCCGTTAGACTGGGGGTGCCGCACGGCCGCGAAGCAAAGATGAACTCCCAACTCGTCACAGAATGCCCGGAAAGTGCCAGCATCGAACTGCGTTCCGTTGTCCAATGTGAGCTGCTTGGGTACTCCGAATCGGCACACGATATGCTGCCAGAAAAATTTCTGGACACTTCGGGATGTGATGGTGGTTAGAGGCTCCGCTTCAACCCATTTGGAGAAGTATTCGACTGCGAAAACGACGAAGCGCAGGTTCCCCCTCGCTCTGGGGAGTGGACCAATGAGGTCCATGCCCCAGCGGGCCAAGGGCCACACAGGAGGGATAGGTAGCAACCTTGCTGGAGGGCGGTGACTGCGGCGGCCCATCCACTGGCAACCCTGGCAGGTGCGGACGAGTTCTTCAGCGTCGGCGATGATGGTGGGCCAGTATACGCCTTGCCGGAGGGCTTTGCCTGCGAGGGCCCGCGGCGCCAAGTGACTGCCGCACAGCCCCTCATGTATCTCCCGGAGCATGGCGACACCGTCTGAATGTGAGACGCAGCGGAGCAGCGGGGAACATACTCCGGACTTGTACAGGATTCCATTGATAACTTCGAATGACCTCGCGCGGAGTTGTAGGCGAGCCTGCTCCAGACTGGGATGGACCTCGTCGCCGCCTGTGAGTGCGCGGAGGTTGGGCTCGCGCCAATCGACGCTGGCCGTACAGAGTACTGGAGCCGGGCACGACGACTGTTCGCGCTCTTCTGGGGCGGTGGAGATGGCTGCTTCGCCTCGATGGGTTACCGAAGGCTGGGCGAGTTCCTCGAAGAAAGCCCCTGGCGGCAAGGCCTGGGCGCCGGCCCCGGCCTTGGCGAGGGCATCGGCTTGGGCGTTGTCGCTTCGCGGGATGTTCTGGACGGAAATTCCCTTGAAGGATGCTTCGTACTTGCGGATGGAGTCGAGGTAGGAAGCGAGGTCTGGGTGCTTCGCTCGAAAGGACTTGTCGATGTGCCCAGCGACCACTTGGGAATCGGTCTTCACGATCACGCGCGCGGCGCCCAAAGCGAGCGCCTTGCGAAGTCCCAAGAGGACTCCTTCGTATTCTGCGACATTGTTGGTGGCCTTGAAGCTTAACCGAGCGGAGTATAGGGCCTGCTGACCTGATGGGGAGACGATGACTGCTCCGGCTCCAGCCCCAGAGGCCTGGTAAGCGCCATCCGCAAAGACGGTCCAAGTCTCTTTGCCCGTGTTGGCGCTCGCGGGCTCTCGGGCCCGCGTCCACTCTGCGACGAAGTCGGCGAGGATCTGGGATTTAATGGCTGTCCGGGCAACGAAGGAGATCCCGAACGGGGCCAGCTCTACTGCCCACTTCCCAATGCGACCAGTGGCGTCTTTGTTTCTGAACATGTCGCCCAGCGGATAGGCTGTTGGAATGATGATGTCGTGGGCCAAGAAGTAGTGCCGGAGCTTCCGGGAGGCCATGACGAGGGCATAAGCCACCTTCTCTAGCTCGGAGTACCTGGCCTTGGCGTCGGTGAGAACCTCGGAAACGAAGTAGACGGGACGCTGGACTAGCTTCCCACCGGACTCTTCCTCCTGAACCAAGGCCGCACTTGCGGCGGTGCCGGAGGCGGCGAGATAAACCAACAAAGGGCTGTCGGCCCGTGGCGTGGCGAGGGCCACGAGGCCGGAGAGATAATCTTTTATTTGCTGGAAACAATCCTGGCACTCGGGGGTCCATTCGAAATGCGCAGAACTCCAGAGCACCTTGAAGATGGGCAAACTTCGCTCTGCTGATTTGGCGAGAAAACGCCCAAGGGCGGCCAATCGTCCGGCCAGCTTCTGCGCCTGCTTCAGGTTCTGAGGTGGCGCCATGTTCTGTAGCGCCTGAACTTGCGTTGGACTAGCTTCGATGCCATGGCTGGAGACGAGGTACCCAAGCAGCTTCCCTGCGCGTGCTCCGAAGACGCACTTGTCAGGGTTAAGCCGGATTCCACACTGCCGGAGGCTGTCGAAGGTTTCAGCTATGTCGGACCCGTGTTGGCTTGCGGAGGCAGTCTTGATGACGATGTCGTCCATATAGGCTTCCACGTTTCGCCCGAGCTGATGACCGAGGGCCTTTGAGATTAATCTTGAAAAGGTCGCTCCGGCATTACGGAGGCCGAAGGGCATCCGGAGGTAACAGAACACTCCGGCTGGGGTGACAAAACTGGTTTTCACTTGGTCTTCAGGCTTGAGCCAGATCTGATGATAACCGGAATATGCGTCGAGGAAGCTGAGGAGCTCGGCTCCGGCTATGGAATCTACTAGCTGATCGATGCGAGGCAGAGGGTAGGGGTCACGGGGGCAAGCTTTATTCAAAGAAGTAAAGTCGATACACATGCGCCATTTGCCAGATGTTTTCTTCTGGACAAACACAGGGTTGGACAACCAGTCGGTGTGACTCACTTCCCTGATGACCCTGGCGCGGAGCAGCTTGTCGGTCTCTGCCTTGGCGAGCTCGGCCCGTTCGGCGGATAGCCTCCGAAGCCCCTGGCGGACTGGTCGTGCCTTCGGATCAACTGCCAGGGAATGCTCGATGATGGACCGGTCGACGCCAGGAATGTCTTCGTCCGACCATGCGAAGATGTCGAGGTTGCCACAGACGATGGCCTCGAGCTGTGCTGATAACTCTGGCTCCAGGCCCCCTCCGAACTTGATTGAGTACTTTTTCCCCCCGTGAGTTAGGGTCTTGGTGATAACTTCCCCTTCTGGGAGGGGTTTGGCGGGGCGCCCTTTCTGCGCAGGGCCGGCCTCCAGCGGGAGGCTGGCGTTGTCGGCACCCTCGCAGACACTGTGGACCTGCCGCGGCTCCAGTGGCGCCGCATGGCCGTACTCGACCCGGCAGGCTGCGGCTTGGTCGCCCAGGACGGACAACACTCCTCCGGGAGTCAGCATCTTGAGGCAGAGGTAGTTGTGGTGAGCGATGGCGCTGAAGCGATTGAGCATCCCTCGGCCGAAGATGGCGTTGTAGGCGTACGGAGCGTCGACGACGTCGAACAGGATTTCTTCGTGACGCTGGAGGGGCGCGGCGCCGAACGCCACTTCCAACAGGACCTGGCCCAGAGCATCGAGCGGAGGGCCCGAGAAGCCTTGGAGCGGTCGCGAAGCTGGCAGCAGGTGCTTGCGCGACAAGCACAGTTGATCAAAGGCCTGCACGAAGATGATGTCAGCGGAACTCCCCCCGTCGACTAAAATGCGATGCACCTCGGCTCCGGTGATGTCTGCCGAAATGACGAGTGGGTCGGCGTGAGGAAACTTGACTCCGGCGGCATCTTCGGCGGTGAAGCTGATGGGGACATGAGACCATTCTAGGAGGATCGAAGGGCTGGACGTGCCGATGTGCCCAACTTCCCGAGCGTAATCCCGACGCTGCCGCTTGGACAGCGCTCCAAGGGCTCCTCCTCCGGATATGGGAAGGACCATGCGCTTGCCACGGTCCGGAGCGGCTTCGAGCTTGGGGGCCGGGACTCCACCGAATCCCTCGACCGGGGTCACGGCCTCCGGCTCTTCCTGTCGCCCGACTATTTGGACCGGGTCCGGCCGAGGGGTAGAATGCCCTCGGTCGGAGGAACCGCGACCGGACTGGCGCTCGAGGTAGTCACCGCGAAGAGCGAGGATGGTTCGGCAGGAGTCGGTGTCGTGGCTCCGGTTCTCTCCGTGGACGCTGCAGTAAAAGTTTCCCTTGGCAGGCGCTCGGGGTGGAGGCTTGGGCCCGGCCTGGCGACTTCCGCCGGGCGTGTGCAGGTGCTTGGCGGGCGCTTGAAAGGTGATGCTAAGGACTTCCCCCGAAAGTGCTTTCGGTTCCGCCGTGAGTCTTGATGAACAAGGTCCGGGCGAGCGGGCTCCGGGCGCCGGAAGTCGGGGGCGCGACGCGGGCCCCAGCTGGGCTCCGGAGGCGCTTCGTACGCTCGGACGCTCGGAGCCCGGACAGGGACTACCATCGCCTGTCGGCGTATCTGGGCCTCTTCGGACCGGGCGTACTCTTCGAAGTACGTCATGAGCTGCGCCACCGAAGAGATGGGCTTCCGGTGGAGCTTGTCGAGGAGACCTGGGTGGGTGACGCCTTCCCGGGCCGCGTCGATGACTGAAGAAGCCGAAAGCCCCTTGATCTGAGCTTTGGTGTGCGCAAAGCGCTGGGAGTATTGCCGCAAGGTCTCTCCGGGTTGCTGCTTCACTTGGAAAAGGCTCCCGGTGGACATAGGGGCCACGAAGGTCCCCTGGAAGTTGTTGACGAACTTCTTTTTCAGCTGCTCCCACGAGTGGATGGTCCCTGGCCGGAGGGACCAGAACCACCGAAGGGCGATCCCCTCGAGTGCCAGAGGGAAGCATTTGGCCATGGCGTCCCGGCTCCCCCCAGACGCTTCTATCGCCAGAGCGTAAGAGCGAGAGAATTCGCCGGGGTCGGAGTCCCCGGAGTACTTGGGGAGCTTGGCGGCGCGAAAGTTCGAACTGAAGCGCACCTTCTGGAGGTCTAGGTGTAGGGGAGAGTCTTCGTCATATGATGTGTTCTCCTCTTCCGGGGGGTTCTCGTCGTCGCTCAGGTCCGTGACCGCAGCTCTCGCGGCGCGGAAGGCTGCCGGAGGGGCCGGGGGCCGGAGCGATGCTTCCTGACACCACAAAGCCAGCTCCGCCTTTAGCCTAGCGTTCTCGGCGGCCAGGGCATCGGCTTGGCTCCCGCTTCCCCCGGAAGTTGTGTCGGGGTCTCGCGAGCGGACGTAGTCTGTCTGAAGGGACACTACTACTGGAGGTCCGCCCGGGAGATGCTGCTTCGGCGGCCCGCTCGGCGACCCGGCCAGGTTGGCGGAGGTCGGCTCGGGCAGGCCGTCGGTGCCCTGGGCTCCGGGCGTCTCTTCTTGCAACTGGGCGGGGCCCACTGGGGGCGCCGCTCCGACGGTTGTGGTGATGGGAGCTGGAGGATTGGGGTCGACGGCCGGGGCAGGCGATGTATGAGATGCATGGAATGAATGTAACTTAAATATGGCCTCTTTGTCATGGTTATTTACAGCCCAAGGCTGACATAAAATTCATTACGGATTGCATGTCACTTCCACGGTGCTTTGGCCCATGTAATTAGTATAGCCTATGCGAGATGGAGTAGTACTCTTCATGGAGGCTGGGAGCACGCACTCAATGACGGGAACCATGGATATGGAGATCACCATGAGAAGAAGGTCATGCTATGTCACAGTTATTATGACTTCTTGTGATGCTTTCTTATATTCCTGTTATTCTATTCTTGCATGTTTCGTGTGCGCTAGGGACATTACAATGCTACAATATTTTTCCTTCAGAAAATTAAGTGTTGATGCTCTTCCCAATAGCTGCACCCACCAAGGTTTGTGCTCATCAATAGTGGGTCTGCCAAAGCAGGGCGCTATCTTTTATCTCGACCAGTTGGGGCGGAAGTCGGACTTCTGCACGCATAGTGTTGGTTCACTTAACAAGGCTATTAAAACGGTTTTGGGCCTTGGAGCATAGGAGTTGGGGTCAAGCATTGGATGCTTCTCCAACGACAAGAGTCACATATGATGTGATTAGCAAAGAGTTGCTTACCTATGTCCACTAGCTTCTAGCACTGATGCCAAAGATCACTAGGAGATAGCGTGACCATGGATCTTGTGCCACTATTAGTCATGAGAGGGAAAGTGACTGATTTAGATAGTGGGACATCTTTTATTGGATAAAAGATAAACATTGCCTAGTGCTGATCCTTGCATTTAATCTTTTGTAGATCATGGCACCACCTACTACTTTTAAGAGCACTCCAGTTTTTAATTTGCGATCTATTCTTGAACAAGATAAATTATCTGGAACAAATTTTATGGAATGGTATAGAAACTTGAGAATTGTTCTCAAGCAAGAGAAAAAAGATTATGTTCTAGAGGAACCTCACCCTGATGAACCAGGAGAGGATGCTTCTACAACATATAAGCGTGCTTATGAGAAGCATGCTAGTGATTCCGTGGATGTCAATTGCTTGATGCTTGCCTGCATGTCCTCTTAGTTTCAGAAACAATATGAGGATCGTGATGCCTACAATATGATTGTAGTGCTTAAGGGCATGTCTCAAGACCAAGCAAGGGCAGAAAGATACAATGTGTCTAAATGCTTGTCTGTTAGTAGGCTGGCTGAAGGGAGCCCATTGAGCCCTCACATGATCAAGATAATTGGTTGCGTAGAGACTCTAGAGAGACTGGGCACTCCACTCGATCCATACCTCGCTATTGATGTTATTCTCCAGTCGCTCCCACTAAGCTTTGAGTCGTTCATCATGAACTATAACATGGTTGGGATGGAGAAGACTCTAGCTGAGTTGCATGGGATGCTAAAAGCTACTCAGGAATGTATGAGGAAGACTCTGAACCATGTGATGGTTGTTCAGAAGGAGGGCAAAAAGAGAATGAGGGAAAGGGCTATGTCTACATATTTGGTCTCTAGTACTAAGCCGACTGGAAAGTCTAGGTCAAGTCCTGCTAACTCTGATAAGTGCCACTATTGCCACAAGCCTTTGCATTGGAAGCGCAATTGCAAGGTATACCTGGAAGAGCAGAAAAAGAATGGAAGTATGACTTCCGCTTCAGGGGCTGAGTAGGTCAAGGAAGTGTGCTAGTGGCAAGATGGATGTCCACATTAGAAATGGTGCAAGTGTTGCAGCGTTGGCCATCGGTGTTTATTCACTGCCACTACTGTCAAGACTAGTTTAGGAATTGAATAATTGTTATTTCATTCCCTCCTTAGGCAAAGACATAATCTCTTATTCATGTTTAGGAGAAGATATTTTGAATTCGTAATAATGAACAAGAGTTGTTCGATATTCTCGAATTGTTCGCTTTATGATGTTTGTCCATTAGTGAATGGATTGTACATTCCGAGTCTCGAAAAAGTGCATGTTTATAACGTTAGTACAAAGAAACAACGACTCAATGATTTGAATCCTACCCACGTCTGGCATTGTCGCTTAGGTCATATAAATGAGAGGTGCACGCAGAAGCTTCATAGTGATGGACTTTTGATGTTATTTGATTTTGAATCATATGACACGTGTGAATCTTATCTACTTGACAAGATGACAAGAGATGACTTTCTCTAAGTGTTAGTGGGAGGGCAAGTGAGCTATTGGACATAGTACATACTGATGTATATGGTCCAATGAGTCACACGCCTAGAAAAGGGTTCTAGTACTTTATCACTTTTTCGACGACTTTAAGTAGTTGTGTCTACTTGATAAGATGTAAGTGGGAGTCCTTTGAAATGTTCAAGGAGCTCTTAAGTGAAGTACAAAATCGTATGGGCAAGATAATTAAATTTCTATGATCGGATTGTGGAGATGAATATTTGAGCCATGAGTTGACGCGCTGATCTTTCATCATCCTTTTGAGGTAATGCTCTAGAAACTGAAGCTCTCACTTTAAATAGAGTTCCATCTAAGAGAGTGATGGAACCAAACTCTGAAAAATGGTTTGGAACCAATAAGATCCGAATTAAAACAGATTGGATTTGTTTCTATTTGCAGAACTTCGGATGTTCCGACAGAGATTGGTAGTTCCGATATTTGTTGGGTCAGAAGTTCTGATGTTGATTGGAAGTTCTGATGTCGGACAGAGTTTGCGATAGAGGAGTCAGATTAGAATTTTCGATGCTAGATCAGAAGTTCCGATCCAGACAGATTGGAGTCCTTATATAGAAACCAAGTTTGGAACTTGGTGGATCCACCCGATGGGGTAAAAACTATTGAGTGAGGATGGATTTTAAGGGAAAAGGCGTAGATGTAAATGTTCACATCTATTGGGCACAATTGGAGGCAAAAGGTTTCAAAATATTCAAAGTGTTGATTATGATGAAATGATTTTCGCTCCTCGTTATGCTTACGCCTGTTTGGATTGTTGTAGAAATTGCCACATTTTATGTTTATGAGATATGGCAACCTTATCAGAGTCAGAGTCTTTGTTTTGATGAGGTAGTCAAAATGTTTGACTCCATCAAGATTAAAGAAGAGTTTTTTTTTGCAAAAGGGCTAGTGGGAGCACACTTGTATTTCTAGTTCTATGTGTGGATGACATATAGGAGATCGGAAATGACAATCCTTTGTGAATGCTGTCAAGACCTTATTGAAAAATGGTTTCTCAATGAAGGACCTTGGAGACACAACATGCACTTTGGGCATAAAGATCTATGGAGATAGATCGAAATGGATAATTGGATTAGGCCGGGATGAAGTACATTGATAAGGTTTTGAAACGGTTTCAAAATGCTGAATATGAGTGAGGTCCCGTGTGCCTCCGCGATCGGGTCAATCATATGTGCCATGTACACACCCAAAAGTGCAGATACCAGTCATACCCAGGTGAGAGTCACTGGGCAGTCATAAAAGAGATCATCGTGTGCTTGAGAAGAACTGAGGACATATTCCTAGTAGACGGTAGCAAAGAGGATCTCGATGTAAGGAGTTATATCGATGCTAGCCTTCGGACCGATAAAAAATAATTATTGATCATAATCTGGGTTTGTGTTCTGCCTCAACGGAGGCGTAGTGAGTTAGAAAGGTCCCAAGCAATATATGGTGGCCGATTCTACAATAGTAGTTGAGTATATTGCAGCTTTGGAAGCTGCGAAGGAGGCTGTTTGGATAAGAAAGTTTGTTTCTGAGCTAAGCGTGGTTTCTAGTGTGTCCAATCGAGTGGATCTCTATTATGGTAATAGTGGTGCCATTGCGTAATCCAAGGAGCCTAGATAACACTAGAAGGCCAAACATGTACTTTGACTGTATCACCTGATCCGAGTGATCATAGAGAGAGGTGTTATGAATATTTACAAGGTGCACATGGATTTTAACATAGCGGATCCGTTGACAAAGTCGCATCCACGCCCCAAGTATGAGGCGCATTTGAGCTGCATGGGTATGGGATACTTGCATGAGTCATGTGTATGTGGGAGATTCTAGTGATGTCTATGCTAATGTATGAGTGTTGGTGCAATGGATTACGCTAACAGGTTCTATAAGACCAAGAACAGACAAACGAAGTGTTTATGAATGCGGACTATCTCAAGCCTTCGAATAGGATAATAGCTCGGAATAGTTCGAAGTGTGTATTGAATATCAGAATATTTGATGCTTCTTACAGGGTGAGAAGGGGGGTATTTATAGGTAAAATATCTATGAAAAAGACCTTTTTACCCCTTAATTACAACCGACATAGTGGATACTATTTCAGTATCTCTCATAGGGTTAATATGGTAAAACATGATCGAATGATGTTGACAAGATAGACGTCCCATCCTTCTGGTTGTTTTCCACTTCAGAGGAGAAACCTTTCGGAGTGTCCCTTTGGACCGAAGCCTGGACAGACCCTTCATAACCTTCGAGCCCTTCAGTTCGGAGGTGTTCTTGGGCTCCGAGATTAAGACTTGCCTTTATCTTCATTGTATAATTTATTTGCTTCGAATCTTGTAGGATCATGGGGATGAAGTATTTTTCCCCAACAGTAGCCCCTCGAATACGCTTCTCCGGATAGCCTGTAAAACAAGGAGAGAAGTATACGCAAGAAATATTTTCATGCTCGGGACCTTAGAAAGAATGCAAGGTATTATAATCGTTCGAAGCATCTTTGGTGTTAGAGATGCATAAATCCAGGCTTCAAATTTGGACCTTAGTATGATTACTCTGAAGGAAATTGAACCGTTATAACGGCAGTAAACCGTGGGTTCACACTCTTTCATCCTTTGGTCCCACCTGTCATTGACGAGGGTTGAATCTGCAAATGTGAAAACTTGCGCGAATCGTGCCGAACGAGGACAGAGTGGTTATAAAAGAGGAAAACGATCAGCGGTGAAAAGTTTTTACAAAGCGCTTGTGCTTTGACATTTCCACACTTTCATCTTTCATCCTTACTCTCCGAAACTCTTGAGTGCTCCACCAATGGCGAGAACAAGTGCAAGAGTGCCGCCGGCAGCAGCAGTCTTAGCGTAGCGGCAAGATTGGGCCGCATCTATGGCAGTAGCCATGGCAGGAGCTCTAGGGGGCTCCTGGCCCAAAGACCCACGAGGATTCCGCCCACCGTCGAAGAAGCCGTTGAAGCATACTTTCATCCTCGGGCGATCGTCTTGCACAAGAGAGTCCATCGAGGAAGCAGTGAGCAGAAAGCTGGGACCGGGGATGAGGAATCAGATCCTCGGAGAAGAAGTGATACCAGCACCGAGGAGCGGAGAAGTTGTCGTTTTCGAAGCCTTCTTCAAAGCGGAACTTGAGCTTCCTTCAATAGATTTCTTGGTAGAGGTACTGGAGATGTTTCATGTCACCTTACCGCAGCTGTCCCCGAACACCATAGCTAGGCTGGCAGTCTTCGAGTGGCCCCCCGAGCCGAAGGGTGTGAAGGAAGGTCCGAAGTGTTCGCAGAAACCCACAAAGCTTCATTCCAACCCAAGCCGCACGATGGGCCGGAGACTCCAAGCTGCTGGTGGCCTTCGAAAGTGTCAACTTCTAGCTCCAGAAAGGGCATTTGAAGAATTTTCCAGTGAAGGCAATCAATGACTGGTGGTACTCTGGTTGTGTACTCTGGTGGTTTTATGCCGAAGTTGGTGAAGACTCCACCCTTGCAGGGCCCCTACAAGACATCTGGTACAAGAGGGAAGCGGAGGTGGCTTTGGACTCAAGTCTGCTTTCAACGTGACCTGGGTTGCTGTCTTTGGTAGCCAAGCTCATGAGCATGCGAGACTTTGTGGAGGAGTTCATCGCCTCCGGATACCTACGATCGGGGCCAATTGGCCCGTTGTTTTCCACCACTATTCGGAGGGGGAGGTTCAAGAGATCGCTTCGAACTCTCTAGGTAACACTGATATTTCCTACACTCAAATTAGTCATATAGAATATATATAGTTTTCTTAACATATTGTTACCTTGTTTCAGCGGGTCCGTTGGCGCTAGCTCTAAAGCAAATAGTCCGAGCAGCGGAGAGAGTGCTCGGGGTGCCTACTGTAGTAGAGAAGCAACTGAGAGTGGAGCTGGTTGGGAGCTGGGAACGCTCCAACCGAGTGTGGAGTGCACTTGGAATCGAAGCCCTTCCTCTTCCAAGCTTCGACGCAACGTTCCCAGTCTCTCGAAAGAGGAAAGCTGCTAATGGGATCTCCAAGGCCGTGAGGACTCCGGTGAAAAAGGTGGCACAGAAGGCTAAGCTCCCTTCACCTCCGGTGTCTCCACCTTCGTTAGACATTCGAAGCTCTTCGTCGGAGGAGTCTGAAGAGGAGGAGACTTCGGAGGCCCGAATGGGGAGGGAGCTTGAAGATCTACTCATGGAGGGTGGCGAGGGGGATTCTCGGACCGAAACTGAGGATCCACCTCGAGCCGATGTTGGAGCGACACCGATGGCCAAAGAGGAGGCGGCGGTCCGAACTGAGCCCGCAGGGGTTCAGGGAGTGGAGATGGAGGGCTCCGATTCACCAGTGACTAGAGTAGTGGTGACAGAGGTAAGGGCCTCTACGTCTGCTACTCCAGCCCAAACTTCAGGGGAGGACATCGAGGAGTACGTCAGAATGTACGAGTATCTGGGGGATCCCGTAATCCTCCCTCAAAATCTAGATGGAGGTAAGCCTTTGGTCTTTACTTCTTGATTCATCATACCTAAAATAATTTTATTGAATTGGCAATATCTTTTAGATAATTGACAAATACCTTATGTTTGTAGATGCTTCGGGGAGCAACATGGCTCTGACCTGAGACAGATCCTTGGTAGAGGACCTGGCTCCAGCTGGGGATGAGGCTTCATAGAAGAGGTAGCTCCGGCGGCGAAGGCTACTTCCGTTGGATCTGCTTTCGCTGGAGGGGTCACTCATGCGGAGGGTCCACTTCGATGGAAGAGGTGGCCCCGGCGGCTCCTACAATGGGGAGAGGTAAAGGCAAGTCTTGGCCTAGGCCTCTCCCTTCCTTGGCGACGACGCCATCGATGAATGATCCTTCAGTGGATGCTTCAAAGGAGGATCCAACGAAAGATGATCGGAGAGCCCTGTCCTGGCTCCCGCTATTAGCTCCATTCTTGGAGCAGCGGACGGGGCTTCGCTTTCTGTTGCAGCCTTTCGCTGAAAAGAGCCAAGAGGTTGGCAACTCTAAGCTGGTCTCCGCGTTGAGAAAAGCAAGTGGATCGGAGCTAGACATTGTCCTCGAAAGGGCTACCCTCTAGGTATGCGAGGGACATAGTGTACATTTAGTTTATTGTAACTACACCATACTTACTTTGCTTTTTGCAGCAATTTGTTCTTGCTAGAGCGGCGACGACTTCCAATGAGCTCGAATTTAATCGGCTCAAAAGGAAGGTTATAGCGCTCCAAAGGGCTCTTAAGGGCTTCAAAGATAAGTCCCTGCAATTGGAGGAAGAACTCCTCAAAGAGCAGAGGGCGAAGGGTATTGCAGAAGAGGCGCTTCGAACGGAGCAGCATGCTCTTGCTGGCCTAGCGTCTTCGATTATGGAGCTCCAAGCGAAGCGAGAGGTGCTGAGAGCTGAAGTTCACAAGATTTGAGCAGCGGAGGTGACTTCTGGGGCTGAACTTGTGCTGCTCCGAGAGGCGCTTCAACAAGGGCTGTCTTAGAAGAATTATTTAATGACGAAGACAGCTGAACTCTCCACCATCGCCACCGAGAAGATAAAGGCCGAGGAGAGGCACAACGAGGTGGCTGATCAAACCATGGACACCCTCTAGGGTGTTATGGAATATTTTGGAATGGTCTGCCCATCTTCCTCAGCTGCGGCGACCGAACCCCTTGGCCGCAAGCTCAAGATGATCCAGGCGACAGCGAAGATGATAAAGGTCTCCGGTACTCGCTATGGAGAAATCTCAAAACAAGTAGTCAGGATCGGAGTCCTTCATCATCTCGAAGCCATCGGGGTCTCCATTGCTTCGGAGAAGGATTCTACACCTGCACGCTTTGCTGACAAGGGGTTCTTGCGACCATCGCTGGATGTTGCTTTGGCTTGGGAAGCCTTCCGGGTGACCTGGAAAGCAGATAACAAAGCTGCGGCCAAGGCGTGGATCAACGAAGACCATCGGCAAAGGAAAGCACAGCTGAGGCCTCCGGCTCCACCTCCGCCAACTACCCCACCTTCGGACCCGAAGGTCTAGCCTCTTAGGGCGCTTTATTATGTAAAAAAGACTATGTAATGTTCTTTTGTTTCAGTGAATGAATAGTGTTTGCTTGGATGTTTGTTTTTAGGTTTTGCCACATGCTTTGGACTTTGATCTTGAAGTATTAGAACTTGACGAAGGGCTTCACCAACAATGGGATATTCATGAAAGCTTAAGGCCTTATATGCACCCGCGATTTTCTGTTCCTCGGGGAGAGCATGGAGAGATAACACTCGGTGTTTGTAACGAAGTCCTTTCTTACATCAAAGAAGAAGATAAATTAATAACATATTCGTCTTTGAAGTATGTAGATTGGTCTGATTCGGAGCATCAACTTGAGGATCCGACGGAGGCTAGCTCTGAACAGCTTCTAACTTGGGCCAAACTTCATGATGAGCAGAAAACATGGAGAGCTTCGCAAAAGGGCAGTCGAACTCAAACCAAAAGGAAGGTTTTAAGAAATCCAAGCTCCGAAGACCAAGCTGGTCCCAGAGGTAGCTCTAGAGGTCTGAGAGGTCTCCATTTCTTCTTAGGATTAGATAATAATTTTTCCTCATTATGATGTTTGTAATGTGATTTTTTCAAGCAATATAATTTGTTTGAGAAGCATCATTTAATTGTGCCTTATTCCCCTGCCCCTCTTTGTGGTTGGGGGGCCTTATGCAATGCAATAAGGCTGGTCGCGCACATCGCCCGACATATTAAAGCCGAGGCTTCGCAAATAGTACTTGATAACCACAAACTCAACTTTTTCGTAGAGTTCTTTGAATTGTATGTTTGTATCATGATATCTTACCTACTAGAGGTAGAGTTGTGGACGCATCAAACTAATGGTTCGATGTATGAAAATATAGTCGTTATATTCTTCGTAAAGGGCTCCGAACTTATAAGTCAGAGCCTTGAAATTGGTCACTTAGGACTCTTGATGGGGTTCATTTAGCCAGGGCCTTAAAACCTTATAATTTGGTCACATTCGACACTTTTCTAGATGCTTCAAACCCGGAGGATCGGAATATATTTGTTTAATGTTCTTAGACTCTTCTACAGATGCTATCAAGCCAATGGCTCGAAATCCATAGGATTTGGCCACCTACGGCTCTTTTTCAGATGCTTCGAACTTGGAGGATCGGAATCTATTTGTTTAAAGTCCTTAGACTCTTCTACGGATGCTATCAAGCCAATGGCTCGGAATCCGTTGGATTTGGCCACCTACGGCTCTTTTTAAGATGCTTCGAACCGGAAGGATCAGAATCTATTTGTTTAAAGTTCTTAGACTCTTATACGGATGCTATCAAGCCAATGGCTAAGAATCCGTAGGATTTGGCCACCTACGGCTCTTTTTCAGATGCTTCGAACCCGAAGGATCGAAATCTGTTTGTTTAATGTCCTTAGACTCTTCTACGGATGCTATCAAGCCAATGGCTCGGAATCCGTAGGATTTGGCCACCTACGGCTCTTTTTTAGATGCTTCGAACCCGGAGGATTGGAATTTGTTTGTTTAAAGTCCTTAGACTCTTCTACAGATGCTATCAAGCCAATGGCTCAGAATCCGTAGGATTTGGCCACCTATGGCTCTTTTTCAGATGCTTCAAACCCGGAGGATCGAAATCTGTTTGTTTAAAGTCCTTAGACTCTTCTACGGATGCTATCAAGCCAATGGCTCGGAATCCGTAGGATTTTTCCACCTACGGCTCTTTTACGAATGCTCTGAACCAGTGGTTCGCAATTCACTATATTATAGTCCTTAGACTCTTTATGGATGCTATCAAGCCAGTGGCTCGGAATCCGTAGGTTTTGGACACATTCGGCTCTTTTGTGGAATCCCTGAACCAGTGGTTCAAAGGCCGTATATTGGGTTCTAATGAAAGATGCTTACCTCTGCAAGCATCTCTGTTCCCCTAATGCATCCATCAAGGGTAGGGAATATTGAGGGGTAAGCATAATTCGAACCTCAAGCTTTATTCATTTAGAAAGGTACTTTACAATTCGTTACAAGGAGCCCCTAAGTGTAATAACATTTAAGGTGCTCCGCATGCCATGCATGCTTTAACTCTTCCCCTTCTAAATTTGCTAATTTAAAAGATCTGAGGTGCCCTGAGCGTAGGATAATATATGGTCTTTCCCATTTGTTTCCTAATTTCCCCGAAGCAATTACACATCGCAGTACCAAATGACCCGGTCTAAGTTCATTAAATTTTACCTTTAGGTCATACCATTCCTTCATCTAGTCTTGGTACTTTGTCAAATTGGCGATAGCTCGAAGCCTCGTTTCTTTAAACAAGTCAAGTGAAGTGTTCCTTTCATCTTTATCTTCTAGCTCTATTGCACGGAGGGATCCACCTTTTAGCTCCGTTGGAGTCATGGCTTCGTCTCTAAACAACAACCTGAATGGGTTAAAACCTGTAGACCTAGCTTGACTTGTCCGAATGGACCATAAAATCTTAGGTTGCTCTTCGGTCCACAGCACCTTTGCCAACCCTACAATCGTCCGATTTAAGCCGGATAGAATATTTCCATTGGCCCGCTCGACGGCTCCAATGGATTGGGGATGACAGATGGCTACAAAGCACATTTTAATGCCCATCCATTCGCAGGATTCTCTAAAAGGTTCGGAATCAAATTGGGTGCCATTGTCGATTGTCAACTCTCTAGGCACTCCGAACCTACAAATAATATTTTGCTAGAACAATTTCTGCACATTTTTCGAAGTGATAGTAGTTAAGGGTTCGGCTTCGACCCATTTAGAAAAATATTCGATTGCTACCACCGCGAACTTAAAGCTGCCATTTGCCACTGGGAAAGTGCCGATGACTTAAAGGAGTGTTGGAGGACGATGGCTTCATCTCCCCATCCATTGGCACCCTTGGCAGGTTCGGACCAATGATTCTGCATCTACTACAATTGTTGGCTAATAAAGCCCCTGGTGAAGTGTTTTGCTTGCTAAAGCCCGAGGGGCTACGTGGCTACCACATAAGCCTTCATGCATTTCCCGAAGTATGTCTTGGCCTTTGGGTTGCGAGATGCATCGGAGTAGGGGAGAACAGACTCCAGCTTTGTAGAGCACTCCATTGACAAGCTTATAATTCCGGACCCCTTGCCAAACTAAATGGGTATTCACTGCTTTGGAGTGGGCGAGCTGCTATAAGTAGATGCCTTTGCGAGATGCACATTTGATCGAAGGCTTGGACGAAGAGTATGTCAGCGGAGCTTCCACCATCGACTAGTACCCTTCGAATTTCCACCCCTCCCACGTCAGCTGAAATGATGAGGGGGTCAACATGGGGGAACTTCACCCCTACAACATCATTGGCAGAGAATGATATGGGCACATGGAACCACTCGGGCATTTCTGTAGTCGAATTTGAAGTCCCTATATGTCCCACTTCCCGAACGTAATCCCTCTATTGATGCTTTGACATATTGCCGAGGGTTCCCCGTCCGGAGATGGGTAGGACCACTCGCTTTCCTTATCTTGAAGATCTTCTTGCTTTAGTGGTGACATAATGTTGGCCACCGGAGGTTACATGGGAGCTTCAAGATTGCCTGTACACCCGACAGCTTGTATGGGCTCCGGCCGTGCTGCTGGAGGGGCTTAGTTTGAAGTGCTTCGACCTGAGTTTCTCCCAAGATACTCGCTCTAGAGAGTCAGTATGAACATGCAATATTTGGTGGCATGGCTTCTGTTTTCACCATGCACACAACAAAAGAGAGTCTAGCTTGGGCCAGCTGGTTTACCTGGCGGCCTCGAGCCACTAGCTTTATTTCCCCGAGCCTATTGATAGTTGGAAGGCATCTTTGGAGCAGAGGGGGCAATATTCAATACTTCAGAACAAGGGTGCTTCCTTCCTCTTCTCTGATCGTGAGAATGATTATCGAAGAGGGCCCGTAGAGGACTCGGAGCCCCTGGCTCTATCTTGACTACTTGGGGATGGTTGGTCTGGACGAAGTAGTCCTCCGGAGACACCCGTCTTCTGATTTGGCATACTGCTCGAACTATGTCATCAATTGTGCTACTGAAGACACCGGCTTCCGCTGAAGTTTGCTGAGGAAGTCAGGATTCATTACACCTTCGTGCGCCACATCCACAACAGATGACTTGGACAACCCTTGATTTGGGACTTGGTGCGGGCGAAGAGTTTCTCCTGCCTAGTGTTCCACCTGAAAAAGGCTTCCAGTAGACATCGGGGCTACGAAGGTCCCTTGGATGTTGCTCACGAATTTCTTCTTCAACTGCTCCCACGACTTAATTGATCCTGACTTTAGATACCAGAACCAATGAAGGGCTACACCTTCTAACGCAAGGGGGAAACACTTTGCCATCATATTTCGGACCCCTCCGCTAGCTTCTATTGTAAGAGCGTAAGAGCGAGAGAATTCCCCAGGGTCAGCCCCTCCAGAGTATTTGAGCAGCTTCGAGGCTCGGAACCTTGGATCGAAGCGCACCTTTTGCATGTCCGCATGCAGCGGAGACTCATCGTCGAAGGGGCGCTCTCGGCGCTCTCTTGGACTTGGGGTGATTCGGGATAATAATCGGGGTCATCATCTTGATGCGTCTCCAAAACAATAGGGTTGGCCTGAGGACGACGCCTGTTCGTGGCCTCCTGCCTCCATCTTTCCACCTCTGCCTTAAGTCGGGTCATCTAAGCGGCCACGTCTTCGGGGAGGTTCTTACATCCTCCGGAGGGGTGAGGAGCCATGCTGAATAGCGTGGGCCTCATGGCTCCAGATGTGATGAGTCATTGTCAACGATAGTCAAAGAAGACTGAGAAGAATGAAGATCTGTTGTTTCATGGGCCGCGTGTGACTCAGGTACACGGGCAGCGAGCGATGGTCGGGCTGAGAGAGCTGTGAAGTTGGGCTGGCCCAATCCGGGTACATGGGCCAGAAGCAGCAGAATACCCACTAGGCTGTTGACCAGGGTTGACTCAGGTACACGGGCGGTGAGTGATTGCTGGGCTGAGAGAGCTGCGGAATCGGGCCGGCCCAATCCGGGTACCTGGTGCAAAGTCGGTGGAGGCTTTGTCAGTTTCGGCGCAAAAATGACAACCGTTGATCATGTATCGGACTGTCCAGAAGAGAAGCCGTAGTCGCTACGAAAGCTTAGCTTCCGGATAAGTCATCTTTATCTCTAGGCCCACAGTCAGTCAGTCGTGTCTGTAAAAATTCCTAAGGGCAGTTCAGTCTTTTCCTTTATTTTAGTGTCTGTAAAAACCCTAAGGGGCTGGTGGAATATTCTAGGCCATTGGGCAGCCTATAAATATGGCCCCAATCCCTAGGGTTGGACTACCCCTTCTAGAATTCACTTTTCAATCTATTGGGTCATTTTGTGTTCCCTGTTTTGTCTCTCTCTCCTGTTTGTGTGCCGCCAGGCACACTGTTCAGTGCAATTTGGCTTGCATTTATTCGGTTCTTCTTGATGCAGTAAAGTTTCTATTCTTTGTTCTAGAGCAGCAACTCTGCAGCGATTTTATGGCTTAATCTCATGCGCATAGCAAATGTATTCATGAGTTTTAGTGCTTTGGTTGCCTCTGTTCTTCACGAGAAGAGTACTAGTTCTTGCTGGTTGTAAGTAGTACTACTACACTGTAGCAACAGTACACTAGTACTAGCTTTGCTTTTTCTGCGTAGCCTTTTTGATCGTATAGACAGGGCCAAGTGACTTTCCTGGCTGTTCTTTGGTGAAGCCCCTTCTCTGTTCAAAGCCCCTCAGCTCCGTGAGGCAGGCTTCGATCTGACATCCTCGAGGGCTTCGCTTGAACTTCGACTTCGCTCTTGTCCTGTGAATCTAGCTTCGAAGTATGTGTTTCACTTAGTCTGTTGGCTCGTCATACTTCGATTGTCTTTACAAAGGTGAACTCCGACTTTGGCTATTCGAAGTTCATACTTCGACAGGCTTCAGAGTTAGTTTCGAAGCTGGCCTATGGTTCGAAGGTTATACCTCGCTAGTGCTAGCTTCTAACGTAGTCGTGTAGGCTTCGAATTAAACTTGCTGCCGTGTGTCGGGCTTCGCTTTTCCTTCGAAGGTTGCTTTTCTATGAGCCTGTTCGAACCTCTGTTCAAAGTCTAGGCTTCGAAGTACTTTGTTCGAAGCAAGCTTCGATATTCTCATACTTCGCTTCGAAGCATACTTCGCTCCCTGCCACTTCGAACTAGGCTAGACCAAACACACCTTCAGCATTTTCACAACCTCCGAAGCAGGCTTCGACACTGACCGCCGAAGCAGGCTTTGTCACTGACCTCCGAAGCAGGCTTCGACACAGCGAAGCAGGCTTCGACACAGTGGAGCAGGCTTCGCCAAGTTCTGAACAGGAGACAAATCTGAACAGTAACTTCTCATCTCACTTTATTCATACTTAGATCATCCATTGAGAAGTTTAACCTGCCATGTCTTGAATATCCTTGTTTATCTCCCTAGTAGCAATGCTTTGATGTTTCTCTGTGTTTGTCATCTGTTGCTTCTAGGCTAGATATATTTAGATTTAGGCAATCTGTTCATATTTTGTTGCTTAGTCTTTTGAGGTGCGTTGGGTGTTGGGAACAGGCCATATATTCGAAAGAATTTTTAAGGCGCCCATTCACTCCCCCTCTGGTCGCTACTTTCGGTCGTACAAGGGGTCCTCCAGGTATCGGTAACTAACATAGTTAGTTCGGAGCATGGACGGAGCTGTCCGAGGGGCTCCGGTTACTCGGGGATTATTGACTACTTCAGGAGTTTGGGGGATGTCTAATGGTCCTGCTTCGGAGGTCCGAGAGGACTTTTGGAGGGGGGGAGGTGGCTATACTCCACTTGGGAGGCATGACTTATGAAGCTAAGAAGGATCCAGAGACTAAGAGCTTCGAATGGTGGAGGAAGGCATGAAAGGCATTCGATTTTTTCTTGAATCCCCTTGCCGATGGGTGCGCAAAATCCTGGGACTCCGAAACTTCCTCCGCAAACGTACTTCGAGTACATGCAGTGGTAGAGAACTAGCTTTTAGTACTAAGTTCCCCATGAACGGCACCTATAAGACCAAGAACTGACAAATGAAGTGTTTGTGAATGCGGACTATCTCAAGCCTCCGAATAGGATAATAGCTCGGAATTGTTTGATGTGTGTATTGAATATTGGAATATTCGATGCCTCTTAGAGCGCGGCAAGGGGGGCATATATAGGTAAAATATCTAGGGAAAATACATTTTTACCCCTTAATTACAACTGACATAGTGGATACTATTTCGGTATCTCTTATAGGGTTAATATGATAAAACATGATCAAAGGATGTTGACAAGACAGACGTCCCATCCTTCTGGTAGTATTCCACTTCGGAGGAGAAGCCTTTCGGATGGTCCCTTTGGACCGGAGCCTGGATTGACCCTTCAGAACCTTCGAGCCCTTCAGTTCGGAGGGGTTCTTTGGCTCCGAGATTAAGACTTGCCTTTATCTTCATTGTATAATGTATTTGCTTCGGATCTTTTAGGATCATGTGAATGAAGTATTTTCCCCCAACAATGAGGATAATTGTTATCTTGTTCCTTGAATAAATATCATTTGAATTTAATTAATGAGTACGACTTGTTATGTGAAACTATTTGCTTTATGACGGGAGAGTTTTCTCTGGGCCCCTCGAGGTATTGGATTGAAAAAGTGCATGGCCATGCCACTATGACTAAGGAGTTAGTCATGACTTTAATCCAATGCTTGATCGAGTGAAATGTCGAGCTAACCAACAAGGGTGGCACGTATCTCGCCTTGAGCTTGACTGACGGCATGTGGTAAAGGCACTAGTGCGTGAGTATATCAAGGATCATGAAAATTTGATTTTGTACGCTTTCGGGGGTCAATATGTGCTGCTAGGTACCACTATTGATCATTGAGTCAGAAATGGTTTCTGCTAAACTACCGTTAGTGTATGAACCTATTGGGTCACACACTTAAGGGGATGAATTAAAACATGCAAAGAATTGGTTCTTGTGCAAGTGGGAGATTGAAGGTTATGCCCAAGAAAATTCAATGGATCGGAAGTTTCGATAGTGAGTATCGGAAGTTCCAGTTAATTTCTGGTGTCGATACAGAGCGCAATTGTTGCTTCGGAAGTTTTGATATGGTATCGACAGTTCCAACTACCCGGAAGTTCCGATTCAGAATTGGGGAATTTTTGTACTGATCGGAAGTTCCGATATGTTATCGGAAGTTCCAACGTAGGCAAAAATAGATTGGATCTATTGCGTGTCGTGCTAAATTTGGAGAACTGAAAAATACCTTGTCGGAAGTTCCAATGTGGGGTATCAGATTGGATCTGTTACGAAAACATATTAGTTGTAACTAATTTGTGGGTTCCAAGATGTACACGACCTAGGGGGCTTTCAGCCCTATATAAGGAGAGGAGGAGGAGTTCTTGGGACAAGGAATAAGCCTATATTAGACCTAGCCACCCAAGAGTCCTCTACTCCATTTCTTGTTCTCAAACGTTTAGATCGAGGATTTCCTAGTCTCTCACGTGCGGTGCTAGCACGCTACCGTGGGAGGAACTCCATCCCTGTATGTGTGGACTCTATGGAGGCATTGCTCCAGAAGCGACACTCGTGGCCGTCACCATGAGGAATGGCGACTTCTTCATCGATTGGATCAACGAGGAATGGCTGGGACAAAGTGAGGATAGGCTTGACACACATCATCAACCTCTTCTTCCGCTGCACCAAGCGCATCAAGTGCTAGAAGGTACCGATCTATGATCTCACACGCGCATGAGCCTAGGGCCGTAGGACAGAAATTTTGAATTTTCTGGCTAGCGTAGCTCCCATATTCCCCAACAACAAGGAGGGTGGAGTCACCAGGTAATCAGATCACACATAAATAATCCAATTAGCCGAAATATATATATATAATATTCCAATCGACCGAACGTAGCCTGATTGGTTCGAAGTGTATCTATTCGAAGGGTCACCGAAAGGGGCCTTTGACATCTGGTGCGAAGGGTCTGCCGAAGATAGCCTTCGGCATTCGTATCGATCTGGCCGAAGATAGGCTCCAAACAGATCATGACGCGAAATCACATCCAAATGACAGTGTTCGATGCGAAGTCTCTGACACGACAAAACCCAATACAGCGCGTTGGCGCAACTATTCCTCGGTGGAGTGTTGGTCGTGACGAAGCCTGACATGGAGTGTTCTGATGTGACCCCGTCAGCGAAGAAACCCCGATGCGAAGTAGCTCTGATGCAAGGGACTTGACCAGACCAACAACAACATGATGAATCCTACACGGGCGATCGAAGTAGGGGTTCACCGAAGGGTACTCTTTTAGCCTCCGAAACCAGCTCTCCAGAAATGTTCGACGAAGGAGGCTCCGAACATGAAACCTGCAGCAAAGTTGAGATCAAGTGCCAATTTGTCCTGGAGACCGAATTACTAAGTCTTGCAGTAGATGAACGAAGGTAGCAATCTATTACGTAGATTAACGGATGGTTCGTAGGCGAGACAACAAGGCGATAGCAATCTGTTATGTAGATTAACAAGTGATTCACAGGCGAACCAAAAAGTCTTATCACTGTTACGGCATGGCCGATGGAGGGCTTCCAGGCAAACCCACAAAGGTTGTACAGAAAGGTAAAGAAAGTATAAAACGGTTCAAAGCTATGGCTTTGTAATTGGTTTGTTGTGTGGGGGGTCTGATGAACTGGCCTCACTCTTGTATTTATAGGGGCTAGTCATCTTATCTCTAACTTTAATCTAATAAGATTCGGCCAAATCATGTTTAGGGATAAAAACAACCAGAATCTATATCAAATTCAACCTCTGAAGCTAGCCTGAAGTGGGCCTTCAATAGGCCTGCCAATGCCTGCTCCTTGGGCTGAAGCTTCGACGGGGCAGGCCTCCGAAGGGCCTTCGGGCTGAAGCTAGCAGGCCACTGAAAGGCTTTCGAGGCCTTCATGATGATGGGCCTCCGACACTATAAGGCTTTGGCCTGTACCTGGACTTGTGTATTTTTGGCCCAAATTACCAAAATTGATATTTTGACAATCTTGACCATTAATGTCATTTTTTGCTATCAAGGGGTGTTAAACATGTTAATGCATACGGTGATTCTCTATTAGTTGTGCAACAAGTAGCTAAAATTGCTCAATGTTTTAATGGTTTACTAAATAGCTACTTAGATAAATATCTAGACACAATTTCTACTTTTAATGATTTTGAAATTTCTCATGTGTCTAGAGAAGCCAACTCATTAGCAAATGATTTGGCTCAACAAGAATCTGGCTATCAAGTGAAAATAGGTAATTTTTTTGCACAAGACAAGCCGATTGCTTGAAAGTATGGTGTCAACCGAGATAGACATCTTTGGTCTGACCTGCCTAACAAGGCCGGTCCAACCACAAGCATGTTGTCGGTCTGACCAGCCATGTCAGGCCAGGTCCGACCGGCCCTTGTCAGCTGTACGACAATAGGCGGTCTGATCAGGCCCACCAAGGCCGATCTAACCGATATGTGCCAGAATGACTCAGGGCTTAGGGGGAAACTTTAAATTTGTGATTTAAACGTCAATTCAAGTGGAGAATTGGTGAACACTACTATAATCCATAAGGATAATTGGAGAATCCCAATTGTCCAATATTTGAAGGATCCAAGTCAGAAGGTTGATCGGAAGGATCGACGACAAGCGTTTAAATTTGTGTTGCTTGTAAAAGTGATGTATCATTGAACTATTGATGGAGTACTTCTAAAGTGCTTGGATGCCGATCAATCCTGAGTGGCTACAGACTAGTTCATGAGGGACTTTGTGGTACTCATTAGTCGACTCAGAAAATGAGTTGGATGCTCAAAAGAGCAAGGTTTTATTGGCCGACTATGACTGAGGATTGTTTTAGGTATTACAAAGGGTGTGAAGCATGCCAAAAGTTTGGTAATATTCAGTTGGCTCCTGCATCACTAGCTCAACCCTATTATCAAACCATGGCCGTTTCAAGGTTGAGGCTTGGACTTCATCGGCTAAATTCATCCTCCCTCTTCAAAAAGGCATCAATTCATATTGATGGCGACAGATTACTTCACTAAGTGGACCGAGGCTGTGCCCCTCAAGAACATTACTCATAACAATGTAAATGATTTCATCTTGAAGCACATTATACATAGATTCAAGTATTCCCCAAATTTTCACTACAGATCAAAGGTGCTTCATTTATTACTAAAGAAGTGAGAAACTTTGCTTAATTTTATGGTATTAAGTTGATAAACTCTTCACCATACTATGCTCAAGCCAATGGTCAGATTGAGTATAGTAATAAAATTGTAATTAAGCTCATTAAGAAGAAAGTTGAAGAGTTTCCTAAAAGGTGGCATGAAGTGCTTTCTGAGGCGTTACGGGCTTGTGGAGTTGCAAAGCATGGTGCTACCAAAGTCATTCCATATGAGTTAGTGTATGGACAAGAAGTCGTTCTACCAGTGGAGATAAATCTTGGCTCGTTAAGATTTCTTAAGATAGATGGCTTATCGGTCGATGAATATGAAACTCTTTTGAAGGATAATTTGGAAGAAGTGATTGATACAAGGTTAAGAGATCTAGAGGCTATAGAAAGATATAAGAGGAGAGTATCTAGAGCCTACAAAAAAAGAGTCAAAGAAAAATCGTTTCAAGTTGGTGACTTGGTTTGGAAGATGATTTTGCCCTTAGGCACTAAAAGTCCCATATTTGCAAAATGGTCGCCTAGTTGTGAAGGTCCTTTTAAGTTAGCTGAAATAGCTCCAAGTAATGAATACTTGTTAGAGTCTCTACAAGGAGAGAGATTTTGAAGAGCTTTAAATGGAAGGCATTTGAAAAAGTACTTCCCAAGTGTGTGGCAAAGCACTTAAAGTGTCAAAAAGCCGATATGGACTATATCGTCCTTAGCCCATTATGCTTTTATCTCACTAAGTTTGCTAAAAGGCATGGAGGCATGTGTTCATAGCAACCAATGGCATTAATGGTCGAGATTGTTAAAATATCAATTTTGGGTGATTTGGGTCGAAAATATGCCTTCCCTAGCACAGGCCGATCCAACCAGCCATGGTAGGTCGGTCCAACCGGCCATGTAGGCCCGGTCAGACCGGCCCAAATCTGAAAATAGAGATAGAGTTTGATTCCGAGCTATTTTTATCTATAAATAAATCCTAATCACTTTTGGCTGAATCCTACTAAGTTTAGGAGTCAGGGAACTTGAGACCTAGCCCCTATAAATAAAGGGGTGAGTCCGATTAATAGGGCATCTCCATAGATCAATACTTCAAAACCCTAGTTTTTAATCATACGTCTACTTTTCATCTACTTTTCGAATTAGTTCAGTCCATCTTTTGGGTTTGGCTGAAAGCCCTCCATGCATCATGTCGTAACCTTGGTAAGCCTTGTTGATTCGCCTTTGAATCACCCGTTTAATCCACGTAATGGATTTTTATCGTCTTTATCATTTTTATAGGTTTTTATAGAAACCTTGGAAATTCTGTCTCTTGGCAAAATTGCATTTGATCTTTGTTTATTTTGCAGAGTTTTCATCCCTATACTCTTGACCAAAGAGCATGGATGTGATTTGATCTAATATATAAAGTCACCGGAGCACGGGACCTCTAGGCCGAACGCTATCGGTCTGACTGACAGTCTACCTCTGTTCCACCAGCCTTTGCAATGTCGGATCCATCAGCTCGTGCTGGCACACTTCGTTACCTAGCCTTCGGTAACTCCCGGTCCAACCAGGACTCCGCTGTCGGTCTGACCGAGCCCCTCCACCGGTTCGACCACCCGAAGCCTACCGATCGCACTTCGCCATGCTGGGGACCCATTTGAAGGTTCTTTCGCATAATCTCGGTCCGACTTCCTAAAACCCGAAGCCCCTTTGAGGTACTTTGAAGTATCCCTGCACTGAACACTGAAGGGTACCCCCTTCGGCGACACTTCGCATCGCCGGTCCGACCAGAGGTGTACCTCCAGTCCGATCGCCCTTTTACTACAGATTGGAATCGCCTCAGCTTGGCCGATTCAGGTATTTATTTTTGTATAACACTTTGGCTAATTGAACTTTATTTCTGAATATTTGTTTGATTACCTGGCCACTCTGTTTCCAATTACCACTGATTAAGGGTTCTCAGAATGCGACGTCAAAGTCTCGTGACATTTTTGGATCGTCGAAATGGCCAAAGTGTGGGGTCACGTTTTTGTGTCAACAATGTCCCTTCCATTCGCCGCACAATTGAGAAAAAGCGGCGGAGGCCGCGCAGCAAGCCAACCAAGAAGCAAGGTCACCATAAGGGATCTGATCGGCCATATGGGGAAGACAATCATACTCCAAACCGTCCTTAACCTCTCCACGAACTTGGATTCAGCCGATGGAGAATAGATGGGGAGGGAGCTAGCCGAATCATAGTTGTCGTGAGAAAACTGTGAGGTCATAGAATTCATAAGAGGATTTTGAAGATGGCCAATGGTGAAATTAATGTGCGGAAGGCAAGGAGTGATCATAGCATTGAAAATTCTAATGGAATCCTCATCTCGACACACATCGATAAGGCGTAATTGATGGGGGTATTCATATTTCAATGGGAATCCATAGGGATACCAGATGATCTTGTCAGTAGAAAAGCCAAAATAGAAACCTTTGAAGCAGAGGCTCAAAGAATTGGAAGACATCCGAAAACTAGTGTGGCAAGCGGCTTCCTCACCTAAAGATAAACATCGGCGATAAACTAGATCGACCGATTTAGGGTAGTCAAAACGGAACTTCCTCAAAGAAAGGGGGATCGTTGACAACTTTGGTGGTATAGACATTAAGCCAAAGTGGCAAGAACCACCAAGGACCGCCAAAGTGGCCGACGGGTCCACCAGCCGATAACTTGGCCAATACCAGGTGAAGAATGTGGTAGATGGCCCCAAGAAGGTATCGACCAATAGGGATCTTTTTGTTCGTAGCAAGATGCTCAGCCAGGAATTAAAAATGGCAAGTTGGACCCAGGGTGAATCCGCAAAAGATAAATCGTTCCAACCAGAGGTTGAGGAAAGCTATAGGTTCATGGGTATCTATAGGCCCATTTTTCTTATTGTGTTTTGAAATGTATTTACTCCAACCACCCGTAGATTTGATGTCAAGGCGATGGGTTGGCTTGGATTAGAAAGAGAGAGGGTTGCTTGAAGAATCGATATAAAGAGAAGTCAGAACAAATACATCAAGCAAGGAAGAGCTCATCGACCCATGGCCAAATAAGAAAGCATTTAGGGCATCGGACCAGAAATAACAAGTGGCAGCAAGCATTGACTCATTCTTGTAGGGTTCAGCAAGGGAGAGGCCGATGCAGTGCCCAATGTCAATTTCATCCCAAAAGGTACGGTTGATAGCAGATACCCTGAGGTACCAATCATGTCAGCCGAGGACTGGAGAAGGAAGCCCTAAAACTCATATTCCAATCATATGAAACCATTATGGAATGTTTAAAGGGAATCTGACGAGTTTAGGAATTAATAATATCAAGACGGTCAGGATTGCCCATTGGGCCTATGTAGTGACAAGACGAGTAGTTGGCATTGGGGATGAGGATTTGGTTCTTTAGGTTCTACAGAGAAAAGAGGAAAGAAAAGGAAAAAGCATTAAGAAGACATAAATCAATAACGCAGAAGAACAACAAAGAAAAAAGAGGGAAAGTTAGAAAACTTACCTCACGATGGAGGTGTTGGACGCCATTGGAATGCTGGGGGCTGGATCAGCAAAAAGATGAAGAAGGCAGAATGTGATCACCGGAGGCAGTACAGGAGATGCCAGTGATGAGCTCGAGGACTAGTAAGGGTGGAGAGTGCTAGCGTATGCAAAAAGCATAGAAGAAGAAAAGAGAAGCCGGTGGATACTTACCATATAGAATGGGGGTGATGCCTCGGCAGTCAGGTCAAGCCTTTCCTGGCGGATTTGGTGGGGACATCTAACATTCGACAAAACGTATAATAATGAGTACAATTTTTGAAACGTCAAATTGTTCATAGGTTCGGGATTGGAGGAGCAAAATATTCGGTGATTCTATTTAAAGGTACAATTTCTAGAATGTGTGGAATGAAGCCTGGTGTGATGCCAACACAAAGAAAAGTAGATGCGTCAGACCAGGCGATATCCATCACATTCGCTCATGGACGAAGAAGAAAAGGAGAGGAAGAAGATGAAGAGTTGATATAGTATGAAGGAAGTACTCTAAAATATATACTCAATATCAAAAGGCATCGGAAGATGAAAGGTTTCGACTACTAATGGAAAATTTGAAGAGAATTTTGAAATGACATGGTGCAGAGGGCTTTAAAGATTGATAATTTCGAAGCATTAGCTGTACTTATGCTCTAAAACTAGGGGGCATGTGTTGATGCCAAGATTTGGTAAAGCCTAGACCCATTAGGAGTGCCACATGGTCAATAGAAGTCAAAGGAGTCTGGTCGAAGGTTGGTCAAATAAGCCCGTTCGTGTTGTTATATTTGGACAAATATCAAAGAACCGATAGAGATGAAGAACAAGGAGATAAATCCAGAATCGGTTATGATGTTATCTTAGCGGATAGCAAGTCTCCAGACTATGAAAATCTACCGATTAGCTAGGTTAAAGGAGAATTGACAAACACAACAACAAAACTACTCTCGGGGCATCTCCACCCTTGGTTTCCAAGGTTAATCCTGGTAGGACTTGGCACTCGGAGCTAGGCTGCATCCCTTCGATCTTCGGTGAAGAGGTGAGTACCAAAACCCCGATGATAGTATCGACTAGATTAGTGTCTTTTGAGACTACATCGTTTTAGATCTCTTGAAACATTGGTTCAGTAAGTACGATCGCTGGTTTATCTTGGTGTATTTGCTAGCTCTAACACTTTATCGTTGTGATCTTTTAGATTGATGTAAGTTAGGTATCTTGGCTTGAGGCTTCATCGGTTGAGTCCGACATCTTGATATATTATACCTAATTTATGTTATGCGCCATTAATCTGAATAAGGCATGCCCGATGTGTTAAAGTACTATTAGTTACTCGTGATTTAGCAACTTTCTTAGTTAAGTCTGATCTTGCTATGGATTATTCATGATTTGATAGTATGGATGCATTCTCTGGTATGTTAGATTTAGTTTCAATGAGAGTAAAAGTCGATAGGTTATCCTTAATTCCACGTTACACCTTATTGACATCGGGGATTATTCATTGGCCCATGTGCGCAACACGCTGTTCGCACGTCCATCAGTCCGATGCCATGCTATATGCTTCGGACGATGTTGTAACCGATCCCAATGGTCTGACTTTTTCTATCTGCTCAATAGATGATGAGCGCCAGTATTCATGACTATTTCATATCACCATGGTCACCAGCTCGATAGCCAATCGACATTGCTACTAATGCGTACATTTTCTCTTATCAGTTGCAGGGTCAAACTGTTTGGCATGCCTCGAACCTTTTAAGATTATACGACCTGCACTGGAGTTAAGCGGACCTCCTAGGCCATGCGTGTGACCAAAAATGGTAGCAACACACCTTTTGGCATTCCTAGTGGGACATCCTTCAGATGACTTATCCATGGCGGTCGAAATTATCAATAGTAACATCATTTCGGTTACCTAGGAAGCGTTGACCGATGAGCAAAGGGCAGAGATATAGGAACATGTAGAAAACTACCAGAAGTTGTACCGCGAATCCTTCGGCATGAGCTGATCTAGCCTTGTCCATAGAAATCAATTATTGAAGCCAACCCTTACCGGGAAGATCGTCCAATGGACTGAGAGCCCTCGCATTAGTTTTCAAGAAGCCGTCGACAATGCGCTCCACCACGCCCTCATCAATCAGTCTGAGGTATTGGTCAATAAATTGCATGGGCTGATCAAGAAGACCATTGACGGTATGATTGCTCATGAGCCGGCACAAGGTCCAGTGTACTTCCCAGACAACCATCCCTGTGTACTGCAGAATCCACAGCACACTCGGCCGGTGCCACTGCCAGAAGGGGTGATAAGGTAGGATCCACCGAACACCTCATTTGGTATTGAAGGGATCATGATGCTCTACTACCGACTCCTATGCTTCAAGGGATATGTAGGAAGGACCTGTCACAGAACACGTAGGTCAACGGGAGGTGCATGTCGCCATCCCAGCCATTGGTTGCTCGACAAGGGCTGACCAGGCAAGAAGTACCTCAACCCACGTACAGGGTCACAAGGAATATACTTCCTGATCTCGTGCTACCAAGGGGGCACCCAATGGCATCCCTCAATGGTACAATCAGACCGTGTACTACGGAGCACAACCCTTTACCAATGAAGATGAGAAACCAAGGGTTGGTTTCAGTGGTTTCAGAGCGAAGTCTGTTAGTGTGCCGTTAGACCTTCGTGTACGAAGCCCAGCACCAGTTGCTGTTGCTAAGTATTTTGGTCGAAGTCCTCAGAGGGTAGTCCACTCTTGCGAAGGGTGAAGTGCGAAGCCTGCTCGAAGCACCCTGTGTGCGGAGCCTACACTGACTTAGCAGAGTAGATTTTCGAGGGTTGTAAGTGGAGCGAAGTCTTCTTGGCTTCGAACTTTTGTTCCTACGAAGCCTGTGTTCAGAGTTGTCAAAGCACCTCCGAACCAGACCTTCAAAGGTAGTGTTCGAAGCCTGTTCCGCACAAGACAGAACCAAAATCGAAGGCTAGTTTTTTAGCCCGAAATTTTAAAAGCTCCCATTCACCCCCCCCTCTGGTCGCCGTTTCCGGTCCAACAATTGGTATCAGAGCAGGTTAAGATCACCAGTTGACCTTAACCGGTTTTGTGATCTTTTGGCGACATGGATAGAGGCAGTAAAATTCCTCTGTTCGATGGGACTGATTTTGCATACTGGAAGGTGCGCATGGAGGCTTACTTGTTAAGCCAAGGAAATGCAATTTGGGAGATTGTGGACTCACAATACTCCATCCTTGAGACTCGCACCTCTCAAACAGAAAAAGATCAGTATAATGCATACTGTTCATTGGTTTGAGCCGGAGTGAGTTTGATAGGGTGCAGCACCTTAGGACTGCTAGGGAAATTTGGACAACGCTCACTATTTTTCATGAGGGCTCTACTCAGATTAAGGCCAGACGCCAAAGCACCTACAATCAACAGTATCAGCTGTTTGTGCAGGCACCTGGTGAATCTATAGATGCCATGTTTTCTCGCTTTGATGCGATAGTGAGTAACTTGCGATCCAACGGGACGCTTGCTTACGATGATCGTGATAGGGCTATCAAGCTTCTTTATGCTCTTGACCGTAGCATATGGGAAGTGAAGATATCCAGCATTGAGGAGTCTGCAGGTTATGACACGTTGACCTGTGATGAGCTCTTTAGCAAGCTAAAGTCCACAGAGATTGCCAAGGCATCTCTTGCAGTGCACATAAGCTCTTTGCCACAGCCATTGGCATTGGTTTCTAGCACTAGCCGTGGCACCGCTGCAGAACCAAGCACATCTGGTACTTGTGTTCTTGCAGATGGTTTTGCTTTGTCCTCCGTGGTCTCCATCACAAAGGAGTAGGTGGATACTCTGGATGATGATGAGCTTGCTCTCATTGCCAGAAGGTTCACCCGTTTTCACCATGAGAGATGGGATCAGAGGAGAAGTGGTTTTAGTGGTTGTTTTGAGTGTGGCGACACTTCTCACATCAAGGCTAATTGCCCCAAGCTCAAGAAGAGAGATGAGAGTGAGCGCCCCAAATACCACAAAAAGGAGAGGAAGCCTTTTGTGAAGGGCAAGCGCGGCAAGGTGGCTAAAAGAGTAGCCAAAGCCACTTCCAGAGCTTTTGTTGCTGCTCTCAGCGACATCGACACTTCCTCGACTGAGGAGTCGAGCTCTGAGGAGGAGGAGTCCCCAAAGAAGGAGGACAAGAAGGACAAGAAGGGACGAGATTTCACCGGCCTTTGCTTCATGGCCGACAGCGATCACAGCGGCGATGAGCTTGACTCATCTGAGGTAACTCTATCATCTGACCAGCTATTGATTAAATTACATGAGCTGAATGAAGTAGTTCTAGGTCAGGATAGATTACTTGTGCAAGCTGCTAGAGAAAGAAAGGACCTTAGACTTAGGCTAGAATCTGTTTCTACTGAATATGCCATGCTTAAGTCTAAAGTTAATGATGCTGAATGTGATTCTTGTACAACTGTCATGGGTGAGCTTGCTCAGTTGCGTTCTGTTCATGCTCAAACTCTTTCTGAGCTCGAGACTGCACAGAAGCAGCTTTTGGAGGTGGATTCTAGACCACATGATGTTATTGATTGGATGAACTGTTCTTTATTACGCGAGAGCATTAATTTACGTGATAAACATGTTCATGATTTAGAGGCTAGATTGGAGAGGGTCGGTAGTTCTAAGGATGTGCAACCTGTTTGTGACACTTGCATTACCCTTAAGGACCAGCTAGGCACTGTTAGAGAGCGAGCTGAGAACCTTATGACTGAAAATGAATACCTTCTTTCCGTGGTTAATAAATGCACTGATGGAAAGGGTAGGATGGATTTGCTCTTGGCCAAGACCAAGTTGTGTGCTGACAGAGCAGGGGTAGCTCTAGGTTTGGGTTTTGAGAGGATTCCTTTAGACAGTAAGACCAAAACTATTTTTACCTCTCCCACTACCTTAGAGAAAGAGAGAGCTCTGTTAGACACCCCTTCAGCCAAAAAGCCTACCCAACCACCAAAGAAAACCACACCTCCTGCCAAGAAAAATCCTCCCAAGAAAACCACTCAGCAGAAGCCCAAGGAGCCTGTGAGAGTTGCTCCTGTGACCCATGAGAGTGCCCCCAAGAGAGTTTTTCACTGTTCCTACTGTCAGCGGGCGGGTCATTTGGTTGGTTTCTGTTTTCGTCGCATCAAGGATGAGCGACACGCACAGGCGATGAGTTACCAGGACATGCATTACCCATCTTTAGGTATGCATGAGTTTGAGTTCTACTCTCGTCTTGTTTTGAGGCTCCTCGTGCTTCTCGGAGAGGTTTTGCTCCTCGAGGTGTTCACCATGTTCCATATGGTGGTAGACCCTGGGTGAGTAGCTTTGTACCTCGTCAGAGTAGGAGACCTTGTCATGCTTTTCGATCACTGCATGTAGGTAGACCTCGCACTTTGCATCATTCAGATTATCATGTGCGTAGACCGTCTACTTTTACTGTGCCTACTACTCGTGTCACTCAGTGCTGGATGCCTCGTCCTTTTTTTCACTCACCCCAGCACTGAGCGATCGAGATATTCTTATCATGTGTAGGCGACAGATCGAGGCTTGGAGGGCACATGGATCATGGACTCCGGTTGTTCGCGACACATGACCGGAGATGCAGCTTGGTTCTCCAGCCTCACCACAACCAAGCAAAGGGAACATATCACCTTCGGAAACAATCGAAGGAGTAGAGTGAAAGGTAAAGGTGTGGTAAGAATTAACTCGAATTTCACTCTCAAAGATGTTGCTTTGGTTGAAAACCTGGGATACAATTTGCTGTCTGTATCTCAGTTGCTTGATGAGGGCTTCGAAGTGCGATTCCATCGCGATACTTCGCAAGTGCTCAATTCTGATGGCGTTGTAGTTTGTAAGATCTTTAGAGTTGGGAGAGTTTTTGGAGCTGATTTTTCATAGTCATCTGGTTCTTCTCACTGCCTTGTTGCACATTCGACTTCTGAGCTTTGGAAGTGGCATAGGAGACTAGGGCATATGAGCTTTGAGTTGCTCGCTCGTCTGAGCGCCCTAGGTCTAATCCGAGGATTGCCCAAGCTCAAGTTTGAGAAGAATTTAGTTTGCGCTCCTTGTCGACATGGAAAAATGATTGCCGCTTCGCATTCGCCAGTCACCACAGTGATGACTGAACAGCCCGGAGAACTTCTCCACATGGACACTGTAGGTCCTTCTCGGGTTAGTTCTTTAGGCGGCAAGTTGTATGTATTAGTTATTGTCGACGATTTCTCTCGCTACTCTTGGGTCTTCTTTCTTGCCAGCAAGGATGAAGTGTTTTCACACTTTCGGAGCTTGGCTTTGAGACTTTTTACTGAACTCCCTGGTGCATTGAAATTAATTCGAAGTGATAATGGCACTGAGTTCAAAAATAGTCTCTTTGTTGACTTTTGCATGGAGCATGGCATAGAACATCAATTCTCTGCTCCGCGGGTTCCTCAACAGAATGGTGTTGTTGAGAGGAAGAACCACACTTTGGTTGGGATGGCTAGGACGATGCTTGATGAGCATAGGACTCCTAGAAAATTCTTGCGCTCAATTTTAAATTTGACATCTTATGAGCTGCGTTTTGGGAGACAGCCCAAGGTTACTCATCTTCGAGTGTTTGGCTGTCGCTGCTTTATCCTAAAACGTGGTAACTTGGATAAATTTGAGTCGCGATCTTCTGACGGGATCTTTTTGGGTTACACAACACATGGTCATTCTTATCGTGTTTTTAATTTAGAGACTAACACTGTCATCGAGTCATGTGATGTGACTTTTGATGAATCAACCCCCTCTGTTAGTTCTGCTCTTGAACAGGCAAATGAACACGACACGGAACAGACCATCTTCGAAGAAGAAGATCCCGGAGATTTCGAGGATGAACCCCTCCTACCCTCGACTTCAACCACCGAAGCTGACCCCGCTTCAACCACTTCGGCACGAGGTCCCGAAGCGACTACCTCAACATCGGTCATCTTGGACCACTCCAACGCACAAGTTGAGGGGGAGACTGCATCCCGCCGCGAGGCTCCACACCATGTTCAAAGGATGCACCCTCCCGAGCAGATCATTGGTGAGCTTGATCAAAGGGTAACACGTTCTCATGCTCATTTCATTGATTCCACCTTTGTTGCTTCTTTCGAGCCCTTAGATGTTAGTCATGCACTTTCTGATTCTAGTTGGATCAATGCCATGCATGAAGAGCTTGAAAATTTTGAGAGAAACCAAGTCTGGTCATTAGTTGATCCTCCACCAAATGTTCATTTCATTGGAACAAAATGGATTTTCAAAAACAAACAAGGGGAGGATGGGACTATAGTTAGAAACAAGGCTAGACTTGTAGCTCAGGGCTTTTCTCAACTAGAAGGGATTTATTTTACTGAAACTTTTGCACCTGTTGCTCGCCTTGAGGCCATTAGGATTTTGCTTGCCTTTGCGACATCCCGGGGATTCAAACTCTATCAAATGGATGTCAAAAGTGCTTTTCTTAATGGCTTCATAGGTGAAGATGTTTATGTAAAACAACCCCCTGGTTTTGAAAACCCCAAGTACCCACATAAAGTCCTTAAACTTCACAAGGCTCTTTATGGACTCAAGCAGGCCCCTCGGGCATGGTATGATAGACTTAAGTCTTTTCTGCTTGAGCGAGGGTATTAGATGGGCTCTGTTGATAAAACACTGTTTACTCTCAAGCATGGCAAAGATTTCCTCCTAGTTCAGATTTATGTGGATGATATCATCTTTGGTGGCTCTTCTCATGCTTTGGTTGCCGAGTTTGCAGATACCATGAGCAGGGAATTTGAAATGTCAATGATGGGTGAACTCACCTTTTTCCTTGGTTTGCAAATCAAACAAAGGAAACAAGGTACTTTTGTCCACCAAACGAAGTACACCAAGGACCTGCTCAAGAAATTTGACATGGCAGATGCGAAGCCCCTCGCCACTCCAATGGCTACATCTGTAGCATTGGATCCTGACGAAGATGGAGAAGCCGTAGATTAGAAGGAGTTCCGAAGCATGATCGGCTCCCTCCTCTACTTGACTGCTACGAGGCCGGACATACACTTCGCAGTGTGTCTGTGCGCTCGTTTTTAGGCTTCACCACGAGCTTCGCACCGCCAAGCGGTAAAGCGCATCTTAACGTATCTCAAACATACCCTCGAATTTGGCATATGGTATTCAGCATCTTCATCTTATGTCTTCGAGGTTATTCCGATGCGGACTTTGCTGGATGTAGGATTGATAGGAAGAGTACCTCTGGTACTTGTCATTTTCTGGGTACTTCCATGGTTTGCTGGTCTTCCCACAAACAGTCTAGTGTTGCACAATCGACGGCTGAGGCCGAATATGTTTCTGCAGCTAGCTGTTGCTCTCAGATTCTGTGGATGGTTTCCACTTTGCGGGATTTCGGGTTAGATTATAAGAGTGTTCCACTTTTCTGTAATAACACTAGCGCTATTTGTATTGCAAACAACCCGGTTCAGCATTCCAGAACCAAACACATTGATGTGCGATATCATTTTCTCAGAGATCACAATGAGAAGGGTGATATTGAACTTCAATATGTTGATACCCAACACCAGCTTGCCGACATTTTCACAAAACCCCTCGATGCTTCTCGATTTGCCTACTTGCGTGGGGAACTTGGTATTTGTCATCCTTACGACATTTTGTGAGGTGGAGCTGATTTTAATTATCTTGCATATGCTCACTGTGTGCGAAATTGCATTTACATCTTTTGCACTTGTATGCCTTATTTTAAATCATGTAATCATGACAGCTCAGCTCTATTTAATATGTCGGGAACATTTTTGTGCATGTTGTTTACCTTCAAAAATCAAAACATGCTCACTACTTAGTCTTGAAACTAGCTTGTTGAGGCAAGGCTGCTTTAGCTATCTTTTATCTGCTTGATAGCAAGATACTTTTCTCTGGATGCTAACAATTGCAACTTGAAAAATTGTTCTACATTTTCATGGATATTCATAAAGTGCCAATCAAATTTGTTCACTTAATCTCAAAATCAAACATCCATGATTTACATGCTTTAAATGAAAAGATCCAGGTGGGTTTGTTTGTCGCACTACTCTATTCTAGACTGCTTACCATTGCACATTGGTCTGAACTGGGATAGTGGAGTGTATGCCAAAATCACCGCCTTAAGCTTCAGATGGCTTTCATGCCTAGGCTTGGCTTGATTGGTCAGTATAAGGTGGACAAACAAATAACCCCTGGCATTATAAAAAGAACATCAAAATTCATTGATTATCAAGTTTCTTGTTAATGCTCCACTTGAACTGGACTTGTCTGTCTAAAGTAGAACTTGCTAGCTTTGCGCAATTCTTGCTTTCACCTGTCTAGTTCCCTTGATTGAGTGGTGATGCTTTTATTTCAAAATGACAAAATTGCATGCCATCATCTTGTTTCAAAGACTGTTAGATTGAGCTGAGCACATGATAATTGGTATTAATGTTGGCATATTTTTGCTTTATATGTCTTTGCAATTCTGCTCATTTCGAAGCTTTGCATCTTTTACATGCTCCTTGATGCTTGCATTGCCAAAGGGGGAGAAATTGCTACGTTCTCTGCTATCAAGGGGGAGAAATTCCTAAAGGGGGAGAAATTTTTGAGCTGGAGAGAAAGTTGGGTTCTCTGTTGCCAAAGGGGGAAAACTTAACTCACGGGGAGTTTTTATCTTGAGATTTGCCGAAGGGGCTTTTACTCTTTTGAAAAGGGGGAGGAAAATTCTTTTGTCAAGTGACATGATTTGGCTCTTTTCTGAGTTTTTATGGTCACTTGTGTGCTGAAATTTTTTAAATTTTCTTGAACTTGAATTTGGTTGTCAATGCACTCATCAAGGGGGAGATTGAGAAACCAAGGGTTGGTTTCGGTGTTTGTGATGAGTGATTGACAGGCTTTTACCCTCTGGTTCGAAGGGGTACCTCCGAAGGGGGTTTGGAGGTTGGACCTCCGAAGAGTGTTCGGAGGTGGTTTCACCGAAGGGTGCTCGGTGGTTTGGTTGTTGCAGCTGAGTGTGCTTGTCGGAGGGGTCCGACAGTACACGATGACTGGGTTTGTACCGAAGGCTTCGGTACTTTGGGCGGTACACCGGAGTGTGTGCCGGAGGTTGCTAACCCGGAGAGGTCTCCGGAGTACTGGATACACTTGTCTGCTTGTATGTGGTGCGCAGGGACTTCGGAGGTGACGGACAGGTTCGCGGCAGGTGAACCTGGGTCAAGCGGGAGGCTTGGTGCCAGGGGAGCGGGGAGCTCCATCACGGTGGCTGCGAAGGGGTCTGGGTCGGTCCTCGGGTCGTGGTGCGCCAGGTGAAGGCAGAGAGTGCGGAGCGTGGCTCCGACTGAAGGTACTCCGAGACAAAGTCCTCGGAGGCGAGGCACTTCGAAGGTACTCCGAATGGAGTGACTTCAGAGTTTGGTGGATCAAGTCCTCTGCGGAGGCAAGGCGTTTCGAAGTGTGCTCCGGAGGGAGACATTCGAAGATACCCGACGAAGGTCTCAGAAGTCGAGGCGCATTGAAGGCATAGTCCGGGTGAGGCTCATCGAGGAGTGTGCTCGGGGAGAGACACTGTGACGAAGTGCTCACTGAATGCTTCGTGCGGAGGCCTTGGACGAAGGAGGGACTTCGAAGGGTGGTACTCCGAAGGTGGGGCTTCGGAGTGTGGTTGTCTTGTGGTACTTCGGCCTGCATGGCTTCGGTACACGGACTGACGGAGTTCGAGCTGGGCGAAAGCTGCGAAGCCGTGGTGGTCCACTCCGGAGGTGTTGGTGCGAAGGCCCAAGGGCTTTGACGGCTTCGGCTCAAAACGTCACTGTATCGAAGGTTGACTTCGGTGAAGCGAAAGCCATCTGGCTCAAGGCTTCTCACCGAAGATATTGCACCCCTCGCGTGCCAAGGGGGCTTCACAAAGGTCAAAGGCTGCAAGTCTGACAGTGTCTGCTCTGCAAAAAGCTGGCGCTGTCCCCTCTGCAAAGGCTGACAGAGAAGCCTCCAATAAAGTTGACTACCTTTTGTACCCCTCAGTTCTGTAGAGTCAAAACCAATGTAAACCCTAGGGGTAAAGTAGTCAATTCCTTTGGGTGAACTGTGGGCTATAAATATGGGGGCTCGGTAGGTAACATTTAACACTTTGAGCATTTACTGTTGAGCTCCTGTACTAGCCCCGCACACACGTTGTATTCATCCGGAGTTCAATTTTTAGTGTTCCTTGTTCAAGCGGCGAAGCCCTGCTTCTGTGTTGTCTTTCTGCTTGAGCTTGTCTGCATACCTCGCTAGGTTTAGTGCACTGAAGCCTGTCTAGGCAAAGTGTGTTTTGTGCGAAGTGTGCTTTTCAGTGTGCGTTCGCTCTGTGTAATAGGAGGCGAGACCTCGCTGATTACTAGCGAAGCCCTGATCGAAGCCCGTGCTTTTATTGTGTCTGTCACTCTAGCGAAGTCTGTTAGTGTGCCGTTAGACCTTCGTGTACGAAGCCCAGCACCAGTTGCTGTTGCTAAGTATTTTGGTCGAAGTCCTCAGAGGGTAGTCCACTCTTGCGAAGGGTGAAGTGCGAAGCCTGCTCGAAGCACCCTGTGTGCGGAGCCTGCACTGACTTAGCAGAGTAGATTTTCGAGGGTTGTAAGTGGAGCGAAGTCTTCTTGGCTTCGACCTTTTGTTCCTACGAAGCCTGTGTTTGGAGTTGTCAAAGCACCTCCGAACCAGACCTTCGAAGGTAGTGTTCGAAGCATGTTCCGCAGAAGACAGAACCAAAATCGAAGGCTAGTTTTTTAGCCCGAAATTTTAAAAGCTCCCATTCACCCACCCTCTGGTCGCCGTTTCCGGTCCAACAGAAGAGCAACATAGATAAAACATTGTTCGGATGGACAAGTACCAATAGGCCAAAATGACTGACTGGTATCCTGTGCCGAACCAGCAAGAAGATGATTCGGTGAACTGAGCAATTGAAATTATTCAGGACCAATTTGGCCTCAAGACCATGGAGTAGATGTACATGTATCTGTGGTCGTACCTGGAGTGGTTCGATCGGGTGGCACTGCTAAGCCGATACATGATTCCCGACTTCACAAAATTCTTTGGGTAAGACTCGATCTCCACAATCAAGCACATCAACTGTTTTCTCGCCAGTGCGGGGAGGCATCAGTCGATGAAGCACTAAAGGTCAGATTCTTCCTGCTATCGTTATCCGAATCGGCCTTCGGTTGGTTTTCATCATTGCCGACAAACTACGTCATAGGATGGGAAAACCTAGAAAAGAAGTTTCACAAGTATTTCTTTGCTGGCATACATGAGATGAAACTCACCGACTTGACGATAGTGAAGCAGAGGATGAGTTAGTCAGTACAAGATTATGCACATAGGTTCCATGACATGAGAAGAAGATCTTATAGACTGAACCTCAGCGACGCGCAACTAGTTGAGTAGGCGTTCCAAGGAGTCTTAAACCCAATAAAGGAGAGGTTTTCATCACATGAGTTTGAGAGCCTATCATAGTTGGTACCTAGGGTATCGGCACATGAGAGATGATTCCATGAAGAAAGAAGGGATAAATATCAAAAGAAGGATACATATGCTCAGGTGTGCCCTTTAGAGTCTGACGAGGATTGTTGATGAGGACATATCCCACAATGTTGAGGTGTGTTCGTTCTTGCTATCCACACTAATATGATAAAGGATGGGATGCTACTTATGGGAGCAACGCTTCAGGACAAGTCAGCCGATCAACTCCACCAGTCAGTCGATTTAGCCACTGGTCATTGGCCGCCGAACCCCAATTGGCCACTTTGGCACCTGCCAATCGGCCGATCATCGAAACCACTCGGTACTACAACCACTGCTCGCCCAACTTCAACCATCGACTAACCATTGGCCCTTGGCCACAGACCACCTACCAGTAGGCCAACTCCAATCATCAGCCATCGGCCACATAATCCACTCGGTTGATTACTGCCTTCTATCGGTAAAGCACCATATGAGGAGCCCCCATTCGAGAGGCACTAAGTCCAGTCGAGAGTCGTATCCAGAACTATGTAGGGCCAGAGTCACTTTTTTTTGTTTGTTAATGTTAAATACTTTAGGGCATTGCCCATATCCCTTGGTTAGGCTCATGCATCCCACGTCTTGTAAACCCTATAAATAGGTGGCAACCGCCATTGCTAGGGTTCGTGTTTTGCCTTGATTAATCTGTCATTGTAGTTTCACCGTGAATCGGTTTGTGAAACCCCAACTTTGAGTCCTTTAGATTACTATCTGCAATTTGAGATTGTGTTTCCATGTTCTTGCTTGTGTTCTCAATTACCAGGTAGGGATAAGCCTTCTTGGTGAGGTCAACCGTGTTTACGTGTGGTTGATAATCAACGGAGTCGTAGTGTAGCGATTGCAGGGTTTATATAAGTTCTGATCAGAAGCCGGATCGTCAATGTCGAGATCTCCACAAATCGTGTTTACCCTCCTAATGGAACATCGGGCACCCCCGTGTGCTATCGAGTGGTATCAGAGCTCTGATTTCCCGTCAGGTATCATGGTATCCCTTAGATTGTTCATCGTCCTAGTGTTTCGAGACTTTGCAATTTTGTCACAGTATCATATTGCTGAGTTTTGATCTATAGTCGACGTTGGGTTGCTGGTTTAGAGTTGTGATGTTGGTCTTGAGCCATATCCCTAATCTTGCCTAGGCTTGGGATATCTGATCCCAACCCTAAATCCTGCTCAGAGTTAGTCTGACCTTGCTTCGGTAAAATGGCCATAACTTTTGCATACGAACTCCGTTTGAGTTCTACCACCCGTCAAAACAACTGCGACGAAAAGAAGTATCCAGCCGTGATATACAAAGCCACTTTCGATAATCATATGTTTCCAAAATTTGATCGGGAAATAAGAGTTCTAAAGGGTTTTATCTATCTACTACTCTTTCCTTCTTTTCGGTTGCCTCCTTGAGTAAATTCTGTTTGAGCAAAACTCCATGAGTTCAAAAAAGAATAGGTTGAAAAAAAGAGAAGAATGTTGAGGAGGAAGAAGGTTCACTACACCACAACATAGAATTCCCTACAGATAAGTTGGTAGGGAAAACCACTTTTAGCGACCGAATGTTGGTCGGGAAAGAGTTTTCCCGACCAACCTTGTCAGTCACTAAAAGTTCGGTAGACAAAGCTCTTTCCCGACCAACATTTTTTTGCCGACCAACTGTTGGTCGGGGATAAAAACTTTTACCGACCAACAAATTCTTTCCCGACCGATGTTTCTTTCCCGACTGACGGTTGGACACTATACTTTTACCGACCGACTGTCAGTAGGCATAGCTCAAAATCTTTTACTGACCTACTGTCAGTAGGCATAGCTCAAAATCTTTTACCGACCAACATTTTGACAGTGTGAAATTTTACCGACCAACATAAGTGAATATTTGATAGAAATCAAATATATATTTATATGTTTGGAAATGACCATAATTAAACGAATAATTGATAGTCAACCATACATGATCTTTTCATTGTATTGATTACTAAAAATACAAGTTCATCCACCACTTAGTGTGAAAGTCATAATCATCCATAACAAGTTCAAAAAATACTCGGCCTTGATGATCCCAAACAATGGCTAGAAGGTCGTCTACCACGACATACATTAATCAAAAAAGCTACTAATCCATTCCCCCCCAAATGGTAGCTTGCCTTTTTCCTTCCTACAAAACATGTCAATAAGATAAACCATGTCAATAGAATTATTACAAATCTAATATAAAGTATATTAGTTTAGCTCTAATTAAAGCTAGGGGATTGGGAATGTAGTGCGCGTGGAGAGCCAAATCAGAACGGTTTAACTCCATCACAAATGGGATTCAAGCATTTCTGAATTTTTTCAGACGGTGAATAGTAAAGTTCATTTCAGCATAGCACATTTGTTAAACTTTGAAACAATTCACAAGTTTCAATTTCAGATCATTTCCAGTTCAACACAAAACAAATCAGAACATTAGAATCAATAAGCAACCTTGTCAAATATTCAAAACTGATATTCTGATTTGAATTTTTCTCTACCTTTCTTCGGATCAAAATCAGAGCAGGATATGCAATTAGAATCTCGACAACTTAGCCAAGTAAACAAGAAAATTCAGAAATTCTAACAAATCTTATCAAATCCAACACTATTCAAAAACCTGCACACAAATTACAGATTAGGAATTCATTTCAGTTCAGAGAAGACAGAAGAAAAATTTTATCCTAATGATCAACCTGAAGCCATATTACAATCGAAAAGAGATTTACTATTGAATAGAAATCTAACTTCAAAGTATAGTTCAAAAGCCAATTGCAGATCAGAGTGAATTGATTCAATATTCTCAAAGACAGCATTCTAAACAACAACAGTGAATCCTGAATACAATCACTTCAAGCCAATCACAGCAGCAAATCAGGAAAATAGTTCTGTCATGAGACAATGAACAGAATCATTGTTACAGCAGGACTGTCAGATAATTGGCAAACAAAACAGTACTACTGTAGAGTATACTTGTCATAATAAACCACCCTATTCACCATCATGAGCATGAAATTTTATCAAATTGAATGAGCAAATATCTTTAATCCTAAACACAAAACTGGTTCAGAACAGATGCAAGAAAACTGGTTCTGACCAGATGCAAGACATTGAATGTTGAACAAACAAATCAGAAAAGCTCAGATCCTAGTAATCCCCATGGATTGAAAATAGTATGAGATCACCCAAACAGATAGTTTCTGTTCCTGTTTAGCTTATCACAATACAAAGCTGAAAACAATGCTTAGAACATACACATCCACAAACTCAAAACTGATCACTCATAATATTTCAGAACATATTCTAAAACACTCCCTTGCAGTAGCACCTTTAGGTAATACACAGCTATAGTAGCATGACCCAAACAAACAGCAACTAGATCAAATTTTTCTTAGAAGAGAATCACAAGAAACAACAGAATCTGAATTGTCTAATTGTAGATTCTATTCAGCAAGATTTTTCCTAACCTCAAGTTCTCAAACAGGAAAACTAATCCATAGTGTTCACCACAAAAATTTGCAGGATCAGAATTCACAATTTGCATTCACTTCTGATTCAGCATCATGAATGTTGGGGGAAATTACTCTATTTCCCAGACTTAAAGAGTAACCCTTCGCGGGCTCAGCAAGGATCCCCGAAGGTGGCGAACTGCTGTTCGGAGCATACGTCGCCACGACCGGAGGGTGCCACTGGTGCGAAGTCCTAGAGAACCCTCCGAAAGGAAGATGGAGGCCTCGAAGCAGAAGGACATGATTGATTGGATAGTCAGCTTATCCATCTACCCTGCAGCACTTTACCGTGTATAACCTTGTTTATAATACCGAATAGATTCTACTATGTCGGTTGTAATTTAGGGGTAAATAGGTCTTTTCCTTATGTTTTTTTCCCTATAAATACCCCCCATTGTACCTTGTAAAGGGGATCCAGAACTAATTGTTCAAACACACACATTCGGACCACTTGAGCTATTATCCTTTACGGATGCTCGAGTTAGTCCTGAAGCGCAAACTTCTTGTTTGTCCGTTCTTGATTACCGAGAACCTGTTGGTGTAACTTTTGCACCAACAGTTGGCGCCGTCCGTGGGGAACCAGTTCTAAAAGCTTGTTCTCTACTGCTGACTGCACTCCGAAGAGCACTTACGAGGGAGCCTCGGAGTCCCGAGACTCCGCGCACCCTTCAGTTGAGGGCTTCTTAGTGCAGCCCGAAGGCCTTCTCTCGACCCCTCGAGTCGTTCGAAGTCCTTCATTTCCAAGACATCTCAACGGCTAGCCATGCCTCCGAAGCGTGGTCAAGCTTCGGGTCCCCTTCGAAGGTCCCCTTGGACCAATGGAGCCGGGCCCTCAGCTAATCCGGCGATTCCTGCAGAGACCACTGGGCGTCGAGCGCCCCGGGGCCCTCTGCCTCCTCCTACAATGCTTCAGACCGACTACGCAGTAAGCCGGGATCCAGAAGTGCCCTCCGACGAAGACGAAGGCCCTCCCGAAACCGAGGCTACGCAACTAGCCAGGCTTCAGGAGGAGGTATCCAGATGGAGGCAAGAGGCCGCCGATCGCCTCCGCACTCAATCTTCCACCGAAACTCCAAGGGGGCCTCAAGACGATGGAGCCCGCAATCCCCCAGAAGTTATACAAGTCCCGGAGGAGGCTGAAAATGCCTCCTTCGACAATGAGTCTCCGCTGCACCCTGATCTACAGAGAGTGCCTTTCGACCCCAAGTTCAAGGCCTCGAAGCTGCACAAATACTCCGGGGGGTCAGACCCCAGAGAATTCGCCCGCTCTTATGCCCTAGCAATAGAAGCAAGCGGAGGGGTGCGAAGCACCATGGCAAAATGCTTCCCCCTCGCTCTCGAAGGTGTGGCGCTCCGCTGGTTCTGGTCCCTAAAGCCAGGATCGATCAGTTCATGGGAGAAGCTCAAAAAGAAATTCGTGAGCAACTTCCAAATTACCTTCGTGGCCCCAATGTCCACAGGAAGTTTGTTTCAGGTGAAGCAGCGGGTGGGAGAAACCCTCCGGGAGTACTTCACACGCTTCGCCCACACCAAGTCACAGATCAAGGGCCTCTCTACCTCCTCGGTAGTTGATGCTACCCGCGAAGGGGTGCTGAACCCTGACCTCCTCAGCAAACTCCATCAGAAGCCGGTAACGTCTAGTGGCACAGCTCATGGCATACTTCGAACAATATGCCAAGGCAGAGGAAGGATGTCTTCGACGAGTTGAAGCAACATTGCCCACCCTCCGGGAAGTCAAAAGGGAGCCTGAAGCCGCCGTTACACTGCAACCTCCACAGGACAACCGCTCCAACGAGTACAAGCGAGGGAAGAAGCATTTCCGCTCGGAGGTGCTAAACATTGCACCTTCAGCCTCGAAGGCACCTGCCAATTTCTAGCAGGTAAAAAGTTTCAAGGTTGGGCCACCAAGGCCTCAAGAAAGGATGCCTGGTAGGCGCCAGAGTTATTTCTGTTGCGTGCATGGCGATAATAGAAGCCATGACACGAAGGATTGCAAGTCGGTGTTAACCCTTCGGGGTGAATACCTTGAGCGAAATACTGGGCGGGGTACTTCAGATCGAGATCCACCGACGGCACGCTCGGAGCCGGTTCAAACTGTGGCCCGAGCTGGTGCCCTCGAAGCCCCCATACAGCTACCAGTGGCCAGTATTATGCCACCACCAAAGCAAGAAGACCCGCAAGACCGCGGTAAGAGAGTGGTCCTGCCCATCTCCGGAGGGGGGACCCTCGGAAGTATGTCCAAGAGACAGCGCCGCGAGTACGTCCGCGAGGTCGGGCACATTGGGACCTCAAGTTCCGCCGAAGGGATGCCAGAGTGGTCCCGTGTGCCCATCTCGTTCACAGCCAGCGATGCGGTAGGGGTGAAGTTTCCCCATGCTGACCCATTAGTCATCTCTGCCGATATAGCAGGAGCAGATGTTCGGAGGATCCTGGTAGACGGCGGAAGCTCCGCAGACATACTCTTCGTCCAGGCCTTCGACCTAGATGTGCATACCTCGGAAGCATCTACTTCCAGCAGCCCGACCACTTCAAGGGTTCTTCAGGACCGCCTCTCGATGCCCTCGGCCAAATAGGCCTCGAGGTAGCCTTCGGAGAGGGGCCTCTGGCCCGAGTAGAAGAGGTGATCTTCGATGTGGTGGATGCCCCTTACGCTTACAATGCCATCTTCGGTCGAGGGATGTTGAACCAATTCGGGGCTATAGCACATCACAACTACCTTTGTCTCAAAATGCCCACGCAAGGTGGGGTGCTTACTATTTCAGGAGACCAAGCTGTAGCAAGAAGGACAGAGTATGGCCATGGGCAGCCATTGGACCCCCGACAAGTGCATAATGTGGCGGAAAGCGCCGAGGGAGTACCGGAAGCCTTAAACCCTCCGAAGGGATCTACGCTTAAGCCAAGCCCGGAGGGTGATGTCGAGACAAGAATAATCTCAGAAGACGGCAAAGAGTACCCAGTGAAATTCGGCAAGGGGCTGTCTCCAGAAATAACCGCCTCGTTAGAAGAAGTCATCAAGAAAAATCTAGACATATTTGCTTGGACTGACGAAGACATCACTGGGGTCGACCGAAGCATCATCGAGCATAGTCTGCTCGTCAATCCGAAGGCCAAGCCGGTGCGCCAGGGGCTCCGAAAGCTATCAGCAGAAAGAGCAAGCTTAGCCAAGGCCGAAGTAGAAAAATTGTTAAAAGCTGGCATTATCAGGGAGGTAGCCCATACTGAGTGGTTGGCTAACCCTGTTTTTGTAAGAAAAAAGGACTCGAGCAAGTGGCGCATGTGTATCGACTTCAGTCGTTAAATAAAGCATGCCCGCGAGACCCCTACCCAATGCCCCGAATAGATCAATTGATAGATTGCCACAGCCGGCTCCGAATTATTAAGCTTCCTCGACGCCTATTCCGGCTACCATCAAGTATGGCTCAAGCGAGAAGATGAAGCCAAGACAAGCTTTATAACTCCTTCTGGAGTATTCTGCTATGTACGAATGCCTTTTGGTTTGCGGAATGCCGGAGCCACTTTTTTCTCGCTTAATAGCTAAGGCTCTAGGACATCAGATAGGCCGCAATGTCGAGGCCTACATGGACGATATTGTAATAAAAAGTGCTCAAAAGCACCAGCATAGCATAGATCTAGCTGAAACTTTCGAGAGCCTCCGAGCATGTGGAGTGCGCCTCAACCCCGAAAAATGTATATTCGGGGCACAAGCAGGAAAGCTGCTAGGGTACTTAGTTTCGAGCAGGGGGATCGAAGCCAGCCCAACACAAATAAGTGTGCTGCAAAGAATGGCTCCACCCGAGAATTTGAAACAAGTACAGAAGCTAGCAGGAAGGCTGGCAGCGCTCAGCAGGTTCCTGTCCAGGTCGGCAGAGCTAAGCCTCCCAATTTTCAAGGCGCTAAAGGGCTCCGAAAGCTTCAGCTGGACGCCGGAGTGCCAGAAGAGCTTCGAAGATATAAAAGCATACCTCGGAACATTATCAACCTTAACTGTTCCCCTTCCAGGGGAAGCATTGCTTTTATACCTTGCAGCAACAGGTTCAGCACTAAGCGCAGTGCTGGTCCGAGAGGTCGAGCTTAAAGGAAAGCTGGTGCAAAACCCAATTTATTTTGTGTCGGAGGCATTATCCGGAGCCAAGATCAGATACTCCGAGCTCGAAAAATTTGCTTATGCCCTAGTAATGGCCTCGCGAAAGCTAAGGCATTATTTCTTGGCGCATAACCTCATCATCCCTACATCGTATCCTCTTGGAGATATGCTCCGAAACAAAGATTCCACAGGCAGGGTTGGAAAATGGGCAGTCGAGCTGGCACCCTTCGAAATCTCCTTCACGGCAAGGACGACTGTTAAATCTCAAATTATAGTAGATTTCGTAGCAGAGTGGACTCCATCTGCGGTATGGACCCCGGAAGAACCCTCCGACGGTTTCTGGACAATATTCTCTGACGGAGCCTATCAAGCATCAGGTGCCGGGGCAGGGGCACTCATCCTATCACCATCAGGGCAAAAGGCAATGTATTCCGCAAGACTCAACTTCCGAACCACTAATAACATTGCCGAGTATGAAGTAATATTGCCAGGTCTCTGAAAGGCTAAAGCACTCGGAGCTACAAGAATAGTGATCAAGACAGATTACCAAGTCGTCGCGGGGCATATTGACAAAAGCTTCCAAGCAAAAAACCCACATCTCGCACAATACCTTCAAGAAATCCGCAAGGCCAAAGCAGCATTCAAAGGGTTTACAGTTCGAAGCATTCCTCGGGCAGATAATCAACTTGCAGATATTCTTGCCAAAGCTGCAGCAGGAGCGGTGGACCTCCCGGAAGGCGCTTTCTATGAAGAATTAGAGCAGCCAGCAGCTGACCAAATACCCTCATCAGAAGTAATGTGCATCCCAACTACAGATTGGCGAGCTCCGATAATAACCATGTTGCAAAGTAGCAAAGACCCTCCGGAAGGCCCAGAAGCTCGAAGATTGAAAGCAAGAGCTCGAAATTACAATCTTATTGGGGAAGTGCTGTACAAAGCCAGAGTATGCTCACCACTGCTTCGATGCATCTCCCAGCCTGAAGGTCAAGACATACTTCGAGACATCCACGAAGGGCTGTGCGGAGGTCATCTAGCCCCTCGAGCACTAGCAGGCAAGACGCTCCGGCAAGGGTTTTATTGGCCAACAATCGTCAGAGACGCTGAAGACCTGGTTCGAACATGCCAAGGCTGCCAATGGATGGGCAGACGGAGCCATCGCCCGCCAGCTCAGCTTCAAATTATTGCCCCGGTATGGCCAATGGCTAGATGGGGCATGGACCTCATAGGCCCTTTCCCACCAGCGAAAGGCGGGTTGAAATTTGCGGTGGTAGCAATCGAATACTTCTCAAAATGGGTGGAAGCGGAGCCACTAACAGCTATCACCTCGAGGAACGTGCAAAGATTCTTCTGGCAAAATATATATGCAGGTTCGGAGTCCCCAGAGAATTAATGGTGGATAATGGAACCCAGTTCGAAGCTGATACCTTTCAAATGTTTTGTGAAGAACTGGGCATTAAGCTATGCTTCGCAGCAGTACGACATCCGCAATCCAACGGAGCCGTCGAACGAGCCAACGAGAACATCCTCTCCGGGCTAAATCGCCGAATTGTAGGATTCGGCCAAGGGGCTATGGGTCGAAGAACTACCTAAAATCTTATGGTCCATCCGAACCACTCAAACTAGATCAACCGGTTTCACACCATTCAGATTGCTCTTTGGAGATGAAGCCATGACCCCTACGGAGCTCAAAGGGGAGTCGCTTCGCGTAATTCAATACGGAGACGAAGGTGATCGGAGTACTTCAATAGATTTGTCAGAAGAGACAAGGCTTCGAGCTGTCGCCAACCTGACTAAGTACCAAGAGCACACAAAAACGTGGTATGACCCGAAAGTCAGATTAAGTGAGCTAAAACCAAGTCATCTAGTATTGCGAAGTGTAATAGCTCCTGGGAAGCTAGGAAACAAATGGGAAGGACCATATGTTATCTTACGCTCAGGACGCCCCGGATCGTTTAAATTAGCTAATTTAGAAGGGGAAGAGTTGAAACATGCATGGCATGCGGAGCACCTTAAGAGATATTACGCTTAAGGCTTCCTTGTAATCACTTGTAGCACTTTTTTCTATAAATAAAGATAAGGGTTGAAACTTGTTTTGCCCTTCGAACATCCCCTCCTCCTGATGGACGCATTAGGAGGTCGGTGATGCTAGTAGAGCCAAGCATTTTTCGCAAAGACCCAAGGGGCTGACTGCGAACCAATGGTTCAGTGGCTCCGCCAACCTACGGATTCCAGGCTCCGGCTTGTTAGGATCCGTAGAAGAGTCTAAGGACTTTAAATAAAACAGAATTTCAAGCCTCCGGGCGTGAAGTGTCTGTAAAAGAGCCGAAGGTGGCCAACCTACGGATTCCAGGCTCCGGCTTGTTAGGATCCGTAGAAGAGTCTAAGGACTTTAAATAAAACAGAATTTCAAGCCTCCGGGCGCGAAGTGTCTGTAAAAGAGCCGAAGGTGGCCAACCTACAGATTCCAGGCTCCGGCTTGTTAGGATCTGTAGAAGAGTCTAAGGACTTTAAATAAAACATAATTTCAAGCCTCCGGGCGCGAAGTGTCTGTAAAAGAGCCGAAGGTGGCCAACCTACGGATTCCAAGCTCCGGCTTGTTAGGATCCGTAGAAGAGTCTATGGACTTTAAATAAAAAAGAATTTCAAGCCTCCGGGTGCGAACTATCTGTAAAAGAGCCGAAGGTGGCCACCCTACAGTTTCCAGGCTCCGGCTTGTTAGGATACGTGAAAAAATCTAAAAACTTTGATGATGAGATGTGCAAATTCGAAGCATGCAGGTGTTCGGACAATCATTGTGCCTAGCGAACCCTTTTGTATGATAAAGGCTCCGCCACCCACAAGGGGGGTAGGAGGGTAGGAGTCACACGACATACTGTCGAAGCATTCCACATTAAAATATATACTCATACATCAAGAAAAATTGTTATCTAAACCCAAATAAAAACGGAGACCCTTTCGACCCCTAGAACTACCCCTGCGGCTACTTTGCCCTTCGGAGCTTGAAGTCGTCCTTTTAGGCCGGGTACTTCTCTTATTTCTCGAGGCTCGCAGTTTCTTCTGCTGCTCCTGAAGTTCAGCCCATGTCAAGAGCCTTTCGGAGTCTGCCTCTGCAGGGTTTTCGGCTTGGTACTCCGAGTCGGACCAGTCAATAGGTTCGGAAGATGAAGACCCCTCCGCCTTCTCTTCCTCTTTAATATAAGATAAAACGTCCCTTCGTACTTCAAGGGTAACCTCCCCCCCGTCTCCGCGAGGAACAGAGAAGCGGGAACTGGCGTTAAGGTCTCAAACTCTCAAGGACTGCCCACTCCTTTCGAAGCTCGACGGAAGTTTCCAGAAGTTCGAAGTCAGGGCTCGAAGGGCATGACAAAACTTAAAAAAGAGCAGAACACCCAAGACGAGTACTGTTTATAACTTTTTCATTAATAAAACAAGGTTTACAAGGCCACAGGTACACAGCGGTCCTAAGCGGCTAGACCTGCGGGTCGGCTGGCGGAGCAGGAACCGGAGGGGCTGGCGAAGCAGGGAGTGGTGGCTTCGTTTGAGCTTGCTTCTGCCGGCGAGCCTCGTCGATCTAGGCCTTAGCAGCGACCTTATGGTCCGTCTTCCAGGCTGACCGGAAGGCTTCCCAAGCCAAAGCCACCTCCGAAGATGGCCGCAGCAAGTCATCATCCGCGAAGCCTCCAGGGGACGAGCTTCCAACCGAGCCAAGAGGGATCCGAAGAGATTCAAGGTGACGAAGAACCCCGATGCCAGCACACTGTCCGGAGATCTCCCCGTATCCGAATGCGGAGTTCTTCATCAGCGACGAAGCAACCTGGATCCTCGTCAGCTTTCGGTCGAGTGGCTCGTAGGCTGCGGCGGAGGACGAAGGGCACATAGTGCCGAAGTACTCCAACGTACCCTGAAGAGCTTCCAAGGTACGATCAGCAGTACTGGAATTTTTCCTCTCTGCCGCTTCCAGGTTCGCAACAGTCGCGTCCACCGCGGCCACCCGGAGCATCAAAGAACTTTTTTGGGCCATCGCCTGGCTAAGAGCCCCTTGAAGCTCCACCAACTGTGCGCTCGAGGTAGCTGCATCCTAACGGAGCTTTTCGACCTCCGCGTTCCTCCAAAACTTCTTCCTCCAGCCTGAGGGACCTCCCGGTGGAGTCGTCAAGGGCCGTTTGGAGGGTAGTGACCTTCCGGTTGAGTCGATTAATTTCAACCTCGTTGGAAGTCGCTGCCGCTCTAGCAAAGGCAAATTGCTGCAAGAAAAACTAGGTAAGCACTAAAGAAGTTATGACCATTAATATATAGCAACTGTGGTATCTTTTTCATACCTGAAGGGCAGCCCTTTCGAGGGCCGTGTTGAGGGTCGAAGCCCTAGTCTCACTCAAGACGGAGATCAACTCCCAGTTAGCAATGTCTTGGCTTCTCTCGGCCAGGGGCTCCATGAGTCTTCGAAGGCCGCTCCGGTGCTCCACGAAAGGAGCCAGTAGAGGAAGCCAAGACAAAGCTTGGGCAGTCATCCGCTGCGGCCTCGTCCTCCGAATTGCCGACGGAGGGTGCGGTTTGGCCAGGACGAAGGCCAAGGCTAGAAATGCTCTTACCCCTCCCCGGCACGAAGGGGGGAGAAGCAAGAGCACTCCGACCCCCGGCCACCACCCCTCCGGCCGGAACCACATTGTCGGAGGCTGACTTCGGTGGTCGAGGTGGCCGCGGCCGGAGCCAACTCCGTCCCGGGAAGCACGTCGTCCGCCCCGAAGGACACGTTCTCTGCCACCAGGCTCGGAGCCCCCAGAGGAGCAGAAGGGTCCGCTCGGATAACTGTCTTCGAAGAAGCGGGGACTTCGGGCGCCACCGAAGCTTCGATACCCGAAGAGGTACCTACTTCAGTAGCAAGATTAATAAGCGTGTTTTACAGATAGCAGGTGAGTATTGACAAAAGGGAGGAGCTTCGGAAAAATACCTCTGAGAGCTTCTTGAGGAAGGATCGCTGGATCCTCCAAGACTTCGTACATCTGGAGGATGTTGGCGAAGTCATCCCCCGAGGTCCTGCCCTCGGTATCCTCCGTCGGAGTCACGGTCTCCGCAGGGACCGCTTCGGGTGTGGGCAAGTCGGGAGTAGAGTCCGACTCCATCGGCATGACGACGGGTGCGGGAGGAGTCGTTGGAGTTACGCTAACCCCCTCCCTGGCGGAGGTGTTTGGGGGGACCTCCCCCATATCTTCGTCAACCAGGAGGTAGGCCTCGAAGGCCGCCACCGTCGCGCCTTCGGAGTCTTCTACCTCTTCGGGAGTTGGGCTCCGCTCGTCTGGCGACGAAGAAGACGAAGCAGGCGTCAAGTGAGGAGGTTGCTTCGCTGCCTTCTTCTGAAGCGGCTGCTTACCGGCCTTCTTGGAGGGCTCGGCCGCTGCTTTCCTCTTGCGGCCAGCCGCTCCGGTTTGGGCGAAGTCGGGAAGCTGCGGAGGCTCCATGCCGAGGGCTCTCCACACCCTGTTGGATCGCTCCCAACTCCTCACCAACTCCAGCCTTCTCTGCCTCTCAGCCACTGAAGGGCTCCGAGAATTCGTTCGGTGGCCCGAACTATGTCATCCGGAGCTAATGCCAGAGGCGCTGCTGAAAGAAAGAGGTATAAAAGTATGAGTATAATTAATTTGTTCATATAATATGTTGCAGCAGGAAGAAGGTGTACCTAAGTTTCGGAGGTCCCCCTCCGAGGCTTGTGGGATTACGATCGGCCAGTTGGCTCCGAGGGGAGGGATTCGAAGCCCGACGAACTCTTCGGCCAGGTCGCGCATGCTCATGCGGCGGGCCACTGAAGCAAGCAACCCTAGCCTCGTCGTGAGCAAGCTAGGGTTCGGGGAGATGTCTGCCTCCTTCCGGAACCAGATCTCTTGGAGAGGACCCGAGAGAGGGGAGTCCTCTCCTACTTCGGCGTAGAACCACCGAAGTATCCAGTTCGTGTACCACCGGTCGTTTATTACTTTGGCAGGGAAATAGAGAGCATGCTCCCTCCGCAGTTGGAAGTTGACGCTGCCGAAGGCTATCGTCACCTTGGAGTCCCCTGGCCCATCTTGAGGCTTCGGTTGGCAGATGGCCTCGTGGGTCGCCGCAAAGATTTCGGAGCGGCCTTCGCATCCCTCCGCCCAAAGCGCCCATTCAAAGACAGCCAGACGGACGATCGCGTTGGGGGACAACTGAGGCAGGGTTATGTGGAACAAGTCCAACACCTCTGCCAGGAAATCCACAGCTGGCAGTCCCATACCTGCCTCGAAAAATGCTTCGAAGACCACCACCTCTCCGCTTCGTGGTCGTGGAGTTGATTCTGTCCCAGGAACTCGGGTCCTCATTCCAGCTCCCAGCTTCCCTTCCACTGCTTCCTCTATGGATTCAGCGGTGCTCAAGGATTGGCCGATGATGAAGCTTTGCGCAATCTTCTTCTTGGAAGGCGGGCGGAGCGCCCGAGGATTCCTGGGCCAAGCACCGCTCGGACCTCCCGCCATTACCGCTGCTGCTGAAGCAGCCCACGCCTGTCTCTGCGCCAAGGTATTGGCTGCTGCGGGAGTGGTGTGGCTAGCTCTCGCCATCGCTCTCAAACGTTCGAGGAGTTTGGAAGATTGGGGGAAAAGTGAATTGCAGGTGGTGAATGCAGGAAAAACTCTCGGTTAATCTTCGTTTTCCCCTTTTTATAACCATGCGACCAGTACTACTCTTCGGTTGGTTTCACATTGCAGGTCCTGCCTCCGTCACCGACAAGTGGGTCCGGTCACTGGAACAGCGTATAAACCGCTGAAGAAATCGACCGTTACCTTTTTTACAGAGGGTAACGGCTATTTGCGTCGTAACGGTCACATTGACGGTACCCCACGACGTTTGCCCTCTAGAACCGTCTCCACGACGAGGATACTCCGTAACCGTCGTCACGGCGTTCACACTCTAAAACCGTTCCATTCCCAGGGAGTTCTATTACTGTATCAAAAACTCGAAGACAAAGGTTCGAAAGTATTGGGTCCAAAATCCTGGGCTAAGTCACAGCATCTTCAAATCCTCTTTAAGCCTCAGAAATTAGAAATGTTCTTTTCGTATACTGCCTTCTTTATAAAACAGGTTAACTACAGAAAGGCGTATTCGAGGGGCTACTGTTGGGGGAAATTACTCTATTTCCCAGACTTAAAGAGTAACCCTTCGCGGGCTCAGCAAGGATCCCCGAAGGTGGCGAACTGCTGTTCGGAGCATACGTCGCCACGACCGGAGGGTGCCACGGTGCGAAGTCCTAGTGAACCCTCCGAAAGGAAGATGGAGGCCTCAAAGCAGAAGGACATGATTGATTGGATAGTCAGCTTATCCATCTACCCTGCAGCACTTTACCGTGTATAACCTTGTTTATAATACCGAATAGATTCTACTATGTCGGTTGTAATTTAGGGGTAAATAGGTCTTTTCCTTATGTTTTTTCCCTATAAATACCCCCCATTGTACCTTGTAAAAGGGATCCAGAACTAATTGTTCAAACACACACATTCGGACCACTTGAGCTATTATCTTTTACGGATGCTCGAGTTAGTCCTGAAGCGCAAACTTCTTGTTTGTCCGTTCTTGATTACCGAGAACCTGTTGGTGTAACTTTTGCACCAACAATGAATTTCAATTTCACACTTACATGCATTGATTTCTAATCAACCCTTTTCAGACTACACTATTTCTCAGCAAAGAGTTGATTCAGAGCAAAAAATAAGATGCAGACCTAGAAATTTTAATGGACACAGAATAAAACTGATAATAGTAATTACTGTAGCAGATTAGATATAAAAACAGTAATGAATTAATTGGACCCAATTCATTCAAGAAACTGAAAAAAAAACTGATCAAATTTCAATAGCCAACTGATTTCAGTGCAAAAAACTATTGCTGAAACTCCTTGTCTAGGAAATAAAGATAGAAAACTGTTCAAAGTAAAAGTACTAACTGAAATATCTGATATCTGAAAATAAATAGTGACTGGACATAGAGATACATTTCAGCAATTCAAGTAAATTTAACAGCCAACAACAAAAATTCAAAATAAACACTATTGATGACCCATGTAGAATATACTCCTAAAAGTACCCTGGACAAATTAACTCAGAACACAAAATTGGAGACAACCAGAGGTAACAATTCATCTACAGCTCAGAAAATGTCTGAAAATACTCTCACTCAAATGGCAAAGAACCAATTAGTTTTGAAGAAAATTTAAATCAGACTTGTGCTGAAAACTGCTAAGAAGTGTGTGAACACAAATTAACACAATACTTCAGAACTACTATCTTGTAAAGAACATCAAGGTCAGACCTGAACTATGATGAGAAGAACAATCACAAGCAAATTCAATTTATGGATAACACACTACTCATAATCAATTTAAGAAAAACTAGACAACAACCTTTCAGAGAATCATCTGCAGCAAATGTAATCTGATTCTAATTGCATATCCTGCTCTGATTTTGATCTGAAGAAAGCTCTCCGTGGGCTGCCGAAACGGGGAGCCAGCTCGCTTCGCGCGGTGCCCGCAGTTTCTTTCCATGCCACCGACTGCGCCCACAGCCAAAAAAATCAAAAATTTGTGCGAGGTGGTTTTCGAAGTGGTAAGGTAAATATCAGTGTATCCCTACGAGCATGTAGATAGTAAAGTAATCTAGCTTTCCTGTTCTTCTTTATTGTCCCCTCTTTCTTGTTAACTGTTGCTTATGCTATAGGATATTCTTATTTATTGTCCAGAAATAAGAAACAGTGGCACAATACCTCGGTGGACGACGGCGCCGGGCTTGGCGGACGGCGGCGCGGGGCTTGGCGGACGGCGGGGTGGGGCTCGGCGGATGGCGGCGCGGAGGTCGGAGTTCGGCCTATGGCGGTGTGGGGCTTTGACCTCGGCGGCGAAGGGCTCGGAACTCGGCGGACGACATTCCTGGGCGACAGCGTTGGCAGACGGCGGCGCGGAGGTCGGAGCTTGGCCTACGGCGGTGTGGGGCTCGGACCTCGGTGGCGCAAGGCCCGGACGTCAGCGGCGTAGGGCTCAGAACTCGGTGGACGGCGTTCCAGGGCGACAACGTTCGGCGGATGGCGGCGCGGGGCTCAGGGGATGGCAGCGTGAGGCTCGGCGGACGGCGGTGCGGGGCGCTCTGTGGAGTCCGGGGAGTCTAGGAGACGAGGAGTCGGTTCTGTGGAAGAGAGGCGGCGCGCGGCTGATGAGACTTAGGGATTTCACGGGATGGGTCATGGGCCGGCCGGGTGAGTGGGGTGGCTGAGATTTAGGGATTCCCGACCAACTGTTTGACAATAAAAATATTATCTTTACCGACCAATAGTCTGATACGATATGTAATTATTACCGTCCAACAATTTGTCGCTAGTTGTACTGACCAACTATCGGTCGGTATATGTTCACTTTTCCCAACAGACGTTGGTAGGGAATTCTGTGTTGTGGTGTAGTGGTTGTCAAAAAAAAGAAAAGATGAGAAAACAGTGAGGAAGAAGAAAGGAAAGTTGTCTTGGTTTTGAGTCTGCTTCTCTGCTTAGACTAGTTTCTAGAAACACAATTAGACCAGCAACAAAGGCAAGTATTTTGGATTATTATTGTGCTTTACTAACTTTTGTCAATCTATGCTAATCTTTTCTACCAAAGACATAGACTTCTAAGCTCCACCTTTCTTCGGATTACTACAGAATCTAGCCGGTAGTCGCTACACTCATGACTTCAATAGTATCATCCGCAAGCCAACCGGTTGTACCACCTTCTACAATTGGTAAGAATATTTCAAGAGCTTGGTAAAATTCTTGAGTGTGAAGGACTCCACATCCTAGTAGTTCCTTGGGCACTAACGCACTTGTAAGTTTCTTGGTGTTTTGTTTGTTCTAACTAAACATGTTATGGTCACCACACCAACGCGATGGGAACGAATGTGTGTCCAAGAACAAAATTGAACAATTGCTACAAGAACTCAATGCAAATATCCTCAAGAGCAATCAGGACAATGAGTACCGAATGGAGAGGATAGAGAGGATGATTGCCACCATCATCACTAGAATGGAGAACTTAGAAAGGCAGCCACCCCCACCGGAAAACCGAGACAAGGAGCTTGATGTCGATGGCATTAATCAAGAAGAGTATGCACCACCCCTTGCCCAAGAACCTTCTCGTCCACGACAACCACGTCGACAAGGTATGGGAGGTAAAAATGACCCAAATCCTCGTGTCGATAATTCTTTTGCCAAGATTAAGTTTAGCATACAATCATTCTCAGGGTCATATGATGTTGAGGTATACCTAAATTGGGATATGATAGTAGAACAAAAGTTCAATTCCCATCTTGTCATAGAAATTCATAGGGTTAGACAAGTCACAAGTGAGTTCATTGATTTTGCAATTATTTGGTGGAATGAACTGGCCAACGTAGGCTTAGTGCCAGACACTTGGGATGGGCTAACGAGGGTTATGCGAGGAAGATTTGTTCCTACTACCTTTAATCATGACTTACTCCAAAAATTACAATAGTTGAATCAGGGAAACAAATCGGTACAAGAGTACTACCAAGAGCTACAAATAGGGATGTTATGTTGTGAGGTAGTTGAGGATGAATAGGCCAAAATGACTAGATTCTTTGGTGGGTAAAAGAGAGAAATACAGGACATTGTTGACTATAAAGAATATAATTCTCTCAATCGATTATTCCACCTTTCTATGAAGGCAGAAAGATAATTGAAGGAACGATAGCCAAGGTCGAAAGGAAACTTCATCGAGTCAAGATCGACGTCTATAGTTGTCAAACAACACCTCCTGCAAGGACTGCTGCCCCTTTGAATCTAGGGCACGTTTAGCAACACCGTCTGCACCGTCGATACAATAGGTGAAGGGCCGATCATCGGCCCCTTCAGTACCAGCAACTAGTTCTTCATCGGTTGCCACCATAGGCCGATCCATTAGAGTTATCTGCCACAACAGCAATGGAAAATGCCATATCATGAGAGACTGCCCGAGCTAGTGACGAACGTTCATCGCAACCAAGGAAGGTAGGTATGTTAGTGCTAGAGAAATTGAGGATGCAATTGCTTCAAAAACTAACAATGCTGGTATTGAGGAGGTCGATAGTGAAGGAGAGGAGATCCTAGATACCACCACCATAGAGACCTACCAAAACTTGATTGTACAACGTGTATTGAACACTCAAGTGGAATAAGATGAAACACTCTAGTGACACAACTTATTTCAGATGTACCTCCTTGTCAAGGATCGCCGTGTTCGTTCCTTGCTATCCATACTAATATGCTCAAGGATGGGATGCTACTTATGGGAAATACTTTGATCCTTGGGAATATGGGAGAAACTCTTTGGGACCAGTCAGCCGATCAACTCCACCAATCAGTCGATTCAGCCATTGGTCATCGACCGCCGAACCCCAATCGGCCCCTTTGGCACCTGCTAATCGGCCAATTGTCTCCACCACTCGGGAGTCCAACCACTACTCGCTCGACTTCAACCATCGACTACCCATCGGCCCTTGGCCACAAACCATATATCAGTTGGATGACTCTAATCATCAGCCATCGGCCGTTGAATCCACTTGACCAATTACCTCCTTCTATCGGTCAAGCACCATCTGAGGAGCCACCAATCAGGAGGCACTAAGTCCAGTCGAGAGTCGTATCTAGAACTATGTAGGGTAAGAGTCACTTTTGTTTTTGTGTTTGTTAATGTTTAAGGCTTATAGGGCATGGCCCATATCCCTAGGTTAGGCCCATGCATCCCACGTCTAGTAGATCCTATAAATAGGCAGCAACTGCCATTGCTATGGTTTGGGTTTTGCTTAGATTAATTTACCATCGTAATTTCGCCATGAATCAGTTTGTGAAACACCAACTTCTAGTTGTTTATATTACTATCTGCAATTTTAGATTGTGTTTCCATGTTCTTTCTTGTGTTCTCGATTCAAATGGAGGGATAAGCCATCTTGGCGAGGTCAATCATGTTCGCATGTGGTTGATAACCAACAGAGCCGTGGTGTAGGGTTTGCAAGGATCATATCATTTCTGATCAGAAGCCGGATTGTCAACGTCAAGAACTCCACAAATCATATTTACCCTACGGACGAAAGATCAGGCACCCCCATGCGCTATCAATAGTGAGTCTGATGCCGAAGTTGGGCTTGCCGAATGGTCTAGAAACAAGAAGGAGATAACATGTCCTTAGGTGAAAGCGTCCGATAAGGAGCAGAAATATGATTTTCACATCAATAAAGCCGACATGATATTTGACTTACTTCTTAAGGAGAAACAGATCTAGTTGCAACCCAATCATGTGATACCTTCAGTCAATGAGCTAAAGAATAAGAAGTAATGCAAGTGGCACAATTCCCTAGCACACCATACTAATGAATGCAAGGTTTTTAGACAGTAGATTCAGTCGGACGTATAGCAAGGCCGGATCATCTTCGATGATGAAAAGAAGTGAATTAACATCGACGTGCATCTTTTCCCATTCAACATGGTGCTTTCACACCATGTCAGTGATCAGTGCATGGAAAGGAACGGGTGTACTAGTAAGGATCGAGTCACTTCATCGAACCTGATTGACAAGTACAAAATAAAGTCAAGGAAATATATAGGCAATGAAAATGACCTAGACCACTAATGATTCAACCCCCATTGGAATTGTGAGTTCTTCAGGTTTTACTGGAATGAAGGATTGCGCCTGCCATCACTAGATAATTGTCCTGAGTGTAGCGATGACAGAGACAGGTGGAGAGGTGATCTTAGCTCCCACAACAATAGGACAAAGTTACATGACTAGGGAAGGACAAGCATTCATTAAAAGCTATCACCACCAAGGCCATCGGCACTTGAAAGACTCGGCACCATCAATGCCAAAGAGAATGACCAATCAGCCAATGACAGAACTATGATAGAAAAGCCACAATGGTGCACTAGTTGAATTTTTACGGAGAATCAGAAGAGAAGGGTGCAATGGTTGTGGCAAAAAGATTCGAAGGTACTAAATTATAAATCTAAGATAGATTGGCCAAGTATCAACAGTGAATGACGAATTAAATAGAAGGTCGATCACGATGACAGGAGAGACACTGGGGTAAACATGGTGTTTTTCTCCCTGCGAAATGTTGGGCCACTCTCGATAATAATGATGAACAAGACGAGGCGACAACTCAGTTGGTGTTGACGCCCCAATCGATGATATTAGACAAGCTAGAGTACCCTGGGCATCGGCACCTGAGACCTCTTTATGTTAAAAGACTAGTCAATGGAAATTGGATGTCCAAAATGATGGTAGATACAGGAGCATATGTCAACTCTATGCCATAGGCCACCTTCCAAAAGCTGGGTAAAGAGCCAAAGGACCTCCTTAAAACCAATATGGTGTTGAGGGACTTCAGCGGTAATTCATCAAAAATGATGGGGTGCTGAATGCAGAATGCATGGTTGGGAGTAAAACAGTGCTAACCACGTTCTTCGTCATAGAGGGAAATGGATCCTATAGCTTACTGTTGGGGCACTATTGGATTCATGCCAATTGTTGCGTCTCATCAACAATGCATCAAAGCCTTGTGATGTGGGTCGGTGATCAAGTGGAAATTGTCCCCACCGATAAATCGGTTAACATGGCAATAGACGATTTATCGGTATGGGAAATGGAAGGTGTCGTTGCGTGGGAACAATTTTACCTCGATTGATGAGGCATAGAAAGAATAAGAAGGGTGGACACAAGAGGGTTTTTAGATAGGTTCGGGCCTCCCTGAGGATAACAACCCTACTCTTGTATGTGTATGATTGTTCAAGCCGAATCGAAATAGCGAATCGAGGAGAGCCTAGAATCAGAGGTCCCTCTAGGTATTTGTGTGTGTTTTATCAATCGATCTATCGATTCTTATTTTTCTATGTGCCATCCCTCCCTAGTCCTTTTGTATGAGAAATAGTCACATAATAACCAATTATTGGTACACATATAATTGTAATACTCATTGGTGGCTTTGATGAAGATAATGGTCGTCATGATGGTCCAAGGGCTGCCCGTTGGAGTTCCAGCAACACTCAGGAGAGCTTCCTCATGAGTGCTATCTTTGGAGACCATACGGGTCCTCATGGGACAGTCTTTGTGAGTCGCTTAGTGTCCCGGCAGTTGGAACAAACCACTAGGCAGGGTACCTAGGGTTATATCCCCGACAGCTGCCCCCGAGATCTTTTCGTACTATGAGTAGCTCAGAGCAGATGGGAAGAGCTCCATGTAGTCTTGTTGCTGATGCAATTTTTCCCGGTTAGTGCACCGCCCAGGTGCAAATACCTAGTGCAGCCCCCGAAGCTAAAGTTTATTTTGAGAATAAGATTTAGTCTCAAAAACATTTTTTGAAGAGTTTTCTTTGGCAATGGAGTGGAGGAACCATGCGGATTGCTCACCAGGGGGAGAAACCATACGGAGCGATGGTAGTTGATGTTGTCAGTATCGTGGGCTTTGGAGGAAACCGGTGCTTTTTGCTTCGACTTCCGGTGTGCAGTTTGAAATCTTCTTGGCAATTCTAGGAACCGCGCGTGGCGCGATTGATGAAAAAAGTACTTCATGTTTCGTGCTTTGCAACCACAATGCTCGGAGACATAGAATCGTCTGTGAAGAGGGATTGAAGAGTATAAATAACTTATTTGGTGTATCTTGATTTTGTACCCAATCTTGGTATCTTCTTCTCCATGTGATTCCCTAGCACCCCACAAAAGTACTCGGCATTGCAACTGCACGGTCTGCTATCGCAAAGCCCAGCGGTTGTTCAACTTCTAACCCTTGGCGAGCGTCTTCAAGGCTTCAATGGTGGCGGGTGATTCCTAGAGGTGGTTGACCGCGAAGAGGAGTTCCACGCCTCCACCATGGGGGAGGATGTGGTGCAGGCGTTGGAAAGTCATGAGGAGATCCCACCGAAGATCTTGTCTTTGTTGCGAGCGGCCGGCGGTGAGGCATTCCCTTCCCACAACACCCACGAGATCGTGGTTTTTGATTATTTTTTCACTTGCGGCTTTGGGATACTAGCGCATCCTTTTCTTCACGGCATTCTTCACACTATGACATTTTTCTTTGTAATCTGAATCCCAACTCCATCCTCCACCTTGCCATCTTGTCCATAAATGGTCTTCGAGCATTGACCCCAAATGTGCAGAGTCAAGCTGTTTACGTCTCTCTTCCCCTACTGCTACAGCATCCTCGCACGGTCGAGCAGAAATACATTGTGCCAGATGACGACGCATCTGGGAGGAAGATAAAGGGACATGAATCTTTCTCTCCTAAGGCCAAGAAGTCGAAGAAGTCGGTGGGGGCCTCGCCCGGTCATCGATCGACCCGGAGTTTGGCCAAGGAAGAGGTGAACAGGAGGACAGTGCAAGGACCTCCAAAGATCCCTTCCCTTTGTTGGAGAGGTGGGCGCTGACTCAAAGACTTCTGAGTTGATGCCTAAGCGGTCGGGGCCATGACGTTATCGTCTTCCATTTCTACCCCACCTCCACCTTCACCTCATGACCACCACCTCCTTCTTTAGCCCCGCCGACCAGTTTTGCTCGGGTGCAGGGCCCAACTTACAGACGGAGAAGCTGGTGTTTTGGTGGTCTAGATGGTGAGGATGTCGGGAGGTAGTTGGTATTCTTGATTGGCTTTTTCATAATTGTCTTCAATTTTTTCTTCATCAGCGTCGAGGGGTCGTCGTTGCCCGACCCAAGCTTGGCCGGGGCTACCGATGCCGCCACATCGATCACCGACCTAGTGGCCTATGTGGTACCACTAAGGCAGCCTGAGGGCCGGAGGTCTCTAGTCCTCCCATGTGTGGGAGCTGACGATGCTGCGTCACCAGAGAGCGGAATGCTGCCACTCGGTGACATGTTGACATTTAGTCCTCCTTCTCCAAGAAGGCCAGAGGGCCCACTACCGACCGTTAGGATGGATGCAAGGGAGCCTGGCATGATGAGGTGGGAACCGTCCACCCCTACCGTCATAGTTGGGAGTATACCATCGTCTTCTGCTCGACCTTCAACTCGACAGCGGTCGAGGAACGTGGTCGTGTGCTTAGATGCAATCTGGTATCACAGCCAGAAGATGCTAGTGAGTTTTACTACAAAATGTGTGTGTACCTTGTCATGTCTGTTGACCCAAGCATCCACGAGGAATTTGGCTGGCATCCTTGTCAATGGTTAAGATTGTAAAAATATCAATTTTGGTAATTGGGCCAAAAATACACATGTCTTGGGTTAGGCCAAAGCCCTACAGGGCCGAAGGACCATTGGGCTATGGGCTTCAGAAGCTTCCAGCCAGCCCACGACCTTCGTCCAGGAGGCCTTCGGAGGCCCACCCCGATGAAGCTTTGGCCCAAGGAGCAGGCTTCAGCAGGCTTGGCCGAAGGCCCACTTCAGGAGAGGTAGAGTTGGACCCGATTCTGGCTAAGTGTTTATCTTTATTCAGCCAAATTATAGCAGATTAGATTAGTGGTCTAGCCCCTATAAGTATAGAGGCGAAGCCTATTTAGAAGCCCCCCGACAAAAATCAACCACAAAGCCTAGCTTTGAATCACATTTACTTTATCTTTACTTTTCTGTACTCTTCGTGGGTTTGCTTGGAAGCCCTCCGACGACCACTTCGGAATAGTGGTAATCCTTGTTACTTCGCTTGTGAAGTATCCGTTAATCTACATAATAGATTGCTATCACCTTGTTACTTCGCTTGTGAAGTATCTATTAATCTTCGTAATAGATTGCTATCGCCTTGTTACTTCTCCTGTGAAGTATCCGCTAATCTACGTAACAGATTGCTACCTTCACCACTAGTGCAACACTTAGCAGAATCCGATCCTCAGGCCGAATTGGTACTTCGAATCCACTCTGTTGCAGGTTTCCACGTTCGGAGCTACTTCGTCGGAGGTGTCCTGAGCTGACAGATCTATTTCGGAGGTCGCCAGAACACCCTTCGGCGAGACTACTTCGACCGCTCATCAACAGACTTCATCACGATAGGCTTCGCCATGCTCGTACTCCACTCCAGATGAAGTCACGTTCACGCGTTGCACCTGAGTCATTATTCTATATCTTACTATATCAGAGACTTCACACCGAACCCCACTGTTCGGAGATGATTGTCGCGTCCAGATCCATTCGAGGTTCATATTTAGCCAGATCAGTCCGAACGCCGAAGGTAACCTTCGGCAGGACACTTCACATCAGTCGCCAAAGGTACACTTCGGCGACCCCCTTCGCACCATACATCGAAGCAGACATGATTCGACCGGTTTGGTGATTTATTCTGTTTAATATATTTCTTTCAGCTAATTGGATTATTTCTGTGTGATCTGATTACTGGTGACTCCACCCCCTTACCACGGCTAAGGGCAGTCGAAACGCGGCGTCGGTGCTGTTTTACGCTTAGGCTTGTCCCTAAGTATCCGCACACTTTTGGATCGTTGAACTAACCCAAGTGCGGGGGCACGTTTTCATGTCAACACACTTTTTGGCGACTTCGCTGGGGAGAAGCTACGCCAACATGACGGGTATGTCTACATCAGCCACCGGTACATCTATAATGACTATTACGTCTACACCGCCAATGGACACCATAGGAGGCACGGATATCGACAATTGTAACATCCTAACACCTACTCTTGAAGATATTACCATGGAAGACCGAGCAGAGATCGATGCAAAATTGAAGGCGCTCCAAGACATGATGCTTGGGGGCTACGTCAAGACATGCGCGTGCTTCATCAAGCACGACATCATCACCCCCGACCTTGCTCGGATCCAGGTAACACCCATATCGCCTCATTTATATTCTTTATAGATTGAGCAAAAAATAGGCGCATTAGTAGATCAGGCCGTTAGCGCTTCGCTAGCCAACCATTTAGATTCGGCAGTTAGCTCCCAAGTAGAGGCGACACTTAGAAGGTTTGGCTTTACTGAGGTTGTACCATCAGCCCCTATTACTAGTATACCTCTGGTAAATCATATGTACAGCAGAACTGACGGTAGCACTGGCAAGACCGTTACATCTCCTGCCTCGACCACCCGCGGCCGATACTAATCATTATGCTTATGGCCAAGATAGCACCGTGTATCACACACCACCACCACCTGCGCCGGTACTAGCCCTGCCCGTGCTGCCACACCACATGCACAGGTTCCTGGGATCGAGCGCGTCATACAACTAGCGCATAGGGAAGAGGCCCATGGCCGACACGTCGATATCCCGCCGTGTGTCGTGCCCCCGCATGAGAGACATGCGCAGGCAGCAGGCCAAGATGACCTAGAGGAGTGAATTCGTGCACTATTTAGGGAGTGCGCTAGTTTCATGCCTAGGGGTCGGGTTAGGGTTTACCCTAAGCCATATCCCGATAATTTCGATACAAGACCCTACCCCCGTGGCTATAGAATCCCTGAATTCACTAAGTTCGATGGCGAGGGTAGCAAAACCACACTAGAGCATGTTAGTCAATTTTTAGCACAATGTGGAGAAGCTAGCGGGACAGACGCTCTAAAAATTAGACTATTTTCTCTCTCTCTATCTGCCACCACTTTCACTTGGTTTTCGGCACTCCCGCCGAACTCTGTTCAAATGTGGGATGAATTGGAACAAAAATTCCATGACTACTTTTACACGGGTGAGATAGAACATAGGCTTTCACACTTGACATTGGTTAGGCAGAAATCTAATGAGAACGTCTCCGAGTACATCAAGCATTTTAGGGATACTAGAAACCGATGTTTCAGCCTTAGTATTTCAGAAAGGGATTTGGTGGAACTAGCTTTTAATGGGTTACGCTCCGAGATTAAAGAAAGATTAGACAACCATAACTTTTAGAGGTTAGCCAAGTCTTGCAGCATGCTCTGGTCCAGGAAGGCCGAGCCAATGATAAAAAGTTTATTAAGACGTTTAACAAGCCTATGGCTGAAATCCATGACATGGAACACTCCGATGAGGACGAGTCAGAAGAGGAGGATTCGTCCGACATGTACGCAGTTGAATGGGTTTGGAACGCTAAGAGTAAACCCATCACGTGCTCCGAGTTATGGCCGTCTCCGACAAAGAATTGGCCTAGTGAGGTCAAGTACTCATTTGACATAACTAGTGTGATAAAATATTTGATTTTCTCTTCAAGAACCAACTTCTCAGGTTGCCTAAAGGCCAAGTCATTCCATCTGCCGACGAATTGAAGAAACATCCATACTATAAGTGGCATGATTCACATTCACATAATACTAACGACTGCAATGTTTTTCGACGGCAGGTTCAATCGGCCATAGAAGAAGGACGATTGAAAATAGACCATAATCCAATGATGAAGCTAGACAAAGATCCTTTCCCCATCAATGTCGTCGGCCTTAGTGAGAAGAAGGTGTTTATTCAGCTAGAACAGGCCGAGTCGATTAGAGGGAAGGCGATAATTGTCAGTGTTGGCGCAAAAGTTACGCCAACAGGTTCTCTGTTATCAAGAATGGACAAACAGGGAGTTTGTGCTTTAGGACTACTTTGAGCCTCCGAAATGGATAATAGCTCAAGTGGTCCGAATAAGTGTAGATGAACAATTTGTTCTGGATCCTCTTTTACAAGGTACAATGGGGGGTATTTATAGGGCAAAAATGCCACAACAGCAAGGGAAAATGCCATATCATGAGAGACTGCCCGAGCTAGCGATGAACGTTCATCGCAACCAAGGAAGGTAGGTATGTTAGTGCTAGAGAAATTGAGGATGCAATTGCTTCAAAAACTAACAATGCTGGTATTGAGGAGGTCGATAGTGAAGGAGAGGAGATCCTAGATACCACCACCATAGAGACCTACCAAAACCTGATTGTACAACGTGTATTGAACACTCAAGTGGAATAAGATGAAACACTCTAGTGACACAACTTATTTCAGATGTACCTCCTTGTCAAGGATCACCGTGTTCGTTCCTTGCTATCCATACTAATATGCTCAAGGATGGGATGCTACTTATGGGAAATACTTTGATCCTTGGGAATATGGGAGCAACTCTTTGGGACCAGTCAGCCGATCAACTCCACCAATCAGTTGATTCAGCCATTGGTCATCGGCCGCCAAACCCCAATCGGCCCCTTTGGCACCTGCCAATCGGCCAATTGTCTGCACCACTCGGGAGTCCAACCACTACTCGCTCGACTTCAACCATCGACTACCCATCGGCCCTTGGCCACAAACCATATATCAGTTGGATGACTCTAATCATCAGCCATCGGCCGTTCAATCCACTTGACCAATTACCTCCTTCTATCGGTCAAGCACCATCTGAGGAGCCACCAATCAGGAGGCACTAAGTCCAGTCGAGAGTCGTATCTAGAACTATGTAGGGTAAGAGTCACTTTTGTTTTTGTGTTTGTTAATGTTTAAGGCTTATAGGGCATGGCCCATATCCCTAGGTTAGGCCCATGCATCCCACGTCTAGTAAATCCTATAATAGGCAGCAACTGCCATTGCTATGGTTTGGGTTTTGCTTAGATTAATTTGCCATCGTAGTTTCACCATGAATCAGTTTGTGAAACCCCAACTTCTAGTTGTTTATATTACTATCTGCAATTTAGATTGTGTTTCCATGTTCTTGCTTGTGTTCTCGATTCACATGGAGGGATAAGCCATCTTGGCGAGGTCAATCATGTTCGCATGTGGTTGATAACCAACAGAGCCGTGGTGTAGGGTTTGCAAGGATCATATCATTTCTGATCAGAAGCCGGATTGTCAACGTCAAGAACTCCACAAATCGTATTTACCCTACGGACGAAAGATCAGGCACCCCTATGCGCTATCAATAGTGAGTCTGATGCCGAAGTTGGGCTTGCCGAATGGTCTAGAAACAAGAAGGAGATAACATGTCCTTAGGTGAAAGCGTCCGATAAGGAGGAGAAATATGATTTTCACATCAATAAAGCCGACATGATATTTGACTTACTTCTTAAGGAGAAACAGATCTAGTTGCAACCCAATCATGTGATACCTTCAGTCGATGAGCTAAAGAATAAGAAGTAATGCAAGTGGCACAATTCCCTAGCACACCACACTAATGAATGCAAGGTTTTTAGACAGTAGATTCAGTCGGACGTAGAGAAAATTTGAAGGCGCTCCAAGACATGCGCGTGCTTCATCAAGCACGACATCATCACCCCCGACCTTGCTCGGATCCAGGTAACACCCATATCGCCTCATTTATGTTCTTTAGAGATCGAGCAAAAAATAGCCGCATTAGTAGATCACGCCGTTAGCGCTTCGCTAGCCAACCATTTAGATTCGGCAGTTAGCTCCCAAGTAGAGGCGACACTTAGAAGGTTTGGCTTTACTGAGGTTGTACCATCAGCCCCTATTAATAGTATACCTCTGGTAAATCATATGTACAGCAGAACTGACGGTAGCACTAGCAAGACCGTTACGTCTCCTTCCTCAACACCCGCGACCGAGACTAATCATTATGCTTACGGCCAAGCTAGCACCGTGTATCACACACCACCACCACCTCCGCCGGTACCAGCCCTGCCCATGCTGCCACACCACATGCACAGGTTCCTGGGATCGAGCGCGTCATACAACTAGCGGATAGGGAAGAGGCCCATGGCCGACACGTCGATATCCCGCCGTGTGTCGTGCCCCCGCATGAGAGACATGCGCAGGCAGCAAGCCAAGATGACCTAGAGGAGTGAATTCGTGCACTATTTAGGGAGTGCACCAGTTTCATGCCTAGGGGTCGGGTTAGGGTTTACCCTAAGCCATATCCCGATAATTTCGATACAAGACCCTACCCCCGTGGCTATAGAATCCCTGAATTCACTAAGTTCGATGGCGAGGGTAGCAAAACCACACTAGAGAATGTTAGTCAATTTTTAGCACAATGTGGAGAAGCTAGCGGGACAGACGCTCTAAAAATTAGACTATTTTCTCTCTCGCTATCTGCCACCACTTTCACTTGGTTTTCGGCACTCCCGCTGAACTCTGTTCAAATGTGGGATGAATTGGAACAAAAATTCCATGACTACTTTTACACGGGTGAGATAGAACATAGGCTTTCACACTTGACATTGGTTAGGCAGAAATCTAATGAGAACGTCTCCGAGTACATCAAGCATTTTAGGGATACTAGAAACCGATGTTTTAGCCTTAGTATTTCAGAAAGGGATTTGGTGGAACTAGCTTTTAATGGGTTACGCTCCGAGATTAAAGAATGATTAGACAACCAGAACTTTTTAGAGGTTAGCCAAGTCTTGCAGCATGCTCTGGTCCAGGAAGGCCGAGCCAATGATAAAAAGTTTATTAAGACGTTTAACAAGCCTATGGCTGAAATCCACGTCATGGAACACTCTGATGAGGACGAGTCAGAAGAGGAGGATTCGTCCGACATGTACGCAGTTGAATGGGTTTGGAACGCTAAGAGTAAACCCATCACGTGCTCCGAGTTATGGCCGTCTCCGACAAGGAATTGGCCTAGTGAGGTCAAGTACTCATTTGACATAACTAAGTGTGATAAAATATTTGATTTTCTCTTCAAGAACCAACTTCTCAGGTTGCCTAAAGGCCAAGTCATTCCATCTGCCGACGAATTGAAGAAACATCCATACTATAAGTGGCATGATTCACATTCACATAATACTAACGACTGTAATGTTTTTCGACGGCAGGTTCAATCGGCCATAGAAGAAGGACGATTGAAAATAGACCATAATCCAATGATGAAGCTAGACAAAGATCCTTTCCCCATCAATGCCGTCGGCCTTAGTGAGAAGAAGGTGTTTATTCAGCTAGAACAGGCCGAGTCGATTAGAGGGAAGGCGATAATTGTCGGTGTTGGCGCAAATGTTATGCAACAGGTTCTCTGTTATCAAGAACGAACAAACAGGGAGTTTGTGCTTTAGGACTACTTTGAGCCTCCGAAATGGATAATAGCTCAAGTGGTCCGAATAAGTGTAGATAAACAATTTGTTCTGGATCCTCTTTTACAAGGTACAATGGGGGGTATTTATAGGGCAAAAATGCCACAACAACAAGGGAAATTGCCATATCTTGAGAGACCGCCCGAGCTAGCGACGAACGTTCATCGCAACCAAGGAAGGTAGGTATGTTAGTGCTAGACAAATTGAGGATGCAATTGCTTCAAAAACTAACAATGCTGGTATTGAGGAGGTCGATAGTGAAGGAGAGGAGATCCTAGATACCACCACCATAGAGACCTACCAAAACCTGATTGTACAACGTGTATTGAACACTCAAGTGGAATAAGATGAAACACTCTAGTGACACAACTTATTTCAGATGTACCTCCTTGTCAAGGATCGCCGTGTTCGTTCCTTGCTATCCATACTAATATGCTCAAGGATGGGATGCTACTTATGGGAAATACTTTGATCCTTGGGAATATGGGAGCAACTCTTTGGGACCAGTCAGCCGATCAACTCCACCAATCAGTCGATTCAGCCATTGGTCATCGGCCGCCGAACCCCAATCGGCCCCTTGGCACCTGCCAATCGGCCAATTGTCTCCACCACTCGGCAGTCCAACCACTACTCGCTCGACTTCAACCATCGACTACCATCGGCCCTTGGCCACAAACCATATATCAGTTGGATGACTCTAATCATCAGCCATCGGCCGTTGAATCCACTTGACCAATTACCTCCTTCTATCGGTCAAGCACCATCTGAGGAGCCACCAATCAGGAGGCACTAAGTCCAGTCGAGAGTCGTATCTAGAACTATGTAGGGTAAGAGTCACTTTTGTTTTTGTGTTTGTTAATGTTTAAGGCTTATAGGGCATGGCCCATATCCCTAGGTTAGGCCCATGCATCCCACGTCTAGTAAATCCTATAAATAGGCAGCAACTGCCATTGCTATGGTTTGGGTTTTGCTTAGATTAATTTGCCATCGTAGTTTCGCCATGAATCAGTTTGTGAAACCCCAACTTCTAGTTGTTTATATTTACTATCTGCAATTTTAGATTGTGTTTCCATGTTCTTGCTTGTGTTCTCGATTCACATGGAGGGATAAGCCATCTTGGCGAGGTCAATCATGTTCGCATGTGGTTGATAACCAACAGAGCCGTGGTTTAGGGTTTGCAAGGATCATATCATTTCTGATCAGAAGCCGGATTGTCAACGTCAAGAACTCCACAAATCGTATTTACCCTATGGACGAAAGATCAGGCACTCCCATGTGCTATCAATAGTGAGTCTGATGCCGAAGTTGGGCTTGCCGAATGGTCTAGAAACAAGAAGGAGATAACATGTCCTTAGGTGAAAGCGTCCGATAAGGAGGAGAAATATGATTTTCACATCAATAAAGCCGACATGATATTTGACTTACTTCTTAAGGAGAAACAGATCTAGTTGCAACCCAATCATGTGATACCTTCAGTCGATGAGCTAAAGAATAAGAAGTAATGCAAGTGGCACAATTCCCTAGCACACCACACTAATGAATGCAAGGTTTTTAGACAGTAGATTCAGTCGGACGTAGAGAAAAATTGAAGGCGCTCCAAGACATAAGCATGCTTCATCAAGCACGACATCATCACCCCCGACCTTGCTCGGATCCAGGTAACACCCATATCGCCTCATTTATGTTCTTTAGAGATCGAGCAAAAAATAGCCGCATTAGTAGATCAGGCCGTTAGCGCTTCGCTAGCCAACCATTTAGATTCGGCAGTTAGCTCCCAAGTAGAGGCGACACTTAGAAGGTTTGGCTTTACTGAGGTTGTACCATCAGCCCCTATTACTAGTATACCTCTGGTAAATCATATGTACAGCAGAACTGATAGTAGCACTGGCAAGACCGTTACGTCTCCTGCCTCAACACCCTGCGGCCGAGACTAATCATTATGCTTACGGCCAAGCTAGCACCGTGTATCACACACCACCACCACCTCCGCCGGTACCAGCCCTGCCCGTGCTGCCACACCACATGCACAGGTTCCTGGGATCGAGCGCGTCATACAACTAGCGCATAGGGAAGAGGCCCATGGCCGACACGTCGATATCCCGCCGTGTGTCGTGCCCCCGCATGAGAGACATGCGCAGGCAGCAGGCCAAGATGACCTAGAGGAGTGAATTCGTGCACTATTTAGGGAGTGCGCCAGTTTCATGCCTAGGGGTCGGGTTAGGGTTTACCCTAAGCCATATCCCGATAATTTTGATACAAGACCCTACCCCCGTGGCTATAGAATCCCTGAATTCACTAAGTTCGATGGCGAGGGTAGCAAAACCACACTAGAGCATGTTAGTCAATTTTTAGCACAATGTGGAGAAGCTAGCGGGACAGACGCTCTAAAATTAGACTATTTCTCCTCTCGCTATCTGCCACCACTTTCACTTGATTTTCGACACTCCCGCTGAACTCTGTTCAAATGTGGGATGAATTGGAACAAAAATTCCATTACTACTTTTACACGGGTGAGATAGAACATAGGCTTTCACACTTGACATTGGTTAGGCAGAAATCTAATGAGAACGTCTCCGAGTACATCAAGCATTTTAGGGATACTAGAAACCGATGTTTCAGCCTTAGTATTTCAGAAAGGGATTTGGTGGAACTAGCTTTTAATGGGTTACGCTCCGAGATTAAGAATGATTAGACAACCAGAACTTTTTAGAGGTTAGCCAAGTCTTGCAGCATGCTCTGGTCCAGGAAGGCCGAGCCAATGATAAAAGTTTATTAAGACGTTTAACAAGCCTATGGCTGAAATCCACGTCATGGAACACTCCGATGAGGACAAGTCAGAAGAGGAGGATTCGTCCGACATGTACGCAGTTGAATGGGTTTGGAACGCTAAGAGTAAACCCATCACGTGCTCCGAGTTATGGCCATCTCCGACAAAGAATTGGCCTAGTGAGGTCAAGTACTCATTTGACATAACTAAGTGTGATAAAATATTTGATTTTCTCTTCAAGAACCAACTTCTCAGGTTGCCTAAAGGCCAAGTCATTCCATCTGCCGACGAATTGAAGAAACATCCATACTATAAGTGGCATGATTCACATTCACATAATACTAACGACTGTAATGTTTTTCGACGGCAGGTTCAATCGGCCATAGAAGAAGGACGATTGAAAATAGACCATAATCCAATGATGAAGCTAGACAAAGATCCTTTCCCCATCAATGTCCGTCGGCCTTAGTGAGAAGAAGGTGTTTATTCAGCTAGAACAGGCCGAGTCGATTAGAGGGAAGGCGATAATTGTCGGTGTGGCGCAAATGTTATGCCAACAGGTTCTCTGTTGTCAAGAACGAACAAACAGGGAGTTTGTGCTTTAGGACTACTTTGAGCCTCCGAAATGGATAATAGCTCAAGTGGTCCGAATAAGTGTAGATAAACAATTTGTTCTGGATCCTCTTTTACAAGGTACAATGGGGGGTATTTATAGGGCAAAAATGCCACAACAACAAGGGAAATGCCATATCATGAGAGACTGCCCGAGCTAGCGACGAACGTTCATCGCAACCAAGGAAGGTAGGTATGTTAGTGCTAGAGAAATTGAGGATGCAATTGCTTCAAAAACTAACAATGCTGGTATTGAGGAGGTCGATAGTGAGGAGAGGAGATCCTAGATACCACCACCATAGAGACCTACCAAACCTGATTGTACAACGTGTATTGAACACTCAAGTGGAATAAGATGAAACACTCTAGTGACACAACTTATTTCAGATGTACCTCCTTGTCAAGGATCGCCGTGTTCGTTCCTTGCTATCCATACTAATATGCTCAAGGATGGGATGCTACTTATGGGAAATACTTTGATCCTTGGAATATGGGAGCAACTCTTTGGGACCAGTCAACCGATCAACTCCACCAATTAGTCGATTCAGCCATTGGTCATCGGCCGCCGAACCCCAATCGGCCCCTTTGCACCTGCCAATCGGCCAATTGTCTCCACCACTCGGCAGTCCAACCACTACTCGCTCGACTTCAACCATCGGACTACCCATCGGCCCTTGGCCACAAACCATATATCAGTTGGATGACTCTAATCATCAGCCATCGGCCGTTGAATCCACTTGACCAATTACCTCCTTCTATCGGTCAAGCACCATCTGAGGAGCCACCAATCAGGAGGCACTAAGTCCAGTCGAGAGTCGTATCTAGAACTATGTAGGGTAAGAGTCACTTTTGTTTTTGTGTTTGTTAATGTTTAAGGCTTATAGGCATGGCCATATCCCTAGGTTAGGCCCATGCATCCACGTCTAGTAATCCTATAAATAGGCAGCAACTGCCATTGCTATGGTTTGGGTTTTGCTTAGATTAATTTGCCATCGTAGTTTCGCCATGAATCAGTTTGTGAAACCCCAACTTCTAGTTGTTTATATTACTATCTGCAATTTTAGATTGTGTTTCCATGTTCTTGCTTGTGTTCTCGATTCACATGGAGGGATAAGCCATCTTGGCGAGGTCAATCATGTTCGCATGTGGTTGATAACCAACAGAGCCGTGGTGTAGGGTTTGCAAGGATCATATCATTTCTGATCAGAAGCCGGATTGTCAACGTCAAGAACTCCACAAATCGTATTACCCTACGGACGAAAGATCAGGCACTCCCATGCGCTATCAATAGTGAGTCTGATGCCGAAGTTGGGCTTGCCGAATGGTCTAGAAACAAGAAGGAGATAACATGTCCTTAGGTGAAAGCGTCCGATAAGGAGGAGAAATATGATTTTCACATCAATAAAGCCGACATGATATTTGACTTACTTCTTAAGGAGAAACAGATCTAGTTGCAACCCAATCATGTGATACCTTCAGTCGATGAGCTAAAGAATAAGAAGTAATGCAAGTGGCACAATTCCTAGCACACCACACTAATGAATGCAAGGTTTTTAGACAGTAGATTCAGTCGGACGGTAGAGCAAGGCCGGATCATCTTCGATGATGAAAAGAAGTCAATTAACATCGACGTGCATCTTTTCCCATTCAACATGGTGCTTTCACACCATGCCAGTGATCAGTGCATGGAAAGGAACAGGTGTACTAGTAAGGATCGAGTCACTTCATCGAACTTGATTGACAAGTACAAATAAAAGTCAAGGAAATATATAGGCAATGAAAATGACCTAGACCACTCATGATTCAACCCCCATTGGAATTGTGAGTTCTACATGTTTTACTGGAATGAAGGATTGCGCCTGCCATCACTAGATAATGTCCTGAGTGTGGCGATGACAGAGACAGGTGGAGAGGTGATCTTAGCTCTCACAACAATAGGACAAAGTTACAGACCAGGGAAGGACAAGCATTCATTAAAAGCTATCACCACCAAGGCCATCGGCACTTGAAAGACTCGGCACCATCAATGCCAAAGAGAATGACCGATCAGCCAATGACAGAACTATGATAGAAAAGCCACAATGGTGCACTAGTTGAATTTTTATGGAGATCAGAAGAGAAGGGGTGCAATGGTTGTGGCAAAAAGATTCGAAGGTACTAATTATAAATCTAAGATAGATTGGCCAGTATCAACAGTGAATGACGAATTAAATAGAAGGTCGATCACGATGACAGGAGAGACACTGGGGTAAACATGGTGTTTTTCTCCCTGCGAAATGTTGGGCCACTCTCGATAATAATGATGAACCAGACGAGGCGACAACTCAGTGGTGCTGACGCCCCAATCGATGATATTAGACAAGCTAGAGTACCCTGGGCATCGGCACCTGAGACCTCTTTATGTTAAAAGACTAGTCAATGGAAAGTGGATGTCCAAAATGATGGTAGATACAGGAGCATATGTCAACTCTATGCCATAGGCCACCTTCCAAAAGCTAGGTAAGAGCCAAAGGACCTCCTTAAAACCAATATGGTGTTGAGGGACTTCAGCGGTAATTCATCAAAAATGATGGGGTGCTGAATGCGGAATGCATGGTTGGGAGTAAAACAGTGCTAACCACGTTCTTTGTCATAGAGGGAAATGGATCCTATAGCTTACTGTTGGGGAACTATTGGATTCATGCCAATTGTTGCGTCTCATCAACAATGCATCAAAGCCTTGTGATGTGGCTCGGTGATCAAGTGGAAATTGTCCCCACCGATAAATCGGTTAACATGGCAATATACGATTATCGGTATGGGAAATGGAAGGTGTCGTTGCGTGGGAACAATTTTACCTCGATTGACGAGGCATAGAAAGAATAAGAAGGGTGGACACAAGAGGGTTTTTAGATAGGTTCGGGCCTCCCTGAGGATAACAACCCTACTCTTGTATGTGTATGATGTTCAAGCCGAATCGAAATAGCGAATCGAGGAGAGCCTAGAATTAGAGGTCCCTCTGGGTATTTGTGTGGTTTTATCAATCGATCTATCGATTCTTATTTTCTATGTGCCATCCCTCCTAGTCCTTTTGTATGAGAAATAGTCACATACTAACCATTATTGGTACACATATAATTGTAATACTCATTGGTGGCTTTGATGAAGATAATGGTCGTCATGATGGTCCAAGGGCTGCCCGTTGGAGTTCCAGAAACACTCAGGAGAGCTTCCTCACGAGTGCTATCTTTGGAGACCATACGGGTCCTCATGGGACAGTCTTTGTGAGTCCGCTTAGTGTCCCGGCAGTTGGAACAAACCACTAGGCAGGGTACCTAGGGTTATATCCCCGACAGCTGCCCCCGAGATCTTTTCATACTATGAGTAGCTCAGAGCAGATGGGAAGATCTCCATGTAGTCCTGTTGCTGATGCAATTTTTCCCGGTTAGTGCACCGCCCAGGTGCAAATACCTAGTGCAGCCCCCGAAGCTAAAGTTTATTTGGAGAATAAGATTTAGTCTCAAAAACATTTTTTGAAGAGTTTTCTTTGGCAATGGAGTGGAGGAACCGTGCGGATGCTCACCAGGGGAGAAACCATACGGAGCAATGGTAGTTGACGTTGTTAGTATCGTGGGCTTTGGAGGAAACCAGTGCTTTTTGCTTCGACTTCCGTAGTGCAGTTTGAAATCTTCTTGGCAATTCTAGGAACCCGCGCGCGACGCGATTGATGAAAAAGTACTTCAAGTTTCGTGCTTTGCAACCACAATGCTCGGAGACATAGAATCGCTGTGAAGAGGGATTGAAGGGTATAAATAACTTATTTGGTGTATCTTGATTTTGTACCCAATCTTGGTATCTTCTTCTCCATGTGATTCCCTAGCACCCCACAAAAGTACTCGGCATTGCAACTGCACGGTCTGCTATCGCAAAGCCCAGCGGTTGTTCAACTTCAAACCCTTGGCGAGTGTCTTCAAGGCTTCAATGGTGGCGGGTGCTTCCCAGAGGCTGTTGACCGCGAAGAGGAGTTCCACGCCTCCACCATGGGGGAGGATGTGGTGCAGGCGTTGGAAAGTCATGAGGAGATCCCACCGAAGATCTTGTCTTTGTTGCGAGCGGCCGGCGGTGAGGCATTCCTTCCCACAACACCCACGAGATCGTGTTTTTGATTATTTTTTCACTTGCGGCTTTGGGATACTAGCGCATCCTTTTCTTCACGGCATTCTTCACACTATACATTTTTCTTTGTAATCTGAATCCCAACTCCATCCTCCACCTGCCATCTGTCCACATGTGCAAGGCATTTTGGGGGATTGATCTCTACTTTAACATTTTTCACCATTTCTTCTGCTTGTCGTCTCTTGGGTGCAAGGTGGTCGGTGGATGTGGGCTCTCATCTTCGTGATGGGAAAACGATAGAGTACTCTCCGTGTCGCTTCCTTCTTCAAACAAGGGGTGGCATTGGGTTGGTCAAGTCAACCATGAGCCGTCCCTGTCTCCTAAGATTGGACCGAGTGCCAAAATGATGCTCACTTAGACCGACCACGTGCTCGACTAAGGAATAGGGGCACGTTGATGATTTGGTTGATTTGGTCTCTATGTAATTGTGAGCTTCTTACCTTGCTGGATCTTGCCACTAATGTAGTTACTTCATCCTGAGTATGAGTACTCCGGTCCCAAAGATCCGACTTGGGAGCAGCCGAAAACCTGACCGGGATGGAGCCAGAGGCGAGGGCGCAATCATTTTACCAGCAAAGTTGAAGTCTAAAGCACCATTTTCCCCCAGTCGGAGGTAAACTGTCTCCTTTTCTCCGATGATGCATTGGTGTCCATAAATGGTCTCGAGCATTGACCCCAAAATGTGCAGAGTCAAGCTGTTTACGTCTCTCTCCCCTACTCCCCTACTGCTACACGCATCCTCGCACGTCGAGCAGAAATACATTGTGCCAGATGACGACGCATCTGGAGGAAGATAAAGGGACATGAATCTTTCTCTCCTAAGGCCAAGAAGTCGAAGAAGTCGGTGGGGGCCTCGCCCGATCGATCGACCCGGAGTTGGCCAAGGAAGAGGTGAACAGGAGGACAGTGCAAGGACATCCAAAGATCCTTCGTCTTTGTTGGAGAGGTGGGCGCCGACTCAGACACTTCTGAGTTGATGCCTGAAGCGGTCGGGCCATGACGTTATCGTCTTCCATTTCTACCCCACCTCCACCTTCACCTCGTGACCACCACCTCCTTCTTTAGCCCCGCGACCAGTTTTGCTCCGGGTGCAGGGCCCAGCTTACAGACGGAGAAGCTGGTGTTTGGTGGTCTAGATGGTGAGGATGTCGGGAGGCAGTTGGTATTCTTGATTGGCTTTTTCATAATTGTCTTCAATTTTTCTTCATCAGCGTCGAGGGGTCGCCGTTGCCCGACCCAGCTTGGCCGGGCTACCGATGCCGCCACATCGATCACCGACCTAGTGGCCTATGTGGTACCACTAAGGCAGCCTGAGGGCCGGAGGTCTCTAGTCCTCCATGTGTGGGAGCTGACGATGCTGCGTCACCAAGAGCGGAATGCTGCCACTCGGTGACATGTTGACATTTAGTTCCTTCTCCAAGAAGGCCAAGGGCCCACTACCGACCTTAGGATGGATGCAAGGAGCCTGGCATGATGAGGTGGGAACCGTCCACCCCTACCGTCATAGTTGGGAGTATACCATCGTCTTCTGCTCGACCTTCAACTCGACAGCGGTCGAGGAACGTGGCCGTGTGCTTAGATGCAATCTGGTATCACAGCCAGAAGATGCTAGTGAGTTTTACTACAAAATGTGTGTGTACCTTGTCATGTCTGTTGACCCAAGCATCCACGAGGAATTTGGCTGGCATCCTTGTCAATGGTTAAGATTGTAAAAATATCAATTTGGTAATTTGGGCCGAAAATACACATGTCTTGGTTAGGCCAAAGCCCTACAGGGCCGAAGGACCATTGGCTATGGGCTTCAGAAGCTTCCAGCCAGCCCACGACCTTCGTCCAGGAGGCCTTCGGAGGCCCACCCCGATGAAGCTTTGGCCCAAGGAGCAGGCTTCAGCAGGCTTGGCCGAAGGCCCACTTCAGGAGAGGTAGAGTTGGACCCGATTCTGTCTAAGTGTTTATCTTTATTCAGCCAAATTATAGCAGATTAGATTAGTGGTCTAGCCCCTATAAGTATGAGGCGAAGCCTATTTAGAAGCCCCCCGACAAAAATCAACCACAAAGCCTAGCTTTGAATCACATTTACTTTATCTTTACTTTTCTGTACTCTTCGTGGGTTTGCCTAGGAAGCCCTCCGACGGCCACTTCGGAATAGTGGTAATCCTTGTTACTCTCGCTTGTGAAGTATCCGTTAATCTACATAATAGATTGCTATCACCTTGTTACTTTCGCTGTGAAGTATCTATTAATCTTCGTAATAGATTGCTATCGCCTTGTTACTTCTCCTGTGAAGTATCCGCTAATCTACGTAACAGATTGCTACCTTCACCACTAGTGCAACACTTAGCAGAATCCGATCCTCAGCCGAATTGTACTTCGAATCCACTCTGTTGCAGGTTTCCACGTTTCGAGCTACCTTCGTCGGGGTGTCCTGATCTGACAGATCTGTTTCGAGGTCGCCAGAACACCCTTCGGTCGAGACTACTTCTTCGACACCCCACGCTGTCTCAATAGACTTCATCACGATAGCTTCGCCATGCTCGTACTCCCACTCCGATGAAGTCACGTTCACGCGTTGCGCCTGAGTCATTTTCTATCTTCTATATCATAGACTTCACACCGAACCCCGCTGTTCGGAGGTGATTGTCGCGTCCAGATCCATTCGAGGTTCATCTTAGCCAGATCAGTCCAAACGCCGAAGGTACCCTTCGGCAGGACACTTCACATCAGTCGCCAAAGGTACACTTCGGCGACCCCCTTCGCACCATACATCGAAGCAGACAGGATTCGACCGGTTTGGTGATTTATTCTGTTTAATTATTTCTTTCGGCTAATTGGATTATTCTGTGTGATCTGATTACCTGGTGACTCCACCCCCTTACCACGGCTAAGGGCAGTCGAAACGCGACGTCGGTGCTGTTTTAACGCTTAGGCTTATCCTAAGTATCCGCACACTTTGGGATCGTTGAACTGACCAAAGTGCGGGGGCACGTTTTCATGTCCACACTTTTGGCGACTTCGCTGGGGAGAAGCTACGCCAACATGACGGGTATGTCTACATCAGCCACCGGTACATCTATAATGACTATTAGTCGCTACACCGCTAATGGACAACCATAGGAGGCACGAATATCGACAACTGTAACATCCTAACACCTACTCTTGAGATATTACCACGGAGACCGAGCAAAGATCGAGGCAAAATTGAAGGCGCTCCAAGACATGATGCTTGGGGGCTACGTCAAGCATGACGCGCTGCTTCATCAAGCACGACATCATCACCCCCGACCTTGCTCGGATCCAGGTAACACCAACATCGCCTCATTTATGTTTTAGAGATTGAGCAAAAAATAGCCGCATTAGTAGATCAGGCCGTTAGCGCTTCGCTAGCCAACCATTTAGATTCGGCAGTTAGCTCCCAAGTAGAGGCGACACTTAGAAGGTTTGGATTTACTGAGGTTGTACCATCAGCCCCTATTATACTAGTACCTCTGGTAATCATATGTACAGCAGAACTAACGGTAGCACTGGCAAGACCGTTACGTCTCCTGCCTCAACCCCACGGCGAGACTAATCATTATGCTTACGGCCAAGCTAGCACCGTGTATCACACACCACCACCACCTCCGCCGGTACCAGCCCTGCCCGTGCTGCCACACCACATGCACAGGTTCCTGGGATCGAGCGCGTCATACAACTAGCGCATAGGGAGAGGCCCATGGCCGACACGTCGATATCCCGCCGTGTGTCGTGCCCCCGCATGAGAGACATGCGCAGGCAGCAGGCCAAGATGACCTAGAGGAGTGAATTCATGCACTATTTAGGGAGTGCGCCAGTTTCATGCCTAGGGGGGTCGGTGGGTTTACCCTAAGCCATATCCCATAATTTTGATACAAGACCCTACCCCCGTGGCTATAGAATCCCTGAATTCACTAAGTTCGATGGCGGGGTAGCAAAACCACACTAGAGCATGTTAGTCAATTTTAGCACAATGTGGAGAAGCTAGCGGGACAGACGCTCTAAAATTAACTATTTTCTCTCTCGCTATCTGCCAACACTTTCACTTGGTTTTCGGCACTCCCGCGCCGAACTCTGTTCAAATGTGGATGAATTGGAACAAAAATTCCATGACTACTTTTACACGGGTGAGATAGAACATAGGCTTTCACACTTGACATTGGTTAGGCAGAAATCTAATGAGAACGTCTCCGAGTACATCAAGCATTTTAGGGATACTAGAAACCGATGTTTATCAGCCTTAGTATTTCAGAAAGGGATTTGGTGGAACTAGCTTTAATGGGTTACACTCCGAGATTAAAGAACGATTAACAACCAGAACTTTTTAGAGGTTAGCCAAGTCTTGCAGCATGCTCTAGCCAGGGAGGCCGAGCCAATGATAAAAGTTTATTAAGACGTTTAACAAGCCTATGGCTGAAATCCACGTCATGGAACACTCCGATGAGGACGAGTCCAGAAGAGGAGGATTCGTCCGACATGTACGCAGTTGAATGGGTTTGGAACGCAAGAGTAAACCCATCACGTGCTCCGAGTTATGGCCGTCTCCGACAAGAATGGCCTAGTGAGGTCAAGTACTCATTTGACAAACTAAGTGTGATAAAATATTTGATTTTCTCTTCAAGAACCAACTTCTCAGGTTGCCTAAAGGCCAAGTCATTCCATCTGCCGACGAATTGAAGAAACATCCATACTATAAGTGGCATGATTCACATTCACATAATACTAACGATTGCAATGTTTTTCGATGGCAGGTTCAATCGGCCATAGAAGAAGGACGATTGAAAATAGACCATAATCCAATGATGAAGCTAGACAAAGATCCTTTCCCCATCAATGCCGTCGGCCTTAGTGAGAAGAAGGTGTTATTTAGCTAGAACAGGCCGAGTCGATTAGAGGAAGGCGATAATGTCGGTGTTGGCACAAATGTTAGCCAACAGGTTCTCTGTTATCAAGAACGGACAACATGGAGTTTGTGCTTTAGGACTACTTTGAGCCCGAAATGGATAATATCTCAAGTGGTCCGAAAAGTGTAGATGAACAATTTGTTCTGGATCCTCTTTTACAAGGTACAATGGGGGGTATTTATAGGGCAAAAAGCATAAGGAAAAGACCTATTTACCCCTAAATTACAACCGACATAGTAGAAACTCTTCGGTATTATAAACAAGGTTAAACACGGTAAAGCACTGCAAGGTAGATGGATAAGCTGGACATCCAATCAATCATGTCCTTCTGCTTCGAGGCCTCCATCTTCCCTTCGGAGGGTTCTCTAGGACTTCGCACCGTAGCACCCTCCGGTCGTGGCGACGTATGCTCCGAACAACAGTCCACCAGCTTCGGGTCCTCACTCAGCCAACGAAGGGTTAATCTTTAAGTCTTGGAAATAGAGTAATTTCCCCCAACAGTAGCCCCTCGATACGCCTTTCTGTAGTTAACGTGTTTTAGAAGAGTATACGAAAAGAACATTTCTAATTTCTGAGGCTTAAAAGGACTTGGGGATGCTGTGACTTAGCACAGGATTTTGGACTCAATACTTTCGAACCTTCACCTTCGAGTCCTTGATACAGTGGGAACACTCATTGGGAAGGGAACGGTTTCAGAGTGCGAACGTCGTGGGGCGCCGTTAGAAGTAACCGTTACAGCGCAAGTAGCCGTTACCCTCTGTAAAAAAGGTAATGGTCGATTTTTACAGCGGTTGTACGCCGTTCCAATTACCGGACCCACCTGTCGGTGACGAAAGCGAAACTGCAATGTGAAATCAATCGAAGAGTAGTACTGGTCGCGTGGTTATAAAAGAGGAAGATAGAGATTAACCGAGATTTTTTACCGCATTCATCACCTGTGATTCACCTTTTCCCCAATCCTCCAAACTCTTGAACACTCGAGCGCGATGGCGAGAACTAGCCACACCACCCCGGCGGCGGCCAACACCCGGCGTAGAGGCAGGCGTGGGCTGCTTCGGCAGCGGCGGCAATGGCGGGGGCTCCGAGCGGTGCTTGGCCCAAGAATCCTCGGGCGCTCGTTCGCCCTCCAAGAAGAAATTGCTCAAAGCTTCATCATTGGCCAATCCTTGAGCACCGCCGAGTCCATTGAAGAAGCGGTGGACAGAAGGTTGGGCGCTGGGCTGAGGACTCGAGTCCCGGGGCGGAGTCGACTCCAAGGCCGAGGAGCGGAGAGGTGGTGGTCTTCGAAGCATTCTTCGAAGCAGGCCTGGGGCTGCCGGCTGTAGACTTCTTGGCAGAGGTGTTGGACTTGTTCCATATCACCTTGCCTCAACTGTCCCCAAACGCCATCACCCGATTGGCCATCTTCGAATGGGCGCTCCGGGCGGAGGGGTGCGAAGGACGCTCCGAAATCTTCGCCGCGACCCACGAAGCCATATGCCAACCGAAGCCACAGACGGGCTAGGGGACTGCAAGGTGACGATAGCCTTCGACAGCGTCAATTTCTAGCTGCGGAGGGAGCACGCCCTCCGCTTTCCTGCAAAAGCTATAAACGACAGGTGGTACACCAACTGGATACTTCGGTGGTTTTATGCCGAAGCTGGAGAGGACTCCCCCCACGCTGGTCCTCTCCAGGAGATCTGGTACCGGAAGGAGGCAGACATCTCTTCGAACCCTAGCCTGCTCTCGACGAGGCTAGGGTTGCTTACCTCAGTGGCTCGTCGTATGAGCATGCGCGACCTGGCTGAGGAGTTCGTCGCCCTTCGGATCCCTCCCCTCAGAGCCAACTGGCCAATTATGTTCCCACAAGCTTCGGAGGGGAACCTCTGAAACTTAGGTAAACCTTCTCCTTGCTGCATCATATTAAATGAAGAAATCAATTATACTTATATTCTCATACCTTTTTCTTTCAGTGGAGCCTCTGGCATTGGATCCGGAGGACGTAGTTCGGGCCACCGAATGAGTTCTCGGCCCCTTCGGTGGCCGAGAGGCAAAGAAGGTTGGAGCTGGTGGGGAGCTGGGAGCGATCCAACAGAGTGTGGAGAGCTCTCGGCATGGAGCCCCGAATCTTCCTAACTTCGCTCCGACCGGAGCGGTTGGCCGTAAGAGGAAAGCCGCTGCCGAGCCCTCCAAGAAAGCCGGCAAACACCGCTTCGGAGGAAGAAGGTAGCGAAGCACCCTTCGGAGCTGGCGCTGCCTCGTCTGTCTCGTCGCCGGGTGCGCAAAGCTCGGCCTCCGAAGAGGCAGAGGACTCCGACGGCCAGACGCAGCGGCCTTCGAAGCCTACCTCCTGGGTGACGAAGATACAGGGGAAGTCCCTCCTCACACCTCGTCGGGGAGGTGGTAAGTGTGACTCCGACTGCTCCTCCTGCGCCCGTCGTCGTTCAGGTGGAGTCGGACTCCCCTACTCCCAACTTGCCCGCACCTGAGGTGGTCCCTGCGGAGGCCGTGGCTCCGATGGAGAATGTTGAGGGCAAGACCTCGGGGGATGACTTCGCCGACATCCTCCAGATGTACGAAGCCTTGGAGGATCCAGCAATCCTTCCCCACGAAGCACCCGGAGTTTTTTTCGAAGCTCTTCCCTTTTATACTCAATACCTGCTTGCTGTCTGTGAAAACATGCTTATTAATTTTGTTATTGAAATAGGTACCTCTTCGGGTGTTGATGCTTTGGGCGTCCGAAGCCCCTGCGTCTTCGGAGGCTGTCCTTCGAGCGGATCCCTCCGCGCCTCTGGAGGCTCCGAATTGGCGGCGGAGAATGTGTCCTTCGGGGCAGACGACGTGCTCACCGGGACGGAGTTGGCGACGGAGGTTACTCCTGTACTGGCCGCCTCGACCACCAAGGTTGGCTCCGCCGCTGCGGTTTGGTCGAAGAGGTGGTTGCCGATGGTCGGAGTACTCCTGCTTCGCCCTCCTTCGTACCGGGGCGGGGCAAGAGTATTTCTAGCTAGCCTCGGCCTTCTTCCTGGCCAGGCCGCACCCTCGTTGACAATTCGGAGGATGAGGCCGCAGCGGATGATGCTCAAGCTCTGTCTTGGCTTCCTCCTGGCTCCGTTCTGGAGCACCGGAGTGGCCTCCGAAGACTATGGAGCCTCTGGCTGAGAGAAGCCAGGACATTGCCAATTCGGAGTTGATCTCTGTCTTGAGGGAGGCCAGGGCTTCGACACTCAACACGGCCCTCGAAAGGGCGCCCTTCAGGTATGAAAAAGACACAATAGCTACTTCGCATTAGTGGTCATAAATACTTTAGTACTTACTTAGTTTCTTTGCAGCAATTTTTCTTGCTAGAGCGGCAGTGACTTCCAACGAGGTCGAAGTTAATTGACTTAAAACGGAAGGTCACTACCCTCCAGACGGCCCTTAACGACTTTACCGGGAGATCCTAAGGCTGGAGGAAGAAGTCTTGGAGGAATGGAGGGCTAGGGCAGCGTCGGACGAAGCCCTCGGAGCCCTCCGTTCGTCTGCCCAGGAGGTCGAGGCCGAGCGCGTTCTCCTTCGAGCGGAGGTTGAAAGGCTCGCCAAGAGGCCGCTACCAAGTGCGCAGTGGTGGAGCTTCAGGGGGCTCTTAGCCAGGCGATGGCCCTCAAGAGTTCTTTGATGCTCCGAGTGGCCGAAGTGGGCGCGACTGCTGCAGGCCTGGAGGCAGTGGAGAAGAAGAATTCTAGTACTGCGGACCGTACCTTGGAAGCCCTCCAGGGTACGCTGGTACTTCGGCACCATGTGCCCTTCGGCTTGCTGCAACCCACGAACCCCTTGACGGAAGCTGACGAGGATCCAGGTTGCTCGTCGTTGATGAAGAACTCCGTATTCGCTACGGGGAAATCTCTGGACAGTGTGCTGGTATCGGGTCTTCGTCATCTTGAATCCCTTCGGATCCCCCTTGGCTCAGTCGAAGGCTCATCCCCGGAGGCTTCGCGGACGACGACTTGCTGCGGCCATCTTCGGAGGTGGCTTCGGCCTGGGAAGCCTTCCGGTCGACCTGGAAGAGGACCATAAGGCCGTAGCTAAGGCCTGGATTGACGAGGGCCCGTCGGCAGAAGCAAGCGCAGACAAGGCCACCACTTCCTGCTGCGCCAGCCCCTTCGGTCCTGCTCCGCCGACCGACCCGCAGGTCTAGCCGCTTAGGACTGCTATATATATGAAGCCTTGTAAACCCTGTTTTTATTAATGAAAAAGTTTAAACGGGAACTGTCTGGGTGTTCTGCTATTTTTTAGGTTTTGTCATGCCCTTCGAGCCCTGACTTCGAACTTCTGGAAATTACCGACGAGCTCCGAAAGGAGTGGGCAAACCTCGAGGGTTTGAGGCCTTACCGCCGCTCCCGCTTTTCTGTTCCTCGTGGAGACAGGGGGGAGATAGCCCTTGAAGTTCGAAGGGACGTCTTAGCTTATATTAAAAGGAAGAGAAGTCGGAGGGTCCTCGTCCTCCGAGCTATTGACTGGTCCGACTCGGAGTACCAAGTTGAAGACCCTACGAAGGCTGACTCCGAAAGGCTCCTGACATGGGCTGAGCTTCAAGAGCAGCGAGGAAACTGCGAGCCTCGAAGAAGAAGAGAAGCATCCGGACTAAAAGGACGACTTCGGCGGCTTCGAGCTCCGAAGGGCAAAGTAGCCGTAGGGGTAGCTCTAGGGGCCGAAAGGGTCTTCGATTTTATTTAGGCTTAGACACAAATTTCTCTTGATGTATTTAATGTGGAATGTTTCGAAAGTATGCTGTGTAACTCGTACCCTCCGACCCCCCTTGTGGGTGGCAGAGCCTTTACCATAGAAAAGGGTTCCCTAGGCACAATGACTGTCCGAACAACTGCATGCTTCGAACTTTGTACTTAAATTTGCTTTCGAAGATTAAAAATTTGCTCTCTCTTTTTTTTTAAGTCTTTAAACTCTTGTACGGATCTAACAAGCCGGAGCCTTGAATCCGTAGGTTGGCCACCTTCGGCTCTTTTACAGATACTTCGTACTTGGAGGCCGAAAATCTGTTTTCTTTAAAGTCCTTAGACTCTTCTACGGATCCTAACAAGCCGGAGCCTGGAATCCGTAGGTTGGCCACCTTTGGCTCTTTTACAGATACTTCGCACCCGGAGGCCGAAAATCTGTTTTTCTTTAAAGTCCTTAGACTCTTCTACGGATCCTAACAAGCCGCACCTGGAATCCGTAGGTTGGCCACCTTCGGCTCTTTTACAGATACATTGCACCAAGAGGCCGAAAATCTGTTTTCTTTAAAGTCCTTAGACTCTTCTACGGATCCTAACAAGCCGGAGCCTGGAATCCGTAGGTTGGCCACCTTCGGCTCTTTACAGATACTTCGCACCCGGAGGCCGAAATATGTTTTCTTTAAAGTCCTTAGACTCTTCTAGGATCCTAACAAGCGGAGCCTGGAATCCGTAGGTTGGCCACCTTCGACTCTTTACAGATACTTCGCACCGGAGGCCGAAAATCTGTTTTTCTTTAAAGTCCTTAGACTCTTCTACGTCCTAACAAGCGGAGCCTGGAATCCGTAGGTTGGCATCGTAGCCTTTGAACCAATGGTTCGAAGGCCGTGCCTGGTCTTGAGAAAAATGCTCGGCTCTACAAGCATCTCTATCCTCCTAATGCGTCCATCAGGAGTACGAGATATTTGAAGAGCAAACAAAGTTCGACCCTTATCTTTATTCATAGAGGGGAAGTTTTTACAAGTGATTACAAGGGGCCTCCTAAGCAAAATAATGCTTGAGGTGCTCCGCATGCCATGCATGCTTCAACTCTTCTCCTTCTAAATTGGCTAATTTAAACGACCCGGCGCGTCCTAAGCGTAAGATAACATATGGTCCTTCCCATTGTTTCCTAGCTTCCCCGGGGCTATTACACTGCGCAATACCAGATGACCCGGTTTTAATTCACTTAGCTTTACCTTCGGTCATACCATGTCTTGGTGTGTTTGTGGAATTTAGACAGGTTCGCGACAGCATGAAGCCTGTGTTTCTTCTGACAAATCCAGGGAAGTGCTCCGGTCACTTTCGTCCCCAGGCTGTACTACGAAGCGATCCACCTCTGAGCTCCGTAGGAGTCATGGCCTCATCTCCAAAGAGTAATCTAAACGGTGTGAACCCCGTTGACCTGGTTTGAGTGGTTCGAATGGACCACAAGATTTTGGGGAGCTCTTCGACCCACAGCCCCTTGGCCAATCCACAATTCGGCGATTCAACCCGGAAAGGATGTTCCCGTGGCTCGCTCAACAGCTCGTTGGACTGTGGATGCCGCACTGCTGCGAAGCACAACTTATTGCCCAGTTCTTCACAAATGTTTGGAAGGTATCAGCTTCGAACTGGGTTCCATTATCCACAGTCAATTCTCTTGAACTCCGAACCTGCATATGATATTTTGCCAGAAAAACTCGTTGCACATTCTTCGAGGTGATAGCTGTTAGCGCTCCGCCTCAACCCATTTTGAGAAATATTCGATTGCCACCACCGCGAATTTCAAGCCGCCTTTTGCCACTGGGAAAGGGCTATGAGGTCCATGCCCCATCTAGCCATTGGCCATAATGGGGCAATAACTTGAAGCTGAGCTGGCGGGGATGGCTCCGTCTGCCCATCCACTGGGAGCCTTGGCATGTTCGAACTAGTTCTTCCGCGTCCTTACTATTGTTTGCCAATAAAACCCTTGCCGAAGCGTCTTGCCTGCTAGCGCTCGAGGGGCTAAATGACCTCCGCATAGCCCTTCGTGGATGCCCCGAAGTATGTTTTGACCTTCGGGCTGTGAGAGCATCGATGTAGGGGTGAACACCTCCGGCCTTGTATAGTACTTCATCAATAAGTTGTAATTTCGAGCTCTTGCTTGCAACCTTCGAGCTTCTGGGCCTTCAGGAGGGTCCATGGTACTTTGCAATATGCTTATTATCGGGGCCCACCAATCTGTAGTTGGAATGCACATTACTTCTGATGAGGGTATTTGGTCAGCCGCTGGCTGCTCTAGTTCTTCGTAGATAGCACCCTCGGGAGGTCCACCGCTCCTGCTGCAGCCTTTGCAAGAATATCTGCAAGTTGATTCTCTGTCCGAGGGATGCTTCGAACTGTAAACCCTTTAAATGCTGCTTCGGCCTTGCGATTTCTTCAAGGTATTGCGCGAGATGTGGGTTTTTTGCTTGAAAGCTTTTGTCAATATGCCCCGACGACTTGGGAACTGTCTTGATCACTATTCTTGTAGCTCCGAGTGCTTTAGCCTTTCGGAGGCCTAGCAAGATTCCTTCATACTCGGCAATGTTATTAGTGGTTCTGAAGTTGAGCCTTGCGGAATACATGGCCTTTTGCCCTGATGGTGACAAGATGACGGCCCCTGCTCCGGCACCTGATGCTTGATAAGCTCCGCAAGAATATTATCCAAAAAAACCTTCGGAGGGTTCTTCCGGGGTCCAGATTGCAGATGGAGTCCATTCTGCTACGAAATCTGCTATAATTTGAGATTAACAGCTTGTCCTCACCGTGAAGGAGATTTCGATGGGTGCCAGCTCGACTGCCCATTTTCCAAATCTTCCTGTGGAATCTTTGTTTCGGAGCATATCCCCAAGTACGACGTAGGTACGCAGGTTATGCGCCAAGAAATAATGCCTCAGCTTCCAGCCGGAGGCCATTACGAGGGCATAAGCAAACTTCTCCCGAAGCGCTCTGGATATCTGACTTTAGCTCCGGATAGTGCCTCCGACACAAAATATACTGGGTTCTAGACTAGCTTTCCCTTTAAGCTAACTTCCCGACTAGTACCTGCGCTCACTGCTGAATTTGTTGCTGCAAGATAAGGAGGCAATGTTTCTTCTGGGAGGGGAACTGTCAAATGATAACCTTCTGAGGTATTCTTTTATATCATCGAAGCTCTTTTGACACTCCGATGTCTATTGAAAGGTTCGGACCCTTTAGTGCTGGAAAATTGGGAGGCTCCGCTCTGCTGACCCGGCCAGGAACCTGCTAAGAGCTGCAAGTCTCCCTGCTAATTTTTGAACCTGCTTGCCAAATTCTCTGTGGAGCCATCCTTTGCGTGGCACTTTATCTGTGTTGGGCT
>JAAALK010000285.1:57822690-57969605 GCA_019279435.1 Zizania palustris | reverse complement strand
ACTCTCAAAATCAGCCTTGGTATAGGTGTACCTACCCCAACCCATCCTATCTCTTGAACTGCTGGATCATCATGCCGAGCTGACGGAGGTAGAAGTTCTCGTTCTGAACATCAGCTAGCTCCTCTCTCAAGGAAGCTAACACCTCCACCTGAGACAAGCATATCTCACACTCTTTATCAACTTCAATAGACTTCTCAGCTTTTAGCTTGATCAACTCCATTCTAATGGACAAGCAGTTCTCATAAACAGTGGGTGGTACTGACAAGGTCTCAAGCTCTAGCTTAGTCTGCTCCAACTCAGCTCTAACTTCAGCTAACTCGCTCACCTACTCATCACTCTTGGCTCTCAGCTCAGCTATACTAGCTAAATGGGATGGGCAGTCTACACAAGGTACGACGACAGTGGCATGAGCATCTTTTAGCTCTTGCTGAGCGCTTTCAAGCTCAGTGGCCATAGCGTCTCTCTCATCTACTCTCTCTGTGTACCTGGACTTAAGAGTCGTCAGGTCACCCAACGACACCTCACAATTATGGCTATCACTACTATCACCCAAGCAAGGGGAAGACGATAGACTTTCAATCTTGCCATTCGCCATGGAAAGCTCACTCTCAAGCTCATCTATCTTCTTCTTAGCCCCTCTAAGTAGTTTATCCCGATACTTCAACTCCTGACGGTTCTGTTCTAGTAAATTAACATCTTCTTGTTCATAGGAAGATACCTTCTCATCGTCGTCATCATCGGAGTAGTCAGAGGAGTCCTTTTATTTCTTCTCCCCAAGAGCCATTGAGCAGAAGCTCTTGTGGGGTCTTTGGATGTGACGTGAGCGACTGTTCGGCTTGTCCCCTAAGGCCATGAAACAGAGTCTCAACGCATCGTCCCTGTCCTTCCCCTTCCTGATCATGATCTCTTCATCACTTGAACTCGAAGATGAGGAGGAAGACGAGGATCTCTTGGAGTAGCTTTTCTCCATCTCGGCGAAGAAAGCCTTGTCCCGCTTCTTGTTCTCACGCTTGTAGTCCTTCAAAGCCATTTGAAAGAATCTCATCTTGGGCTTGCCCTTTCTGGAGTTGTCGTACTTGTCGGAGTCGTAGGAGTTGCCACCGGTTCCCTTCTTGTATTCTTCCGCTTGGGACGGTCGACAATGAAATGACCTAGATCACCACACTCAAAGCATCCAGATTTTGTGGCGTGTCTTTTAAACATTCACTTATCATAGACACATCGCACCCGGTTGTTAAACAAGCACAGATCATCATCTCCTAGCGAATCAATTTGTTCCTCGAAGATAGACATCAAAGAAAATGCAGTACAACTCATGGCAGTAGGATCAGCAAACGGTGTCGCAAGGGCCAGAGTTTTTGAGCCAGAACCAATGAGATTTGATCTCAACTGGATATCGACCTCTGAGGCCTTGAGCTTACTAAAAGCTCTACGACAGTCAAGGTATCATAAGACGCGCTGTCAACAATAGAAGAAACCTTGATCTCCCGGACCTTAGGTTCCAAGGTATGGAGAACCTTAAGCGCCTATTCATGATCTGAGACTAGCTGACCACGCTCGGCCTTGTTGACGCGAAGCTTGTTAATGATCAATTGAAAATGACCAAACAAAGCCTCAACAGTCTCACCCGGCTTCTGTGAGAAATTTTCATACTCACGCCGGTAGGTCTGGTAGAGCCTATCCTTGACCTGAGCTGTTCCCTCATGGTGTGCTTGGAGGGTAGCCCAGATCTCTTGTGCAGTAGTGAGATGGCTAACACGCTCAAACTCACTAGGACCTATACCAAAAAATAAAATGTTCACTGCTTTACTATTGTTTTGATGCTGGGCAATTACATTTGTAGTGGTACCCTCAGCAATAGGCACTATGGTGAAAGTAGGGTGAACACAAATCTCCCATATGTCCGAGCTCTAGCTCATAAGATAGGCTCACATGCGAGTCTTCCAATAAGTGTAGCCAAAAGCTTCTAGTGACGGGATTTTGCCAGAAGACGTCATGGTCACTACCTAGGTTTAGAATCAGTTAAGATATGAGAAAATCCTAACCTTGCTCTGATACCACTTGTAGGACCGAAAATAGCGACTAGAGGGGGGGGTGAATGGGCGCCTAAAAATTTCTTGCTAAACTATATCCTAATCCCAATACCCAAACAAACTTAACCAGAAAAATAATATTGGCAAAGCAAATTACAGGAGCTAAAGTTGTCTAGCCTAAAAATGACTGGTGTTGGGGGAAAATATCCCATCTTCGGGGTTATTGCCGTAACAGCACAAAAGCAGATAATGGATTCGAAGGTTTGAGACGTTCATCTTCGAAGATACCGTGAGTCAGACTCGAAGTACTAAGATAGGCATTGGTTCGGATTATATCTTCGAACTAAGGCTTTTCGAGATCTTTATTGCCAGCTAAGATGGAAGATTTATCTTTTATATTATTAGATTAGTCTTTTACCATTTTAGCCCTATCAAGGGTACCGAATAGTTCCCACTATGTCGGTTGTAATAGAGGGGTAAATAGGTCTTTTCCTTAATATTTGGGCCTATAAATACCCCCCATTTCACCCTGTAATAGGGACCGAATACAAGTTATTCAATACACACATTCGAACTATTCTAAGTTATTATCCTTTCGGAGGCTTAGAACAGTTCACTTCGCAAACACTCCGTTTGTTAGTTTCTAATCTACAGAAACCTGTTAGCGTAATCTTTTACGCCAACAGTTGGCGCCGACCGTGGGGAACCTAGTCCGAAAAACTTCGTTCTCTACCAACTTCTTACATCATGCCTCCTAAGCGGAGCGCACCTCGTAACCCTATTCGGAGGTCCTCTCGGATCTCCGGAGAGACACCATCCGATACGGTTGAAGTCGGAGGGCCCTCGACATTCCCTCCACCTCAAACTCCGGAAGGAGTTTCCATCCCTCGAACATATATACGAAGCTTCTCCGCCAAATACTTCCATACTTCGACCACCTGGAATCCCTCTTCCACCTTCCATCCCACTTCGAACTGATCCTACTAGTTCTCAAGACCCGGAAGATCCTTCCGGAGGAGATGAAGACAATCTTGGAGATATGGCCACTCAAATGGCCAACCTTCAAGCTGAAGTAGCAAGGTGGCGACAAGAAGCTGCGAACAGGCTTCGCTCTCAAGCCATCCCAGCTATCCCAGAAGTGCCCGAAGACGACGAACCCGATTATCCCGAAGCCCCGGAGAACGCCTCCTTCGATAGTGAATCTCCGCTGCATCCTGAGCTGCAGAAAGTTCGCTTTGATCCGAAGTTTAAGACATCAAAGCTTTGTAAGTATGCTGGAGATGAAGATCCCGGAGAGTTTGTTCGTTATTATGCCCTAGCAATTGAAGCTAGCGGAGGAGTTCGAGACACCATGGCAAAGTGCTTCCCCTTAGCTCTTCAAGGAGTGGCATTAAGGTGGTTCTGGTCCTTGAAGCCAGGATCAATTAATTAATGGGGGCAGCTGAAGAAGAAGTTTGTAAGCAATTTTCAAGGCACCTTCGTGCCTCCCATGTCAACAGGAAGCCTTTTCCAGGTGAAACAGCTCCCCGGAGAGACATTGAGGCAATATTTCAAGCGCTTCGCTCATACGAAGTCGCAGATCCGGGGGTTGTCTGCATCTTCGGTAGTTGATGCAGCTCGGGAAGGCGTCACTCATCAAGGCCTCTTGGATAAGCTTCATCGGAAAAGCATCTCCTCGGTCTCTCAGTTGATGTCATACTTCGAGGAGTATGCGAGGTCAGAAGAAGGTTGGCTTCAAAGAACTGCAGCTACTTCATCCATATTGCAAGAAGTTAAAGTAGAAGTAAAAACTTCGGCACAGCCGCAAGAACCAGTCTTCGAAGTTCAACATGATCGGAGAAGAGGGCAAAGCACTCTCGTTCTGAAGTCTTGAATATTGCACCCCCACAGAAGTTTATACAGAGAGCAGTGGTTGGAGGCCGCCAGGGAAAACGGCTGGCAAAGGCCAGAACCTTTTCTGCTGCATCCATGGTGAAAATCGAAGCCATGCAACTGATACTTGCAAGGCTATACTTACTCTAAGATGAGAGTATCTAGAAAGAACTTCGGGTCGAGGTACTACCGACCGAGTTCCAGCTGCAGCTCGCCCAGAGCTGGTTCAGGCTGTGGCGCGGATAGAAAACTTTGATGCCGCAAGACACCCTCCAGTGGCCAATGTTATGCCACCCCCGAAGCAAGAGGAAGGGCAAGACCGAGGGAAAAGAGTAGTCCTCCCCATCTCTGGAGGAGGTACCCTCGGAAGTATGTCAAAGAGACAACGAAGAGACTACATCAGGGAAGTAGGCCATATTGGGACTTCGTCGTCTGCAGCTGCAATGCCGGAGTGGTCTCATGTACCGATATCCTTTTCTGCAGAGGATGCAGCTGGCATTAAGTTCCCGCATGCAGACCCACTTGTTATCACTGCCGATTTTGCGGGCACTGAAGTTCGAAGGGTGTTGATTGACGGAGGTAGTTCGACAAACATCATTTTTGTTCAAGCCTTCGATCAATTGTGCATTTCCAGAAAGCATCTCCTTCCAGCGGCTCGTCCTTTGCAAGGCTTCGCAGGACCTCCGCTTGATGCACTTGGCCAAATAGGCCTGGAAGTTACCTTCGGGGAAGGTTTGTTGGCCCGAACTGAGGAAGTAATCTTCGATGTTATAGATGCCCCGTATGCTTACAACGTCATCTTCAGAAGAGGCATGCTAAACCAGTTCGGAGCTGTGGCGCATCACAATTATTTGTGCATGAAGATGCCCACACAAGCAGGAGTCCTTACTGTCTTCGGAGATCAAGCTATCGCTCGGCGAGCGGAATATGGTCATGGTCCCCCTCTTGATCCAAGACAAGTAAACAATGTACAAGACAATGAAGAAATTTTTTCAGCCCCTTCCGAAGCTTCAAAGAAATCCTTTCCGAGACCAAGTCCTGAAGGAGAGATTGCAGCGAAGGTCATTGTTAAAGATGGTAAAGAGTATACATTTCAATTTGGTAAAGATTTACCTCCAGAAGTTGCAACCTCCTTGGAAAAGGTGGTGGAAGAGAATTTGGATGTCTTCGCTTGGTCTGACGAAGATATCACCGGAGTCGATCGGAATATCATTGAACATAGTTTACTTGTAAACCCGAAGGCTCGCCCTGTTCGGCAAGGACTCCGGAAAATGTCTGCAGAAAGAGCTGCTCTAGCGAAAGACGAAGTTGAGAAATTGTTGAAGGCTGGGATTATCAGAGAAGTGGCTCACACAGAATGGTTAGCCAACCCAGTCTTCGTCAGAAAGAAGTCTTCCGGAAAGTGGCGCATGTGCATTGATTTCACATCCTTGAATAAAGCATGCCCTCGTGACCCCTACCCCATGCCCCGAATTGATCAATTAGTCGACTCCACCGCAGGTTCGGAGTTATTAAGCTTCCTTGACGCGTATTCTGGTTATCATCAAATATGGTTGAAACACGAAGATGAGATCAAGACAAGCTTTGTAACTCCTTCGGGAGTCTTTTGTTATGTAAGAATGCCCTTTGGCTTAAGAAATGCCGGGGCTACTTTTTCGAGGTTAGTTGCTAAGGCTCTAGGTCATCAACTAGGTCGCAATGTGGAGGCCTATATGGATGATATTGTAATAAAGAGTGCTTTAAAGCACCAACATAGCCTAGACTTAGCAGAAACATTCACTAGCCTCCGGGCATGTGAGATCCGTCTTAACCCCGAAAAATGTATCTTCAGAGCTAAGGCTGGAAAGTTGTTAGGGTATTTAGTTTCAAGCAGGGGAATTGAAGCTAGCCCTACTCAAATAACTGCGCTACAAAAGATGGCTCCTCCGGAAAATTTAAAGCAAGTGCAAAAGCTGACTGGTCGTCTAGCAGCACTTAGCAGGTTTTTAATAAGGTCTGCGAAGAGAAGCTTGCCTATATTTAAAGCATTGAAAGGGTCCGAAGATTTTGCATGGACACCGGAGTGTCAGAAAAGCTTCGAAGATATTAAAGACAAGATACTCCGAACTCGAGAAGTTCGTTTATGCTCTGATAATGGCTTCGAGGAAATTAAGACATTATTTTTGGCTCACAATGTAATTGTACCAACTTCGTATCCTTTAGGAGATATGCTTCGAAGTAAGGATTCCACTGGAAGGATTGGGAAGTGGGCAGTTGAGCTAGCACCCTTCGGCATATCTTTCCTAGCAAGGACAGCAATCAAATCGCAAGTCTTAGCAGATTTTGTAGCAGAATGGACTCCGCCTGCAAATTTAGTTCCGGAGAAGTCGAGTGACGGAGTTTGGACTGTTTATTCTGATGGGGTTTTCCAAGCATCCGGAGCAGGCATTGGAGCAGTATTAATTTCGCCTTCAGGGCAAAGAGCAATGTACTCCGCAAGACTCAACTTTAAGTCTACCAATAATATAGCGGAGTATGAAGGGATTTTATTGGGACTCCGAAAAGCACGTGCTCTAGGGGCTACAAGAATTATTACAAAGACAGATTCTCAAATAGTAGCAGGGCACGTAGATAAAAGTTTCCAGGTTCGGCATCCACAGCTTGCAAAGTACTTAGAAGAAATCCGTAAAATCGAAGCACACTTCAAGGGTATTTCCATTCGGAGTATACCAAGAGCAGAAAATGTGCAAGCGGACATCTTAGCAAAAGCTGCAGCCGGAGCTGTGGATGTGCCAGAAGAAGCCTTCTATGAGGAGCTCAGTACACCTTCGGTGCCACAAATTCCCTCTGCAGAGATTCTTTGCATTCCTAGTGCAGATTGGAAAAATTCAATCATGGAACTTTTACAGGGAGGAACAAGTTTGCCCGAAGAGCCACAGCTGTCAAGATTAAAGCTTAGAGCTAGAAATTATCAAATAATCAACGGTATTTTATACAAGGCCGGAGTATGTTCCCCTCTACTCCGATGTATATCTCAAGCCGAAGGTCAAGAAATTCTTCGAGAAATTCATGAAGGCCTTTGTGGTAGCCATTTAGCCCCGCGAGCTTTGGCAGGAAAAACACTTCGCCAGGGGCTTTATTGGCCTACAATAACAGCTGATGCGGAGAGCTTAGTCCGCACTTGACAAGGATGCCAGTGGATGGGTCGACGAAGTCATCGCCCACCAACAGCTCTTCAAGTCATTGCTCCGGTATGGCCTATGGCCAGATGGGGTATGGATTTAATAGGTCCGTTTCCAGTAGCCAAGGGAAATCTGAAGTTCGCAGTGGTAGCTATTGAGTATTTTTCTAAGTGGGTGGAAGCAGAGCCCTTCGGGAAGTTTTGCGAAGATCTAGGCATTCAGTTATGTTTTGCTGCAGTGAGGCATCCTCAAACAATGTAGAGAAATTCTTCTGGAAGAATATCATTTGCCGGTTCGGAGTGCCTAGACAACTCACAGTTGATAATGGAACACAGTTCGATGCAGAACCTTTCAGAAAGTTTTGCGAAGATCTAGGCATTCAGTTATGTTTTGCTGCAGTGAGGCATCCTCAGTCTAATGGAGCCGTAGAACGAGCCAATGGAAATATTTTGTCAGGGCTAAATCGAAGGATAGTAGGATTAGCAAAGGGACTGTGGACCGAAGAGCTTCTGAAGATTTTGTGGTCCATTCGGTCTACGCAAGCAAGGTCCACATGTTTTACTCCATTTAGACTACTATTTAGAGATGAAGCTATGACTCCAGCGGAGCTCAAAGGAGGATCATTTCGCAGCACCGAACCGGAGATTGAAGAAGAAAGACAAGCTTCGCTAGATTTATCAGAAGAAACAAGACTTCGAGCTGTGGCAAACTTATCAAAGTATCATCAGCAAACGAAGGCTTGGTTTGACCCGAAGGTTAAACTCAATGAACTAAGACCGAGTCATCTTGTTCTACGAAGCATTATAGCGCCAGGGAAGTTAGGAAATAAATGGGAAGGTCCATACCTAATTGTTCGTTCAGGACGCCCTGGCTCTTTTAAGTTAGCTAATTTAGAAGGTGAAGAGTTAGCACATACTTGGCATGCGGAGCACCTAAAGCGATACTTCGCATAAGGGCTCCTTGTAATTCACTTGTAATCATCTTCTGAATTAATAAAGCATATGGTCCAGATAATGCCTTCCCCTCATAGACTTCCAGCTTCCGAGTGGACGCACTGGAACCGCGGGATGGACCGAGAGGGAAGTGTCATGAAGCTGAATCGTATTTTCGGACTTCGAACCATTGGTTCGAAGCTTCCGACGTGGGGGCTGACATAATCCGGAGTCCAAGCCACCGGCTTGTAGGCATCCGTAAAAGAGCCCAAAACCACATCATACGGAGTCCAAGCCATTGGCTGGTAGACTTCCGTAAAAAGAGCCGAAGGTGGCCAAAACATGCGGAGTCCAAGCCATTGGCTGGTAGACTTCCGTAAAAAGAGCCGAAGGTGGCCAAAACCTGCGAAGTCCAAGCCATTGGCTGGTAGAATTCCGCAAAAAGAGCCGAAGGTGGCCAAAATATACGGAGTCCAAGCCATTGGCTGGTAGACAACCGTAAAAAGAGTCCAAAGAGACCATTGCAAACTCCGAACCATTGGTTGAACAGAGATCGCAAAAATGAGCCGAAGGTGGCTAAAGCAAAACAGAGTTTGAGCCATGAGCTTCTAATCTCTGTTAGCATAGTGCAAAGAGACAAATTATCTAAGATACTAAGGTATCTTGAAAGTTATCTCAAGTGATTTCTTTCAAAAAACAAGGGTACTAAGTTGCCATTCTTCAGACTACAAATAGTCGAAGACATTTTATAAGATTTTTTTAAAAAATCTTTAAATTGCAAAGGGGCTCCGAACCCCCAAAAAATTGTACTCCGAAGTTCATTCTTTGCGCATAACCATCTTTGAATACAGTTCGAAGTTGCTTATACCCAAAGAGGGGCTAGTAAATATGGAGACAATTTTAAATCGGTATTCATTATTCAAACGAATGTGTTTACAGATTACATCATGAAAAATTGGTATCTATACCAAGAAGGAATTGAAGACCTCTTCGGTCTCTAGAGCTAGGGTTGGAACGACTAGTTCCAGCGCCGGAAGTTCTAACAACTTTGCGTTTAACTCTCTTGCCCCCCTTCGAAGCTCTAAAATCCTTCTGTTCTTGTTGAAGCTCGGCCCAAGTTCGAAGCCATTCGGGGCTCCTTTCCCAGCTTCCATGTTCTTCAGGTTTTTTTATTTCGGACTTCATCTTCGTCTTCAGACCATATAACGTCTTCAGAAGACGAAGTGTTTAAGTTAACCTCTTTTCTTCCTCTTTAATATAAGACAGTATATCTTTGATTACTTCGAGGACGTTTATAAGCTTTTAGAAGATCGAAGGCGGTCCATAATGAGCGAACTTCGTCGTTAAGGTCTAACACTTCGATATCTTCCGTATGAGGCAAAGCCTAAAAATATGACAAACAAATTTTCATTGATAAATGTCCATAAGCATAAAGCTTTACATGGCCAAAAATCCAAAGGTATTTCTAAACCTGCGGGTTTGGAGGAGGCTGACTGCTTGAAGCTTGGGTCCGAACTTGCTTCTGGCATTGGCCCTCGTCGATCCAAGCCTTGATCGCGGAACGACCTTCGGCTCTCCATGAAGTTTGGAAGGCTCGCCAGGCAGCAGCCACGCCTTCGGAAGGAGTCAGAAGTTGTGACACCCCAAATTTTCAAAACAATAAAAACATTATTAAATTCAATTTCTTGGAATTTATATTTCTGAAACTACTTTTAATACTCTTTTATATCCTTTTGAACTACAACATATAGTAGATGGCCAAACCAGGAGCTAAAAATTTTTGTATAGACTCCCAAGGCCAAGAAATGTTTTTGAGAATTTTTACAAATTTTTACCCACTTTGGAAATGCCCCAAAAGATTTAAACCATTTTCTGCAATTATTTTAATCAGAAAACCTTGGAAAACACTAATGGGCTCCCCTCCCTCCATTCTCCCTCTCCCGGCCGGCCCAGCCCACTCCACCCGCGCGCCCGGACTGACAACCGGACCCCACCTGTCAGCGACCACTCCTCTCTTCGCGCGTGCGCCCGACGCCTCGACCCCGCCTGTCAGTCCCCTCTCTCGCGCGCTCGCACCCGCTGACCACCTTGGCCCACCTGTCGGACCCGTCTTCCCCGCGGGATCCGCCCCCAAATCCCCCCCCACCGGTCGAAACCCTAGCCCTCCTCGGATTCGCTCTCGCCGGCCCCCTCACCCTAATTAATCGACGGCATTGATTTCCTCGCGCTCCCCCGACCGTTTCCCCCTTTATTTCACCGCGTCATCGCCCCCGGATTGGCGCTCGCATGCACGGCAGGAGCTCGCCGGCGTTGAAGAGAGCTTTTACTCCCGGCCTCCCTCGATTACGCCCCCTCTGCCCCCACCGACGACCCTATATAAACCCCCTGGCCGTCTTCGTTATGCCCCTACGCCCAATCGCTGCGAGAACCAACAGAGCCCTTGCATTTCCCATTTTTGCGCACCACCATCGCCCTCGCCCCAGCCGTCGCTCGCTGTCGCCGGAGTCCCCCTCCCTCCTCGCCGACCGCACCACTGCGACCGTACGGACCTCACCGACCTCGGCAACCACTTCGTCGACGACGAACCTCGCCGGATCGCCGTCCCCGCCGAGGAACCGAGAACCTTCGCCGCCACCGCTCGTTGCCGGCCTCACCCCGTCGACCCCGGACCACCGCAAGGGTACCCTTTTGTTCCCCTCGGTACCCCCTTTCCGTTTTTAGTCCTAGCTAGACTAGATAACCCTCGACCTCGCTGGAATCGCTCGTCGTCGCATCGCCGGAGTCGGGGAAGAAGGGGTACTTTACCCCCCCGACACGCACTGTGTCGGATTCAATCCTGGCCGTGCGATCCAGATCCAACGCTTGGGATTAAATCATCTGTTCAGTTTAATCCGGGCCGTCGGATCTGAGTAAAGCGGTACGGTGTGATCTCACGCGTTCGTTTTCATTTAAAACTGGCGTGCGATCTCGTGCGTCCACGTGGTACCCCTTCGAACATTTTAATCCTGGCCGTCCACGCCAACTTACGCGCCCCGCCTCGCCCTCGCTCGTCGGATCTGGATCCGATGGTCCAGATCGACCCGGCGCACGTGCACAGTGCGCGGGTTCACCGTGAGCCTGGCTCACCGTGGACCCGAGGGATTTAAAATTTGAAAATAAATTCCAGAAAAGGTTTAAAACTTGTAAAATTCATATCTGGCGCATTTGAACTCAAAAAATTGCCATTCCAATTTCAGAAAATTCATAATATTATTCTCTACATGTTTATACAATAAAAACAGTAGGTTTACATTGGATATTTCATGTTTATTTAAATAGATGTTTAAATACCCTTAGGTTAAAAATGTAAATTTAATTATTTAAATTTCATTAGAGTTTGTATTTATTTATTTCATGATGATATGAACAGATCACTAAGTTTTCTATGAAGCTTTCATTTTAAATCTATTAGAGAACTTAAAAATGATAATAACCCCTTTTAAAACCCCTTTTTAAAGAGGACTACTTTTTAGATTCCTTTAAAATTTAATTATGAGATAAACCACAGGACCTTAACAATTGAAATCATTTTATTTTTAATCAAACCAACTGTAACTTATGTGCTTATAATGTGATGTTATATTGTTTGATTGAATGTGTTCTTTTTATTTTACCTTATTATATTAAAAAGACTACGACGTCGCCGAGGAGCCGGAGTACTTCCCCGAAGTCCCTCCCTCTCCCTTTGCTGAACAAGGCAAGTCACCAAACCAATCTTTTGAGCATATTGAACCCATATTTGATTAAACTATCGCTAAAACACATAGGTTATATGTGCATTAGTCAAATGAACCCTTACATTATATTTATTTAGGATCCCCCGACCTTGATGTGCAACCCAAGCCATGCTATCTCGCCTAACCTCCTTGTCACCATATGATCAATGATATTAGCTAGTGTCCAATGTATTGACACGATCGCTATAGGATAAAATGAGTCGTAGCAAAATGGTTCTATTATATGATCCCCGTTACTTCTTATCCTTGGAAATTCTGTTGGTGATGAGTTATGGTTGTGAGTGTATGCATGGTGGGTTCCGGGTGCAAGCTAGGGCATTGGTCGGTAGCACCCGGGGCACTATAAGGACCAGTCTGAGGGATCCGTTGCAATACACTTACGTACTAACCACAAGTCTAGTGGGTAAGTCCTAACTAAGGTATGGGTCGTTCCAAACCGAGGCCACCATTTGGAGATGGGTCAAGTTGCACCTGCGGGTGACTTGTACCAATGTGGCGCAAAAGGGGGTGCGACGTTAGCCGGGATGCGGCCCGGCGCGCCGGCGAAACCTAGAGCGGGTGGTTATCGCTTGGAACCTCTCATATTGAGGTTTTGGCACGAGTTCCCGTGGTATGGGTCATCTCGTTTGGGATGAGTGCGTGCCTTGTGGGTACAGTAGTACATCTCTGATCAGAGTCTTAAATCTTTTCGAAAAGCCGAGCCCACGGTCAAGGGCGGGTTGCGTGACATCCCCCAGTTAGTTTACTTTAAATATGTATGTGCATGATGGATTGACATGTAAGGACTGTTGTGCGAGGAGGTAAAACGTACTCCTCGAGTTAGTTGATGTTGTTGATGTTCATGTTTACTTTTCCGCATGATTAAAAATGTGACTACACTAACTGCAATAACTAAAGCTGTACTTTTCCGTGATGCTAGCCATTACCTTTCCTTGTTTATTATCCTGCATTATTACTTGCATTTTGTGGTGGCTTGTTGAGTACTTTTTGTACTCATACCTGTTGACCCCACAGAGGATGCTTACTACGAATACGGTCTGGAGTAGCGACCCAGTCGAGAAGAAAAATCCTGGAGAAGATGTTCGTCATGCCGCTATCTAATTATTTTTACTTATTGTTTTTATTAAAACTGTGATGTAATAAATATGGTCTGCGTACCATGAACACTGTCGTATGTACGATTGTCGCATGATGAACCTCTTGTATTATTGTTTTTCTTATGAAATACAATAATGTCTCGATTTGTTAAATCGGGGCGCTACAAGATGGTATCAGAGCCGACTCGACTGTAGGAAGCCAAACAGACCCGCCTAGCCATTAGCCATAGGAAATTATTTCTCGAAAATCTACTTCATAAACCTTGTTCCTCTCCTCACTTTTATTCAACTTGCCGTTTTGTAGATGCCTGTCTACCAAGTCCACAGCTACTGCCGCCACTATGAGGGCTTCGTCCGGGAGCTCCGCATGATGCTCACCTTCCTCGGATTCCTCTTCGAACCCGAATTCCAAGGAGTGTACCCCGATGAGTTCGCCGGGCCTTGCGACGTCTCCCTCACCGTCCATGGCTCCGGAGAACACCTGCCGCCCTACACCACCGCACTTGGAGGCCCGACTTTCGACGTCGCGTGCCAACGAGTCGCCCTCCAGGCCCTCATGGAGCTGAGGATGATCTACGACGATCGTCTTCAGAACTCATCCTTCCGGCTCGTGCCGAAGCGTACTCCCGGAGCCCACCGTAGCATCTACCTCGGAGTTCACTCCGTGCGTGATCCGGTCATGGCCCAGCAGTCGCGTCTTCTACAGGCCATGGATGATCTCCACACCGAGGCGGTGCTCGACGCCGACGAGCACCATGAGGCGGTTGAGTTCCTTCGTGAAGAAACGAAGAACTTGATCCAGCAGAATGGCGAGTTGCAGCGCAAGATCATGCAGCTGTAGAAGGATATAGCGGAGATGGTTCCTCTTCTTCCAAGGAAGAAGAAGCCCATCCGTGAGCCCCTCCCTCGCCCCAAGAGGATCCCGCCACGACCCTCCCCCGCCAGACCCTCCACCAGCACCCCTACACCACGCCCCGGCCTCGTCTCCGACTCCATCATCGAGAATTTTCTCGAGCCCACCATCTCTCTGGAGCCGCGCACTCGTGGTTCCGAGAGCACGGAGACCGCCTCCGGTGGCGAGTAGACGTTAGGAGTCGCTATCTAAATAAAAATCATAATTTTGTATGTGGTGCCGTCTGCAACGAGTTGTGTTGTAGATGGAATAAGATCTTGGATGTAATGAACAATTTATACCACCCTATATATTTATGTGCTTGGTATTTTTGGTTGTATTATTGTTTCGTCATCTTTGTTTTATCACTATGTGTATTCAGAAGATGGCCGACCACCAGAACACCGGCTCCAACAACGGAGCAGGAGGAAGCCGTGATGCGCCCGAGGGTGTTGTACCCAACTAGGGTGCAACGGGCCCACGACAGTCTGGGTCGCCTTCCGCCAACCACCCCACCTTGGCGGAGATGATGGCGAATCAGAACCACCTGATCACCGCCCTCCTCACCCAAATGCAGAACCAACAGGCTCAGTTGGACGGTCTGCAGAACGGGGAACCCGCCCCTCGCGCACCAGCGCCCGCGCCCGCTCCACAACTCTCCGAGTTTCTGCGCGTGCGCCCGCCCATCTTCTCGAGCACCACCAACCCGATGGAGGCCGGAGATTGGCTTCGCACCATCGGGAAGAAGCTCGACCTCCTCCCCTGCACCGACCGGGAGCGAGTGGCCTTCGCCACTCACCAGCTCCAGGGTCCCGCCGCTGAATGGTGGGACAACTATCGTGAGTCCCAGCTAGAGGACCACGTGGTGACTTGGGCGGAGTTCACCATCGCCATTCGTGCTGCCCACGTCCCCGCCGGTGTTATCGCGGTAAAACAGCAGGAGTTCCGCGACCTGCAGCAAGGCAACCGGACCGTCATGGAGTACCTCCATGAGTTCAACTGCCTCGCCCGCTACGCACCGGAGGAAGTGCGCACCGACGCCCTCCGCCAAGCCAAGTTCCTCAGGGACTTAAGGATGAGCTATCCATCCAGCTCGTCGCCGCCGACTTCGCCGAATTCCAATGGCTAGTCAACAAAGCGCTCATTCAAGAGACTGAGCAGAACAAGCTGGACCTCAAGAAGAGGAAGATGATCGCCTTCAGGCATCAGCAGGCGAACTCGCAGAGGCCCCGCTTCGTCCCTCCGCCACCAGCGCCAGCCTACCATCCTCGGCCCGCCTTCAGGCCACCTCACGCCACCGGTGGATCCAACGCCGGGCATCCTCGCCCCACTCCACCAGCTCCGGCCGCTCAGCCGACACCAGCCGCCAAGGCCCCGGTCTTGAAGGATCGCCAAGGGAGGCCGGTAGTTTGCTTCAACTGCCGCAAGGAAGGGCACTATTCACACCAGTGTCCTCACCCCAAGCAGACCCAAGGCGCAGCACCCAGCCAGGCGGTTCGTGCCCGCGTCAACCACATCAGCGCGGAGGAAGCTCAGGAGGCTCCTGAAGTCGTGCTCGGTACATTCACTGTGAATTCCGTACCAGCCGTAATATTATTTGACTCTGGAGCAACACACTCCTTCGTCTCGGAAGATTTTGTGAAAACAAACAAACTGGACGTGCTCCCTCTACCCATTCCCATGGTGATTGCCACTCCTGGCAACAGGACCTTAGCCCGCTTATACAGCCCTAAGGTTCAAATCGTCATCCAAGGAGTACTGTTTCGGGCCGAGCCAGTTCTCATCCAATGCACCGGACTTGACCTCATACTAGGGATGGATTGGTTGATGAAACACAAGGGAGTGATCGACTGTGCCAACAAGTCTGTCACGGTGACCAACCCGGAAGGCGCAGCCGTCACCTTTCGGATGACCAGTCGCAAGCCACTCGGAGCATCCCTTCGCTCGATAGCTCTTGAAGAGGTGCCTATAGTCAAGGAGTTTGCGGATGTCTTCCCTGAAGACCTACCCGGAATGCCTCCCAAGCGGGACATCGAATTCAGAATCGAACTTGTCCCCGGGACCACTCCAATCTCCAAGCGCCCATACCGAATGACCGCCAATGAACTAGCCGAAGTCAAGAGCAACATCGAAGACCTAGAGCAGAAAGGGTACATCCGATCGAGTACCTCACCCTGGGGTGCACCGGTAATATTTGCCATGAAGAAGGACAAGACCAAGAGGATGTGCGTGGACTATAGAGCCTTGAACGACGTAACCATCAAGAACAAGTACCCATTGCCTCGGATCGACGACCTGTTCGATCAGCTGAAAGGATCCTCGGTGTTTTCTAAGATCAACCTCAGGTCAGGCTATCACCAGTTGAGGATTAGAGAAGAAGACATACCCAAGACTGCCTTCACCTCCCGCTATGGACTCTATGAGTACACCGTGATGTCGTTCGGACTCACGAATGCCCCGGCCTTTTTCATGAACATGATGAACAATGTATTCATGGAGTTCTTGGACAAGTTCATCGTGGTATTCATCGACGATATCCTCGTTTACTCCAAGACCAAGGAAGAACACGAGGCTCACCTTCGTCTGACCCTCGGAAAGCTAAGGGAGCAGCAATTTTACGCCAAATACAGCAAATGCGAATTTTGGTCGTCTGAGGTAAAGTTCCTCGGCCATGTTATATCTGCCGGAGGAATAGCAGTGGACCCAACCACCATGGAAGCAGTAACCAACTGGCTGCAGCCAACAACCGTGACCGAGATCCGGAGTTTTCTCGGATTGGCCGGATACTACCGCCGGTTCATCGAGAATTTTTCCAAGATCGCCAAGCCTATGACCAGACTTCTACAGAAGGAAGTAAAATTCGAATGGACCCCCGATTGCGAAGAAAGCTTCCAGACCCTCAAGAAGAAGCTAGTGTCAGCTCCCATTCTGAATCTGCCAGACATCCGGAAAGACTTCCACGTCTACTGTGATGCCTCTCGTCAAGGATTGGGATGCGTCTTAATGCAAGAAGGGAAAGTGATATCCTACGCCTCCCGACAGCTGAGACCGCATGAGCTGAACTACCCAACCCACGACCTGGAATTAGCAGCCGTGGTTCATGCCTTGAAGATATGGAGACATTACCTTGTGGGCAATCGGTGTGAGGTCTTCACCGACCACAAGAGCCTCAAGTACATATTCACCCAACCAGATCTGAATCTCAAGGCAAAGGAGATGGTTGGAACTGATCAAGGATTACGACTTGGGCATCCATTATCATCCGGGCAAAGCGAATGTGGTGGCAGACACCCTTAGTCGAAAAGGGTACTGCAATGCCATCATGATTCAGGACCAAGCTCCTTTACTGTATAAGGAGATGGAAAGGTTAAACCTAGGGATCACCACTCGAGCGTATCTCGCTGCCTTGGAGTCTCGGCCTGTCTTAATAGACCAGATCCGAGAGAAGCAGAAGGAAGATCCGGACATCCTGGAGATCCAGCAGAACATGAGGAAGGGTAAAGCCCCCGGATTTTCCGAAGACGAGCATGGTACCATCTGGTTCGGAAACCGAGTATGCGTACCCAACCTACCTGAGTTGAAGACCCTCATCCTTCAAGAAGCCCATGATACGTTATACTCCATCCATCCCGGGAGTACGAAGATGTATCAAGACCTAAAGGAAAAATATTGGTGGGTCAGCATGAAGAGAGAAATAGCTGAGTATGTGGCCAAGTGCGACACATGCCGGCGAGTCAAGGCAGAGCATCAGAGGCCTGCCGGACTTCTTCAACCTCTCAAGGTCCCTGAATGGAAGTGGGAAGAGATAGGAATGGACTTCATCACGGGACTACCCAGGACCCAAGCTGGTCATGATTCTATCTGGGTGATCATCGACCGACTCACCAAGGTAGCTCACTTCGTTCCGGTCAAGACAACTTACACCGTCGCCAAGTTGGCTGAGTTGTATATGACCTGGATCGTGTGCCTTCACGGAGTTCCTAAGAAGATTGTATCTGACCGCGGGAGTCAGTTTACCTCCAAGTTTTGGAAGAACCTTCAAGAGGAACTCGGCACCCGGCTGAACTTTAGCACCGCCTATCATCCACAGACCGACGGTCAAACCGAAAGGGTCAACCAGATATTGGAGGATATGCTTAGAGCTTGTGCTCTAGACTTTGGCGGAATGTGGGACAAGAACTTACCGTATGCAGAGTTCTCCTACAACAACAGCTACCAAGCCAGCCTGCAAATGTCCCCGTTCGAAGCACTCTATGGACGTAAGTGCCGAACGCCGTTACTCTGGGATCAAACCAGAGAGTCACAACTGTTTGGGACTGATTTATTACGAGAAGCTGAAGAGAAGGTTAAGATCATAAGAGACCGATTGAAGGCAGCCCAATCCAGGCAAAAGAGCTCTGCCGACAACCGTCGAAGAGACCTAGCCTTTGAGGAGGGCGATTATGTCTACCTCCGAGTCACTCCCCTCTGTGGCACTCAAAGGTTCAACATGAAAGGCAAACTAGCACCCCGCTACGTCAGACCTTTCCAGATCCTCCGACGACAGGGAGAAGTGGCATATCAACTCGAACTGCCCCCATCCTTGGCAGGCGTTCACGATGTGTTCCATGACTCTCAACTGAAGAAGTGCCTCCGTGTACCCACCGAGCAAGCCGACCTTCAGCAGCTTAATGTCCAAGAAGACTTGACCTACATAGAGAAACCCGTCAAGATCTTGGAAACCAAGGAGAGAGTAACCAGGAGTCGCGTTGTTCGCTTCTACAAAGTCCAATGGAACAACCATCCCGCCGAAGAAGCCACTTGGGAAAAGGAAGACGAACTGAAAGCCCAATATCCCGAATTATTCGAGTAACATTCCAATCTCGAGGATGAGATTCTTGTAAGGGGGATAGGTTTGTGACACCCCAAATTTTCAAAACAATAAAAACATTATTAAATTCAATTTCTTGGAATTTATATTTCTGAAAATACTTTTAATACTCTTTTATACCCTTTTGAACTACAACATAGAGTAGATGGCCAAACCAGGAGCTGAAAATTTTTGTATAGACTCCCAAGGCCAAGAAATGTTTTTGAGAATTTTTACAAATTTTTACCCACTTGGAAATGCCCCAAAAGATTTAAACCATTTTCTGCAATTATTTTAATCAGAAAACCTTGGAAAACAGTAATGGGCTCCCCTCCCTCCATTCTCCCTCTCCCGGCCGGCCCAGCCCACTCCACCCGCGCGCCCGGACTGACAACCGGACCAAACCTGTCAGCGACCACTCCTCTCTTCGCGCGCGCGCCCGACGCCTCGACCCCGCCTGTCAGTCCCCTCTCTAACGCGCTCGCACCCGCTGACCACCTTGGCCCACCTGTCGGACCCGTCTTCCCCGCGGGATCCGCCCCCAAATCCCCCCCCCCCGCCGGCCGAAACCCTAGCCCTCCTCGGATTCACTCTCGCCGGCCCCCTCACCCTAATTAATCGACGGCATTGATTTCCCCGCGCTCCCCCGACCGTTTCCCCCTTTATTTCACCGCGTCATCGCCCCCGGATTGGCGCTCGCATGCACGGCAGGAGCTCGCCGGCGTTGAAGAGAGCTTTTACTCCCGGCCTCCCTCGATTACGCCCCCTCTGCCCCCACCGACGACCCTATATAAACCCCTTGGCCGTCCGCGTTATGCCCCTACGCCCAATCGCTGCGAGAACAAACAGAGCCCTTGCATTTCCCATTTTTGCGCACCACCGTCGCCCTCGCCCCAGCCGTCGCTCGCCGTCGCCGGAGTCCCCCTCCCTCCTCGCCGACCGCACCACTGCGACCGTACGGACCTCACCGACCTCGGCCACCACTTTGTCGACGACGAACCTCGCCGGATCGCCGTCCCCGCCGAGGAACCGAGAACCTTCGCCGCCACCGCTCGTCGCTGGCCTCACCCCGTCGACCCCGGACCACCGCAAGGGTACCCTTTTGTTCCCCTCGGTACCCCCTTTCCGTTTTTAGTCCTAGCTAGACTAGATAACCCTCGACCTCACTGGAATCGCTCGCCGTCGCATCGCCGGAGTCGGGGAAGAAGGGGTACTTTACCCCCCGACACGCACTGTGCCGGATTCAATCCTGGCCGTGCGATCCAGATCCAACGCTTGGGATTAAATCATCTGTTCGGTTTAATCCGGGCCGTCGGATCTGAGTAAAGCGGTACAGTGCGATCTCACGCGTTCGTTTTCATTTAAAACAGGCGTGCGATCTTGTGCGTCCACGTGGTACCCCTTCGAACGTTTTAATCCTGGCCGTCCACGCCAACTTACGCGCCCCGCATCGCCCTCGCGCGTCGGATCTGGATCCGACGGTCCAGATCGACCCGGCGCACGCGCACAGTGCGCGGGTTCACCGTGAGCCTAGCTCACCGTGGACCCGAGGGATTTAAAATTTGAAAATAAATTCCAGAAAAGGTTTAAAACTTGTAAAATTCATATCTGGCGCATTTGAACTCTAAAAATTGCCATTCCAATTTCAGAAAATTCATAATATTATTCTCTACATGTTTATACAATAAAAACAGTAGGTTTACATTGGACATTTCATGTTTATTTAAATAGATGTTTAAATACCCTTAGGTTAAAAATGTAAATTTAATTATTTAAATTTCATTAGAGTTTGTATTTATTTATTTCATGATGATATGAACAGATCACTAAGTTTTCTATGAAGCTTTCATTTTAAATCTATTAGAGAACTTAAAAATGATAATAACCCCTTTTAAAACCCCTTTTTAAAATAGGACTACTTTTTAGATTCCTTTAAAATTTAATTATGAGATAAACCACAGGACCTTAACAATTGAAATCATTTTATTTTTAATCAAACCAACTGTAACTTATGTGCTTATAATGTGATGTTATATTGTTTGATTGAATGTGTTCTTTTTATTTTACCTTATTATATTAAAAAGACTACGACGTCGCCGAGGAGCCGGAGTACTTCCCCGAAGTCCCTCCCTCTCCCTTTGCTGAACAAGGCAAGTCACCAAACCAATCTTTTGAGCATATTGAACCCATGTTTGATTAAACTATCGCTAAAACACATAGGTTATATGTGCATTAGTCAAATGAACCCTTACATTATATTTATTTAGGATCCCCCGACCTTGATGTGCAACCCAAGCCATGCTATCTCGCCTAACCTCCTTGTCACCATATGATCAATGATATTAGCTAGTGTCCAATGTATTGACACGATCGCTATAGGATAAAAATGAGTCGTAGCAAAATGGTTCTATTATATGATCCCCGTTACTTCTTATCGTTGGAAATTCTGTTGGTGATGAGTTATGGTTGTGAGTGTATGCATGGTGGGTTTCGGGTGCAAGCTAGGGCATTGGTCGGTAGCACCCGGGGCACTATAAGGATCGGTCTGAGGGATCCGTTGCAATACACTTACGTACTAACCACAAGTCTAGTGGGTAAGTCCTAACTAAGGTATGGGTTGTTCCAAACCGAGGCCACCATTTGGAGATGGGTCAAGTTGCACCTGCGGGTGACTTGTACCAATGTGGCGCAAAAGAGGGTGCGACGTTAGCCGGGATGCGGCCCGGCGCGCCGGCGAAACCTAGAGCGGGTGGTTATCGCTTGGAACCTCTCATATTGAGGTTTTGGCACGAGTTCCCGTGGTATGGGTCATCTTGTTTGGGATGAGTGCGTGCCTTGTGGGTACAGTAGTACATCTCTGATTAGAGTCTTAAATCTTTTCGAAAAGCCGAGCCCACGGTCAAGGGCGGGTTGCGTGACATCCCCCAGTTAGTTTACTTTAAATATGTATGTGCATGATGGATTGACATGTAAGGACTGTTGTGCGAGGAGGTAAAACGTACTCCTCGAGTTAGTTGATGTTGTTGATGTTCATGTTTACTTTTCCGCATGATTAAAAATGTGACTACACTAACTGCAATAACTAAAGCTGTACTTTTCCGCAATGCTAGCCATTACCTTTCCTTGTTTATTATCCTGCATTATTACTTGCATTTTGCGGTGGCTTGTTGAGTACTTTTTGTACTCATACCCGTTGGACCCCACAGAGGATGCTTACTCCGAAGACGGTCTGGAGTAGCGACCCCGTCGAGAAGAAAAATCCTGGAGAAGATGTTCGTCATGCCGCTATCTAATTATTTTTACTTATTGTTTTTATTAAAACTGTGATGTAATAAATATGGTCTGCGTACCATGAACACTGTCGTATGTACGATTGTCGCATGATGAACCTCTTGTATTATTGTTTTTCTTATGAAATACAATAATGTCTCGATTTGTTAAATCGGGGCGCTACAAGACGCTCGTCGTCAAAGGTAATTGGGCCCCCCTCCTGCGTCCGGAGTTATCGATCGGCCCAGATCTTCATAGTAGCGAAGTAGGTCGACAGCAGCCACTTGTCCGGAGAGTTCTCCGTATCTAATGCCCGCTGTCTTCATCTGCTTCGCCACTCCTTGGATCCTTTTCAACCGGCGCAGAAGAGTGATGTTATCATCAGAAGGAAGTATTCCAGTAGTACCGAAGTACTCCAGGACCCCTAGCAACTGATTCATAACTTCCACAGCCACCTTCTCGGACTTCAACTTATCTTCGTTCAGCGCGTCCTTCGTCGAAGTGACTTCTCCCAGAACCCCGAAAAGTCTAGCATTTTCAGTGGTCAAATAATTCTTTTGGTTTAACAGCTGGCTAGCTTCCTCTTGGAGTCTGACAAGCTCGGACCCTGCAGTAGCGTGCTCTGCCCGCAATTTTTCAACTTCTGCTCGAAGCACAATTCTCTCTGCTTCAAGCTCTTTTTTCGCAGCCTCCAAACCTTGTCTGGCCCTTCGCTCTGTTGACACTATATTGTCCATCTGAGCCACTCGGCTTTCGGATATGCTAAGATTCCTTTGAAGGACGTTATTTTCCTCCCGAAGACGAGCGATCTCTTCATCATTACATATATTCGCAGCTCGAGCCAAGACAGTTTGCTGCAAAAATAAAAAATTAAGGTAAATATTTATTCGTAGATGAATTCTATGTTATTTCGCAAGTGCTTCGTACCTGGTAGGCTGCACGTTCTATAGCGGCATTAAGCTCCGTCCTGTCTGCCTTGCTCAGAATGGCCACTAAGTTGGTCTCCCCTATGTCACGGCTGGCTCGATCCAAAGGTTCGAGAAAAGTCCGATGACCAGTTGTTTGCCCTAAGAAAGGAGCTAGCAGGGGGAGCATACTTATTGCCTGTTGGTCATCTTCGTCCAGCGAAGGACCGGAGCGTTGGCTTGTGGTCTTCGGAGCCTCTGGAGACTAGCCCTCCCCGGAAGATTGGCTCTCGTCTGTTGAATTAGACGGAGTTGATCCGGAACTCGCAGCAGGGAGGGGTTCTATTTGTCTTTTGCCTCTTCCAGGTCCCATTTGAGTAGCTCTCTGGGTTGGCTCCGAAGTCGTCGAAGGTCCAGGAATTGTTTCTTCCTGGCGGACCTCTTCCATAGGAGTGGACTCTGTAAAAATATATATAAAGTATTATACATTGTATAAATACGCAAAATAAACATGAAAGAGTTATTCGAAGTCTACCTTCGACATTTTGCAGAGGAGTCATCATCGGACTGTTCGGCGGATCGAAGGCTAGATCTTCATCCGAATCAGCCGTTAAGTCTTCAACTGCAGGAGCATCGTCCTGAGCAGTCCTTGTTGCCTCTTCGGGAATTGAAGCCATAGTAACTTCGACCCCACTCTCATTCACAGGAACTTCGTCCTGAGATATATCTTCCTGAACTGCCGAAGTCCTTGGTTGCTCAAGATTATCTCGAGACTCCGGCACGTTCGCAGGTACTTCGGCTTGTGCAGTCCTTTGAGTTTCATCTTCTTCTATTAGACGCACAAGCAATCTCCCTTCATCCTCTTGGGAGTCAGAGACTGAAGCCCTTGAGCTCGAAGGCGCAGGATTCGAAGGTGCAAGATTTTTTGGCTTCCGAGCCACCTTCTTCACCAGAGTCTTTGCAGAGCTCGAAGTCCCAGCTTCGGCTTTCCTCTTTTTGGGTCCTTTCTCCGAAGGAACCCAATCCATCATAGGGGGCGGAGTGATTTCCAGCATTCCCCATACTCTGTTAAATCTCTCCCAACTCCCGACCAACTTGATTCTCCATTCTTTTTCGGTCGGAGTTGGAGCACCCAAAATCTTCTCCGAAGCCCTTACAATTTGTTCCGAAGTAACAGGGGCTGAAGAAGCTAAAAAAAATCAAGTTAGTTTTTCTTCGAATGAATATGCATAATACATGTTGTCTTCGAAGTTACCTGTAGGGCTCGAAGTCAAAGTGATTTTTCGGGAGACCGCCTTCCGAATCCTCTTCAAAGATGATAGGCCAGTTGGCCATCAGTGGAGAGATTTGTAACCCGAGGAACTCTTCGGCTAAGTCTCGGATGCTCAACCTTCGGCTGATCCTCTGAAGTAGGTTGAGGCGAGCTTCGAGCTAACCTTGGCCTGGTTGCACTAGGGCTTCTTTCCGGAATTGGATCTATTTCAAAGGTCCGGCCAGAGGATTGCTCGCCCCAACTTCGGCATAAAACCACCTCATGACCCAGTCAGTATACCATCTAGCATTGATGGCCTTAGCAGGAAATTGAAGGGCATATTCGTCCCGAAGCCTAAAATTGATGCTTCCGAAGGCTACTACTACTTTTTCACCTCCGGGACCTACGAAGGTTTTTGGCTGGCATGAAGCTCTATGTAGCGCAGCGAAGATCTCTGCCCTCCCCTCACAACCTTCGGCTCTCAACGCCCATTCGAAGATAGCCAGACGAGCTACTGCGTTCAGAGACAGTTGAGGAAGGGTGACGTGAAATAAGTCAAGTACCTCCGCCAAGAAGTCCACTGCGGGAAGGCCCAAGCCGGCTTCGAAGAAGGCTTCGAAGACGACCACTTCTCCGGGCCTTGGTGACGGAATGAGTTCTTTTCCGGGCTTGCGGATCATAACTCCGGTGCTAATCCTCCCTTCAACTGCGATTGCCAGTGATTCCCTTTTGCAGGTAGAAGATCCCAGTTGAAAGGACTGGTCCAAGTACTTCGTTGATGGCAGGCAGAGACCTTGATCTTCAGCATTTTGAGGATTTCTCCCTCCTGCCGCCATGGATGTCGTTGCGGATTCCGGAGACGTCGTCGCCAATGTCGCAGCCGCCGCTACTGCAGCCGCATGCTGCCGAGCCAAGGTTGACGGGACTCCAGAACCCTTTGTCTTCACCATTGCAGTCGCTGGGTTACTTTGGGGAAAATGGAGGCTAGGGCTCAAAGAACTCAAAGGGCTCAGAAGGTGTTTGTTTGCGAGAGAATGGTGAAAAGGTAAATAGGATTGTTCTAGGCCCTCTATTTATAGCCTAGACTTCACATTTTTACCGTTAGTCCATGCCGTTTCACATTCCTGCCGTTACTTTTCTCCAAAATTAACGCATTCTACAGTTTCTGTTAGAAGAAGGAAACTAACGGCTATTTATTCTAAGTCTAAAAGGCTTTTGGATTCCTTGAGTTAGTTCTAAGATAGTTCGAAAGTAATTATTCTAAGATTGACTTGGAGTTTATATCTTCGTACATTTCGGACATAAATTAAAATCTAATAACCCCTATGCCTGGTTATTTTCCTTCCGTATACTGCTCTCCTAACATTATAGGTTAAACGGAGAAGCGTATTCGAGGGGCTACTATTGGGGGAAAATATCCCATCTTCGGGGTTATTGCCGTAACAGCACAAAAGCAGATAATGGATTAGAAGGTTTGAGATGTTCATCTTCGAAGATACCCTGAGTCAGACTCGAAGTACTAAGATAGGCATTGGTTCGGAGTATATCTTCGAACTAAGGCTTTTCTAGATCTTTATTGCCAGCTAAGATGGAAGATTTATCTTTTATATTATTAGATTAGTCTTTTACCATTTTAACCTTATCAAGGGTACCGAATAGTTCCCACTATGTCGGTTGTAATAGAGGGGTAAATAGGTCTTTTCCTTAATATTTGGGCCTATAAATACCCCCCATTTCACCCTGTAATAGGGACCGAATACAAGTTATTCAATACACACATTCGAACTATTCTAAGTTATTATCCTTTCGGAGGCTTAGAACAGTTCACTTCGCAAACACTCCGTTTGTTAGTTTCTAATCTACAGAAACCTGTTACCGTAATCTTTTACGCCAACAACTGGTGTCTTAATTGAAATGATATTAAAGATAAACTAAATTGAAATACTACAGTAAATAAAAACTCCTAGATAAATCATGAAATATTTATATTTCAGTCAAGAGATAAAATACTAATCAACTAAATAAAACATGGATCATCTAGAAATAAATTCAGAAATAAACCTAAAATATTTCATGTAAATCTAGAATAAAGATATTACTGCGACTAATAATAATATAATTTTTCTTTTATATGAGCAGATTAAAAATTATTTAAATAAAAATATGCGAGTACTAATAATATCTAGCAGATAAAATTAACTATAGAATTACTAAAAAAATTTACTGTTAATTAACAATAGATAAATATTAATTTAATTAAGAACCTAAAAAATATGAGTTAAAATAGCTAACTTGCATTAAAGATTTCTCCGCCGAACAGTATCTCTGCGCAGTCTCGTCGCCGTGGATGAACTGTCGTGCTGCGGAATGTGATGCAGAAGCCACACCGGCGAAAAAGCTAGCGCCTGCTACAGATCACCGCATGCTACAGATTACCTGCACTGAAAGATGTGTGTGGGTCCCACGCGCTGCTCGCCAGCGCCGGTTGCTCTGTTTCACGTGCACAAGCAAGCCAAGGCCCGCACTGACTGCCTTCCTTGCCGTGTTGAGATGCAAGGTCGAAGGTCTAAGCCGTAGCCGATGTGGGCCCCGCGCACGCCATCACGCGCCAAAAGCTGCGACCGCTGTGCGTGATAAACAGCAATGACGCTGCGTACGACGGCTGCGCTGGGGGTCTGAACTATCTCAAGGTATTATCCAATTCGGAGGCTTGGAATAGTCCTCATAAGTGAATACTTCATTTGTCAGTCGTTCGAGTTTACTAAACCTATTAGCGTAATCTTTTGAGCCAACAGTTGGCGCCATCCGTGAGGAACTTAGTACAAAAACTTCATTCTCTACCAATCCTTTCCTAGCGCCATGCCTCCTAAATGGAGCCTAGGCACTAGTCCTCTCCGAAGGTCTTCTCGGACCTCTAGATTAGGATCTTCGAACACCACCGAGGTCGGAGGACCCACCATCGTCCCCCACCTCAAACTCCCGAAGTAAACACTCACCCTCGAGCATACAGAGCCCCTCTTGTGGCTCCGTCTGTGCTCCAAACTGATTTCATCAGTTCTCAAGACCCGGAGGTCCCCTCCAGAGGAAATGAAGGCCACCCAGATGACGTGGCGGCCCAGATGGCTCAGCTTTAGGCCAAGGTAGGAAGGTGGAGGTAGGAAGCTATTGATAGGCTTCGCCCTCAAGCTAGCCATGTTATCCTGGAGGTGCCTCGAGACGATGACCTTGTTTACTATCTCGAAGCTTCTGAGGTCCAGAGAAGCACCGAGAATGCTTCCTTCGACGATGAATCTCTGCTAAACCCAGACTTGCAAAAGGTGCTCTTCGACCCCAAGTTTAGGACTTCGAAGCTATGCTAGTACTCCGGATAGGAAGACCTTGGAGAATTCTCCTGCTCTTATGCTCTTGCAATTGAAGCCAGTGGAGGGGTTCGAGACACGATGGCCAAGTGTTTCCCCTTGCGTTCGAAGGGGTGTCTCTTCGTTGGTTCTGGTCTTTAAAACCAGGATTAATTAAGTCTTCGGAGCAACTGAAGAAAAAATTCGTGAGCAATGTTCAAGGGACCTTCGTGGCCCCGATGTCTACAGGGAGTCTTTTTCAGGTGAAGTAGCAGCTCGGAGAAACTCTGTGACAATTCTTCAAGCGTTTTGCTCATACGAAGTCGCGGATAAGGGGACTGTCTACATTATCCGTTGTTGACGCAGCACATGAAGGTGTCACGAACCCGGGCCTCCTCGATAAGCTTCTTCGGAAACATATTTCTTCGATAGCACAACTAATGACCTACTTCGAGCAATATGACAAGTCAGAAGAAGGATGGCTTCGAAGAACTGCTTCTTCTTCATCGACATTCCTTCAAGAAGTCAAGACCAAGCCAAAGGCCTCAAACTCATCACAAGTGTCTCTCTTCGAAAATAATCAACATGATGGACGAAGAGGACGAAAGCATCCTCGCTCCGAGGTTCTAAATATTGCCTCTTCTACTTCAAAATTGCCTCCTAAATATCAATAGGCTAAGGGCAATAAGGTCAGCGGCTCAAGGCCACCAGAGAAGCCAGCTGGTTGAGGCCAGGCTTTGTTCTACTGTGTGCATGGCGAAAACCGAATCCATCCCACCAACGCATGCAAGTCCATATTAGCTCTGCGGAGCGAATATCTCGGGAGGAGTTTTGGTCGAGGCACTACTGACCAAGCCCTCCCATGACACGTTCGGAGCCGGTGTAGGCTGTCGGATGTGTGAACAATTTCGAAACCCCAAGACAACCTTCGGTGGCAAATGTTATGCCACCTCCAAAGCAAGAAGACAACAAACATCGCGGGAAGCGGCTAGTCCTGCCCATCTCTAGAGGAGGGACCCTAGGCGGCATGTCGAAGCATCAACTGAGGGAATATGTACGTGAAGTAGGGCACTTTGGGAACTCCTCGTCAGCAGATGAAATGCCCGAGTGGTCTCATGTGCCCATATCCTTCTCCGTAGATGATGTAGCTAGAATTAAATCCCCCCATGCAGACCCTCTTGTTATTACAACTGACATTGTAGGAACGGAGGTCCAGCGAGTGAAGCTCCACGTATATCATCTTCGTTCAAGCCTTCGATCAATTATGCATCCAGCGGAAGCATTTACTTCCAACGGCTTGTCCGCTATAAGGTTTCGCAGGCCCTCCTCACGATGCCCTCGGCCAAATAGGCCTCAAGGTCGCCTTCAGAGAGGGCACCTGGCCAGATCGAACGAAGTTATCTTTGATGTCGTCGATGCCCCTTATGCTTATAATATTATCTTTGGAAGGGAAATGTTGAACTAGTTCGAAGCTCTAGCACGTCACAATTATTTATGCCTAAAAATGCCCACACAAGGAAGAGTACTTGTGGTCCTCGGTGACTAAGCTACGACGCAGAGGGCGGAGTACGGCCATAGCCCACCTCTTGATTCTAGGTAGGTAAATAATGTACATGACCATTCTAAGGATGCTTCACTATCAAGAGACCCTTCGAAGATCTCCCTCAAGCCGAGCCCCCGAAGGCGAAGTTGTAACGAAGATCATTGTCAAGGACGACAAAGACTATCCCATCCAGTTTGGCAAAGAATTGACTCTGGAAATTGCCACTTCGCTAGAAGAAGTGGTTAAAGGCAATCTAGATGTCTTTGCCTGGTCAAACGAAGATATTCCCGGAGTCGACTGAAGCATTATTGAGCACAGCCTGCTCGTCAACCCAAGTGTTTGACCTATTCGCTAGGGGCTTCTCATGTTGTTAACAGAAAGAGCAGATCTCGCCAAAGCGGAGGTTGAAAAATTATCTAAAAGCCAGGATCATTAGGTTGCTAGCTGAGGAGCCATGTCGAAGAGCATGGGTAATGGGGGATTGGTCCCGATCTTCCGCTAGGTAAAGGATAACGTGGATTGGGGGAGAATCTCAATTTTGATGATCCAAGGCTCCGGTCCGGCGGATCAAAACCTTGCAATCGCTACACCACCGTCTCCGTTGGTTATCAACCACGCAGGGCACGATTGACCTCGCCACGAAGGCTAATTCCTGCAAGCGAACCCAAGAACACAAGCAAGAACAGGAAGGATACAAGTCGAATGCCAAATCACAGATAAACTATGAAGAGGAGAGGTTTCACAAACGCTGATGCAGCAGCCAATCGGTCCGGTGCAGGAGCGGGATCTAAACACACAAGTGTAGATGCAAACAAAGCAAAACCTAACCCAAAAGGCGGCTGGCGTGAGTATATAAGGCGTGGGTGGCCTGTAGAAGACGTACAAACTCGAATTATGGGCTAGAAGACGTACAGACTCGGGCTATGGGCCAACACGACCCAATTCTGTAATGCAGGACTGTTTTAAACACACAGGTCGACTCGAGACTCCAAATGAGACGAAACCAACGGGAAACGATCCGTCTTCTCCTCAGATTTCCAAAAAGTCCAAGAACGTGCCAATCGGACTTCGTATGAGGAAGTTATGCTCATTTTGGTGCATGGTGGTCGATGTAGTCCGAACCAGCGAATTCTTGACTTCAAATCATCCGTGCGACTCCGTCTTCAACTCCAACTCTTCTATTCCATCTCCCATGTTCCTAAGCAACAAAATATCACTAGTATTCAGTAGCATCCCATCCAAACAAATATTAACATAGTTGCTAAGGAAAGAATTAACCTCATGGTTCAAGCGACGGGCACGAGCGCGTGTGATTGGTCCTTGTAATTGAATTGTAGGTGGAGGCTCCATGTGTGTATCATGTGAAGTGATGTCCTCATCAATGGGCCTTATGGCTCCAGATGTGATGAGTTATTGTCAACGGAAGTCAAAGAGGAGACGTGAAGAGAAGATGAGACCTGTCGTGTCTGGGCCGCGTGTGACTCAGGTACTCGAGCGGCGAGCGACTACCGGGCAGAGGGGCTGCGTAGTTCGGCCAGCCCAATCTGAGTACATGGGCTAGGAGTGGCAGATGATCCACTGGTCTATTGACCGGGATTGACTCAGGTACACGGGCGGTGATTGATTGCCGAGCTGAGGGAGCCACGAAATCGGGTCAGCCCAATTTGGGTACCCGGTGCGAAGATGGTGGGCGCTTTGTTAGTTTCGGCACAAAACTGACGACCGCTGATTATCTTTATTTAGGATTTTATTATTTTCCTTTAGGCCCATAGTCTGTGTTATTCGAGTCAGTAAAAAACCCTTAGGGCATTTCAATCATTTTCAATTTTATTTTCAGAGTCTGTGTAATTTACACTAGGGGTAAATTTGTCTTTTCCCCTTTTGTTGGGCTGCCTATAAATAGGCCCCAACCCCCTAGGGTTAGGGTTAACTCATTTGCAATTAAAAATTTGAGTTCAATATATTCCCCGTTTTTTCTCCATCGCCGCCTGTCAACTTCCACCGATCGAATCGCTGCCGCCGCTGTTGTTTTTTCGTTCTTCTCATGAAATGCCACAAGTGCTTCTTGGGATGGAGCGTGCTGCAGCTTTCGACAGGCGTGGGCTTCGCTTTTTTGCAGCGTTCGGCGCTGAGCGGATGGAGATTCAGAGCAGCAGCACGCGGTAGTTTCACGCGAAACGATGCTAGCAGCACAGGCCAGCAGAAGCTAGGCGGCTAGGCTGTGCTTTTGGTGGAGAGGCACAAGGAAGGCAGGGCATGCAGATTGACTTGGTTTCCGAACAGTGCGCAGTGATTTTTTGATTAGCCGGCGTCCAAGCCACCATTGAAAGTCTAAGATGCAAAGTTTTTCTATTTACATTGGTATGCGTGCTAAACAACTTTTCTCTCCTTGATTTCTACATCAGAAGTTTTATTCACAGGAAGCATCTAGTTTACTCTGGTGTTTCTCATGTTTAATTAAGTGCTATTAATTTGTTTGTATAAAAAATTAGTCATAGTAATATTTTCTATCCTCGTTTTGTGTGCTCTTGCATTAATTTTTTAGATAGATTGAATTACTGCAAGAATTTTATTTTAGATTGCATTATGGTTGGCCATTGATATATTTTTGTTTCGTTAGTGCATTTCAATTCATCTATAAGCAAAAAATTTCATCTGGATTTATTTTGTTTGGTTAAATGCCTGTGATGATTATCCTTATGATGTTAGAAATCCCAGTGAGTTGAATGCATCGTTGATCTGCCTTTAAACACTTGGTTGGTGTCTTTTTATTAGGACACCAATCATTTTTAGGCTAGTTTTTTTAGTACCTATGATCTGTTTTTGCTTCTACCATTTGTTTGTCGAGGTGCGTTGGGTGTTGGTAGAACGCTATTAATTCAAAAGAATTTTTAGGCGCCCATTCACCCCCCTCTAGTCGCTACTTTCGGTCCTAAAAGTAGTATCAGAGCTTGGTTAGGGTTTTTCCATACCTTAACCGGTTCTAACCCTAGGTAGTGATCATGACTTCCTCTGGTAAGGTCCTGTCCCTTGAAGCTTTTGGATACACTTATTTAAAGACTCGCATGCAAGCCTATCTCATGAGCCAGAGCTCGAACATTTGGGATATTTGTGTTCACGCTACTTTTTTGTGCTTCCTGTTGCTGAGCGCACTTCTCCTGATATAATCACCCAGCATCAGAACAATAGCAAAGCGGTGAACATTTTATTTTATGGTTTAGGTCCTAGTGAGTTTGAGCACATTAGCCATCTCGATACTGCTCAAGAGATTTGGGCTACCCTCCATGCACACCATGAGGGGATAGCTCACGTCAAGGATAGGCTCTATCAGACCTACCGGCGTGAGTTTGAAAATTTCTCACAGAAGCCGGGAGTGACTATTGAGGCTTTGTTTGGTCGCTTTCAATCGATCATTAACAAGCTTCAGGCCAACAAGGCCGATCGTGATCAGCTGGTCTCAGATCATGAACAGGCACTCAAGGTTCATCATACCTTGGACCCTAAGATCTAGGATATCAAGGTATCTTCTATTGTTGAGAGTGCTTCCTATGATACCTTGACTGTCGCAGAGCTTTTTAGTAAGCTCAAGGCCTCATAGGTTGATATCCATTTGAAATCAAATATCACTTGTTCTAGCACAAAAACCCTGGCCCTTACGACACCTTATGCTATTCTACTGCTTTGAGTTGTGCTACATTTTCTTTGATGTCTATCTCCGAGGACCAGCTTGATTCGCTAGGAGATGATGATCTGTGTTTGTTTAACAACCGGGTGCATCGCGTCTATGATAAACGGATGTTTAAAAGACACGGCACAAAATCTAGATGCTTTGAGTGTGGTGATCTAGGTCATTTCATCACCGACTGCCCCAAGCAGAAGAGTTACAAGAAGGGAACCGGCGGTAGCTCCTATGACTCCAGCAAGCACGACAGCTCGACCTTCACAAAGGGCAAGCCCAAGACGAGGTTCTTTCAAAAGGCCCTGAAGGACTACCGGCGTGAGAACAAGAAGCGAGACAAGGCCTTCTTCGCCGAGATGGAGAGAAGCTACTCCAAGCGGTCATCGTCTTCTTCATCGTCTTCAAGCTCAAGTGATGAAGAGATCATGATCAAGAAGGGGAAGGACAGGGACGATGCGGCGGGCCTCTACTTCATGGCCTTTGGGGACAAGGTGAAGAGTCACTCATGTCACAGCCGAAGACCCTGCAAGAGCTTCTGCTCAATGGCTCTTGGGGATAAGTAAGAGAAGGGCTCCCCCGACAACTCCAACGATGACGACGATGAAAAGGTATCTTCTTATGAACAAGAAGTTGTTGAATTACTAGAAGAGAACTGTCAGGAGTTGATGTATCGGGAGAAACTGCTTAGAGGGGCTAAGAAAAGGATAGATGAGCATGAGAGTGAGCTTGCCATGTGCAATGGCAAGATTGAGATTCTATCTTCTTCTCCTTGCTTGGGTGGTAGCAGTGAGTGCCCTAACTGTGAGGTGTTGTTGTGTGACCTGATGACTCTAAAGTCTAGGTACATAGAGAGGGTAGATGAGAGAGACGCTTTGGCAACTGAGCTTGAAAGTGCTCATCTAGAGCTGAAAGATGCTCATGCCACTGTCGTCGTGCCCTGTGTAGACTGCCCATCCCATTTAGCTAGTTTAGCTGAGCTGAGAGCCAAGAGTGATGAGCAGTTGGGTGAGTTAGCTAGAGTGAGAGCTGAGCTGGAGCAGACTAAGCTAGAGCTTGAGACCTTGTCAGTTCCACCCACTTTTATGAGAACTGCTTGTCCCTGAGATTGGAACTAATCAAGGTAAAAGCTGAGAAGTCTATCGAAGTTGATAGAGAGTATGAGATCTGCTTGTCTCAAGTGGAAGTGCTAGCATCCTTGAGAGAGGAGCTAGCTGATGCTCAAAATGAAAACTTTTACCTCCGTCAGATCCTGAGTTGGGTGAGTGCCAGAGAGCCATTGCTTGGAATGATGATCCAACAGTTCAAGAGGCAGGATGGGTTTGGGGTAGGTTACACCTACACCAAGGCTGATTTTGAGAGTGCCATTAGCCGGGGAGTGGAGTAGAGTAAGATGACTCTTGAGCAGAGATATCCCAAGACTCACTCCACTGAGTCTGTCCAAGCTAGTCAGCCCAAGGTTGGAGTGTTCCAAGAACATCCTAGAGCTCCACCCAATAAGTCCATCTGGGTCCCAAGACCAAGCATCTCCACACTTCTCTTGACTCTCTACCTGGAACTTCTCATACCAAAGAGTCTACACTCAACACCACCATTCCTAAGAACCCCAAGCCTCAACCACATCCCAAGAAGCCTACCTATCACTATGAGATTTGTCAGAGAGACAGACATCTTGAAGAGTTTTGTTTCAGGAGTGAGGAGCCATGCTGAATAGTGTGGGCCTCATGGCTCCAGATGTGATGAGTCATTGTCAACGATAGTCAAAGAGGACAGAAGAAGAGAGAAGATCTACTGCTTCATGGGCCGCGTGTGACTCAGGTACATGGGCAATGAGCGACTGTCGGGCTGAGAGAGCTATGAAGTCGGGTTGGCCCAATCCGGGTTCATGGGCTAGGAGCAGCAGAAGACCCACTGGGCTATTGATCACGATTGACTCAGGTACACGGGCGGTGAGCGATTGCTGGGCTGAGAGAGCTGCGGAGTCGGGCCGGCCCAATCCGGGTACCTAGTGCAAAGTCGGTGGAGGCTTTGTCAGTTTCGGCGCAAAACTGACGACCGCTGATCTTGTATCGGACTGTCCGGATAAGTCATCTGTAAATAGGAGTTTACTATTTTGTCCATATGCCCACAGTCAGTCAGTCGAGTCTGTAAAAATATCCTAAGGGCAGTTTAGTCTTTTCCTTTATTTCAGCATCTGTAAAAACCCTAAGGGGCTGGTGGAATATTCCTAAGTGTTGGGCAGCCTATAAATAGGGCCCCAATCCCTAGGGTTAGGTCACCCTTTCAAGAAATCACTTTTTAACGAAGGATTGGGTCATTTTTCCTGCGTTCTCTCTCCTGTCCATGTGTACGCCGCCAGGAAGCTTCCTGTGAGTTCATCTCAAGATTCTTTCTCTGTTCTGGATGATTTTATTCCTGCTGCTTGTGTGTTGCATTTAGTTAACAGTTCTGCTACCTTCGGTTTGCACACAGAAATTTTATGCCTGACTTTTCGTGCTTATCTTGCTTCTGTTCTTCACGTGAGAGTACTAGTCTACTAGCTTGTTCCTGTTGCAAGTAGTACTAGTTCACTGTAGCAATAGTACGCTAGTACTCTAGCTTTGCTTTTTCCTGCATATCCTTTTTGATCGACTAGACAGAGCCTTGTCACTTTCTGGCTGTTTTGGCGAAGTCCTTCTGTTCTGTGGAGTAGACTTTGACCTGACTTCTTCGACATCTGAGACATTTGCGTTCACACCACATTTATTATATTGCCAGTTGTAGAGCATGGTACTCCATGTATCATTGCCCAGCGTTTGAGCAATAGTAAGGCTGTGAACATCTTGTTTTCTGGTCTAGGTCCCACTGTGTTTGAGCGTGTGAGCCATCTCTCCACTGCGAGAGAGATCTGGGCTACCCTCAAGGCACACCATGAGGGAACAGCCCAGGTCAAGGCTCTCCTCTATCAGACCTACCGGCGTGAATATGAGAACTTCACACAGAAGCCGGGTGAATCTGTTGAAGCTTTGTTTGGTCATTTTCAATCGATCATAAACAAGCTTCTAGACAACAAGGCTGAGGGTGCTCAGTTAGTCTCAGATTATGAGTAGGTACTCAAGGTTCTCCATACCTTGGACCCAAAGATCTAGGAGATCAAGGTATCCTCTATCGTTGAGAGCACTTCTTATGATACCTTGACCATTTCTGAGTTGTTTAGCAAGCTGAAGGCCACTGAGGTTGAGATCCAGTTGAGATCAAATCTCACTAGCTCTGGATCAAAGTCCCTGGCCCTTGCTACACCTTCTGTTGATCCCTCTTCTGTGAGTCTTTGGGAGATGATGATTTGTGTCTTTTTAACAACCGGGTGCGTCGTGTTTATGACAAAAGAATGTTCAAAAGACACGGCATGAAATCTGGCTGCTTTGAGTGTGGTGATCCAGGACACTTCATCGCCGACTGCCCCAAGTGCAATGGACATAAGAAGGGCACCGATGGTGGCTTCCATGACTCCGGCAAGCACGACAACTCTTCCTTCAACAAGGGCAAGCCAAAGACCAGATTCTTCAAGAAGGCCCTGAAGGACTACCGGCGAGAGAACAAGAAGCGCGACAAGGCCTTCTTCGCCGAGATGGAGAAGAGCTACTCCAAGCGATCCATGTCTTCTTCCTCTTCATCGATCTCAAGCGATGAAGAGATCATCATCAGGAAGGGGAAGGACAAGGATGATCCGGCAGGCCTTTGCTTCATGGATTTTGGGGACATACCGAAGACCCGTTCACACCAGAGTCGAAGATCCCGCAAGAGCTTCTGCTCAATGGCTCTTTGGGATAAGGAAGAAAAGAGCTCCTCTGATGACTCCGACGACGACAACGAAAAGGTATCATCTTATGAACGTGAAATCGTTGATTTACTTGAAAGCAATCGTCAGGAGTTGAAGTATCAGGAAAAACTGCTTAGGGGAGCTAAGAAGAGGATAGATGAGTTAGAGAGTGAGCTTGCCGTGGCCAACGGCAAAATTGAGAGTCTATCTTCTTCCCCCTGCTTGGGTGATAGTAGTGAGTGCCCGAAGTGTGAGGTGCTTCTGTGTCACTTGTCGACTCTGAAGTCCAAGTACATAGAAAGGGTTGATGAGAGGGACGCTTTGGCCACTGAGCTTGAAAGCGCTCAGCTGGAGCTGAAAGATGCTCAAGCCACTATCGTCGTACCCTGTGCTGCTTGCCCATCTCATCTAGCTGTCTTAGCTGAGCTGAGAGCCAAGAGCGATGTGCATTTGAGGGATTTGGAGAGAGTGAGAGCTGAGCTGGCGCAGACTAGGCTAGAGCTTGAGACACTGTCAGTTCCACCCACTGTCTGTGAGAACTGTTTGTCTCTTAGAATGGAGTTGATCAAGCTGAAAGCCGAAAAGTCTGTCCAAGTTGAGAGTGAGTGTGAGACCTGCTTGTCTCAGGTGGAGGTTCTAGCTTCCTTGAGAGAGGAGCTAGCTGATTCTCAGAATGAGAACTTTTACCTCCGTTCTATCCTCAGTTGGATCAATGCCAGAGAGCCACAGCTCGGCATGATGATCCAGCAGTTTAAGAGGCAGGATGGGTTTGGGGTAGGTTACACCTACACCAAGGCTGACTTTGAGAGTGCCATTAGCCGGGCAGTGGAGTGGAGTAAAATGACTCCTGAGTAGAGATACCCCAAGACTCACTCCACTGAGACTTCCCTGGCTGGTCAGCCCAAGGATGGAGTGATCCATGAACAGCCCAAAGCTCCACCCAAGAAGCCCATCTGGGTTCCAAAGCCCAAATACCTCCGCAATTCTCTTGACTCTCTTCTTGGACCTTCTCAACCCAAGAAGACTACACCAAACACCACTAAGCCCAAGAATCTCAAGCCTCAACCACATCCCAAGAAGCCCACCTATCATTGTGAGTATTGTCAGAGAGACGGGCATCTTGCGGAGTTTTGCTTCAGGAGGAAGCGGGTTGAGAGAGCATAGAGAGCTTGTGGTGGTCAGGAGCAGTTCTACCAGCAGGGTGGTAGACTGCGTGTTCCTCGACGCGGGGAGAGGATGGAGGCCAGGCCGCATCGTGTAGGTGGTGGTAGAGGAGACGGCTTTCTTGCCCGTGCTCCAGTTGGTGGTGGTCGTTCCGGCAGAGCTCCAAGCCGTTTTGGCTACGGTCCTAGACCTCGTGGCCGAGGCTTTAGCCAGAATCAAGGACCGCGCTTTGAGATGCGTTTTGGTCCAAACTCTTTTGATGGTTTTTGCTTTCCGTCTTTGAGCAGATGGCTCGACATTGGTTTAGCTCTTTTGCTAAACCGCGTGCCGGACCATTTGCTCCCCTTATGACCATTGATTGTGCAGGATCGGGGACTGGAGGACGTTTGGATCATGGACTCAGGATGTTCCCACCACATGACGGGACATCGCAGATGGTTCTCCAGTCTCACTCCCCCGAGCTCCAAAGAGTAAATCACATTCGGGAACAGTGGTCAAGGGAAGGTAAGTGGCATAGGCTCAATTCGCATTTCAGACCATTTCTCCTTGAAGAATGTTGCTTTGGTTAAAAATTTGAACTTTAACTTGATTTCTGTTTCGCAACTTCTTGAGGATGGTCTGGAAGTGCGTTTTAAGAAGGGCAACTCTTTTGTGTTTGATTCTGGAGGGTCGTTGATTTGCCAGATCTTACCATTCAGTAAAGTTTTTCGAATTGACTTCTCTAGTTCTTTTGGCCCTTCTCGCTGTTTGATTGCTGGATCTTCTTCTGAGCTCTGGAAGTGGCATAGGCGGTTAGGTCATTTGAGTTTTGATCTACTAGTCAGGTTAAGCTCTATGGACCTCATCCGAGGATTGCCCAAGCTTAAAATGGAGAAAGATCTAGTTTGTCACCCCTGTCGTCATGGGAAAATGGTTGCCGCGTCCCACTCACCTGTGACTTAGGTGATGACTTCGTATCTGGGCGAGCTGTTACATTTGGACACTGTAGGTCCAGCTCGGGTACGCTCAGTCGGTGGGAAATGGTATGCGCTTGTGATTATTGTTGATGACTTTTCTTGATTCTCGTGGGTTTTCTTTTTGGAGTCTAAGGATGAAACTTTTCAGTTTGTTCATGACCTTATTTTGAAGCTGAAGAATGAGAACAATGGTCGGATGTGAGCAATTCGCTCCGACAACGGCTCTGAGTTCAAGAACTCTCAGTTTGTCAGCTTCTGTAGTGATCAGGGTCTTGACCATCAGTTTTCTGCTCCTTACACTCCCCCACAGAGTGGCATTGTGGAACGAAAGAACCGCACGCTAGTCGAGATGGCCAGGACGATGCTCGATGAGCACAGGACTCCTAGGCGTTTTTGGGCTAAAGCCATGAACACGGCTTGCTATCTAGCCAACCGCATTTTTTTTCGAGCTTACTTAGGTAAGACTTTGTATGAGTTGCGGTTTGGTAGACAGCCCAAGGTGAGCCACTTGCGAGCATTTGGCTGCAAGTGCTTTGTGCTCAAGAAGGGAGGGCATTTGGACAAGTTTGAGTCTCGTTGCTGGGATGGTGTTTTTCTTGGTTACGCTTTGCATTCTCGAGGCTTCCGAGTTTGGAACCTCGACTCCTAGCAGCTTGTCGTGACTTGTGAGGTTTCGTTTGATGAGTCCTTGCCTTCTTTGACTCCTTCTTTTGAGCTTTTTGGTGATGATGAGCTCGAAGAGTCCATCTTCGAGGAAGATGAGGACACTCTAGCTGTTGATGAAGGTGGGCTTTCTGCACCTCCTGTAGAGCCCACGCCTTCTGAGACTTCAACTGAGGACGAGGGCGGACCTCTGATAACTTCTTCCACTTTGATTGACCCCCTCAGTCGAGTCCAGAGGTGCTAGCTGCTGACTCCGGTGAGGTGACTTCAGATCACCAGGGATCCTGAGCAGTTCAGCGTGATCACCCCTCAGAGCTCATCATTGGTGATTTGACTGAAAGAACCTTGCGTTCATCTGGTAACTCTCTTGTTGTGTTTGCTGAATCTGCTTTTGTTGCATCTTTTGAGCCCAGAGACGTTTCTCATGCTCTTTCTGATTCTAATTGGATTAATGCTATGCAAGAAGAGCTTGAGAATTTTGTCCGTAATCAGGTTTGGACACTAGTTGAGCCGCCACCAGGATGCAACCCCATAGGCACCAAGTGGTGTTCAAGAACAAACAAGGTGAAGATGGGGTTGTGGTGCGCAACAAAACTCCACTAGTTGCCCAAGGTTTTTGCCAGAAGGAAGGTATTGATTTTGAAGAAACCTTCGCTCCTGTTGCCCGTCTTGATTCCATTCGCATTCTTTTAGCTTTTGCCGCTTAGAAGGGTTTTAAGCTTTTTCAAATGGACGTCAAGAGTGCTTTTCTGAACGGGTTCATAGAGGAGGAAGTCTATGTTAGGCAGCCCCCCAGTTTTGAGAACCCTAAGTTTCCTCGACATGTTTTTAAGCTGCAGAAAGCTTTATACGGGTTGAAGCAAGCCCCTAGGGCTTGGTATGACCGGTTGAAGCAGTTTTTGTTGGGGAAGGGCTTTGTGATGGGTTCTATGGATAAAACTCACTTCTTGCTCAGAGATACTTCAGATTTTTTAGTTGCTCAGATTTACGTGGACGATATTATTTTTGGCGGTACTACAGATTCTCTTGTGTCCAAGTTTTCTGAGCAGATGCACAGCGAGTTTGAGATGAGCCTCATGGGTGAGCTCAAGTATTTATTAGGGCTCCAGATCAAGCAGACCAAGGACGGCACCTTCATCCACCAAGGTAAGTACACTCGTGACATGTTGAAAACATTTGACTTTGGTGGGGAGTTGAAGCCACGGATGACCCCAATGGGCACATCTGGGGGTCTGGACAAGGATGAGAGTGGTGTCAAGGTCAACGAAAGAGAGTTTCGAGGGATGATCGGTTTGCTGCTGTACATGATGGCGACAAGACCGGACATACAGTTCGCCGTGGGACTTTGCGCGCGTTTCCAGTCTTCACCTCGCGCGTCTCATCGGCAGGCTGTCAAGCGAATCTTCAGGTATCTTACTTATGCGCCCAATCTTGGTCTTTACTATTCAGCATCATCATCTCTTGATTTATCTGGCTTTTCGGACGCCGACTTTGGTGGGTGCCGGTTGGATCACAAGTCGACTTCCGGTACTTGCTAGTTTCTTGGTTCTTCCCTTGTCTCTTGGTCTTCTCGAAAGCAATTTGGAGTTGCTCTTTCGACCACTGAGGCTGAGTACGTAGCTGCTGCTAGCTACAGCTCACAGTTGGTTTGGATGATTTACACTCTGCGAGATTTTGGGTTATTCTTTCCTACCAGAGTTCCTTTGTTTTGCGACAGCACCAGTGCAATTAGTGTAGGGAAAAACCCTTGTCTCCATTCAAAAACCAAACACATTGATGTGCGCTTTCACTTTCTGCGGGATCAATATGAGAAAGGTGTCATTGACCTTGTTCATGTTGATACCCATCATCAGTTGGCTGACATTTTCACCAAACCCCTAGATCAGTCTACCTTTGAGCGTTTACGAGGGGATTTGGGTGTTGTGTATCCTTTTTAGGATATTTTGAGTCAGTTTTCTTTCTTCTTTACTCCTTTCTTGAGTCTTTTTGTGTGTGTTCATATCATACATATTCACATATCACACTTATGAGCTGCTTCTGTTATATGATTGAACTGCTTTACTTATTCTAGCTGGTACATGCTTTTGATTACTTGTCAATGAACATGTTTTGGTTCAGTTCACTTGTTATGTCTGATATCTGTCATATGCATGGCTTTTATGCTTTAAAACATGAAAAATGATCACCATTGCTTCTGGTAACTAGCATGTGTAGGCTGAATGTTCTTGCTATCTGTTACATGCCTTGTAGCTAGTTCCTGAATTAGATGCAAACATGCAACTTGGACATCTTTCTACTTTAAAACATGGAAATGTGCTATAAAAATGATGAAAAATCAAGAAAAATGAAAATTCCATGCCTTTTTATGCATAACTTGAAAAGATCTAGGTGGGTTTGTTTTGTCGCATTGCATTGTTCTGGATTGCGTACCATAGCACTTTAATATGAACTAGGACAGTGTAGTGTATGCCAAGACCAATGTCTTAAGCTTCTGATGGTCCAGTTCTGGCCTAGGCTTGACTTGGTCGGTCAGCATAAGGTTTGACATGCAAATAACCCCTGGCAAAAATGAAAAAGGAAAAAGCCTTAAAATTGAAATGATAACAAGTTTGCTGAAGCACTTTGTTTTGGGACAATGCTTATCTTGTTAGATATGAGTTAGCTTCTGCATATCATGTTTTACCTTGCTTGTCAACTGGAAAATGTGGTGATGTTTTTGTTTGCAAAAACTTAAAATGTGTGCTAATGACTTTCTTTAGATATCATCTGTTGCACTGATCATGCCATGTGTCTTATACAGTATGTCTTTTGCTGTATCTATTAGATGTTGTAATCGCAGTCAATCATATATGAGAAGCATGCTTTTTACACTCCACCTGTACCCCAGTTGCATTCACTGCATATTTTGAGGGGGAGTTGCATTTCAGGGGGGAGTCTGTGTCTCTTTTGAGTGCTTGATGAGTTCACTTGTCAACAAGGGGGAGAAATTTTGGGATAAGAGTTCAAGGGGGAATTTTGGCTTTCTCTGGGATCTGTTTCAAGGGGAGTTTTTGTCTCACTTGTCCTTACTCTTTTGATATCCTTGTTGATATTTCTGAGATTGTACTCATTTTGAGCTTTTACCCTTGGTTAACCATAATGACCACTTCTTGCTTTTGTTCGGTTTTTGGTCATTAGGGTTAAACTTTTACTTTATTTCTTATTCTTTGTTTTCTTGTGCTTTGTTTTCATGTTTCCACAGTTGTTCGTAGGTACTAAAGAGTTGAAGATGTGAAGTGTTGACAATGCACTCATCAAGGGGGAGATTGAGGAGCCATGTGAATAGCGTGGGCCTCATGGCTCCAGATGTGATGAGTCATTGTCAACGATAGTCAAAGAGGACAGAAGAAGAGAGAAGATTTGCTGCTTCATGGGCCGCGTGTGACTCAGGTACATGGGCAGCGAGCGACTGTCGGGCTGAGAGAGCTACGAAGTCGGGTTGGCCCAATCCGGGTACATGGGCTAGGAGCAGCAGAAGACCCACTTGGCTGTTAATCAGGATTGACTCAGGTACACGGGCGGTGAGCGATTGCCGGGCTGAGAGAGCTGCGGAGTCGGGCCGGCCCAATCCGGGTACCTGGTGCAAAGTCGGTGGAGGCTTTGTCAGTTTCGGCGCAAAACTGACGACCGCTGATCTTGTATCGGACTGTCCAGAAGAGAAGCCGTAGTCACTACGAAAGCTTAGCTTCTTGATAAGTCATCTGTAAATAGGAGTTTACTATTTTGTCCTTAGGCCCACAGTCAGTCAGTCGAGTCTATAAAAATATCCTAAGGGCAGTTTAGTCTTTTCCTTTATTTCAGCGTCTGTAAAAAACCCTAAGGGGCTGGTGGAATATTCCTAAGTGTTGGGCAGCCTATAAATAGGGCCCCAATCCCTAGGGTTAGGTCACCCTTTCAAGAAATCACTTTTTAAACCAAGGATTGGGTCATTTTTCCTGCGTTCTCTCTCCTGTCCATGTGTACGCCACCAGGAAGCTTCCTGTGAGTTCATCTCAGGATTCTTTCTCTGTTCTGGATGATTTTATTCCTGCTGCTTGTGTGTTGCATTTAGTTAAAAGTTCTGCTGCCTTCGGTTTGCACACAGAAATTTTATGCCTGAGTTTTTGTGCTTCTGTTGCTTCTGTTCTTCACGTGAGAGTACTAGTACTACTAGCTTGTTCCTGTTGCAAGTACTACTAGTTCACTGTAGCAGCAGTATGCTAGTACTCTAGCTTTGCTTTTCCTGCATAGCCTTTTTGATCGACTAGACAGAGCCTTGTCACTTTCTGGCTGTTTTTTGGCGAAGTCCTTCTGTTTTGTGGAGTAGGACTTCGACCTGACTTCTTCGAAGGCTTTGCTAGGACTCCGACCTTGAACTGTGAATCTAGCTTCGAAGTATGCTCTGTTTAAGGTTTATTCTGACATACTTCGACACTCTTTTGCGAAGCATACTTCGACAGGCTTCGAAGTTAGCTTCGGAGCATGTCTCTCTGAAAGACTTCGCTCGGAGTGTGTTGCTGTCTTATTCGAGTCAGTTTGTGTGTTCGAAGGTTGTGTTTCGAAGTATGTTTCAAGGCTTCGATCTCTTGTGAGAGCATCAGCATACTTCGATTCGAAGCTGGTCTGTGGTTCGGAGGTAACCACTTCGGTATTCATACCTTGATCAAGCTAGTTTTGAAGATAGAGGGTAGGCTTCAATTTGGTATTTCTGCCGTGTGTCGGGCTTCGCTTCTCTTTCGGAGGTTGCTTTTCTGTGAGCTTGTTCGAACCTTTCTGATCGAAGTCCTGGCTTCGAAGTACACTGTTCGAAGCAAGCTTCGATACTCTCATACTTCGCTTCGAAGCATACTTCGCTCTCTCCCACACTCGAACTAGGCTAGACCAAACAAACCTTCGGCACGTCAACGACAACCTTCACTCGACTTTGACAAGGGACTCCGAAGCAGGCTTCGTCACTGCGAAGCAGGCTTCGACAAGTTTCGAACAGGAGACAAATTTAGAACAGTAACTTCTCATCCCACTCTTTGTGCACTAAGATTGTTGTATTGAGAAGTTTGATTTGCCATGTCTTGTGTATTCTATTATCTGTCTATTAGCACTGTTTTGGTGTTTCTCTGTTTTTAACATCAGTTGCTTCTAGGCTAGATACCTTTAGACTTAGGCAATCTGTTCATGCTTTGCTGCTTAGTCTTTTGAGGTGCGTTGGGTGTTGGAGCAGGCCATTGATTCGAGATAATTTTTTTAGGCGCCCATTCACCCCCCCTCTAGTCGCTACTTTCGGTCCTACAAGGAGGAAGCGGGTTGAGAGAGCAGAGAGAGCTCGAGGTGGGCAGGAGTAGTTGTACCAGCAGGGTGGTAGACAGAGAGTCCCTCGATGTGAAGAGAGGCTAGAGGCCAGGACGCGTCGTGTAGGTGGTGGTAGAGAAGACGTCTTTCATGATCGTGCTCTAGAGGGTGGTTTTCGCTCCGGTAGAGCTCTAGGTCGTTCTGGATACGGCTTTGGACCTCGTGGTCGTGACTTTAGGCAATAGAGGACCGCGCTTTGAGCCATGTTTTGGTCCAGACTCTTTTGATTTCTTCTGCTTTCCTACTTTCGAGTAGATGGCTCGACACTGGTTTAGCTCCTTTGCTAAACCTGGTGTCAGACCATTTTCTCCCACTCATGACCATTGATCTTGTAGGATCGTGGACTGGAGGATGTGTGGATCATGGATTCAGGATGCTCTCACCACATGACGGGACATCGTAGATGATTCTCTTGCCTCACTCCCCCAAGCTCCAAGGAGTACATCACTTTCGGGAATAATGGTCCAGGGAAGGTACAAGGTATTGGGTCGATTCGCATATCTGATCATTTCTCTTTGAAGAATGTTGCTTTGGTTGGAAACTTAAATTTTAATTTGATTACTGTTTCACAACTTCTTGAGGATGGTTTAGAGGTTTGCTTTAAGAAGGACATGTCTTTTGTTGTTGATTCTACAGGATCTTTGGTTTGCCAGATCATACCCTTCGGTAATGTTTTTCGTATTGATTTCTCTAGTTCTTCTGGCCCTTCTCGCTATTTGATTGCTCGATCATCCTCTGAGATATGGAAGTGGCATAGGAGGTTAGGTAATTTGAGCTTTGATCTCTTAGTCAGGTTGAGCTCTATGGATCTTATCCGAGGATTGCCCAAGCTGAAGATGGAGAAGGATCTAGTTTGCCATCCCTGTCTTCATGGGAAAATGATTGCCTCTTCTCACGCACCTATGACTCAGGTGATGACTTCGTACCCGGGAGAGCTGTTACACATGGATATTGTTGGTCCAGCAAGGGTACACTCAGTCGGTGGGAAGTGGTACGCGCTTGTGATAGTTGACGATTTTTCTCCATTCTGTGGGTTTTCTTTCTGGAGTCTAAGGATGAGGCTTTCCAGTTTGTTCATGACCTGATTTTGAAGATGGAGAACGAGAACTACGGTCGGATGCGAGCAATTCACTCTGACAACGGCTCTGAGTTCAAGAACTCTCAGTTCGTCAGCTTCTGTAGTGATCAGGGTCTTGATCATCAGTTTTCTGCCTCTTACACTCCCCCACAGAACGGCGTTGTGGAACGAAAGAACCGCACGCTAGTCGAGATGGCCAGGACAATGCTCGATGAGCATAGGACTACTAGGCACTTTCCCATGAACACGGATTTCTATCTGGCCAACCACATTTTTCTTAGAGCTTACTTAGGTAATACATCATATGAGTTGCGGTCTGGCAGACAGCCCAAGGTGAGTCACTTGCGAGCGTTTGGCTGCAAGTGCTTTGTGCTCAAGAAGGGAGGGCATTTGGACAAGTTTGAGTCTCTTTGTTGGGATGGAGTCTTTCTTGGTTATGCTTTGCACTCTCGAGGCTTTCTTGCTTTGGAACCTCGACTTTAGTAGCTTGTCGAGATAGGTGAGGTTTCTTTTGATGAGTCCATGCCTTCGCTAACTCCTTCTTTTGAGCTTTCTGGTGATAATGAGCTTGGAGAGTCCATCTTCGAGGAAGATGATGATGCTCCTACTATTGATGAGGGTGGGCCTTCTGCACAGCCTGCAGACCCCACACCTTTTGAGACTTCGATTGAGGATGAGGACGAACCTCTGATCACTCCTTCTACATCGACCGAGCCCCCTCAGCCGAGTCCAGAGGTGCCTTTTGCTGACTCCGGTGAGGTGACTTTAGATTACCTAGGATCTCGAGCAGTTCAGCGTGATCACCCTCAGAGCTCGTCATCGGTGATCTCACTTCGAGATCCTTGCATTCTTCTGTTGGCTCTCTTGCTGTGTTTGTTGAGTCTGTGTTTGTTGGCACTTTTTGAGCCCAGAGACGTTTCTCATGCTCTTTCTGATTCAAATTGAATAAACGTCATGCAAGAGGAGCTTGAGAATTTTTTTCACAATCGGGTTTGGACACTGGTTGAGCTGCCACCTAGATGCAACCCCATAGGCACCAAGTGGGTGTTTAAGAACAAGCAAGGTGAAGATGGAGTTGTGGTGCGCAACAAAGCTCGACTAGTTGCACAGGGTTTTTGCCAGAAAGAGGGTATTGATTTTGAGGAGACTTTCACCGTTGTTGCCTGCCTTGAGTCCATTCGTATTCTTTTGGCTTTTGCTGCTTCTAATGGTTTTAAGCTTTTTCAAATGGATGTCAAGAGTGCTTTTCTAAACAGGTATATAGAGGAGGAGGTCTATGTTAGGCAGCCCCCCGGTTTTGAGAACCGTAAGTTTCCTCGACATGTTTTCAAGTTGCAGAAAGCTTTATATGGTCTAAACCAAGCTCCCAGGGCTTGGTGTGATCGTTTAAAGCAGTTTTTCTTGGGGAATGGCTTTGTGATGGGTTCTGTGGACAAAACTCTTTTCTTGCTCAGAGATGGCTCAGACTTGTTGATCGCTCAGATTAACGTGGACGATATTATTTTTGGTGGTTCTACTAATGAGCTTGTGTCCAAGTTTTCTGATCTGATGAATAGCGAGTTTGAGATGAGCCTCATGGGTGAGCTCAAGTACTTCTTAGGGCTCCAAATCAAGCAGACCAAGGATGGCATATTCATCCACCAGAGCAAGTACACGCGAGACATGCTGAAGAAAATTGAATTTTGGTGGAGAGCTGAAGCCTTAGGTGACCCCAATGGGTACATCTGGGGCCTGGACAAGGACGAGAGCGGCGTCAAGGTCAACGAGAGAGAGTTTCAAGGGATGATCGGATCGCTGCTTGTACTTGATGGCGACGAGGCCAGATATTCAGTTTGTCATGGGACTGTGCGCGTGCTTCCAATCTTCACCACACGCGTCTCATCGGCAGGCTGTCAAGCGCATTTTCAGGTACCTTACCTATGCTCCCGATCTAGGCCTTTATTATTCAACATCATCGTCTCTTGATTTATCTGGCTTTTCCGACGCTAACTTTGGTGGGTGCGGGCTGGATCGCAAGTCGACTTCTGGTACTTGCCAGTCTTCTCGAAAGTAATCTAGAGTTGCACTTTCTACCACAGAGGCTGAGTATGTAGCTGCTGCTCATAGTTGGTTTGGATGATTTCAACATTGCAAGATTTTGGGTTGTTCTTCCCTGCTAGAGTTCCTTTGTTTTGTGATTGCATCAGCGCAATTAGTGTAGGGAAAAACCCATGTCTTCATTCAAAAATCAAACATATTGATGTGCGCTTTCACTTTCTGAGGGATCAATATGAGAAAGGTGTCATTGACCTTGTTCATGTTAATACCTATCATCAGTTGGTTGACATTTTTACCAAACCCCTAGATCAGTATACTTTTGAGCATTTGCGAGGCGATTTGGGAGTTGTGTATCCTTTTTAGGATATTTTGAGTCAGTTTTTCTTTCTTCTTTACTCATTTCTTGAGTCTTTTTGTGTGAGTTCATATCATGCATATTCACATATCACACTTTGAGCTTGCTTCTGTTATATGGTTGATATGCTTTACTTATTCTAGCTAGTACATGCTGTTGAATACCTGTCGATGATCATGCTTTATTTCAGCTCACATGATATGTCTGATATCTGTCATATGCATGGCTTTTATGCTCTAAAATTGAAAAAAATGATCACCATTGCTTCCAGTAACTAGAATGTGTAGGCTGAATGCTTTTGCTATGTTTTACATGCCTGGTAGATAGATCCTTAGATGCAGATATGCAACTTGAACATCTATATATCCTTTTTATGCATAATTTGAAAAGATCCAGGTGGGTTTGCTTTGTCGCATTGCATTGTTCTGGACTGCTTACCATAGCACTTTGGTATGAACTAGGACAGTGTAATGTATGCCAAGACCAATGTCTTAAGCTTCTGATGGTCCAGTTTCTGGCCTAGGCTTGACTTGGTCGGTTAGCATAAGGTAGATATGCAAATAACCCCTGACAAAAATGAAAAAGGAAAAAGATAAAGCCTGAAAATTAAAAAATATAACAAGTTTGCTGAAGCACTTTGTTATGGATAATGCTTATCAGCTAGCCTTTGCATCTCATGTTTTACTTTGCTTGTCAGCTAGAAAATGCTGGTGATGCTTTTGTTTGCAAAAATCAAAAATGTGTGCTAATGACTTTCTTTGGATATCATCTGTTGCATTGATCATGCCATGTGTCTTAGACAGTACTTCTTTTGCTATACTTGCTATATGTTGTCATTGCAGTCAATCATATCTGAGAAGCATGCCTTTTTCACTCCACCTGCACTCCAGTTACATTCATTGCATATTTTGAGGGGGAGTTGCATTTCAAGGGGAGTTTGAGTCTGTGTCTTTTTAGAGTGCATTTTAGTCTCACTTGATGAGTCCAATTGTCAACAAGGGGGACAAATTTTGGGTGACTTGATCTTTTAGAAGAGTTTAGGGGGAGTTTTGCCCTTACTCTTTGGATATTCTCGTTGATAATTCTGAGATTGCACTTGTTTTGAGTTTTTATTTTTGGTTAACTATAATGATCGCCTTCTGGTTTTTGTTCGGCTTTTGGTCAGTAGGGTTAAACCTTTATTTTATTTTCTTCTTTTTGTTTTCTTTTGTTTTGTTTTCGTGTTTCCACTTGTTTTGCAGGTTCTGAAGAATTAAGCGGTGTTGACAATGCACTCATCAAGGGGGACATTGAGGAGCCATGTTGAAGAGCATGGGCCTTATGGCTCCAAATGTGATGAGTGATTGTTAACAGAAGTCAAAGAGGAGATGTGAAGAGAAGATGATACCTGCCGTGTCTGGGCCACATGTGACTCAGGTACACGGGCGGCGAGCGACTGCCGGGCAGAGGGGCTGCGGAGTCGGGTCGGCCCAATCCGAGTACATGGGCTAGGAGCGGGAGATGATCCACTGGTCTGTTGACCGGGATTGACTCAGGTACACGGGCGGCGAGTGATTGCCACACTGAGGGAGCCGCGGAATTTGGCCGGCCCAATCCGGATAACCGGTGTGAAGACGGTGGACACTTTGTCTGTTTCGGCACAAAACACGGGCGTAGACTCTGTGTTATTCGAGTCAGTAAAAAACCATAAGGGCATTTCAGTCTTTTTCCCTTTTGTTGGGATGCCTATAAATAGGCCCCAACTCCCTAGGGTTAGAGTTAACTCATTTGCAATTAAAATTTCGAGTTCAATCTATTCCCCATTTTTTCTCCACCGCCGCCTGTCAACTTCCACCGATCGAATCGCCGTCGCCGCTGTTATTTTTTTTGTTCTTCTCATGAAACGCCACAAGTGCTTCTCAGGACGGAGCATGCTGCAGCTCTCGGCAGGCGTGGGCTTTGCTTTTCTACAGCATTCGGCGCCGAGCGGATGGAGATTCAGAGCAGCAGCACGCAAGCGTTGTAGGACTGAAAGTAGCGACTAGAGGGCGGTGAATGGGCGCCTAAAAAAATTCTTTCAAATCAATGGCCTGCTCCCAACACCCAACGCACCTCAACAGATTAACAGGAAGAAGTAAACAGATCAAAAAAGCCAAAAATAATCTAGCCTAAAAATGACCGGTGTCCTAATCGAAAAGACACCAACACAATGCTTAAAGGCAGATAAATTGATCATTCAAAACATAGGCAATTCACGCAAAAATGAGATGAGATATTACTGTTCAAAAATAGTATCTGGTTCGAAGACTGTAAAACTATGTTCGAAGAGAACAAGTGGAGCCTGAAACTTTTCAGCGAAGTTAGACTTAGGCTTTGGAGTTCAACACGTGCTGGACTCCGAATTTGACGAAGCTTGTTCGAAACACACGCTGCAAACTCCGAAGGAGTTACACTTCGAAAGAAAAGTCAGCGAAGCACCTTCGATAGAAAATGTGACGTCCCACACTCCGAAACTCTCATCAGATCCAAAACAAAGTCCTCGCATACCTCGCCAAAACACTCCGAAAACAAAGACCACAGAAGCTGAAAAACTCTGAACCATTCGATGATCTCGCACACTTCGAAAAACTCCTACGGAGCCTATACTCGAACTTGGACTACTTCGTACTGAGCTAGGAACTGAAGTTTTGCACTGCACTCTATGGGGTCCACGCTGAAAGCTTTGATCAGAGAGAACTCTGCCCAAGGAACTGGCTGCCAGGAAGCTAGCGAGAGGAGCCGAGAAGCACACGAAGTACTGCACCAGGCTACTGCCAAAGCTAGCACGAAGCCTAGATACTATGCTGCCCCTACACGCATGCACCTAGAAGCAATACTACAGGCTACAGCTGCCGCACTACTCTAGGCACTCAAGTGCCCTGCCGTGTGCTCCAGAATAAGCAGGCCTACTGCTACTGCCTACAGCTATCCCTGCAGCTGGAAACTATGGCTGGCTAGCTATGCAAGCTGACGAAGACAGCCTACGACAGGAAAGAAAAACTATACTCAGAGAAAACCGTGAGATGCCAGAGAATAAAAAACTAAAGCTTAACACCTAGCTTCCAGGCTAGTCTGCGGTACTGTAGCTCTTCAGAACTCCCTTGAGACAAGCGCATCAGAGATTTAATGCAAGAAACACTCAATCACACACATAGCCATGCAAAAAAAGAGTGCCAAAAATAAATTACTCTCAGCGCACAAAACAAAAAATAACAGATCCTAAACCATCGCACACAGATGATCACAATAGGCATGCAAAACGAGGTACTGATTAGAAGAATACACTGCGAAACCTGTTATGAGGACATCGCTGCCATTGATACAACCACAACAGCAGCCCCTTCACCGCCTACACCTAAGCAAGGACCAATGACACGCCCCCGTGCACGTGAACTTAATTATATGGTGAACTCGTTCCTAGCTGTTCAAGTTAATTATTTTCTAATGGGGTACTATTAAAGCCTTGTGATGACTTTATTATCCTTAAGTGCTTAGGAATTGAACCAGCTAGGAGTGGAGAAGGTAACAATGCAATAAATATTCGTACTCCCGAAGGGACTCTGTTAACTACAGAAATCCAAGATTAAATGGAGCATATCTTTCAACTCCCAATGTTGTTTAAAGAAAATAAGTACTTGTTGGAAAGGTCTCTTCATCTACTTTCCAATGGATCAAGAATCAATGGCAGAGAATAGACGAAACGTGCAAAAACTGCTGAAGAACACTCGTGACTCCATCCTGAGTTTCTAGTTTTCCTTTTAAGCAAGTAGTAGCCATAAAAAGAACTCGGGTTTTGTTTGATGTAAGTTAGCTACTGCTACTTCCTTGTAAACACGCGTGTCGGCTAGACCGCCTGATTACTTGAATCAAAACTCCAACTTCTATTGGATCCGTGAGTGTTTGCATGTCATCTTGTTCTTGCTTGTTCTTCGATTTCTTGCAGGTTCAAGGCTGTTCTTGGTATGGCAAGAGCAGCAACAACTGGAGTCGGTGTAACTATTGCTAAGGCGCAACATCCTTGTGGTTGTTGTAGTCGGGTAGAACAACGTCGATCTCCACCCCCAAATCTTAGTTATCATGAGACAGTGTACCTGTCGGTCAAGGCGCCACACCATCTTGGTTGTGGTAGTCGGGCAGCCAACATCGGCCTCCACCAAATTCACCACATCCTCCATCTCTCATCGAATGATCGGGCTCCCCCATACCCGTTGGGTCCATTAAGTGGTATCAGATTTCAGGTTGATCCGTGAGAGATCCCTTCTCCTTTGTTCTTTGTTTTCCTACAGTCCACTTTTGCCCAAAGATAAGTTTCGATCTGAAAATCCCAAAAACATTTTGTGCCTTTGCTTTGCTACTTAGCTCTCGGCTTGTTGAAATCACGGTTACTTCTTTGTGTCAAGTTGCTGGTCCTAAGCTTTTATCGCTAGATTTTTGAGTTCGTGCACCTTGTTCTATCTCCATTTTCATTCTCTAGCTGAAGTTGCAAAGAGAGAAAAAGGCAAGTGCAAAACAAAAGCCGCATAGATCAGCAAGAAACAAGGCATAGGCCAAAAGAAAAAAAAAGCCGCACTAATTCAATTTTCTATATAAAGATTCCTAGTACAAAAAAGAAAGACATTTTGTGTGACCTTTGCTTCAAAGTTTCAAAATTCAACTTGCTGTTTTGAGCATTTTGGTGATTACATTTGGGTGATGACTCACGTCTCTATCACGGTTTGGACTAGGACCAGCACTAGTACCATCGCGAACGTTTATTCAACTTGTTGTGACTTACGTGGTACTAGCTGTTCCTTTGTGCAATTGTTTTAGCAGCCACCTACAGCTCCACAAAATTATCTACAACACCACCTGGTTGTGCTGACAGTCACCGTTTGTTGTTGTTCTTCCTGTTTGCCGGTGTCTCCTGCATTGTGTGGTAAGAACTTGCAAAAGCTTGATTTCTTGCTAGTGAGAAAGTGTCTGTGTCCTACCATCTCCTAGCAACTGCTAGGTTTAATCTGCTTGCTTTTGTACTTCTTTTGTACTAACCATGTCAGCTGATGCGAGTGAGACGCTTCCACATTCACCACGTACGAGGGGCATCATTCAGCATTTTGAACGCCAACTAAGGTTGCACACGGAAGCCCTCAATGAGGATGTTCAAGTCACCAATGAGTGCATTGGTCAATTAGAGGCGGCGCAGATTCTTGCCAACAACCAGCTGACCACATTGGAGAGAACAACTGGGGCTATTAACACCTCTCTTGCAGCAATCAATGCACGATTAGAGAAGATGGAACAAGCTGGGCTCGGAGAGAGGGAACAACGTGATGATGACGACCATACCTCCATTGGCAGCACCGCAAGATATGACAAGCTAGAGTATTCTGCGGATACCGAGCTTGATGATGGATCTTTCAGGTATCGACGATAACTACGTCGCAACTATCACGGTATGGTTGGTCGAGTTCCACGACGTGAGGTACATGACAATGATGATTCCCTACGCTGGATTAAATTCTCCATACCATCTTTTGATGGGAAATATGATCCTGATGCATATCTGACTTGGGACCTATCGGTAGATCAAAAATTTGCATGCCATGAATTTCCTGATGATAAAAAGGTTAGAGCTGCCACTAGTGAATTCACTGACTTTGCTTCTGTTTGGTGGCATGAGTATCGAACTAAAAATCCAGCTATTGTACGACAAACTTGGAATGCTTTAAAAAGAATCATGCGTAGTCGTTTTGTTCCTTCCTATCATGCTCGTGACTTGTTGCATAAATTACAACATCTTAGGCAAAGCAACAAATCGGTTGAGGAGTACTATCAAAAACTACAAATAGGCATGATGAGATGTGGTCTAGTTGAAAATGAAGAGGCTGCGATGACTTGATTCATGGGTAGTTTAACTAGAGAAATTTAGGATATATTGGCTTACAAGGAGTACACTAATGTCACCCGATTATTTCATCTTGCTTGTAAGGCTGAAAGTGAAGTGCAGGGATGCCACACAATAAATAACACTCCTGCAGGTCGGACTACATCGTGGCAGCCCCACACAAGTGCCGCTGGCCCTAAACATGATTTTTAGAGAGATGCTTCCAATCGGTTGTCCACAACTACATCAAAATCAGCACCTTTCCGTACTACCGAGACAGCAAAAGGATCCACCCAAGGTGCAACCAACACTTCTTCTTTCGTCGCTTCCACTAGGAGAATGAAGGACATCCAGTGCCTCCGATGCAAAGGATTTGGGCACATACAACGGGACTGTCCAAGAAAGCGTGTGCTGATCGTACGAGAAAATGGTGAGTATTCATCACCTAGTGATTTAGATGATGAAACATATGCCATGCTTGCCACGCAAGATGCAGGAAAGAAGAATGATGATGAAGAACACATTGGGGCTGAACATGCTGAACACTACGAGAGTCTCGTTGTGAGGCGTGTCTTGAGTGCCCAAATGATTCAAGTTGAACAGAACCAACGACACAATCTGTTCCAAACAAAGTGTGTAGTTTTGGAACGATTGTGTCACATTATTATTAATGGAGGAAGCTGCAACAACTTGGCGAGTGCCACCATGGTAGCAAAACTTGGGATGAAAACACTTCCACACCCACATCCCTACTACATCCAATGGTTCAACGATAGTGGTAAGCTTAAGGTAACACGTATGATCCGAGTGGAATTTACAATTGGTTCATACCATGATTACATTGATTGTGATCTGGTACCTATGCAAGCTTGCTCTATGTTATTTGGTAGACCTTGGAAATTTGATAAGGATACCTTGCATCATGGTAAATCAAATCAATATTCTTTCATGCATAATGAGAAGAAGCTTGTTTTGCACCCTATGTCCCCTGATGCTATTTTGAGGGATGAAGGCTAGAGCTTGCAAGGAGAAAAACAAGAAATCTGCTCAAAATGACAGTGGTGTTGTGAACGGATCGGTTCAACCTACGAATGACAAATCTATATCTGCTAATGTTGGGAAAAAAAAATAAAATTGAAAAGTGCTTGTTTCCTTGCTTCAAAATCTGATTTGCTTGAATTAAATGATGATGCCATGGTCTGTTATGTGTTTGTTTGCAAAGAAGCTTTGTTCTCGCTTCATGACATACCATCTACTTTGCCTCCTACTATCACTAATCTTTTGCAGGAATATGCTGATGTGTTCCCACAAGAAGTGCCACCCGGGCTACCACCAATCAGAGGTATTGAGCATCAGATTGACCTCATCCCTGGGGCTTTCTTGCCAAATCAAGCGACATACATGACCAACCCGGAGGAGATCAAGGAGATTCAGCGACAAGTACAGGAATTACTCGACAAAGGTTATGTGCATGAGTCCCTTAGTCCTTGCTCTGTTCCTGTTCTGTTGGTTCCAAAGAAAGATGGATCATGGCGCATTTGTGTAGATTGTTGAGCAATTAATAACATTACCATCAGAAATCGTCATCTTATCCCTAGGTTAGATGATATGCTTGATGAACTTAGTGGCTTGATGATTTTCTCTAAAATTGATTTGCGTAGTTGATACAACCAAATTCGCATGAAGCTAGGAGATGAATGGAAAACAGCGTTTAAAACCAAGTTCGGTTGTATGAGTGGTTAGTCATGCCTTTTGGCCTCACTAATGCACCTAGCACTATCATGCGATTAATGAATGAAGTTTTGCGTGCTTTCATTGGAAGATTTGTGGTAGTTTACTTTTATGACATCTTGATCCATAGCACATCTCTAGAAAATATCTTGAACATCTTCGTGTTGTTTTTATTGCTTTACGCGATGCACGCTTATTTGGTAACATTGACAAGTGCACATTTTGCACATATATAGTCTCTTTTCTTGGTTATGTTGTGACACCACAAGGAATTGAAGTTGATCAAGCCAAGGTGGAGGCAATACACAGTTGGCCGGTTCCTACCACGGTCACGCAAGTCTGAAGCTTCCTCGGGCTTGCTGGATTCTATCACCGATTTGTGAAGGACTTCAGCACCATAGCAGGCCGACTGCATGAGCTTACGAAGAAGGGTGCTCCGTTCACCTGGGGAAATGCGCAAGAGGTTGCATTTAACACTTTGAAGGATAGGTTAACTCATACACCCCTTCTCCAATTACAAGATTTCAATAAGACTTTCGAATTGAAATGTGATGCTAGTGGTATTGGGTTGGGAGGTATCTTGTTGCAAGAAGGAAAACCTATTGCTTATTTTAGTGAGAAACTGAATGGGTCTAGTTTAAACTATTCCACTTATGATAAAGAATTATATGCTCTAGTTCGAACTTTGGAAACGTGGAAACATTATTTATGGCCTAAAGAATTTGTTATACATTCTGATCATGAATCTTTGAAGCACATTAGGAGCCAAACCAATCTAAACCATAAGCATGCCAAGTGGGTAGAATTTATTGAGTCCTTTCCTTGTGTCATCAAACATAAGAAAGGAAAAGATAATGTCATTGCGGATGCCTTGTCTCGCCGTTATACTATGCTATCCTAACATGATTTTAAGATCTTTGGCTTGGAAACAATTAGAGAACAATATGCTTTTGATGCTGATTTCAAAGATGTGTTGCTGCAATGAAAAGAAGGGACAACATGGAACAAGTTTGTTCTCACTGATGGCTTCGTGTTTCGGGCTAACAAATTATGCATTCCAGCTAGTTCTGTGCGTATGTTACTATTGCAAGAAGCACATGGCAGTGGGATGATGGGGCACTTTGGTGTGAAGAAGACAGAATACATCCTAGCAAGCCATTTCTATTGGCGAAAGATGAGAAGGGATGTGGAGCAGTTTGTTGCTTGCTGCACCACCTGTCAAAAAGCTAAGTCCCGTCTTAATCCACATGGTTTGTACATGCCTCTCCCTGTTCCTAGTACTCCATGGGAGGATATTTCTGTGGACTTTGTTTTAGGACTGCCTAGAACAAAGAAGGGGAGGGATAGTATTTTTGTTGTTTTGGACATGTTTTCTAAAATGGCACACTTCATACCATGTCAAAAAACTGATGATGCTACCCATATTGCTGATTTGTTCTTTTGTGAAGTTGTTCGTTTGCATGGGGTACCAAACACTATTGTTTTAGATCGGGATGCCAAATTTCTTAGTCATTTTTGGAAAACTTTATGGGCTAAGTTGGGAACTAAATTACTCTTTTCTACTACTTGTCACCCTCAAACTTATGGACAAACAGAAGTTGTAAACCGTAGTTTATCTACCATGCTTAGGGTTGTTCTGAAACATAATATCAAATTGTGGGAAGAATGTTTTCCTCATATTGAATTTGCTTACAATCGTTCGCTGCATTCGACTACTAAATTATGCCCTTTTGAGATTTTGTATGGTTTTGTCCCTCGTGCTCCCATTGATCTTATGGCCATTCCACCTTCAGAAAAATTGAATTTTGATGCTTCTCGCTGTGCTGAACTGATTCTTAAGATGCATGAGTGTTGGGGGAAAATACTTCACCTTCAGGACTTAGAGATTGATAGACAAGATAACTTATCAGCTTCGAGGCTCCGAGCTTATGCCCGAAGGTGGTGGAGATATTAAGCCGAAGAGTGCTTCGACTTGCAATCCAAAGATACCCTCTGCAGGCTATGAAGCTCCGGTGGAAAACTGCAAGTCTGATAAGATGTTTGACTTATCTACCTACTTTGGATAGATTTTACCATTTTAACCCTGTTCAGTGTATCGAATAGTTTCCACTATGTCGGTTGTAATTGAGGGGTAAATAGGTCTTTTCCTTAGACTTTTTGCCTATAAATATCCCCCTTCTTACTCTGTAATAGGCATCGAATATTCAGCTATTCAATACACAATTTTGGACTACTTAAGCTATTATCCAATTCGGAGGCTTGAGATAGTTCTCAACACAAATTCACTGTTTGTTAGTTCTTAATCTTAGAGAACCTGTTAGCATAATCTTTTACGACAACAATGAGCAAACTAAGGAAAACATTGAGGCCATGAATACTAAGTATCAACAAGCCGGTAGCAAGGGTAGAAAGCATGTTACTTTTGAACCAGGTGATTTAGTTTGGGTTCATTTGAGAAAGGATATATTTCTGGAATAGAGAAAGTCTAAATTGCTACCACGAGCTACAGGACCCTTCAAAGTGCTTCAAAAAATAAATGATAATGCATATAAAATTGAGTTGCCTGCAGATTTTGGGGTTAGTCCCTCTTTTAACATTGCAGATTTGAAACCATACTTGCGCGAGGAGGACACATTCGAGTCGAGGACGACTCTATTGCAATAAGGGGAGGATGATGAGGACATTGCTGCCATTGATACAACCACAACAGCAGCCCCTTCACCGCCTACACCTAAGCAAGGACCAATGACACACGCCCGTGCACGTGAACTTAATTATCTGGTGAACCCATTCATAGTTGTTCAAGTTAATTATTTTTCCAATGGGTTTTTTCTGTGCCATTACAATTTTTACGGTTTGCCAATATGCCATTGGTGTGTCACTGACAGATGGGGGCCGCCACAGTCACTGACAGTGGCATATAGGCAATTTCTGAAAATTATAATGGCATGCGAGTAATTTTCCCTACTATTAAAGCCTTGTGATGACTTTATTATCCTTAAGTGATGCTTAGGAATTGAACCAGCTAGGAGTGGAGAAGGCAACAATGCAATAAATACTCGTACTCCCGAAGGGACTCTTGTAACTACAGAAATCCAAGATTAAATGGAGCATATCTTCAACTCCCAAGGTTGTTTAAAGCAAATAAGTACTTGTTGGAAAGGTCTCTTCGTCTACTTTCCAACGGATCAAGAATCAATGGTAGAGAACATACGAAACGTCCAAAAAATGCCAAAGAACACTCGTGACTCCATCCAGAGTTTCTAGTTTTCCTTTTAAGCAAGTAGTAGCCACAAAAAGAACTCGGGTTTTGTTTGATGTAAGTTAGCTGCTGCTACTTCCTTGTAAACGCGCGTGTCCGCTAGACCACCCGATTACTTGAATAAAAACTCCAACTTCTATCAGATCCATGAGTGTTTGCTTGTCATCTTGTTCTTGCTTCTTCTTCGATTGCTTGCAGGTTCAAGGTTGTTCTTGGTACAGAAAGAGCAGCAACAACTGAAATCGGTGTAACTATCACTAAGGCGCAGTATCCTTGTGGTTGTTGTAGTCGGGTAGCACAACGTCGATCTCCACCCCCGAATCGTAGTTATTAGGAGACGGTGTACCTGTCGCTCAAGGCGCCACACCATCTTGGTTGTGGTAGTCGGGCAGACAAGTCGGCCTCCACCAAATTCACCACATCCTCCATCTCTCATCAAAAGATCGGGCTCCCCCATACCCATTGGGTCCATTAACCTGATGGCTAAGAAACAGAGAATAAAACCTGATGAAGCAATTTCTTGACATGTGCGCGATGAAAACAATGGCGGCGGAGAACAAACACCAGGAGGATGAACGCCAAAAAAATGACCCAATCTTTTGTATTAGTAAAGTGATTTTAGAAAGGGTAACTCTAACCCTAGGGATTGGGGCCCTATTTATAGGCAGCCCAATAGCCTAGGAAAAATACCAAAAGACCCTTAGGGTTTTTACAGACGCTGAAATAAAATGGAAAAGACCAAAATGCCCTTAGGATATTTTTACAGACTCGACTGACAGACTGTGGGCCTAAAGGCAAAATAGTAAACTCCTAAATACAAATGACTTATCTTGAAGCGGAGCTTTCGTAGCGACTACGGCTTCGCCTCAGAACGGTCAGATCCGAGATCAGCGGTCGTCAGTTTTGCGCCGAAACTGACAAAGCATCCACCGTCTTCACACCGGGTACCCGAATTGGGCCGGCCCGACTCCGCAGCTCTCTTAGCCCAGCAATCGCTCGCCGCCCGTTTACCTGAGTCAATCCCGGTCAACAGCCTAGTGGATCCTCTGCTGCTCCTAGCCCATGTACCCAGATTGGGCTAGCCCGACTTCACGGCCCCTATTCCCGATAGTCGCTCGCTGCCCGTGTACCTGAGTCACATGCGGCCTAGACACACCAGGTCTTCTCTTCTCTTCATGTCCTCTTTGACTTCCATTGACAATCACTCATCACATCTGGAGCCATGAGGCCCATGCTCTTCAGCATGGCTCCTCAATCTCCCCCTTGATGAGTGCATTATCAACACTTCTCTTTATCAGCTCTCCAGTACCTGCAAGCACATGTGGAAACACGAAAACAAAGCATAAGAAAACAGAGAAGAATAAAATAAAATAAAAGTTTAACCCTAATGACCAAAAGCCGAACAAAAGCAAGAAAGCGGTCATTATGATTAACCAAAAGTAAAGACTCAAAACGAGTGTAATCTCAGAATTATCAACAAGGATATCCAAAGAGTAAAGACAAAAAGGACAAAAACTCCCCCTGAAACAAATCCCACAGAAAGCCAAAACTCCCCCTAAACTCTTTTAAGAGAACGAGTAACCCAAAATTTCTCCCCCTTGTTGACAATTGGACTCATCAAGCGAGACTAAATGCATTCTAAAGAGACACAGACTCAAACCCCCCTAAAATGCTGCTCCCCCTCAAAATATGCAATGAATGCAACTGGGATGCAGGTGGAGTGTAGAAATCATGCTTCTCAGATATGATTGACTGCAATTACAACATCTAACAGGTATAGCAAAAGACATACTGTCTAAGACACATGGCATGATCAGTGCAAAAGATGATATCTAAAGAAAGTTATTTAGCACACATTTTCAATTTTTGCAAACAAAAGCATCACCACATTTTCTAGTCGGCAACAAGGTAGAGCATGAGATGCAGAAGCTAATTGATATCTACCAAGATAAGCATTGTCCAAAACAAAGTGCTTCAACAAACTTGTTATCTTTTTAATTTTCAGGCTTTTTCTTTTTACTTTTTCATTTTTGCCAGGGGTTATTTGCATGTCAAACCTTATGCTAACCGACCAAGTCAAGCCTAGGCCAGCACTGGACCATCAGAAGCTTAAGACATTGGTCTTGGCATACACTACAATGTCCTAGTTCATACCAAAGTGCTATGGTAAGCAGTCCAGAACAATGCAATGCGACAAAGCAAACCCACCTGGATCTTTTCAAATTATGCATAGAAAGGCATGGATTTTTCATTTTTTATGATTTTTATCATTTTTATAGCACATTTCCATGTTAAAGCATAAAGATGTCCAAGTTGCATATCTGCATCTAAGTAAGGATCTAGCTACAAGGCATGTAACAGATAGCCAAAGCATTCAGCCTACACATGCTAGTTACCAGAAGCAATGGTGATCATTTTTCAATTTTAAAGCATAAAAGCCATGCATATGACAGATATCATACATATCATGTGAACTGAAGCAAAGTATGATCATCGACAAGTAATCAAAAAATGTACTAGCTAGAATAAGTGAAGCAGATCAATCATATAACAGAAGCTGGCTCAAAGTGTGATATGTGAATATGCATGATATGAACACACACAAAAAGACTCAAGAAAAGAGTAAAGAAGAATCATAACTGACTCAAAATATCCTGAAAAGGATACACAACAACCAAATCCCACCGCAAATGCTCAAAAGTAGACTGATCTAGGGGTTTGGTGAAAATGTCAGCCAACTGACGATGGGTATCAACATGAACAAGGTCAATGACACCTTTCTCATATTGATCCCTTAGAAAGTGAATGCGCACATCAATGTGTTTGGTTTTTGAATGGAGATAAGGGTTTTTCCCTACACTAATCGCACTGGTGCTGTTACAAAACAGAGGAACTCTGGTACGAAAGAACAACCCAAAATCTCGCAAAGTGGAAATCATCCAAACCAACTGTGAGCAGCAACTAGCAGCAGCTACATACTCAGCCTCTGTGGTAGAAAGTGCAACTCCAAACTGCTTTCGAGAAGACCAAGAGATAAGAGAAAAACCAAGAAACTGGCAAGTACCAGAAGTCGACTTGCGATCCAACCGGCACCCACCAAAGTCAGCGTCTGAAAAGCCAGATAAATCAAGAGACGATGATGCTGAATAAAAGAGACCTAGATCAGGCGCATAGGTAAGGTACCTGAAAATGTGCTTGACAGCCTGCCGATGAGACGCGCGTGGTGAAGACTGGAAGCACGCGCACAGTCCTATGGCAAACTGAATGTCTGGCCTCATCGCCGTCAAGTACAGCAGCGAACCGATCATCCCTCGAAACTCTCTCTCATTGACCTTGACGCCGCTCTTGTCCTTGTCCAGGCCCCTGGATGTACACATTGGGGTTATCTGAGGCTTCAGCTCTCCACCAAAGTCTAACTTCTTCAGCATGTCCTGCGTGTACTTAATCTGGTCGATGAAGATACCATCCTTGGTCTGTTTGATCTAGAGCCCTAGGAAATACTTGAGCTCACCCATGAGCCTCATCTCAAACTCGCTATGCATCTGCTCAGAAAACTTGGACACAAGCATATCAGTAGAACCACCAAAAATAATATCATCCATGTAAATCTAAGCAATCAAGAAGTCTGAGCCATCTCTGAGCAAGAAAAGATTTTTGTCCACAGAACCCATCACAAAGCCCTTCCCCAACAAAAACTGCTTCAACCGGTCATACCAAGCCCTGGGCTTGCTTCAGACCGTATAAAGCTTTCTGCAGCTTAAAAACATGTCGAGGAAACTTAGGATTCTCAAAACTAGGGGGCTGCCTAACATAGACCTCCTCCTCTATGTACCCGTTCAGAAAAGCACTCTTGACATCCATTTGAAAAAGCTTAAACTCCTTAGAAGTGGCAAAAGCCAAAAGAATGCGAATAGACTCAAGATGGGAAACAGGTGTGAAAGTCTCCTCAAAATCAATGCCCTCTTCCTGGCAAAAACCCTGAGCAACTAGTCGAGCTTTGTTGTGCACCACAACCCCATCTTCACCTTGCTTGTTTTTGAACACCCACTTGGTGCCTATGGGGTTGCATCCGGGTGGCAGCTCAACCAGTGTCCAAACCCAATTGCGGACAAAATTCTCAAGCTCTTCTACCATAGCATTAATCCATTTTGAATCAGAAAGAGCATGAGAAACATATCTGGGCTCAAAAGAGGCAACAAATGCAAACTCAGCAAACACAACAAGCGATTCAACAAAAGAGCGCAAAGTTCTTTCAGAAAGATCACCGATGATGAGCTCTGAGGGGTGATCACGCTGAACTACTCGGGATCCCAGGTGATCTGAAGTCACCTCAACGGAGTCAGCAGCTGGCACCTCTAGACTCAACTGAGGGGGCTCGATCGAAGTGGAAGAAGTGATCAGAGGTCCACCCTCGTCCTCAGTCAAAGTCTCAGAAGGTGTGGGTTCTACAGGCTGTGTAGAAGTCCCACCCTTATAAACAACTGGAGCATCGTCATCTTCCTCGAAGATGGACTCTCCTAGCCCATCATCTCCAGAAAGCTCAAAAGAAGGAGTCAATGAAGGCATGGACTCATCAAAAGAAACCCCGCAAGTCTCAACAAGCTGCGGGGAGTCGAGGTTCCAAACATGGAAGCCTCGAGAATGCAAAGCATAACCAAGATAGACTCCATCCCAGCAACGAGACTCAAACTTGTCCAAATGCCCTCCCTTCTTGAGCATAAAGCACTTGCAGCCAAACGCTCGCAAGTGACTCACCTTGCGCTGTCCGCCAAACCGCAACTCATATGAAGTCTTACCTAGGTAAGCTCTAAGAAAAATGCGGTTGGATAGATAGCAAGCCATGTTCATAGCTTCATCCCAAAAGCGCCTAGGAGTCTTGTGCTCATCGAGCATCATCCTGTCCATCTCGACTAGCGTGCGGTTCTTTCGTTTCACAACGCCGTTCTGTGGGGGAGTGTAAGGAGTAGAAAACTAATGATCAAGACCCTGATCACTACAAAAGCTGATGAACTGAGAGTTCTTGAACTCAGATCTGTTGTCAGAGCGAATTGCTCGCATCCGACCATTGTTCTCGTTTTTCAGCTTCAAAATCAGGTCATGAACAAACTAAAAAGTCTAATCCTTAGACTCCAAGAAGAAAACCCACGAAAATCGAGAAACATCATCAATGATGACAAGCGCGTACCACTTCCCACCGACTGAGCGTACCTGAGCTAGACCAACCGTGTCCATGTGTAATAGCTCTCTCAGGTACGAAGTCATCACCTGAGTCATAGGTGATTGTGAAGCGGCAACCATTTTCCCGTGACGATAGGGATGGCAAACTAGATCCTTCTCCATCTTAAGCTTGGGCAATCCTCGGATGAGGTCCATAGAGCTCAATCTGACTAGCAGATCAAAGCTCAAATGGCCTATCCTCCTATGCCACTTCCAGAGCTCGGAGGAGGATCAAGCAATTAAACAGCGAGAAGGGCCAAAAGAACTAGAGAAGTCAATCCAAAAAACCTTACCGAAGGGTATGATCTAGCAAACCAAAGACACTCTAGAATCAACCACAGAAGCCATGCCCTTCGTAAAACGAACCTCCAACCCATCCTCAAGAAGTTGCGAGATAGAAATCAAATTGAAGTTCAAATTCCCAACCAAAGCAAAATTCTTCAAAGAGAAATGGCCAGAGATGTGAATTGAGCCAATGCCGTGTACCTTCCCTTGACCACTGTTCCTAAGGTGATGTATTCCTTGGAGCTCAGGGGAGAGAGACTGGAGAACCATCTGCGATGTCCTGTCATGTGGAGAGAGCATCCTGAATCCATGATCCACACGTCCTCTACTCCTCGATCCTACACGATCAGTGGTCGTAAGAGGGAGCAAACGGTCCAGCACCAGGTTTAGCAAAATAACTAAACCATTGTCGAGCCATCTGCTCAAAAGACGGAAAACAAAAACCATCAGAAGAGTTTGGACCAAAACGCGGCTCAAAGCGCGGTCCTCAGTTCTGCCTAAAGTCTCGGCCACGAGGTCCAGGACCGTATCCAAAATGACCTAGAGCTCTGTCGGAATGAACACCACCATCCGGAGCACGGGCATGAAAGCCGTCTCCTCTACCACCACCTACACGACGCGGCCTGGCCTCTAGCCTCTCCCCGTGTCGATGGACTCTCGGTCTACCACCCCGCTGGTAAAACTACTCCTACCTAGCACAAGCTCTCTCTGCTCTCTCAACCCGCTTCCTCCTGAAGCAAAACTCCTCAAGATTCCCGTCTCTCTGACAGTACTCACAGTGGTAGGTGGGCTTCTTGGGATGTGGTTGATGATTGGGGTTCTTGGGCTAAGTGGTGTTGGGTGTAGTCTCTTTGTTGTGAGAGGGTCTAGGTAGAGAGTCTAGAGAAGTGTGGAGATGTTTGGGCTTTGGGACCAAGATGGACTTCTTGGGTGGAGCTTTAGGTTGTTCTTGAAACCCTCTATCCTTGGGCTAACTAGCCTGGAAAGACTCAGTGGAGTGAGTCTTGGGATATCTCTGTTCAGGAGTCATCTTACTCCACTCCACTACTCGGCTAATGGCACTCTCAAAGTCAGCCTTGGTACAGGTGTAGCCTACCCCAAACCCATCCTGCCTCTTAAACTGCTAGATCATCATGTCGAGCTGTGGCTCTCTGGCACTCACCCAACTCACGATCTAACGAAGGTAAAAGTTTTCATTCTGAACATCACCTAGCTCCTCTCTCAAGGAAGCTAGTACATCCACCTAAGACAAGCAGGTCTCACACTCTCTATCGACTTGGACAGACTTCTCAGCTTTCAGCTTGATCAACTCCAATCTAAGAGACAAGCAGTTCTCACAAACAGTGGGTGGAACTGACAGTGTCTCAAGCTCTAGCCTAGTCTGCTCTAGCTCAACTCTGACTCTCTCCAACTCGCCCAACTGCTCATCACCCTTGGCTTTCATCTCAGCTAAACTAGCTAGATGGGATGGGTAGTCTACACAGGGCACGCCGATAGTGGCATAAGCATCTCTCAGCTCTAGCTGAGCGCTCTCAAGCTCGGTGGCCAAAGCGTTCCTCTCATCTACCCTCTCTGTGTACCTGGACTTTAGAGTCGTCAGGTCACATAGTAACACCTCACAATTTTGGCACTCACTACTACCACCCAAGCAAGGGGAAGAAGATAGACTCTCAATCCTGCCGTTGGCCACGACAAGCTCACTCTCAAGCTCATCTATCCTCTTCTTAGCCCCTCTATGCAGTTTCTCCTGATATCTCAACTCCTGATGGTTCTCTTCAAGTAAATCAACGATTTCGAGTTCATAGAAAGATACATTTTCATCGTCGTCGTCGTCGGAGTTGTCGGGGAATCCCTTCTCTTCCTTATCCCCAAGAGCCATTGAGTAGAAGCTCTTGTGGGACCTTCGGCAGTGATGTGAGCGGCTCTTCGACATGTCCTCGAACGCCATGAATCAGAGGCCCGCCAGATCGTCCTTGTCCTTCCCCTTCCTGATCACGATCTGCTCATCGCTTGAGATTGACGAAGAGGAAGAAGATGAAGACCACTTGCAGTAGCTTCTCTCCATCTCGGCAAAGAAGGCCATGTCTCGCTTCTTGTTCTCACGCCGGTAGTTCTTCAGGGCCCTTCTGAAGAATCTTATCTTGGGCTTGCCATTTGTGAAGGAGGTGCTGTCGTGCTTGCCGGAGTCGTGGGAGCCACCACCAGTACCCTTCTTGTGACCATTGCGCTTGAGGCAGTCGGCAATGAAATGACCTGGATCACCACACTCAAAACATCCGGATTTTGTGCCGTGTCTTTTGAACATTCACTAATCATAGACACGATGCACCCAGTTGTTAAATAGACACATATCATCATCTCCTAGTGACTCAAGCTAGTCGTTAGTGATAGACATCAAGGAGAACCCAGCACAGCTCAGAAAAGAGGAGTCAGCAGAAGGTGTAGCAAGGGCCAGGGCTTTTGATCCAGAGCTAGTGAGATTTGATCTCAACTGCATATCAACTTTTGTGGCCTTGAGCTTGCTGAACAACTCGGAAATTGTCAAGGTATCATAAGAGGTGCTCTCAATGATAGAGGATACCTTGATCTCCCTAGATCTTAGGGTCCAAGGTATGGAGAACCTTGAGCGCCTCCTCATGATCTGAGACCAGCTGAACTCCCTTGGCCTTGTTGGCCCGAAGCTTATTGATGATCGATTGAAAACGACCAAACAAGGATTCAACAGATTCACCCGGCTTCTGTGTGAAATTTTCATATTCACGTCGGTAGGTCTGATAGAGCCGAGCCTTGACCTAGGCTGTCCCCTTATGGTGTGCCTAGAGGGTAGCTCAAATTCAGTGGGACCTAAACTAGAAAATAAAATGTTCATCGCTTTGTTGTTGTTGTCATGATGGGCGATAATATCAGGAGAGTTACGCTCAGCAACAAGAAATATGGTGAAAGTAGCGTGAACACAAATGTCCCAAATGTCCGAGCTTTGGCTCATGAGATAGGCTCACATGCGAGTCTTCCAATAATAATAGCCATAAGCTTCCAAGGACGGGACATTTCCAGAAGAAGTCATGATCACTACCTGGGTTTAGAACCGGTTAAGGTATGGAAAAACCCTAACTAGGCTCTGATACCACTTGTAGGACCGAAAGTACCCACTAGAGAGGGGGTGAATGGGCGCCTAAAAAAATTCTTTCGAATAAATGGCCTGCTCCAAACACCCAACGCACCTCAACTGACTAACAAGGAGAAGTAAACAGATCAACAAAGCTAAAAATAATCTAGCCTAAAAACGACCGGTGTCCTAATCGAAAAGACACCAACACAGTGCTTAAAGGCAGATAAATTGATCATTCAAAACATAGGCAATTCACGCAAAAATGAGATGACATATTACTATTCAAAAATAGTGTCTAGTTCAAAGGCTGTAAAACTATGTTAAAAGAGAACAAGTGGAGCCTGAAACTTTTCAGCGAAGTTAGACTTAGGCTTCGGAGTTCAACACGTGCTGGACTCCGAATTTGACGAACCTTGTTCGAAACACATGCTACAAACTCCGAAGGAGTTACACTCCGAAAGCAAAGTCAGCGAAGCACCTTCGATAGAAAATGTGACGTCCCATGCTCCATACCTCTCGTTAGATCCAAAACGGAGTCCTTCCCATACCTCACCAAAACACTCCGAAAACAAAGACCACATAAGCTAAAAAACTCTGAACCATTTCGATGATCTCGCACACTTCGAAAAACTCCTACGGAGCCTATACTCTGAACCTGGACTACTTCGTACTGAGCTAGGAACCTGAAGTTTTGCACTGTACTCTATGGGGTTCACGCTAAAAGCTTCGATCAGAGAGAACTCTGCCCAAGGAACTGGCTACCAAGAAGCTAGCGAGAGGAGCCGAGAAGCACGTGAAGTACTGCACCAGGTTGCTGCCGAAGCTAGCACGAAGCCTAGATACCTATGCTGCCACACTACTCTAGGCACTCCAGTGCCCTGCCGTGCGCTGCAGAATAAGCAGGCCTGCCGCTACTACCTACAACTATCCCTACAACTAGAAATTGTGGCTAGCTAGCTATGCAAGCTGACGAAGACAGCCTACGGCAGGAAAGAAAAACTACGCTCGGAGAAAACCGTGAGATGTTAGAGAATAAAAAACTAAAGCTTAGCACCTAGCTTCTAGGCTAGTCTGCGGTACTGCATCTCTTCGGAACTCCCTTGAGACAAGCGCATCAGAGATTTAACGCAAGAAACACTCCATCACACACACAGCCATGCAAACAAAATAGTGCCAAAAATAAATTACTCTCAGTGCACAGAACACAAAATAACAGAGCCTAAACCATCGCACACAGATGATCGCAATAGGCACGCAAAATGAGGTACTGATTAGAAGAATACACTGTGAAACCTGATGGCTGAGAAACAGAGAATAAAACTTGATGAGGTGATTTCTTAGCGTGTGCACGATGAAAATAGTGGCGGCGGAGAACAAACACCAGGAGGATGAACGCCAAAAAAATGACCCAATCTTTTGTATTAGTAAAGTGATTTTAGAAAGGGTAACCCTAACCCTAGGGATTGGGGCCCTATTTATATGCAACCCAATAGCCAAAGAAAAAATACCAAAAGACCCTTAGGGTTTTTATAGACGCTGAAATAAAATGGAAAAGACCAAAATGCCCTTAGGATATTTTATAGACTCGACTGACAGACTGTGGGCCTAAAGGAAAAATAGTAAACTCCTAATACAGATGACTTATCATGAAGCGGATCTTTCATAGCGACTACGGCTTCGCCTCAGAACGGCCAAATTCGAGATAAGCGGTCATCAGTTTTGCGTCGAAACTGACAAAGCGTCCACCGTCTTCGCACCGGGTACCCGGATTGGGCCGCCCCGACTCCGCAGCTCTCTCAGCTTGGCAATCGCTCAACGCCCATGTACCTGAGTCAATCCCGGTCAACAGCCCAGTGGATCCTCTGTTGCTCCTAGCCCATGTACCTAGATTGGGCCAGCCCGACTTCATGGCCCCTCTACCCGATAGTCGCTCGCTGCCCGTGTACTTGAGTCACATGCAGCCCAGAAACAGCAGGTCTTCTCTTCTCTTCATGTCCTTTTCGACTTCCGTTGACAATCACTCATCACATCTGGAGACATGAGGCCCATGCTCTTCAGCATGGCTCCTTAGGCATCAGCCTTCGGTAGTAGCTCGCAACATCTCGGTCGCAGCAGCCACACAGCATGCAGTAGTGCGCGGCGCAGTAGTTGCACGTGAATCGATGCTAGCATCATAGGCTGGTAGAAGCTAGGCAGCTAGGCTGTGCTTTCGGTGGAGAGGCACAAGGAAGTCAGTGCATGCATATTGACTTGGTTTCCGAACAATGCGCAGTGATTTTTTGGTTGGCCGGCGTCCAAGCCACCAACTGAAGTCCCAGAAGCAAAGTTTTTTATTTACATTGGTATGCATGCTAAACAACTTTTCTCTCCTTGATTTCTACATCGGAAGTTTTATTCACAGGTAGCATCTAGTTTACTCTGGTATTTCTACTTCGTATCGGAAGCTTTATCCGAAGCCAAAACTCGGTACTCTGAGCTCGAGAAAATTACTTATGCCCTGATAATGGCTTCGAGGAAGTTGCGACATTATTTTTTAGCGCATAATGTATTTGTTCCAACTTCTTACCCCCTTGGAGATATGCTCCAAAGCAAAGATTCCACGTGGAGAATAGGGAAATGGGCTGTTGGGCTAGCCCCTTTTGGTATTTCTTTCGTAGCAAGAACAACCATAAAATCATAGGTGGTGGCTGATTTCGTAGCGGAGTGGACTCCGTCTGCAGTATGGGCTCCAAAGGAATCAAATGAAGGTGTATGGTCCATATACTCTAACGGGGCTTTTCAAGCATCTCGAGCATTCATAATCCTGCCTTCAGGGCAAAAAGCAATGTACTCCACAAGGCTCAACTTTAAGTCCACTAATTATATTGCGGAGTACAAAGGGATCCTACTTGGGCTTCGCAAAGCATCTGCACTTGGCGCCGCAAGAGTTGTCATAAAAACAGACTATCAAATTGTCATAGGGCACATTGATAAAAGCTTTCAAGTTCGGCATCCACACCTTGCCAAATATTTGGAAGAAATCCATAAGACTGAAGTAGCATTTAAAGGGATTTCTATCCGGAGCATCCCACGAGCGGACAAATTGCAAGCAGACGTCTTGGACAAAGCTGCAGCCGAAGCCCTAGACATCCCGGAAGGGGCTTTTTATGAAGAACTTGCCGCCCCTTCAGCGCCACAACTCCCTCCTGCTGAGGTACTTTGCATATCGAGTAGTGATTGGCAGAGCCCAATTATAAATGAGAAACCAAGGGTTGGTTTTGGAGTGTGCTGAGTGATTTACAGAGTTTACCCTCTGGTTTGAAGGGGTAACTCCAAAGGTGTTCAGAGGCTATTTGACCGAAGGGTTCGGTGGTGTGGTTGCTGCAGCTGTTGCAGCGGAGTGTGCCTGTCGGAGGGGTCCGACAGTACACGATTACTAGGTTTGTACCGAAGGTCTCGGTACTTTGTGCGGTACACCGGAGTGTGTACCGAAGGTTGCTAACCCGGAGAGGTCTCCGGAGTACTAGATACACTTGTCTGCTTGTCTGTGGTGCGTAGCGGACTACGGAGGCGACGGACGGTTTCGTAGCAGGTGAACCTGGGTCAAGCGGGAGGCTTGATGCCAGGGGAGCAGGGAGCACCATCACGGTGGCTGCGAAGGGGTCGAGGTCGGTCCTCGGGTCGAGGTGCGCCAGGAGAAGGCAGTAAGTGCGGAGCGTGGCTCCGAGTGAAGGTACTCCGAGGCAAAGTCCTCGGAGGCGAGGCACTTCGAAGGGTACTCCGGATGGAGTGACTTCGGAGTATGGTGGTTCAAGTCCTCTACGGAGGCAAGGCGTTCGAAGTGTGCTCCGGAGGGAGACACTCGAAGGTACCCGACGAAGGTCTCAGAAGTCGAGGCACATTGAAGGCATGGTCCGGGTGAGGCTCGTCGAGGAGTGTGCTCGGGGAGAGACACTGCGACGAAGTGCTCATGGAATGCTTCGTGCGGAGGCCTTGGACGAAGGAGGGACTTTGAAGGGTGGTACTCCGAAGGAGGGCTTCGGAGTGACGCAGGCTTCGGAGCGAGGCTAGCTCCGGAGCGAGGTTGACTTGTGGTACTTCGGCCATGCATGTCTTCGGTACACGGACTGACGGAGTTTGAGCTGGGAGTAGCTGTGAAGCCGTGGTGGTCCACTACGGAGGTGGTGGTGCGAAGGCCCAAGGGCTTTGGCGGCTTCGGCTCAAAACCGTCACTGTATCGAAGGCTGACTTCGATGAAGCGAAGGCCGTCAGGCTCAAGGCTCTAGAAAGGTCAAAGACTGCAAAGGGTGACATTGTCTGCTCTGCAACAAGATGACGCTGTCCCCTCTGCAAAGCTGATAGAGAAGCCTCCAACTAAAGTTGACTACCTTTTGTACCCCTCTGTTCTGTAGACACAAAACTGGTGTAAACCCTAGGGGTAAAGTAGTCATTTCACTTGGGTGAATAGTGGCTATAAATATGGGGGCTGGGTAGGTAACATTCAACACTTTGAGCATTCATTGTTGAGCTCCTGTACTAGCCACCACACTTTGTATTCATCCTGAGTTCATTTATTGTGTGCCTTGTTCAAGCAGCAAAGCCCTCCTTCTGTGTTCATTTATTCTGCTTGAGCTTGTTTGCATATCTCGCTAGTTGTAGTGCACCGAAGCCTGTCTAGGCGAAGTGTGTTTTGTGTGAAGTGTGCTTTTCAGTGTGCGTTCGCTCTGTGTAACAGGAGGCTAGACCTCGCTGCTTACTAGCGAAGCCCTGATCGAAGCCCGTGCTTCTTTTCGTGTCTATGTCCCTAGCAAAGTCTGTTAGTGTGCGTTTAGACCTTCGGTGTACGAAGCCCAGCACCAGTTGCTGTTGCTAAGTACTTGGTCGAAGTCCTCGGAGGGTAGTCCACTCTTACGAAGGGTGAAGTGCGAAGCCTGCTCGAAGCACCCTGTGTGCGGAGCCTGCACTGACTTAGCAGAGTTGGTTTTTCAGGTTTGAGTGGAGCGAAGTCTTCTTGGCTTCGAACTTTTGCTCCTTGCGAAGCCTGTGTTCGGAGCCGTCAAATACCACCGAACCAGAACTTCGAAGGTTGTGTTTGAAGCCTGTTCCACAGTAGACTGTATTAAAATAGAAGGCTAATTTTAGCCTGAAATTTTAAAAGCTCCGATTCACCCCCCCTCTGGTCACCGTTTCCGGTCCAACAATTGGTATCAGAGCAGGTTAAGATCACCACTTGACCTTAACCGGTTTTGTGAAATGTTGGCGACATGGACAGAGCCAGTAAAATTCCTCGGTTCGATGGGACTGACTTTGCATACTGCAAGGTGCGCAAGGAGGCTTACTTGCTAAGCCAAGGAAATGCAATTTTGGAGATTGTGGACTCACAATACTCCATCCCTGATACTCGCACCTCTCAAACAGAGAAGGATCAGTATAATGCCAACTCCAAGGCAAGAAATATACTGTTCATTTGTTTGAGTAGAAGTGAGTTTGATAGGGTGCAGCACCATAGGACTGCTAGGGAAATCTGGACAACACTCACTATTTTTCATGAGGGCTCTACACAGATCAAGGCCAGGCGCCAAAGCACATACAATCAACAATATCAGCTGTTTGTGCAGGCACCTGGTGAATCTATAGATGCCATGTTTTCTCGCTTTGATGCGATAGTGAGTAACTTGCGATCCAACGGGACACTTGCTTACAATGATCATGACAGGGCTATCAAGCTTCTCTGTGCTCTTGATCGTAGCATATGGGAAGTGAAGATATCCAGCATTGAGGAGTCCGCAGGCTATGACACATTGACCTGTGATGAGCTCTTCAGCAAGCTGAAGTCCACAGAGATTGCCAAGGCATCTCTTGTAGTGCACAGAAGCTCTTTGCCACAGCCATTGGCATTGGTTTCTAGCACTAGCCGTGGCACCGCTGCAGAACCAAGCACATCTGGTACTTGTGTTCTTGCAGATGGTTTTGCTTTGTCCTCCCTGGTCTCCGTCACTAAGGAGCAGGTGGATACTCTGGATGATGATGAGCTTGCTCTCATTGCCAGAAGGTTCACCCGCTTTCACCATGAGAGACGGGATCAGAGGAGAAGTGGTTTTAGTGGTTGCTTTGAATGTGGCGACACTTCTCATATCAAGGCAAATTGCCCTAAGCTCAAAAAGAGAGATGAGAGTGTGCGCCCCAAATACCACAAAAAGGAGAGGAAGCTTTTTGTGAAGGGCAAGCGCAGCAAGGTGGCTAAGAGAGTAGCCAAAGCTGCTTCCAAAGCATTTGTTGCTGCTCTCAGTGACATCGACACTTCCTCAACTGAGGAGTCGAGCTCTGAGGAGGAGGAGTCCCCAAGGAAGGAGGACAAGAAGGACAAGAAGGGACGAGACTTCACCGACCTTTGCTTCATGGCCGACAGCGATCACAGCTGGCGATGAGCTTGACTCATCTGAGGTACCACTATACTATGACCAGCTTTCAATTAAATTAGATGAGCTGAATGAAGTAGTTCTTGGTCAGGATAGATTACTTGTGCAAGCTGCTAGAGAAAGAAAGGACCTTAGACTTAGGTTAGAATCTGTTTCTACCGAATATGCCATGCTTAAGTCTAGGGTTAATGATGCTGAATGTGAATCTTGTACTGTAGTCATGGGTGAGCTTGCTCAGTTGCGTTCTGTACATGCTTAAACTCTATCTGATCTTGAGACTGCACAGAAGCAGCTTTTGGTGGTGGATTCTAGACCTCATGATATTATTGAATGCATGAACTATTCGTTATTACGCGAGAGCATTAATTTACGTGATAAGCATGTTCATGATTTAGAGGCTAGATTTGAGAGGGCTGATAGTTCTAACGATGTGCAACTGTTTGTGACACTTGCATTACCCTTAAGGACCAGCTAGGCACTGTCAGAGAGCGAGCTGAGAACCTAATGAGTGAAAATGAATACCTTCTTTCTGTGGTTAACAAATGCACTGAGGGAAAGGGTAGAATGGATTTGCTCTTGGCCAAGACCAAGATGTGTGCTAACAGAGCAGGGTTAGCTCTAGGTTTGGGTTTTGAGAGGATTCCTTGCAGATAGTGAAAACAAAATTGTTTTTACCTCTCCCACTACCCTAGAGAAAGAGAGAGCTCTTTTATACACTCCATCAGCCAAGAAACCTACCCGAGCTCAAAAGAAAACCACTCCTCCTGCTAAGAAAAACCCTCCCAAGAAAACCACTCAGCAGAAGCCCAAGGAGCCTATGAGAGTTGCTCCTAAGACCCATGAGAGTGCCCCTAGGAGAGTTTTCCATTGTTCCTACTGTCAGCGGGCGGGTCATTTGGTTGGGTTCTGTTTTCAGTCGCATCAAGGATGAGCGACGCTCTTAGGCGATGAGTTACCAGGACATGCATTACCCATCTTTAGGTATGCATGAGTCTGAGTTTTACTATCGTCCTGCTTTTGAGGCTCCTCGTGCTTCTCGGAGAGGTTTTGCTCCTCGAGGTGTTCACCATGTTCCATATGGTGGTAGACCCCGGGCGAGTACCTTTGTACCTCGTCAGAGTAGGAGACCTCTACATGTTGTTCGATCACAGCATGTAGGTAGACCTCGCACCTTGCATCATTCAGATTATCATGTGCGTAGACAGTCTGCTTTTACTGTGCCTACTACTCGTGTCACTCAGTGCTGGATGCCTCGTCATATTTTCACTCACCCCAGCACTGAGCGATCGAGATATTCTTATCATGTGTAGGCGACAGACCGAGGCCTGGAGGGAACGTGGATCATGTACTCCGGTTGTTCGCGACATATGACCGGAGATGCAACATGGTTCTCCAGCCTCACCACAACCAAGCAAAGGGAACATATCACCTTCGGCAACAATCGAAGGAGTAGAGTGAAAGGTAAAGGTGTGGTAAGAATTAACTCGAATTTCACTCTCATAGATGTTGCTTTGGTTGAAAACCTGGGATACAATTTGATTTCTATATCTCGGTTGCTTGATGAGGGCTTCGAAGTGCGATTCCATCGCGATACTTCGCAAGTGCTCAATTCTGATGGCGTTGTGGTTTGTAAGATCTTTAGAGTTGGGAGAGTTTTTGGAGCTGATTTGTCAGAGTCATCTGGTTCTTCTCATTGTCTTGTTGCACATTCTACTTCTGAGCTTTGGAAGTGGCATAGGAGACTAGGGCATATAATATTTGAGTTGCTCGCTCGTCTGAGTCCCCTAGGTCTGATCCGAGGATTGCCCAAGCTCAAGTTTGAGAAGAATTTAGTTTGCGCTCCTTGTCGACATGGAAAAATGATTGCCGCTTCGCATTCGCCAGTCACCACAATGATAACTGAACAACCCGGATAACTTCTCCACATGGACACTGTAGGTCCTTCTCGGGTTAGTTATTTAGGAGGCAAGTGGTATGTTTTAGTCATTGTCGACGATTTCTCTCGCTACTCTTGGGTCTTCTTTCTTGCCAGCAAGGATGAAGTGTTTTCACACTTTCGGAGCTTGGCTTTGAGACTTTTCACTGAACTCCCTAGTGCATTAAAATTCATTCGAAGTGATAATGGCACTGAGTTCAAGAACAATTTCTTTGTTGACTTTTGCATGGAGCATGGCATAGAACATCAATTCTCTGCTCCGCGGGTTCCTCAACAGAACGGGGTTGTTGAGAGGAAGAACTGCACTTTGGTTGAGATGGCTAGGACGATGCTCGATGAGCACAGGACTCCTAGAAAATTCTGGGCTGAGGCCATGAACACTGCATGTTAAATCTCTAACCGAATCTTCTTGCGCTCAATTTTGAATTTGACATCTTATGAGCTACGTTTTGGGAGACAGCCCAATGTTACTCATCTTCGAGTTTTTGGCTGTCGGTGCTTTATCCTAAAATGTGGTAACTTGGATAAATTTGAGTCGCGTTCTTCTGACGGGATCTTTTTGGGTTACACTACTCATGGTCATTCTTATCGTGTTTATAATTTGGAAACTAACACTGTCATCGAGTCATGTGATGTGACTTTTGATGAATCAACCCCCTCTGTTAGTTCTACACTTGAACAGGCAAATGAACACGACATGGAACAAACCATCTTCGAAGAAGAATATCCCGGAGATTTCGAAGATGAACCACTACTACCCTCGACGTCAACCCCCGAAGCCGACCCCGCTTCGACTACTTTGGCACAAGGTCCCGAAGTGACTACCTCGACATCGGTCATCTTGGACCACTCCCACGGACAAGTTGAGTGGGAGACTGCATCCCGCCGCGAGGCTCCACATCATGTTCAAAGGATGCACCCTCCCGAGCAGATCATTGGTGAGCTTGATCAAAGGGTAACACGTTCACATGCTCATTTCACTAAGTCTGCTTTTGTTGCTTCTTTCGAGCCCTTAGTTGTTAGTCATGCACTTTCTGATTCTAGTTGGATCAATGCCATGCATGAGGAACTTGAAAATTTTGAGAGAAATCAAGTCTGGTCATTAGTTGATCCTCCACCAAATGTTCATTTCATTGGGACAAAATGGATTTTCAAAAATAAACAAGGGGAGGATGGGACTATAGTTAGAAACAAGGCTAGACTTGTAGCTCAGGGTTATTCTCAATTAGAAGGGATTGATTTTACTGAAACTTTTCACCTGTTGCTCGCCTTGAGGCCATTAGGATTTTGCTTGCCTTTGCGACATCCCGGGGATTCAAACTCTATCAAATGGATGTCAAAAGTGCTTTTCTTAATGGCTTCATAGGTGAAGATGTTTATGTAAAACAACCACCTAGTTTTGAAAACCCCAAGTACCCACATAAAGTCCTTAAACTTCATAAGGCTCTTTATGGACTCAAGTAGGCCCCTCGGGCTTGGTATGATAGACTTAAGTCTTTTCTGCTTGAGCAGGGGTATTTGATGGGCTTTGTTGATAAAACCCTGTTTACTCTCAAGCATGGCAAAGATTTCCTTCTAGTACAGATTTATGTGGATGATATCATCTTTGGTGGCTCTTCTCATGCTTTGGTTGCCGAGTTTGCAGATGCCATGAGTAGGGAATTCGAGATGTCCATGATGAGTGAGCTTACATTTTTCCTTGGTTTGCAAATCAAGCAAAGCAAACAAGGTACTTTCGTCCACCAGATGAAGTACACCAAGGACATGCTCAAGAAGTTCGACATGGTCGATGTGAAGCCCCTCGACACTCCAATGGCTACATCTGTAGCATTGGATCCTGACGAAGATGGATAAGCCGTAGATCAGAAGGAGTTCCGAAGAATGATCGGCTCCCTCCTCTACTTGACTGCTACGAGGCCGGACATACACTTCGCAGTGTGTCTGTGCGCTCATTTTCAGGCTTCACCACGAGCTTCGCACCGCCAAGCGGTAAAACACATTCTAAGGTATCTCAAACATACCCTCGAATTTGGCATATGGTATTCACCGTCTTCATCTTTATGTCTTCGAGGTTATTCTGATGCGGATTTTGCTGGGTGTAGGATTGATAGGAAGAGTACCTCTAGTACTTGTCATTTTATGGGTACATCACTGGTTTGCTGGTCTTCCCGCAAATAGTCTAGTGTTGCACAATCGACGGCTGAGGACGAATATGTTGCTGCAGCTAGCTGTTGCTCTCAGATTTTGTGGATGGCTTCCACTTTGCGGGATTTCGGGTTAGATTATAAGAGTGTTCCACTTTTCTGTGATAACATTAGTGCTATTTGTATTGCAAATAACCCGGTTCAGCACTCCAGAACCAAACACATTGATGTGCGATATCATTTTCTCAGAGATCACAATTAGAAGGGTGATATTGAACTTCAATATGTTGATACCCAACACCAGCTAGCCGATATTTTCACTAAACCCCTCGATGCTTCTCGATTTGCCTACTTGCATGGGGAACTTGGTGTTTGTCACCCTTACGGCATTTTGTGAGGGGGAGCAGATTTAGATTGGTGTGCATTTGCTAATGGTGTGTTGAAATTGCATTTACATCTTTTGCATTTATATGCCTGATTTTAATTCATGAAATCGTGTCAGCTCAGCTCTTTTTAATTTATCTGAAACATTAATGTGCATGATGTTTTCTTTCCAAACTCAAATCATGCTCACTGCTCAATCTTGTATCTAGCATGTATAGGCAGGACTGCTTTAGCTGTCTTTTATCTGCTTGATAGCAAGACACTTTTCTCTGGATGCTAAAAATTGCAACTTGAAAAATTGTTCTACTTACTCATGGATGTTCATCAAGTGCTAAAAATTGGTTCACTTAGTTAAAATCAAAAACTTCATGATTTGCATGCTTCAAGTGAAAAGATCCAGGTGGGTTTGTTTGTCGCACTACTCTATCCTAGACTGCTTACCATTGCACATTGGTCTGAACTGGGATAGTATAGTGTATGCCAAAATCACCGCCTTAAGCTTCCGATGGCTTTCATGCCTAGGCTTGGCTTGATTGGACAGTATAAGGTGGACAAACAAATAACCTCTGGCATTATGAAAAAGAACAACAAAATTCATTGATCATCAAGTTTGCTTTTCATGCTCCATTTGAACTGGACTTGTCTGTCTAGAGTAGAAATTGACTAGCTTTGTGCAGTACTTGCTTTTACTTGTCTAGTTACCATGATTGAATGGTGATGCTTCTATTTCAAAATGACAAAATCACATGTTGTGATCATGCTTTTAGAGAATGTTAAATTGAGCTGAGCACATGATATTTGGTATTAAGTTTTGGCATATTTTGCTTTATATGTCTTTGCAACTCTGCCCATTTCGAAGCTATGCATCTTTTAAATGCTCCTTGATTCTTGAATTGCCAAAGGGGGAGAAATTTGAGTTCTCTGTTGCAAAAAGGTATAATTTTCACAGGGGGAGATTTGCCGAAGGGTTTTTACTCTTTTGAAAAGGGGGAGAAAAATTCATTTGTCAAGTGACATGATTTGGCTCGTCTTTGAGTTTCTATGGTAACTTGTGTGCTAAAATTTTTCAAATTTTCTTAATCTTGAATTTGGTTGTCAATGCACTCATCAAGGGGGGAGATTGAGAAACCAAGGGTTGGTTTCGGAGTGTGATGAGTGATTGACAGAGTTTACCCTCTGGTTAGAAGGGGTACCTCCGAAGGGGGTTCGGAGGTTGGACCTCTGAAGGTGTTCGGAGGCTGTTTCACCGAAGGGTTCGGTGGTGTGGTTGCTGCAGCTGTTGCAGTGGAGTGTGCCTATCGGAGGGGTCCGACAGTACACGATGACTGGGTTTGTACCGAAGGTCTCGGTACTTTGGGCGGTACACCGGAGTGTGTACCGAAGGTTGCTAACCTGGAGAGGTCTCCGGAGTACTAGATACACTTGTCTGCTTGTCTTTGGTGCACAGGGGACTACGGAGGCGACGAACGGTTCGTAGCAGGTGAACCTGGGTCAAGCGGGAGGCTTGATGCCAGGGGAGCAGGGAGCTCTGTCACGGTGGCTGCGAAGGGGTCGAGGTCGGTCCTCGGGTCGAGGTGCGCCAGGAGAAGGCAGTAAGTGCGGAGCGTGGCTCCGGGTGAAGGTACTGCGAGGCAAAGTCCTCGGAGGCGAGGCACTTCGAAGGGTACTCTGGATGGAGTGACTTCGGAGTATGGTGGTTCAAGTCCTCTGCGGAGGCAAGGCGTTCGAAGTGTGCTCCGGAGGGAGACACTCGAAGGTACCCGATGAAGGTCTCAGATGTCGAGGCGCATCGAAGGCAAGGTCCGAGTGAGGCTCATCGAGGAGTGTGCTCGGGGAGAGACACTGCGACGAAGTGCTCATGGAATGCTTCGTGCGGAGGCCTTGGACGAAGGAGGGACTTTGAAGGGTGGTACTCCGAAGGAGGGCTTCGGAGTGACGCAGGCTTCAGAGCGAGGCTAGCTCCGGAGCGAGGTTGACTTGTGGTACTTCGGCCATGCATGGCTTCGGTACACGGACTGACGGAGTTCAAGCTGGGAGTAGCTGTGAAGCCGTGGTGGTCCACTCCGGAGGTGGTGGTGCGAAGGCCCAAGGGCTTTGGTGGCTTCGGCTCAAAACCGTCACTGTATCGAAGGTTGACTTCGGTGAAGCGAAGGCCATCAAGCTCAAGGCTTCTCACCAAAGCTACCGCACCCCTCGCGTGCGAAGGGAGGCTCCAGAAAGGTCAAAGACTGCAAAGGCTGACATTGTCTGCTCTGCAAAAAGCTGACGCTATCCCCTCTGCAAAGCTGACAGAGAAGCCTCCAAATAAAGTTGACTACCTTTTGTACCCCTCTGTTCTGTAGAGACAAAACTGGTGTAAACCCTAGGGGTAAAGTAGTCATTTCACTTGGGTGAATAGTGGCTATAAATATGGGGGCTGGGTAGGTAACATTCAACACTTTGAGCATTCATTGTTGAGCTCCTGTACTAGCCACCATACTTTGTATTCATCCTGAGTTCATTTATTGTGTTCCTTGTTCAAGCAGCGAAGCCCTGCTTATGTGTTCATTTATTCTGCTTGAGCTTGTTTGCATACCTCGCTAGTTGTAGTGCACCGAAGCCTGTCTAGGCGAAGTGTGTTTTGTGCGAAGTGTGCTTTTCAGTGTGCGTTCGCTCTGTGTAACAGGAGGCTAGACCTCGCTGCTTACTAGCGAAGCCCTGATCGAAGCCCGTGCTTCTTTTCGTGTCTAAGTCCCTAGCAAAGTCTGTTAGTGTGCGTTTAGACCTTCGGTGTACGAAGCCCAGCACCAGTTGTTGTTGCTAAGTACTTGGTCGAAGTCCTCGGAGGGTAGTCCACTCTTGCGAAGGGTGAAGTGCGAAGCCTGCTCGAAGTACCCTGTGTGAGGATCCTGCACTGACTTAGCAGAGTTGGTTTTTTAGGTTTGAGTGGAGCGAAGTCTTCTTGGCTTCGAACTTTTGCTCCTTGCGAAGCCTGTGTTCGGAGCCGTCAAATACCTCCGAACCAGAACTTCGAAGGTTGTGTTCGAAGACTGTTCCGCAGTATACTGTATTAAAAGAGAAGGCTAATTTTAGCCTGAAATTTTGAAAGCTCCCATTCACCCCCCTCTGGTCGCCGTTTCCGGTCCAACAATAAATTTATTGCAAGATGAAGTAAATTTGCCTGAAGGCCCAAAGTTATGAAAATTAGAGTTGAGGGTCCGGAACTATCATATTATCAACGGTATTTTATACAAGGCCAGAGTTTGTTCTCCCCTACTCCGATGTATCTCCCAATCCGAAGGCTAAGACATACTTTGGGAAATTCACGAAGGCCTGTGTGGTATCTATCTATCTCCTCGGGCTTTAGCAGGCAAAACACTTCGCTAGGGGCTTTATTGGCCTACTACAGTAGCTGATGCGGTGTCATTAGTCCACACTTGTCAGGGTTGACAATGGATGGGAAGACGGAGTCATCGTCCACCAACACCTCTTCAAGTTATCACTCCAGTATGGCCAATGGCTCGGTTGGGAATGGATCTCATTGGCCCCTTCCCAATGGCAAAAGGCAGCCTAGAATTTGCAGTGGTAGTGATTGAGTATTTTTCTAAGTGGGTCGAAGGCGAACCTCTGACCGCTATCACTTCTAAAAATGTGCAAAAATTTTTCTAGCAAAATATTATTTGCAGATTCGGAGTACATAAGCAGCTTAGAATTGACAATGGCACTCAGTTTGATGCCGAACCTTTCAGAGAATTCTGTGAAGATCTTGGTATCCAAATGTGCTTTGCATCTATCTGTCATCCCTAATCCAATGGAGCCGTCGAGCAAGACAATGGTAATATATTGTCCGGCTTAAATCGAAGGATAGAAGGATTAGCAAAGGGGCTGTGGACCGAGGAACTCCCGAAGATTTTCTGATCCATCCGGACCACTCAGGCAAAGTCTACAGGGTTGACCCTTTTCCGATTATTATTCGCAGATGAAGCCATGACGCTGACAGAGGTAAAATGAGGTTCCCTCCGCACCATGGAAACAGAGCTTGACAATGAAAGACAAACTTTGCTAGACATGACTGAAGAAACAAGGCTTCGAGTTGTTGCTAACCTGATGAAGTACCAACATCAGAGGATGACCTGGTATGACCCGAAAATAAAGCTTAATGAACTTAAGCCGGACCATTTAGTATTGCAAAGCATAATTGCTCTAGGGAAACTAGGACATAAATGGGAAGGACCATATATCATCTTACGTTCTGGACGCTCTGCATCTTTTAAATTAATTAATTTTGAAGGGGATGAATTAAAACATCCATGGCGTGCGGAGCACCTTAAACGTTATTTTGCTTAGTGGCTCCTTGTAACAGATTGTAAACACCTTTCTAAATAAATAAACTTATAGTTCGAATAATGCATGCTTCTCAAGATGATTCCTACCCCTAGTGGATGCACTAGGGGAACATAGCTGATTGCAGAGGTAAGTATTATTCATACAAACCCAATCAACGGACATTGAGCCATCGGCTTGAAGCATCCGTCAAGGTGGGAAAGTACAATGAAAAATGGATTCTGAGCCAGCGGCTTGAAAGCATCCGTAAAAAGAGTCGAAGGCGACCAAAATAAACGGATTCCGATCCATTGGCTTGAAAGCATCCAGAAAAGAGTCGAAGATGACCATGAAAAATGGATTTCGAGCCATCGGCTTAAAAGCATCCATAAAAGAGTCGAAGGCGACCAAATTAATCGGATTCCAATACATCCGAAAAAGAGTACTAAGCTACCATTTATGGACTCCGGACCTATAGTTTCGAAGAGTCCTACGAGGTCTATAACGACCATCTACTCGGATTTCGAACCACTAGTTCTAAATTCCTATTCAATACAATAGGGGCTACGAGCATTTAAAGTCAAAAACCCTACGAAAATTGTGCATTTAATAGGCATGGCAGGCTTTGTGCATGACCGACTTCACTTGATAATCGAAGGCGCTCACCCTCAAAGAGGGGCTAGGAGGTAAAGGCGCAATTTCAAAGCATTTCAATTTATATTACCCAGACAATTATATTACATCATGAAAAATCAGTGTCTAAACCAAGAAGAAAATGAAGACCCCGCTGGTCCATTAGACTAGTTTTAGAGTTAGCCTGACTTCGAGGGAGACTTTATCCTCAGCCCGGAGTCTTCATAACTTTTCTTTTAATCCGCTTCCCTTTCTTTGAAGCCCTGAAGTCATTCTGCTCTTGCTGAAGCTTGGCCCATGTCCGAAGTCTTTTGGGGCTGGTCTTAGCTTGGTCTTCGTCAGACCACTCCTCTTCGGAGCAGTCGATGTCCACCAAAGATGAAGATGTTAAATTTACAATTTTCTCCTTTTCCTCCTTAATATAAGCTAGTACTTCTTTAAAAATTTTAGGTATAACCTCTTTGTGGCTCCCTCGAGGAACATAAAATCGAGGACGCCTGTTAGTCCTTAAGGCTTCAAAGGTCGCCCACTCTAGATGGAGCCCTTCGTTAACCTCTAGCACTTCAAGATCATCATATAAAATATGCGAAAAATCCTAAAAGCATTTCCAAATAAGTATTTTTCATTCAAAGTAAGATAGAAATACAAGTTTTTACATAATAGGACCCTAAGGAGAGCTAGACCGTCGGGTCTGGAGGAGGCATGCTTGTAGAAGGCAGCGCCCTCTCCTGCTTTTGACTGTGGCCTCAAAAAGGGGCTAGGAGGTAAAGGAACAATTTAAAAGCATTTCAATTTATATTACTCAATCAATTATATTACATCATGAAAAATCAATGTCTAAACTAAGAAGACAACGAGGACCCCTCCAATCCCTAAGACTAGTTTTGGAGTTAGCCTGACTCCAAGGGTGACTTGCTCCTCAGCACGGAGTCTTCAAAACTTTTCTTTTAATCCGCTTCCCTTTCTTTGAAGCCCTAAAGTCTTTCTGCTCTTGCTGATGCTCGGCCCATGTCCGAAGTCTTTGGGGCTGGTCTTCATTTGTTCTTCGTCAGACCACTCCTCTTGGGAACAATCGATGTCCTCTGAAGATGAAGATATTAAATTTACAATTTTCTCCTTTTCCTCCTTATCCTCCTTAATATAAGCTAGTACTTCTTTACAAATTGCAGGTATAACCTCTCTGTGGCTCCCTCGAGGAACCAAAAATCAAGGATGCCTATGAGGCCTTAAGGATTCGAAGGTAGCCATTGCTGATCGAGCCCTTCGTTAACCTCTAGCACTTCAAGCTCATCATCCAGAAAATGCGAAAAATCCTAAAAGCATTTCCAAATAAGTCTTTTTCATTCAAAGTAAGGCAGAAATATAAGTTTTTACATAATAGGACCCTAAGGAGAGTTAGACCTTCGGGTTCGTAGGAGGCATGCTTCTTGAAGGCAGTGTCTGTGCCTGCTTTTGACGGTGGCCTCAAAGTGTGGCTAGGAGGTAAAGGCACAATTTCAAAGCATTTCAATTTATATTACCCAATAAATTGTATTACATCATGAAAAATAAGTGTATAAACCAAGAAAACAAAGACCCCTCCGATCCCTAAGACTAGTTTCGGAGTTAGCCTTACTTCGAGGGCGACTTGTTCCTCAGCCCGGTGTCTTCAGAACTTTTCTTTTAATCCGCTTCTCTTTCTTTAAAGCCCTGAAGTCCTTATTCTCTTGCTGAAGCTCGGCCCACGTTCGAAGTCTTTCGGAGCTGGTCTTTGCTTGGTCTTCGTAAGACAACTCCTCTTCGGACAAGTCGATGTCCTCCGAAGTTGAAGATGTCAAATTTACAATTTCCTCCTTTTCCTCCTTAATATAAACTAGTACTTATTTGCAAATTTTAGGTATAACCTCTCCGTGGCTCCCTCGAGGAACAGGAGATCGAGGACGGCTGTGAGGCCTTAAGGCTTCGAAGGTAGCCCACTGCTGATGGAGCCCTTAGTTAACCTCTAGAACTTCAAGCTCATCATCTAGAAAATGCGAAAAATCCTATAAGCATTTCCAAATAAGTATTTTTCATTCAAAGTAAGACAGAAATACAAGTTTTTACATAATAGGACACTACAGAGAACTAGACCTTCGGGTCCGGAGGAGGCATGTATATTGAAGGCAAAAATACAAGTTTTTACATAATAGGAACCTAAGAAGAGCTAGACCTTTGGGTCCGGAGGAGGCATGCTTGTTGAAGGCAGTGTCCATGCCTGCTTTTTACGGTGGCCTCAAAGAGGGGCTAGGAGGTAAGGCACAATTTCAAAGCATTTTAATTTAAATTACCCAATAAATTATATTACATCATGAAAAATCAGTGTATAAACCAAGAAAACAAAGACCCCTCTGATCCCTAAGATTAGTTTCGGAGTTAGCCTGACTTCGAGGGCGACTTGTTAATCAGCCCAGAGTCTTCAGAACTTTTCATTCAATCCGCTTCCCTTTCTTTGAAGCCCTGAAGTCCTTCTTCTCTTGCTCAAGCTCGGCCCACGTCCGAAGTCTTTCAAGGCTGGTCTTCGCTTGGTCTTCGTGAGACCACTCCTCTTCCGACAAGTCGATGTCCTCCGAAGATGAACATGTTAAATTTACAATTTTCTCTTTTTCATCCTTAATATAAGCTAGTACTTCTTTACAAATTTTAGGTATAACCTCTCCACGGCTCCCTCTAGGAACAGAAAATCGAGGATGCCTATGAGGCCTTAAGGCTTCGAATGTATCCCACTGCTGATGGAGCCCTTCGTTAACCTTTAGCATTTCATGTTCATCATCTAGAAAATGTGAAAAATCCTAAAAGCATTTCCAAATAAGTCTTTTTCATTCAATGTAAGACAGAAATACAAGTTTTTACATAATAGGACCCTATCGAGAGCTAGACCTTCGGGTCCGGAGGAGGCATGTATATTGACGGCAGCGTCCGCACCTGCTTTTGTCGGTGGCCTCAAAGAGGGGCTTGGAGGTAAAGGCACAATTTCAAAGCATTTTAATTTATATTAACCAATCAGTTATATTACATCATGAGAAACAGTGTCTAAACAAAGAAGAAAACGAAGACCCCTCCGATCCCTAAGACTAGTTTTGGAGTTAGCCTGACTTCGAGGGAGACTTGTTCCTTAGCTCGGAGTCTTCAGAACTTTTCTTTTAATTCGCTTCCCTTTCTTTGAAGCCTTGAAGTCCTTCATCTCTTGCTGAAGCTCGGCCCACGTCCGAAGTCTTTCGGGGCTGGTTTTCGCTTTGTCCTCATAAGACCACTCCTCTTCGGACCAGTCGATATCCTTTGAAGATGAAGATGTTAAATTTACAATTTTCTACTTTTCCTCCTTAATATACGCTAGTACTTCTTTACATATTCCAGGTATAACCTCTAAGTGGCTCCCTCAAGGAACCAAAAATTGAGGACGCCTGTGAAGCCTTAAGTCTTTGAAGGTAGCCCATTGCTTATGGAGCCCTTCGGTAACCTCTAGCACTTCAAGCTCATCATCCAGAAAATGCGAAAAATCCTAAAAGCATTTCCAGATAAGTCTTTTTCATTCAAAGTAAGGAAAAAATACAAGTTTTTACATAATAGGACCCTAAGAAGAGATAGACCTTTGGGTCCAGAGGAGGCATGCTTGTTGAAGGCAGTGTTCGCGCCTGCTTTGTACGGTGGCCTCAAAGAGGGGCTAGGAGGTAAAGGCACAATTTCAAAGCATTTCAATTTATATTACCCAATAAATTATATTACATCATGAAAAATCAGTGTATAAACCAAGAAAACAAAGACCCCTCCAATCCCTAATACTAGTTTCAGAGTTAGCCTGACTTTGAGGGTGACTTGTTCCTCAGCCCGGAGTCTTCAGAACTTTTCTTTTAATCCGCTTCCCTTTCTTTGAAGCCCTGAAGTCCTTCTTCTTTTGCTGAAGCTCGGCCCACGTACGAAGTCTTTTGGGGCTGGTCTTAGCTTGGTCTTCGTCAGACCACTCCTCTTCGGACAAGTCGATGTCCTCCGAAGATGAAGATGTTAAATTTACAATTTTCTCCTTTTCCTTCTTAATATAAGCTAGTACTTCTTTACAAATTTTAGGTATAACCTCTCCACGGATTCCTCCAGGAATAGAAAATCGAGGATGCCTATGAGGCCTTAAGGCTTCGAATGTAGCCCACTGCTGATGGAGCCCTTCATTAACCTTTAGCACTTCATGTTCACCATCCAGAAATACAAGTTTTTACATAATAGGACCCTAAGGAGAGCTAGACCTTCGGGTCTATAGGAGGCATGTATATTGAAGGCAGCGTCCACACCTGCTTTTGTCGGTGGCCTCAAAGAGGGGCTTGGAGGTAAAGGCACAATTTCAAAACATTTCAATTTATATTAACCAATCAATTATATTACATAATGAAAAAACAGTGTCTAAACCAAGAAGAAAATGAAGACCCCTCCGATCCCTAAGACTAGTTTTGGAGTTAGCCTGACTTCGAGGGAGACTTCTTCATCAGCTCGGAGTCTTCAGAACTTTTATTTTAATACGCTTCCCTTTCTTTGAAGCATTGAAGTCCTTCTGCTCTTGCTGAAGCTCGGGCCACGTCCGAAGTCTTTCGGGGCTGGTCTTCGCTTGGTCTTCATAAGACCACTCCTCTTCGGACCAGTCGATGTCCTTTGCAGATGAAGATGTTAAATTTACAATTTTCTCCTTTTCCTCCTTAATATAAGCTAGTACTTCTTTACAAATTCCAGGTATAACCTCTCCATGGCTCCCTCGAGGAACCAAAAATCGAGGACGCCTGTGAGGCCTTATGTCTTCGAAGGTAGCCCATTGCTGATGGAGCCCTTCGTTAACCTCTAGCACTTCAAGCTCATCATCCAGAAAATGCGAAAAATCCTAAAAGCATTTCCAAATAAGTCTTTTTCAATAAAAGTAAGGCAAAAATACAAGTTTTTGCATAATAGGACCCTAAGAAGAGCTAGACCTTTGGGTCCAGAGGAGGCATGCTTGTTGAACGCAGTGTCCGCGCCTGCTTTTTACGGTGGCCTCAAAGAGGGGCTAGGAGGTAAAGGCACAATTTCAAAGCATTCCAATTTATATTACCCAATAAATTATATTACATCATGAAAAATCAGTGTATAAACAAAGAAAACAAAGATCCCTGTAATCCATAAGACTAGTTTCAGAGTTAGCCTGACTTCAAGGGTGACTTGGTCCTCAGCCCGGAGTCTTCAGAAATTTTCTTTTAATCCGCTTCCCTTTCTTTGAAGCCCTGAAGTCCTTCTTCTCGTGTTGAAGCTCGGCCCACGTCCGAAGTCTTTTGGGGCTGGTCTTAGCTTGGTCTTCGTTAGACCACTCCTCTTCCGACAAGTCGATGTCCTCCGAAGATGAAGATGTTAAATTTACAATTTTCTCCTTTTCCTCCTTAATATAGCTAGTACTTCTTTACAAATTTTAGGTATAACCTCTCCACGGCTCCCTCCAGGAACAGAAAATCAAGGATGCCTAAGAGGCCTTAAGGCTTCGAATGTAACCCACTGCTGATGGAGTCCTTCGTTAACCTTTAGCACTTCATGTTCATCATCCAGAAAATGCAAAAAATCCTAAAAGCAATTCCAAATAAGTATTTTTCATTCAAAGTAAGACAGAAATACAAGTTTTTACATAATAGGACCCTAAGGAGAGCTAGACCTTCGGGTCTAGAGGAGGCATGCATGTTGAAGGCAGCGTCCACTCCTGCTTTTGACGGTGGCCTCAAAGAGGGGCTAGGAGGTAAAGGCACAATTTCAAAGAATTTCAATTTATATTACCCAATAAATTATATTAAATCATGAGAAATCAGTGTATAAAGCAAGAAAACAAAGACCCCTCTGATCCCTAAGACTAGTTTCGGAGTTAGCCTGACTTCGGGGGCGACTTGTTCCTCAGCCCAGTGTCTTCAGAACTTTTCTTTTAATCCGCTTCCCTTTCTTTGAAGCCCTGAAGTCCTTCTTCTCTTGTTGAAGCTCGGCCCACGTCCGAAGTCTTTCGAGGCTGATCTTAGCTTGGTCTTCATCATACAACACCTCTTCGCACAAGTCGATGTCCTCCGAAGATGAATATGTTAAATTTACAATTTTCTCCTTTTCCTCCTTAATATAAGATATTACCTCTTTACAAATTTTTGGTATAACCTCTCCACGGCTCCCTCCAAGAACAGAAAATCGAGGATGACTATGAGGCCTTAAGGCTTCGAATGTAGCCCACTGCTGATGGAGCCCTTCGTTAACCTTTAGCACTTCATGTTCATCCAGAAAATGCGAAAAATCCCAAAATCATTTCCAAATAAGTCTTTTTCATTTAATGTAAGACAAAAATACAAGTTTTTACATAATAGGACCCTAAGGAGAGCTAGACCTTCGGGTCTGGAGGAGGCATGCATGGTGAAGGCAGCATCCGCGCCTCCTTTTGACGGTGGCCTCAAAGAGGGGCTAGGAGGTAAAGGCACAATTTCAAAGCATTTCAATTTATATTACACAATAAATTATATTACATCATGAAAAATCAGTGTATAAACCAAGAAAACAAAGACCCCTCGGATCCCTAACACTAGTTTCGGAGATAGTCTGACTTTGAGGGAGACTTGTTCCTCAGCCCGTTGTCTTCAGAACTTTTCTTTTAATTCGCTTCCCTTTGTTTGAAGCCCTGAAGTCCTTCTGCTCTTGCTGAAGCTCGGCCCAAGTCCGAAGTCTTTCCTGTCTGGTCTTTGCTTCGTCTTCATCAGACCACTCCTCTTTAGACCAGTCGATGTCCTTTGAATATGAAGATGTTAAATTTAAAATTTTCTCCTTTTCCTCCTTAATATAAGCTAGTACTTATTTACAAATTTTAGGTATAACCACTCCGTGGCTCCCTCGAGGAAAAAAAGATCGAGGACGCCTGTGAGACCTTAAAGCTTCGAAGGTAGCCCACTGCTGATGGAGCCCTTCGTTAACCTCTAACACTTCAAGTTCATCATCTAGAAAATATGAAAAATCCGAAAAGCATTTCCCTTTCTGTATTTTTCATTCAAAGTAAGACAGAAATACAAGTTTTTACATAATAGGACCCTACGGAGAGCTAGACCTTCGGGTCCGGAGGAGGCATGTTTATTGAAGGCAGCGTCTGCACCTACTTTTGACGGTGGCCTCAAAGTGGGGCTTGGAGGTAAAGGCACAATTTCAAAGCATTTCAAGTTATATTACCCAATAAATTATATTACATCATGAAAAATCAGTGTATAAACCAAGAAAACAAAGACCCCTCTGATCCCTAAGACTAGTTTTGGAGTTAGCCTGACTTCCACTACAACAAAACAGGCAACTTCCGTCGGCCAAAGCCGACGGAAGTTAGCCCTTTCCCGACGGAAGAAGCCAACTTCCGTCGGCAAAATGCTAACTTCCGTCGGCCTTTGGCCGACGGAAGCGAGGCGACGGAAGTTAGCTAACTTCCGTCGGCCACCGACGGAAGTTAGCTAACTTCCGTCGGCTTGACGTGGCCGACGGAAGTTAGCGCCGAACACTGCCACGTCAGTAGGGGGGCTTTAACTTCCGTCGGCCACCCTGGCCGACGGAAGTTAGGGGCAGCTAACTTCCGTCGGCTAGGGCCAAAGCCGACGGAAGTTAGCCTTTCTGCCCACGTGGCCGAAACCAGCTAACTTCCGTCGGCTATGGTCAAAGCCGACGGAAGTTAACTGATATTTTTTTTTATTTTTTCCTGGTTCCCCTACTCACACTCACATCCAACCACAATTTCACATACATTCACAATACACATCCAAAATCACATTTCACATCCAAAATCACATTCAAACTTCACATATAACATCCAAAATCACATCTCACATCCAAAATCACATCTCACATCCAAATTCACATCCACACTTCACACATCACATCCAAAATCACATAATATAACTGAATTCACATCCAAAGTCACAGTACACATCTGAATTCACATATAACATCCAAACTCACATACAAATTCACAAAACACAGCGAGAGCCACATACAATACTCACTGATCGCCCACATTTGGGTCGTGGGCGCCGCCGCTGCCTCCCGCTTCGTTCACATTTGCCCCGGAGGCTCCATCCTGGCCAGGCGTACGGAAACACTGAAGAAATAGACAAAATTAGAAACGAACTCAACTACCCTTCTAAACGCTAACTTAGGTATTTAGGAGGTACCTCAGGTGATGTAGGAGATAGTGGTGGTGGCGGGGGAGGTAGTGGTTGGAACATAGACATGTCAAATCCACTGTTTTGCTGGGCTAGTTGCTACACATGTTGTAATGTAATCAGTTAGTTCTAAACCTATTTCTGAATACTTTTGAACTGCAACACTCTAAAGTAAGCTTACTTGGATCATCGCCTGCTGTTGTGCTAAGCAGGCGGTATAGTACTCTTGTTGTTTGCTGTAGTGCTCGTCGCGCCGCCTCATTTCCTCCCTCATCCGAACCATCTCCGGGGTTTCTTCTGAGCGACGACGGCTGGAGCCAACTCCGACGGAGCTCTGCGACGACTGAGCTGACTTCTGAGCTCTCACCGCTCTCGAGTCAATAACTCCATTGAACATGGAGTACCTGCAACATTAACAGGGGTTAGTTACCATCACAATACCATACACAAAACATTAATAAAAACATTGTCTCACCGTCCATGGCTTTTGCCACCTCCGCTGGAGTACACGGCCATTTGGTCCACAGGTTCTCTCCGCCAATCATAGTCCTCTCCATGGAGTCGAACCATGTGTTCACCATACTGCGCCTGCAAAAAACATGTCCGATTAGCTAGACGCAGAAAAATGAAATTACGTCAACTCTTAATAACATCTCACCAAATGGTCTGTGGCTGTCTGGCTACACAAGACATCTGGCTGTGCCGGATCGCTTCCTTTGTGACCAGAGGTATACACCTCTATGTCACTTGGCACGTTGCCAGATTTAGCTTCCTGTACATTAGAAATGAGTTAGTCGCATTACAATGTATCTATAGCTAGAGAGTGACAGATCGGTCTTACCAAGCGTTTAGCGTGGCGAATATGTCCGTCGGCACCATATCTGTGCTTCGGATCCGTCCCGCGGCATTGTCTTTTCTGCTCGGAAGTCTTCTTAAATGCGGCTGAAGACCAAATCTTGCAGAATTCGAAATATGCATCCTCGCGATTTGCAAACCACGGAATCCTCACCTGAACAGAGATGCTATTTGTATTATATGACAACAAATCTCAACAATCGAAGAGTAAAAAGTTAGAATTGTTTACCGAACGGTATTCTTCTTCAGTTAAATAAATTGACGATGAGCCCGTCGCCTTGCTCATTCGTTGCCCTAGCTTCTCCTTGTAGTAAGCATTGTTCGCTTGAATGCGGGCATACGAAATGGCGTCCTTCACCACTTTATGTGCATTGTTGTTGAAGACTTGAAGCGCATGGTTATGGTGATTGCCGACTTCTGGCAAGCAAAAGCGTAACTGCAAAAGTAATGATTAGTACAGTGTTGTAACTCGAAAAGCCTAAAAGTAGATTGAAAAAACACTTGCATACCCAGAAGTCATGAGACACCACCCCCTGAGCAGTTCCGTGGCGCCCGTCAGGAGCGAACCGGTACTGGTCCCATGTCTGGCATAGAACCCGCTCACCGGTCGGCATTGTCAGCACCCCTGGGTAGTGCAGACGGCACAGGTTACCCAATATCTGGTTAACCTGCCTGACCCTCGAAGTGCCGTCGAACCGAGAGTCAATCCAAGATCTAGAAATACATAATAAATAAAGTTAATTAGTTTAGTGAAAGAAATTTTTTGAAAACAAAAGCAAAACAACAGAAGAGTATTACACTTACCCGTCACCAACAGGCGTAATCTCGATCTTGGCTCCACCGGAAGAGACTACTGGTGGAGCGACCAAGTGGCTCGTCCTGAAAGATACCGAGGACCCGCCGGCAGCCTCAGCACCTTCCTCCTGACCCGCACCCTCCGGGAGATCCCCCTGCCCCGCACCCTCTGGGTCATCCCCCTGCCCCACACCCTCTGGGTCATCCCTCTGTGCCGCACACTCTGGGACATCCCCCTCTTGCCCGCCACCCACCGGATCATCCTCATGACCCGCACTCTCCAAGTGTTCTTCCTCCTACAAAACAATATTGAAACAATTAGTAATAGTTTATAACTGGCATAAAAAACAATCTGAAAGTTACCTCCTCATCTAGTTGAAATGCAATAGGCCGACCAATTAATGTCGGATCTATGCATCTCAGGAGCTGCTCTTGACGACGTCTGTTTGAAGAAGAGGAACTACCCTGGAATAGGGTGTCCTCCTGACTCTTCGGTGTACTCGCCGGAGTACTCGCCGATGAACTCCCCAAGCGGAAGAGCTTCCTCGTGACACTCTTCATCTTTTTCGACATCCTGTTCAAAATAAGCACAAACAAGCATTTATTAGTAAAGAAGGTTTGTACATATGAAAAAACATGTAATATGAAGTATATTGCATATACATGTATGAAAACAATTACTTGTCAATTATCATCAATATCAGGATCAATTTGTCCTTTTCTCCCAAAAGCACGCCATGTTACTTTTTTCTTCTTATGTTGGTGTTTCCTTTTCTCGGGAACTGCCACATCATTAGAATCGCCGAGAAAAGAATCTGTCGACGATTCTGACTCTACATTAAACGAAGTCGGCAATTCATCATCTTGATAAACCTCATCGACCTCTTCAACCTCCAATTGATAAGCGTCATCACTAGGGGTGTGTAGACGTTCCCGAGGATTCACTTTGTAGACTACCCACCAAGCACTTAGTTTTTCACATGGGTAGGGCATATAATACACCTGCTCGACTTGATGAGCAAGGACAAAATTGTCGCAACTAGATAATCGTTCCGCATGTTTGACTTCAACCATCCCAAATTGGTTTTCACGAGTACCATGTTTAGGGTCGAACCAATCACAATCGAAGAAGACTACTTTAATCTCCTTATTCCCGACAAATTTGTACTCGATTATATTTTTGATGATTCCATAATACATAGTTTCATGTCCTTGTCCATCAACGACCCTTGTAACAACACCAGTATTAGTTGTTGCCGCTAGAGGTCGATATGCTTCAAATATAGTTGAACGGAAGCAGAAACCATTAACATCATAGCGACCGTAACTTTTGGCACTAATACTCCCGTAAGAGAGCTGTCGCAAGTCTATATGTACATTGTCAGCGAGCACGCACTGCAAATCATAAGAGATTATAAGATAATTAACCTAGTAGAGTAAAATAATACGTGTCAGAAAAGGTAAGGATTTACATGTTCTCTGAACCAAGTGAGAAAACTAGGCCCGCCATTTACTCCTTCTTGACGCAATTTATCTAATTGCTTCTCCGTTGGTTGACGACCAGAAGTCAAGTATTTCGAATCAAACATACTGTCAATGTAACGAATAGGTAAACAAACGGGTATAAAATTTGGAGGTAAAATATAAAACTAAAACGAATCACTTACGCGAAATATTGTTCCATCTCTTCCATATTTGAGTACATGTAGAGCAAGGCATTTGTTCGTTCTTCCTGAGTTACATAATATGTCGTGGAAACACCAACAGTTATGCCCTTCCACCCAAATATTTGGAGATCACTACAAGGATGGTCTTCATCCATATGGTACCGTGTACCAGGTGTGTTGACATTGTGATGCTCAGCGAAGTATACACTAGTGAAGTATGCTATCTCTTTCAATTTAAATTCTTCTGCGATGCAACCTTCAACTCTGGCCTTATTACCAACCATCGCTCTAAGCTTCTTTAGGGACCTTTCAATATGATACATCCACCTATATTGCACAGGGCCACCTACCTTAGCTTCATATGGCAGATGAACCAGTAAATGTTGCATTGGATTGAAGAACCCTGGAGGGAATATTTTTTCCAGTTTACATAAAAGCACCGGGATCTCTTTCTCTAGCATCTCCATCATATCTTTCTTAATTTCTTTCGCACAAAGTTGTCTATAAAAATGGCTCAGCTCAGCTAACGCCTTCCACACATCATCATTCAGGTACCCACGAAACATTACAGGAAGGAGTCTTTCCATTATTATGTGGTAATCATGACTTTTCAATCCATTTAATTTCCCTGTCTTCAAGTTCACAGCTCTTCTAAATCCCGCGGCGTAACCATCTGGGAATTTCAAATTTTTCAACCACCTCATTACTTGTTTTTTTTCTTTAGGTTTTAAACAAAATGGGGCACGTGGCTTGCCACCACTATTCGTCAACTCAAGGGTTGGTCGATTACAAATCTCAGCTAAATCTCTTCTCGCCTTTACATTATCTTTTATCCTGTCAGTAAAATCCATACATGTACTTATAATGCTTTCACCAACATTACGTTCCTGATGCATAACGTCAATGTTGTGCATCAGAATTAGTGATTTGACGTACGGCAGTTCCCATAAACCACATATGTGGGTCCAATTATGTTCGGTTCCGAATCCTACAAATCCATCCTCATTTTCATTAAGGACCAACTCATTCAGCATATCAGCGATTTATGTACCATTTAAACGCCTTGGTGGTCCCTTTACAACAATGTTGTCCTTCTTGAAATTGTTCCTCTGTAACCTAAATGGGTGATTCATGGGCAAAAAGCATCTATGGCAATCAAAGTAACAAATCTTTCCCACGAAGTTCAGACGGAAACAATCTGTGTCCTTCGCACATATCGGGCATGTCAACCTTCCATGACAACTCCAACCAGAAAAAATACTGTATGCCGGAAAATCGTGGACCGACCACAGATACGCAACTCGAAGATTGAATTTTTGTTTCTGGTCATAGTCATATGCTTCAACTCCTTTCCACAATTGTTTTAACTCTTCAATTAAGGGCTTCAACATCACGTTTAGTCGTGTTCCAGGATGATCTGGACCGGGTATAATGAGACACAGGAACATAAATTCATATTTCATACAAAATGAAGGTGGAAGGTTGTATGGAATAGCAAACACGGGCCAACAAGAGTACGACGATGCCGTTACATTGAAAGGCATGAATCCATCAGTTGCCAACCCGATGCGAACATTCCTTGCATCACTAGCAAAGTCTGCATCAAAATCATCTAGAGCCTTCCATGCCGCACCATCAGATGGGTGCACCATTACTTGATTATTCTCACGTACACCTTCTTTATGCCATCGCATATGTCTAGCGGTTTTCTTTGATAGAAACAATCGTTTCACCCGAGGTGTAAGAGGCATGTAACGAAGTTGCTTATGAGCAACCTCTGTCGTCACCTTCTCTCCGTCTTCATTTATGACCTCTACGAATCTCGGTTTACCACATTTTAAGCATTTCACCTCATTACTATGTTCTTTCCAGAACAGCATACAATTATCTCGGCACACATCAATCTTCTCATACTCCATACCGAGAGCAGAAAGCATTTTCTTTGACTGATACATGTCTTTCGGCACCTTATGGTTCTTAGGAAGGATATCGCTGATCAGATTCAAGAGCTCCTTATAACAATTGTTTGAAAATGCAAACTTTGACTTAATAGCCATAATACGAGTCACGAAAGCGAGAACGCTTACGGTGGTGTGCTCATGCAATGGCTCTTCTGAAGCTCGAAGGATGTCGAAAAACTTTTGAACCTCCAGTGTTGGAGGATCCTCGGGGTTTGATTCAAACTCCGGTCGTATAGCATCAACCATCTCATCCATCCTATCGTCAGCAACGCTATCATCTTCTTCTTCCACTACTAATACCGTTTTTTCAAGGCCTGTCTCGCCGTGAAAAGACCAAACTTCATAACCTGGCACGAAACCATATTTGCAAATATGCATCATGCATGGGCACCTCGCATGGGCACTTCATGCACTTCATGCACTTCATGCATGGGCACCTCGCGCCAGTGTTTGTTGTCAAAGCGAATGCACGATCAACAAATTTCTCAGCGTTGATTACCCACTCCCTCGTGTGAGCTCCACTTTTCATCCAACCACTATACATCCACCGTCGGTCGTCCTCAGCCATTCTATATGCAAAACATTCATTCAATCAAAGGGCTCGCAACAAACACACACCCTGGCCACCCCCCGCCTCCGCCTCCGGACAACGGAGGGGAAGTAGAGGCGGCCGGGCGGCCGACGACGCAAGGGGAAGCAGAGCCCACCGGCGACGCGATTCACCATGGCGTCCGGCGGTGACCGCCTGGACGCCTAGTCGACGCAGGCGATGCCGTGACAACCATGGTCTATAGGAAAAGATAGGTCCTAAACCCACCCAAGAGTGACCGACAAAACGTGGTATTTATGACGAGCCATGAGTCCGAACGAAATTTCAGCAGCATAACCCCGCTGTTCTCCAATTGCACGCCTGATAGTGGTGCAATGGAGAACAACAAGGTTATGTTACTGAAATCTCATTCGGACTCATGACTCATCATAAAACCACGCTCTGTCGCCCACTCTGAGGCTGTCCAAAAAGGGACAATTCCGGACCTACACATCTCACACGCATGACACGTGTGAGACATGTTGGTCCGAAACGGGTGACGCATAGGTTTCGTTACACTATCTACGTTGTTGTCAAATAAAAAATTGCATACGAAAAGAAATATATATAATAATAAAGTATATATATATAATATACTAATCACCGTAATGAAATCATCAACAAACCACAAATTAACACAAGAATATAATTAATAGCACATATATATTTCAATTTTACCACACAACCCATTTAAATTTCAGCTCATTTAAAGCCCATTTGTAAACCATAACTCAGTCGAGACTCGAGAGGGGGGCTAGCTAGGGCGACGCGCCGACGCCTTAGTCGAAGGCACTTTCACCTAGTCGGCCGTCCAGAGACACCCGGCGACCAATTGCTGACGGAAGTCAGCCTTTGGCCGACGGAAGTGCCCTGCTACGCCCTCGCCATGCCCTATCGAGCCCTCGCCGCGCCATCGCCGCGAGGGAGGGGGAGAGGATTAGAGAGGCAGAAAGGAGAGAGGTGCCACGGGGAGGGGTAGCAGAGGCGGTGGTGGCACAAGGGGAAGGGGTAGCAGAGGCGGCGACGCGGCGCACCGGGAAGGGTAGCGCAGAGGCGGCGACCGGCGGCGCAAGGGGAGGGGTAGCAGAGGCGGCGGCCAGCGGCGCAAGGGGCAGAGGTGGTGGCGCAAGTGGAAGGGGAGGTAGAGAGTCGACTCAGTCGAGACTCGATAGGGGGGCTAGCTAGGGCGACGCGCTGACGCCTTAGTCAAAGGCACTTTCACCTAGTCGGCCGCCCAGAGACACCCGGTGACCACCTAGTCACCATGGGTGATGCCTTGAATGGCCAGGCGGGCGCCCAACTCCACCAGGCGAGGCTAGCCGGCATGGTGCTCGGTGGGGACCGCCTGGACGCCTAGTCGGCGCCTAGGTGACGCCGTGACAACCATGATCCAATTCATTACAACATGACAACATGACAATATATTAAAAAATTCCTCAGTCCTGACATTATTAGTTTTATTTGACTATAAATCTGGTCTAAGTCTCATGCCACATGTTCTTTTCACAAAAACACTGATTAAATGATTTCATCACTATGTCATCAACCTCAAGCAATATGAGAGCATGCAAAAATGCAATAAACATTGATTCAATTCAATAAACATGCAATAAACATGCAATAAAAATTACTTGGGAACGACGGCGGCGACGGCGGCGACGGCTACGGTCGGCGGGTGATGGGTGAATGGTGGCGGCGGCGGCGGGGTGCCGGGATGGACGGCGGTGGTCACCGGCGTGGGCGGTGGCCGACGGCCGGGGGCCGAGGACACGGCGGCGGCGGGGCACCGATGGCGGTTGGCCGGTGGCCGGGAGCACGGCGGCAGGACACCGGCGAGGGGCACGGCGGCCTACGGCGGTGGGCGGGGGCCGGCGGTGAGGGCCGGCGGCGACGGGGGCGGGCGGTGGGGGCGTGGGCGGCGGCGGGACACCGGCGAGGGGCACGGCGGCCTACGGCGGTGGGCGGGGGCTGGCGGCGGGGGCCGGCGGCGACGGGGGCGGGCGGTGGGGGCGTGGGCGGCGGCGGGCGACCGCTACGGCAACCTGCGGCGGCGGGTGTGTCCGGGACGCGGCGGCGGCGGGAGGATGCGGCGGCGGCGGCGGGAGGCGTCCGGGACGCGGCGGCGGCGGGAGGATGCGGCGGCGGCGGCGGGAGGTGGTGGCGGCGGTAGGCGGCTGCGGCAGGGCGAGACGGGCGGGCGCACGCGCGTACAGGGAGATTAGGTCTCCCTGTACGCGCGCACAATTGGGGAATAATCCCCCTAACTTCCGTCGGCCAGCATTAAAGCCGATGGAAGTTAGCTAACTTCCGTCGGCTTTAATGCTGGCCGACAGAAGTTAGGGGGATCCGGGCGGCCGCGGAAAAACCCCCGCTAACTTCCGTCGGCCACTGTCAGAAGCCGACGGAAGTTAACTTAACTTCCGTCGGCTTGCCCAAAAGCCGACGGAAGTTAACTTGGCCGACGAAAATATTCTGTTTTGTTGTAGTGTTCGAGGGCGACTTGTTCCTTAGACCGGAGACTTCAGAACCTTTCTTTTAATCCACTTCCCTTTCTTTGAAGCCCTGAAGTCCTTCTTCTCTTGTTGAAGCTCGGCCCACGTCCGAAGTCTTTTGGGGCTGGTCTTAGCTTGGTCTTCGTTAGACCACTCCTCTTCGGACAAGTCAATGTCCTCTGAAGATGAAGATGTTAAATTTATATTTTTCTCCTTTTCCTCCTTAATATAAGCTAGTACTTCTTTACAAATTTTAGGTATAACCTCTCCACGGCACCCTCAAGGAACAGAAAATCAAGGATGCCTATGAGGCCTTAAGGCTTCGAATGTAACCCACTGCTGATAGAGCCCTTCGTTAACCTTTAGCACTTCATGTTCATCATCCAGAAAATGCAAAAAATCCTAAAAGCAATTCCAAATAAGTATTTTTCATTCAAAGTAAGACATAAATACAAGTTTTTACATAATAGGACCCTAAGGAGAGCTAGACCTTTGGGTCTAAAGGAGGCATGCATGTTGAAGGCAGCGTCCGCACCTCCTTTTGACGGTGGCCTCAAAGAGGGGCTAGGAGGTAAAGGCATAATTTCAAAGCATTTCAATTTATATTACCCAATAAATTATATTAAATCATGAAAAATCAGTGTATAAACCAAGAAAACAAAGATACCTCCGATCCCTAAGACTAGTTTCGGAGTTAGCTTGACTTCGGGGGCGACTTGTTCCTCAGCCTGGTGTCTTCAGAACTTTTCTTTTAATCCGCTTCCCTTTCTTTGAAGCCATGAAGTCCTTCTTCTCTTGTTGAAGCTCGGCCCACGTCCGAAGTCTTTCGAGGCTGATCTTAGCTTGGGCTTCATCAGACAACTCCTCTTTGGACAAGTCGATGTCCTCCGAAGATGACTATGCTAAATTTACAATTTTCTCCTTTTCCTCCTTAATATAAGATAGTACCTCTTTACAAATTTTGGTATAACCTCTCCACGGCTCCCTCCAAGAACAGAAAATCGAGGATGCCTATGAGGCCTTAAGGCTTCGAATGTAGCCCACTACTGATGGAGCCCTTCGTTAACCTTTAGCACTTCATGTTCATCCAGAAAATGCGAAAAATCCCAAAAGCATTTCCAAATAAGTCTTTTTCATTCAATGTAAGACAGAAATACAAGTTTTTACATAATAGGACCCTAAGGAGAGCTAGACCTTCGGGTCTGGAGGAGGCATGCATGTTGAAGGCAGCATCCGCGCCTGCTTTTGACGGTGGCCTCAAAGAGGGGCTAGGAGGTAAAGGCACAATTTCAAAGCATTTCAATTTATATTACACAATAAATTATATTACATCATGAAAAATCAGTGTATAAACCAAGAAAACAAAGACCCCTCTGATCCCTAAGACTAGTTTCGGAGTTAGTCTGACTTTGAGGGAGACTTGTTCCTCAGCCCGTTGTCTTCAGAACTTTCTTTTAATTCGCTTCCCTTTGTTTGAAGCCCTGAAGTCCTTCTGCTCTTGTTGAAGTTCGGCCCAAGTCTGAAGTCTTTCAGGGCTGGTCTTTGCTTGGTCTTCGTCAGACCACACCTCTTTAGACCAGTCGATGTCCTTTGAATATGAAGAAGTTAAATTTAAAATTTTCTCCTTTAGCTCCTTAATATAATCTTGTACTTATTTACAAATTTTAGGTATAACCATTCCGTGGCTCCCTCGAGGAAAAAAGATCGAGGATGCCTGTGAGACCTTAAGGCTTCGAAGGTAGCCCACTGCTGATGGAGCCCTTCATTAACCTCTGACACTTCAAGCTCATCATCTAGAAAATACGAAAATCCAAAAAGCATTTCCAAATAAGTATTTTTCATTCAAAGTAAGACAGAAATACAAGTTTTTACATAATAGGACCCTATGGAGAGCTAGACCTTTTGGTCTGGAGGAGGCATGTTTATTGAAGGCAGCGTCTGCACCTACTTTTGACGGTGGCCTCAAAGTGGTCTTGGAGGTAAAGGCACAATTTCAAAGCATTTCAAGTTATATTACCCAATAAATTATATTACATCATGAAAAATCAGTGTATAAACCAAGAAAACAAAGACCCCTCTGATCCCTAAGACTAGTTTTGGAGTTAGCCTGACTTCGAGGGTGACTTGTTCCTTAGCCCGGAGACTTCAGAACTTTTCTTTTAATCCGCTTCCCTTTCTTTGAAGCTCTGAAGTCCTTCTTCTCTTGTTGAAGCTCGGCCCACGTCCGAAGTATTTTGGGGCTGGTCTTAGCTTGGTCTTCGTTAGACCACTCCTCTTCGGACAAGTCAATGTCCTCCGAAGATGAAGATGTTAAATTTATATTTTTCTCCTTTTCCTCCTTAATATAAGCTAGTACTTCTTTACAAATTTTAGGTATAACCTCTCCACGGCTACCTCCAGGAACAGAAAATCGAGGATGCCTATGAGGCCTTAAGGCTTTGAATGTAACCCACTGCTGATGGAGCCCTTCCTTAACCTTTAGCACTTCATGTTCATCATCAAGAAAATGCGAAAAATCCTAAAAGCATTTCCAAATAAGTCTTTTTCATTCAAAGTAAGACTGAAATACAAGTTTTTACATAATAGGACCGCAAGGACAGCTAGACCTTCGAGTCTAGAGGAGGCATGCATGTTGAAGGCAGCGTCTGCACCTGCTTTTGATGGTGGCCTCAAAGAGGGGCTAGGAGGTAAAGGCACAATTTCAAAGCATTTCAATTTATATTACCCAATCAGTTATATTACATCATGAAAAATTAGTGTCTAAACCAAGAAGAAAACGAAGACCCCTCCAAACCCTAAGACTAGTTGCGGTGTTAGCCTAACAACGAGGGCGATGTGTTCCTCAGCCCGGAGTCTTCAGAACTTTTCTTTTAATCCGCTTCCCTCTCTTTGAAGCCCTAAAGTCCTTCTGCTCTTGCTGAAGCTCGGCCCACGTCCGAAGTCTTTGGGGGCTGGTCTTCGCTTCGTCTTCACCAGAACACTCCTCTTCGGACAAGTCGATGTCCCCTGAAGATGAAGATGTTAAATTTACAATTTTCTCCTTTTCCCCTTAATATAAGCTAGTACTTATTTACAAATTTCAGGCATAACCTCTCCGTGGCCCCCTCAAGGAATAGAATATCGAGGATGCCTGTGACGCCTTAAGGCTTCGAAGGTAGCTCACTTCTGATGGAGCCCTTCGTTAGCCTCTAGCACTTCAAGCTCATCATTAGAAAATGTGAAAACTCCTAAAAGCATTTCCAAATAAGTCTTTTTCATTCAAAGTTAGATAGAAATACAAGTTTTTACATAATAGGACCCTAAGGACAGCTAGACATTCGGGTCTAGAGGAGGCATGCTTGTTGAAGACAGTGTTCACGCCTGCTTTTGATGGTGGCCTTCATCGATCCACGTATTCACCGCCGTCCGACCTTCAGCTTTCCAGCATGCTTGAAAACCCTCCCAAGCTGCGGCGACGTCGAGCGAAGGGGTCAATAGACAGTCGCTAGCAAAGCTGGCAGGTACTACTCTAGGGTCTGGCACAACAGAAATTCTGATGTTTTCGAAGTGGCGAAGTACTCTAAGCATGGCTAGTTGTCTCGAGATCTCTCCGTACTGAGTACCCAAAGTATTCATTTTCTTTGCCTCTACTTGGATCATCTTCAACTTCCGAACCAAAGTATCATTCGCCGACGACAAAGAGGCGCAAGACTTCCTGAAGTATTCCAAGATGCCCTGAAGGACGTCCATGGTCTCGGAGGCTATACTGTCACACTTTGTCTTCTCCGCAACCAAGGCCTCAGATGAGTGCTGCATGTCATGGATCAAAGTGGTGAGCTCAGCTGTCTTCATCATAAGGATAGTCTTTTTCCCAAGCAGTCGCCTTACATCGTCGGCCAAACGTTTCTGCTCTTCCCGAAGCCTTATAGCTTCAGCTCCGGAGGCTGCTTGCTCCTCTCGAAGCCTTTTGACTTCGGTTCGGAGCACCACCCGCTCAGCCAAAAGCTCTTCATTTGCGGATTCCAGCTTTGCCTTCGCGTTCTGCTCTGCATGAACTATCTCCTCCAAACTCATGGCCTGATGAGGAACTGTGTTGAAGATCATGGGCCTTATGGCTCTAGAAGTGATGTCTGATTTTCAACAGAAGTCAACAAAGATACACGAAGAGGAGATGAGATTTGTCGGTTCTTGGGCTGCATGTGACTTAGGTACATGGGCAGTGAGCCACTACTGGGCAGAGGGGTCGCGAAGTCGGGCCGGCCCAATCCAGGTACAGGGGCTAGGAACGATAGGGGATCCATTGGTCTATTGACTGGGTTTGATCCAGGTAAACGGGCAGCGAGCGATTGCCCGGCTGAGGGAGCCACGGAATTGGGCTAGCCCAATCCGGTTACTCAGTGCAAAGATAGGGGACGCTTTGTCGGTTTCGGCGTAAAACCAATGCAACTATCTAGACCGCCCATCGAATATCAGGCGGTCTTGAAGCGACGCCGTAGCTCCTATGAAAGCTCCGCATCAGCACTATTGGAGGGAAATACTTCATCCCTAGGGTCTTCAAGATTACAAGACAATGACAAATCATATGCTCCAAATTCAAGACATCTACGACCCTGCATGGTTAAAGCCGGAGGGTCCGTCCAAGCTCCAGTCCGAAGATACCCTCCGAAGGATTCCCCTATGCAGTGGAAATAGCCAGAAGTATGGGACCTTTGCCATGTTTATCTCCTTCGAAAACTCTTTACCATTTTAGCCCTATTCAGGGTACTGAAATAGTTTCCACTATGTCGGTTGTAATTGAGGGGTAAAAAGGTCTTTTCCTTAGAGTTTTTACCTATAAATACCCCCCTTCTCATCCTGTAATAGGCATCGAATATTCAGATATTCAATACACAACTTCAAACTACTTCGAGCTATTATCCAATTCGGAGGCTTGAGATAGTCCGCTTTCGCAAACACTTCGTTTATTAGTTCTTAAACTTAGAGAACCTGTTAGCATAATCCGTTGCGCCAACAGTTGGCGCCATCCGTGGGGAACCTAGTTCTAAAAGCTAGTTCTCTATCACTGCCTGCATTTCGAAGAGCGCTTGTGGAGGGAGTTTCGGAGCCTCAAGATTCCGCGCACCCTTTGGCAAGTGGCATCAAAGTGTAGTTCGAAGGCCTTTCCCCGCCTTCCTCAATCATTCGAAGCGTTCGGTCTTCGAACCTTAGCTTCGTAAGTCATGCCTCCCAAGTGGATCCTAGCCACCGATCCTTAGTCATTCCAAAAACTCCCGAAGTGGTCATTAGACCTCAAGCAGCCAGAGTCCCTCGGGAAGCTCCTTCGGTGCTTCAAACTGATTATGTCGGTTCCCAAGACCTGGAGGACCCCTCCGGAGGAAGCAAAGACCTTCCTAAGGATGTTGCTGCCCAGGTAGCGCAGCTTTAGGAGGAAGTAGCAAGAGGGAGGCAGGAGGCCACGGACAGGCTTCGCCCTAAAACCATTCCTCCTACTTCGGAAGTGCATCAAGATGGCGACCCTGATGATTATCCTGAAGCTCCTCAAGTCTGAGAAGATGCTGAGAATGCATCCTTCAATAACGAATCTCTGCTGCATCCGGACTTGCAGAAGGTGCCCTTCGATCCCAGGTTCAAAGCCTCGTAGTTGCACAAGTACTTTGGAGGGTCTGACCCTAGAGAATTCTCTCGTTCTTATGCCCTTGCAATAGAAGCCAGCGGAGGGGTGCGGAATACAATGGCAAAATGTTTACCCCTCGCGTTGGAAGGTGTGGCCCTCGGCTGGTTCTAGTCTCTAAAGCCAGGATCAATCAGGTCATGGGAGCAATTTAAAAGGAAATTCGTGAGTAATTTCTAGGGGACGATCACAGCCCTGATGTCTACTAGAATCCTTATCTAGATGAAGCAGCAAGTAGGAGAGACATTTCGGGAGTACTTCACATGCTTCGTCCACACCAAGTCCCAAATAAAAGGCTTGTCTACATCTTCGGTGGTGGATGCAGCACGCGAAGGGGTGTTGAATCCAGACCTCCTCAGCAAACTTCACCGGAAGCAGGTGTCTTCCGTAGTATAGCTAATGGCATACTTCAAACAGTATGCTAAGGTAGAAGAAGGCTGCCTCCAAAGAACTATGATGGCTGCACCCGCCCTCCTTCGAGAAGTGAAGCCAGAGCCAGGAGTCCCGATTCCTCCGTGATGAACATAGTGAGGTTTGTCACTATTGTTCAAGGTAATGATGAATTATTGACAGGGTGAAATCATGGGTTGTGTCTGTATGCTCTGGAATATGGTGTGTGTGTCTGTCTGTGTTTGTCTCGTGTGTGTAGGCTTGAGTTACTCTTCAACTGTCGATGGCACGGGATCTGGGTTAGACGGAAAGTCTAATGCCAGATGGTCGAGGGTGTCAGGTGAAGTCAAGAGTGGACTCTGATGTATGCATGGAGGTCGAATAGGACGTGAGTTGAAGATTGATCAAGACGAAGCATCGATCGAGTTAGCAAAAGGGAAGCCAGTTCAAGTGATAAGGCGGCACGAGGGATCGAGAGCAAGAGATAATTGCTGGCGGTCGGGTTCGCGGACTGACGACGGTCGTCGACGATCAGGAGAGGCTTTGTCGGTTTTTGCTGAAAACAGTCTTATCTTTAAATGTGTTTGTTAATTTCAATAAATAGGAAGTTAGGTTTATTTGAGTAATTCAGTATAATAATGTAAACTTTGGTATATTTTTAGAATTATCAAATTCTGAAAATATATTAAAGGGTTGTGTTAAGGTTGTATTTCTTTTTGAGTCAAGTAGTAGAGTAATGTTCAGGTTTAATATTTCTGAAATTGTGACTTGTACTCATGGTTAATTATGAATTTTGGGTGGACTATTGTGTAAAGCTACCTCTTAGGGTATGGCTATATAATGGGCCTTACACCTAAAGAGTTGGCTGCCCTTTTTGCTAGAAAAAATCAGAAAAATTTGTGCTGGGAGCTTTTCATTTTCTTGAAATTCTACTCTTCTGAAAAGTTGTTCATATATTCACCTAATCTGTGATTTTGGAGCTTTTCTCTTGTTTACTCTTCTGAAATCACTGTTTATAATCCGAGAATACTGTTCATCGTCATAACTCTATTTGTTGTTCTTGCTGCGTCGCCAACACAGAACTGTTTTGATCTGTGTTTTTCCTGGTAATTTTGATTGGCTGTCTTTCTGATCTCGTTGGGTGACTGATCAAGAGTTCATACTTCAAGTTCTACACACGAAATCATTTGAAGAGGTGGAGAGTTTTTCAAGGGATCATTGCAGAAAACAAAAGGGAGCCTGCTGTTCAAAACTTGTAAGTTCCAGTAAACCTTCTGTTTTCAATTTCCTGTTTCATGACACATCAGATTATCTATCAATGAATGGTAGGGTGTTTAGTATATGTTTCTGATGTTTTGGTGAATGATGATTGAGTAGTTGTCTCTACTGCTTTTCTGAAAAAAAATTCTGGAAGTAGTCTGATTGACAATCTAGTTCTGGTTGGTTGTTTGAAGGAAAAGCTGTTCTGATCTGTGTGTCTTCAGAGTTTGGTTCAATACCATTTTCAGTCCTGGGTTATTATTTGAAACTTTTACTTAGGTCTATCTCAAAAATTTTCCACTGCAATCTCTATTTAAATTCAGAAAATCTATTTCAGTTTGAAGGGGAAGTTCACTGCAGTGGAAATCTAATTATGTTTAGAGTTGATCTATTTCTGTCAGGTTGTAATGTTGTTTAGTTGAATGTTGGTTTCATATCTGAAATAGTATTGAGGTTATTTGAAGTGGACTATGTTTGACAAATTCAAATCTGAAACTATTTTGAAAATATATACTGTTTCTCATCAAGTTTTTGCTAGATTTTCTAATACAATTCTAAATCTGTTGCTAGCCCCAACTGTTCATGAACCAATACTTCACACTCTGTATTTACATGGTTAAAACTGTTAGAAAGCAAACTTTTCACTAGAAGTATAGCTGATCTACATGTTTACAAGAGTTATGTAATTTAGCTGAACACTTCATATAGTTTCTATTCTTTCTGTCAGCCATTTTTCATACAGCAGTTCTTAATCTTCAGTTTTCAGTTTCTGTTTGCTAGATAAGGCAGTATTGCAGTAGTTTTGTGTTGAAATCAATATTTTTTAAGTTGTGTTCAGAATGGCTAGTTTCCTTCTTGGTTGAACAAATTTGTTTCAGTTACCAATACTGCTGTATTTTCAGAACTGTTCAGGAATCACTGTTACTAATTTTTAGTTGGGTTTACTCAATTGGTTCAAATTGTAGTCAGATCTGTTTGGTCTTTAATTAGTTGCTAAATAGTATCATCAGGAATTGAAACATTTTCTCAGATTTGATACAGTACTTGAAAACATCTTTATTACTTCCACTCTGAGATTCGCTGAAATTTCAGAATTAGTACTGTTCAATATCTGGTTTGCTGTGAATATTTTGTTTGAAATGGAATCCAATACAGATCAGTAGTGTGATTAAGTTTTGAATGATGTTTTCAATACATAAACTTATCTAATCAGATTTGGATCTCCTGTGTTGGGTAATCTCAGTTAATCAAATATGTATCTGTTTTAACTGCAAATCTGAGATTATCTGAAATCTACTTGAAGGTTGATGTGCTGGAATTAAGTTTGCTCTAAAGTTGAAGTCTGAAATTTGTTTTTAAAACCTGAATACTGATTTAAATTGTTATCAGCTTTCACTGTTTATAGTCCTGATTGGTTCAGAACTGTTGAGATGTCATTTGAAATTCAATTGAAACAAGCTGATTATGTATTTCAAATTTGACTTGAACTCTTGTGTTAGTGTTTTGATATTTGTCAATCAAACAATCTTTAAACTACGCTGAATTGTGGTTTTCAATTTAGTGGAGCTCAAATTTTGTACTGATTGGTTTAAAACTTGAAACTGAGTATTTGGTGGTGCGTTGGGTGATCTGAAAGAAAGTGTCGAGGCGCCTATTCACCCCCCTCTAGTCGCCATTCCGATCACACACTCCGCAAGCCCCCTTCGATAATCGCCCTAATGATCATAGAAGGGGAAAGAAACAATTCCGCTCCAAGGTATTAAATATTGCCCCCTCCACTCTGAAGATGCCTTTCAACTATCAATAGGCTCAAGTTAATAAGCCTAGTACCTCGAAGCCAGAAGAAAAACCTGCTGGCCGACGCCCGTCTCTCTTTTGTTACGTACATGGCGAAAACAGAAGCCATGACACAAAAGACTGTAAGTCTATACTGACCCTTCGAGGTGAGTACTTAGGGAGAAATTCACGGCGAGGTACTGCAGATTGAGCTCCTCCAGCAGCACGATCGGAGCCTATACAAGTTGTGGGATGGGCTGGCAATCCTGAAGCGCTGATGCAGCTTCCGGTGGCCAACATTATGCCACCACCGAAGCAAGAGGACCCTCAAGATCGCGGCAAACGAGTGGTCCTACCAATCTCTAGAGGGGGGACCCTCGGTGCTATGTCAAAGCGTCAGCGAAGGGACTATGTTCGTGATGTAGGGCACATATGGACTTCGAATTCGGCTGCTGAAATGCCAGAGTGGTCCCATGTACCTATTTCATTTTCTGCCCATGACGCTGTAGGGGTGAAATTCACCCATGCGGACCCCCTTGTCATTTCAGCTGACATAGCAGGAGTTGGAGTCCGAAGGATATTAGTGGATGGTGGAAGCTCCACTGATATACTCTTTGTCCAGGCCTTCGATCAAATGTGCATTCCCCGAATGCATCTGCTTCCGGCAGCTCGCCCACTCCAAGGCTTCAAAGGTCCTCCTCTCGATGCCCTCGTCTAGATAGGCCTCGAGGTTGCCTTCAGAGAGGGTCCCCTAGCTAGAGTTGAGGAAGTCATCTTCGATGTCGTCGACGCCCCATACGTCTAGAACGCAATTTTTAGGAGGGGAATGTTGAACCAATTCGGAGCTGTGGCACATCATAACTATCTATGTCTCAAAATGCCCACGCAAGGTGGAGTTCTTATTGTTTTACGAGACCAAACGACATCTCGGAGAGCGCAGTATGGCCACGGTCCACCTTTGGATCCTCGGCAAGTAAATAGTGTGTTGGAGCACGCAGAGAAAGCTTTGGGGTCCTTAGACCCCTCGATGGGCCCTTCCCTCAAGACAAGCCTAGAAGGTGATGCGATCACAAAGATGATACTCAAAGAAGGCAAAGAATATCCAATCCAATTTGGCAAGGGGCTACCTTTGGAAATATCTACTTCACTGGAGAAAGTGGTTAGAGAAAATTTAGATATCTTCGCTTGGTCCGATGAAGATATCCCGGAGTTGACCAAAGCATCATTGAGCATAGTTTACTCATCAACCCTAAGGCTTGACCAATTCATTAGGGGCTTCGTAAATTGTCAACTGAAAGGGTAGACCATGCCAAAACAGAGGTAGAAAAATTGCGGATAGTTGGAATCATCAGGGAAGTAGCCCACACAGAGTGGTTGGCTAACCCTGTATTCGTCAAGAAGAAGGGCTCCGGCAAGTGGCGCATGTGCACCGATTTCACTTCTCTAAATAAAGCATGCCTCCGAGACCCCTACCCTATGCCCTAATATCGATCAACTTGTGGATTCTACGGCCGGCTCAGAACTTCTAAGCTTCCAAGACGCATACTCTGGTTATCATCAAGTTTGGCTAAAGCGTGAAGACGAAGCCAAGATGAGTTTCATAATTCCTTCTGGAGTATTTTGTTATGTTTGAATGCCTTTTGGCTAGCGGAATGCTGGGGCTACTTTTTCACGTCTTATTGCTAAGGCTCTAGGTCACCAGATAGGCCGAAATGTCGAAGCCTATGGATGATATTGTAATAAAAAGTGTTGTAAAGCACCATCATTGTCTAGACCTAGCAGAAACTTTTGAGAGTCTCCGAGCATGTGGAGTTCGCCTCAATCCTGAAAAATATATATTCGGAGCGCAAGAGGGAAAATTGCTAGGGTACTTAGTTTCGAGCAGAGGAATCAAAGCTAGCCCGACGCAGATAAGTGCACTACAAAGAATGGCTCCACTAGAAAATTTGAAGCAAGTCCACACGCTGACAAGACGCCTCAAAGCCCTTAGCAGATTCCTAGCTAGATCAGCAGAGCGAAGTGAGGAGCCATGTTGAAGAACATGGGCCTCATGGCTCCATATGTGATGAGTGATTGTCAATGGAAGTCAAAGAGGACATGAAGAGAAGAGAAGACCTGCTATGTCTGGACCGCATGTGACTCAGGTACATGGGCAATGAGCGACTGTCGGACAGAGGGGTCGTGAAGTCAGGCTGGCCCAATCCGAGTACATGGGCTAGGAGCAGCAAAGGATCCAATGGTCTATTGACTAGGATTGACTCAGGTACATGGGCGGCGAGTGATTGCCGGGATGAGGGAGCTGCAGAATCAGGCCGGCCCAATCCAGGTAACCGGTGCGAAGACGGTGGACGCTTTGTCAGTTTCGGTGCAAAACTGATTAGTGCTAATCTCGGATCTGACAGTTCTGAGGCAAATCCGTAGCTGCTACGAAAGCTCCGCATTAGGACAAGTTATCTTTATTTAGGTTTTTACTATTTTTCCTTTAGGCCCAGAGTCTGTCAGTCGAGTATGTAAAAAAAACCCTAAGGGCATTTCAGACTTTTCCATTTTTATTTCAGCGTCTGTAAAAACCCTGGGGTTATTTTTGATTTTTCCTAGTCTATTGGGCTGCCTATAAATAGGGCCCCAATCCCTATGGTTAGTGTTAACTCATTCAATGCTAAATCTGAGTTCATTTTGATTTTGATTTCTCGTGAGGAGATTTTTGAGATTTTGCCATCTTCAACCTCTAGCCATTTTCCTCTTCCCTTCCTATCTTCTCTAGCCGTTCTGTTTTCCCATCCCTGGCTGCTGGCTTCTTTGGCACGAGGCGAGCTCATGCCAAGGTGCGGGGACTCCCGCCAGGGCGAGGCGGTCGTGACCCGGAACAAGCAGCCGTGCCACACGCTAGGGCTCACGGCTGTGACCCGGAAGGGAGCTTGAAGGCGAGGCAGCTGGGACAAGGGGCACACGACCAGGTCCTGCACGAGAATCTGGCACTCGACTGCTGAGGACCCGATGGCGAGTCTAACCACGGACACGGGGCTTCAGCGCTCGACTTCTGGGGACCCGAAGGGGAGGCCGACTTCACGGGCTAGGTGCATCGCCATCCCTGCGAGCAAGCCAGGAGCACGCGTCCCAGGTGCTGGATGCGCAAGGCACGGGCACTCTTGTTTGGCCAAAGAGAGCGTAGGTGCGCCGTCGAGGAATAGCTCCACATTCACAGCAGTGATTACGTTGAAATCTCCAATCATTTTTTCCTATGAAATCCTCTCCATTCTAGAAGTTTAAATTCCTGCACTTTACATGTTTGAGGATATGTCTATGATGGTGTTTTGATAGTTTTGCATAGCCTTCCATAAGCTTGCGTGGATGGGTTTAATGTATATTTTCTCGTGAAAGATAGAATAAACGATTGTCGTTTGGATGTGTAACTTGTTATCAACACTTATTTTGCCTGATTAAATGCCGAGATGATTGTGGCTATGATATTTGAAATGCATATGAGTTGAGTGCTCTATTAATCTACCTTTAAACACTTTGTTGCTGTCTTTTCGATTAGGACATCGGTCATTTTTAGGCTAGATTATTTTTAGTATCTGTGATCTATTTTTGCTTCTACTGATTGTCTGTCGAGGTGCGTTGGGTGTTGGGAGTAGGCCATTGATTCGAAAGAATTTTTTAGGCGCTCATTCACCCCCCCTCTGGTCGCTACTTTCGGTCGTATAAGTGGTATCAGAGCCTGGTTACGGTTTTTCCATACCTTAACCAGTTCTAACCCCAGGTAGTGATCATGACTTCTTTTCCCAAGGTCCCGTCCCTGGAAGCTGTTGGCTACACTTATAGGAAGACTCGCATGCGAGCCTATCTCATGAGCCAGAGCTCGGACATTTGGGATGTTTGTGTTCACGCTACTTTTACCATACTGCATGTTGCTGAGCGTACATCCCCCGACATAATTGCCCAGCATCAGAACAACAACAAAGCGGTGAACATTTTGTTTTCTGGTTTAGGTCCCACTAAGGTTGAGCGTGTGAGCCATCTCAGCACTGCTAGAGAGATCTCGGCTACCCTCCAGGCACACCATGAGGGGACAGCCTAGGTCAAGGCTCGAGTCTATCAAACCTACCTGCGTGAATATAAAAATTTCGCATAGAAGCCGAGTGAATCTGTTGAAGCCTTGTTTGGTCGTTTTCAATCGATCATCAACAAGCTTCGGGCCAACAAGGCCGAGGGAGTTAAGCTGGTCTCAGATCATGAGTAGGCGCTCAAGGTTCTTCATTCCTTGGACCCTAAGATCTGGGAGATCAAGGTATCCTCTATCATTGAGAGCACCTCTTATGATAACTTGACTATTTCAAAGCTGTTCAGCAAGCTCAAGTCCACAGACGTTGATATCTAGTTTAGATCAAATCTCACTGGCTCTGGATCAAAAACCCTGGCCCTTGCGACACCTTCTGCTGACTCCTCTTCTGTGAGCTGTGCTGAGTTCTCCTTGATGTCTATCACTGAGGACCAACTTGAGTCACTAGGATATGATGATCTGTGTATATTTAACAACCGGGTGCGTCGTGTCTATGATAAGCGAATGTTCAAAAGACACGGCACAAAATCCAGATGCTATGAGTGTGGTGATCCAGGTCATTTCATCACCGACTGCCCCAAGCGGAATGGTCACAAAAAGGGTACCGAAGGTGGCTCCTACGACTCCGGCAAGCACGACAGCTCCACCATCACAAAGGGAAAGCCCAAGACAAGATTCTTCCGAAAGGCCCTAAAGGACTACCGACGTGAGAACAAGAAGTGAGACAAGGCCTTCTTCGCTGAGATGGAGAGAAGATACTCCAAGCGGTCTTCCTCTTCTTCCTCTTCATCAAGCTCAAGTGATGAGGATATCGTGATTAGGAAGAGAAGGGCTCCCCCAACAACTCCGACGATGACGATGATGAAAGGTATCCTCTAATTAACAAGAAGTCGTTGATTTACTTGAAGAGAACCATCAGGAGTTGAGGTATCGGGAGAAACTGCTTAGAGTGGCTAAGAAGAGAATAGATGATCTTGAGAGTGAGCTTGCTGTGGCCAATGGCAGGTTTGAGAGTCTTTCTTCTTCCCCTTTCTTGAGTGGTAGAAGTGAGTGCCCTAACTGTGGGGTGTTACTGTGTGACCTGATGAATCTAAAATCCAGGTACACGGAGAGGTTTGATGAGAGAGACGCTTTGGCCACTGAGCTTGAGAGAGTTCAGCTAGAGCTGAAAGATGCTCATGCCATTGTCATCGTGCCCTGTGTAGACTACCCATCCCATCTAGTTAGTTTAGCTGAGCTGAGAGCCAAGAGTGATGAGCAGTTGGGCGAGCTGGAGAGAGTCAGAGCTGAACTAGAGTAGACTCGACTAGAGCTTGAGACATTGTTAGTTCCATCCACTATTTGTGAGAACTGCTTGTCTCTGAGATTGGAACTGATCAAGCTAAAAGCTGAGAAGTCTGTCCAAGTCAATAGATAGTGTGAGATCTGCTTGTCTCAGATAGAGGTGCTATCTTCCTTGAGAGAGGAGCTAGCTGATGCTCAGAATGAGAACTTTTACCTCCATCAGATCCTAAGTTGATTGAGTGCCAGAGAGCCACATCTCGGCATGATGATCCAGCAATTCAAGAGGCAGGATGGGTTTGGGGTAGGTTACACCTATACCAAGGCTGATTTTGAGAGTGTCATTAGCCGAGCAGTGGAGTGGAGTAAGATGACTCCTGAACAGAGATATCCCAAGACTCACTCCACTGAGTTTTTCCAGGCAAGACAGCCCAAGGATGAGTGTTCCAAGAAAAACCTAAAGCTCCACCCAAGAAGCCCATCTAGATCCCAAAGCCCAAACAACTTCACACTTCTCTTGACTCTCTACCTAGACCCTCTCACACCAAAGAGTCTACACCCAACACCACCAAGCCCAAGAACCCCAATCCTCAACCACATCCCAAGAAGCCTACATATCACTGTGAGTTTTGTCAGAGAGACGGGCATCTTGAGGAGTTTTCCTTCAGGAGAAAGCGGGTTGAGAGAGCAGAGAGAGCTCGAGGTGGGCAAGAAAAGTTCTACCAGTAGGGTGGTAGACAGAGAGTCCCTCTACACAGGAAGAGGCTAGAGGCTAGGCCGCGTCGTGTAGGTGGTGGTAGAGGAGACGACTTTCATGCCCGTGCTCCGGAGGGTGGTGTTCGCTCCAGCAGAGCTCTAGGTCATTCTGGATACGGCTTTGGACCTCGTGGCCGAGACTTTAGGCAGAACCAAGGACCACGCTTTGAGCCGTGTTTTGGTCCAGACTCTTATGATTCTTTTTGCTTTCCTTCTTTTGAGCAGATGGGTCGACACTGGTTTAGCTCTTTTGCTAAACCTGGTGCCGGGCCATTTGCTCTCACTTACGACCACTGATCGTGCAGGATCGAGGACTAGAGGATGTGTGGATCATGGATTCAGGATGCTCTCACCACATGACGGGACATAACAGATGGTTCTCCAGCCTCACTTCCCTGAGCTCCAAGAGTACATCACTTTCGGGAACAGTGGTCAAGGGAAGGTACATGACATTGGCTCAATTCGCATCTCTGATCATTTCTCTTTGAAGAATGTTGCTTTGGTTGGAAATTTGAATTTCAATTTGATTTCTATTTCGCAACTTATTGAGGATGGTTTAGAGGTTCGATTTAAGAAGGGCATGTCTTCTGTTGTTGACTCTAGAGGATCTTTGGTTTGCCATATATTACCTTTCGGTAAGGTTTTTCGGATTGATTTCTCTAGTTCTTTTGGCCCTTCTCGCTGTTTGATTGCTGGATCCTCCTCTGAGCTCTAGAAGTGGCATAGGAGGTTAGGCCATTTGAGCTTTGATCTGCTAGTCAGATTGAGCTCTATGGATCTTATCCGAGGATTGACCAAGCTTAAGATGGAGAAGGATCTAGTTTGACATCCCTGTCATCTCAGGAAAATGGTTGCCGCTTCTCACGCACATGTGACTCAGGTGATGACTTCGTACCCGGGAGAGCTATTACACATGGACACTGTTGGTCCAGCTCGGGTACGCTCAGTCGGTGGGAAGTGGTACACGCTTGTGATAGTTGATGATTTTTCTTGATTCTCATGGGTTTTCTTCTTGGATTCTAAGGATACAACTTTTTAGTTTGTTCATGACCTAATTTTGAAGCTGAAGAACAATAACAATGGTCGGATGCGAGCAATTCGCTCCAACAATGGCTCTGAGTTCAAGAATTCTCATTTCGTCAGCTTCTGTAGTGATCAGGGTCTTGATCATCAGTTTTCTGCCCCTTACACTCCCCCACAGAACAGCGTTGTGGAATGAAAGAACCGCACGCTGGTCGAGATGTCTAGGATGATGCTCAATGAGCATAGGACTCCTAGGCTCTTTTGGGCTGAAGCCATGAACACGAGTTGCTATCTGACCAACCGCATTTTTCTTAGAGCTTACTTAGGTAAGACTTCATATGAGTTGTGGTTTGGCAGACAACCCAAGGTGAGTCACTTGCGAGAATTTGGCTGCAAGTGCTTTGTGCTCAAGAAGGGAGGGCATTTGGACAAGTTTGAGTCTCATTGCTGGGATGGAGTCTTTCTTGGTTATGCTTTGCATTCTCAAGGCTTCCGTGTTTGGAACCTCGACTCCCAGCATCTTGTCGAGACTTGCAAGGTTTATTTTGATTAGTCCATGCCTTCACTGACTCCTTCTTTTGAGCTTTCTGGAGATGATGAGCTTGGAGAGTCCATCTTCGAGGAAGATGATGATGCTCCTGTTGTCGATGAGGCTGGGCCTTTTGCACAGCCTGCGGACCCCACACCTTCTAAGACTTCGACTAAGGACGAGGGCGGACCTCTGGTCACTTCCTCCACTTTGATCGAGCCCCCTTAGTCGAGTCCTTAGGTGCCAACTGCTGACTCCGGTGAGGTAACTTCAGATCACCTAGGATCCCGAGCAGTTCATCACGATAACCCCTCAAAACTCATCATCAGTGATCTTACTGAGAGAACTTTGCGCTCTTCTGTTGACTCACTTGTTGTGTTTGCTGAATCTGCTTTTGTTGCCTCTTTTGAGCCCAGAGATGTTTCTCATGCTCTTTCTGATTCGAATTTGATAAATGCCTTGGATGAAGAGCTTAAGAACTTTGTTCGCAATCGGGTTTGGACACTGGTTGAGCTGCCACATGGAAGCAACCCCATAGGCACCAAGTGGGTGTTCAAGAACAAGCAAGGTGAAGATGGGGTTGTGGTGCGCAACAAAGCTCGACTAGTTGCCCAGGGTTTTCGCAAGAAAGAGGGTATTGATTTTGAGGAGACTGTTGCCCCTGTTGCCTGTCTTGAGTCCATTCGCATTCTTTTGGCATTCGCTGCTTCTAAGGGTTTTAAACTTTTTCAAATTGATGTCAAGAGTGCTTTTCTGAACAAGTACATAGAGGAGGAGGTTTATGTTAGGCATCCCACAGTTTTGAGAACCCTAAGTTTCCTCGACATGTTTTTAAGTTGCAAAAAGCTTTATACGGTCTGAAGCAAGCCCCTAGGGCTTGGTATGACCAGTTGAAGCAGTTGTTGTTGCGGAATGGCTTTGTGATGGGTTATGTGGACAAAACTCTTTTATTGCTCAGAGATGGCTCAGACTTCTTGATTGCTCAGATTTACGTGGACGACATTATTTTTGGTGGTTCTACTAATGAGCTTGTGTCCAATTTTTCTGAGCAGATGCACAGTGAGTTTGAGATGAGCCTCATGGGTAAGCTCAAGTATTTCCTAGGGCTCCAGATCAAGCAGACCAAGGACGACATCTTCATTCACCAGAGCAAGTACACGCGAGACATGTTGAAGAAATTTGACTTTGGTGGAGAGTTGAAGCCTCAGATGACCCCAATGGGTACATCTGGGGGTCTGGACAAAGACGTGAGAGGCGTCAAGGTCAACGAGAGAGAGTATCGAAGGATGATCGGATCGCTGCTGTACTTGACGGTGATGAGGCCAGATATTCACTTTGTCGTGGGACTGTGCGCGCGCTTCCAGTATTCACCACGCGCGTCTCATCGGCAGGTTGTCAAGCGCATTTTCAGGTACCTTACCTATGCGCCCGATCTAGGCCTTTATTATTCAGCATCATCGTCTCTTGATTTATCTGGCTTTTCTGATGCTAACTTTGGTGGGTGCCGGCTTGATCGCAAGTCGACTTTCGGTACTTGCCAGTTTCTTGGTTCTTCGCTTGTTTCTTGGTCTTCTCGAAAGCAATCTAGAGTTGCACTTTCCACCATAGAGGCTGAGTATGTAGCTGCTGCTAGCTGCTGCTCATAGTTGGTTTGGATGATTTCCACATTGCGAGACTTTCGGTTGTTCTTCCCTGCCAGAGTTCTTCATTCAAAAACCAAACATATTGATGTGCGCTTTCACTTTCTAAGGGATCAATATGAGAAAGGTGTCATTGACCTCGTTCTTGTTGATACCCATCATCAGTTGGTTAACATTTTCACCAAACCCCTAGATCAGTCTACTTTTGAGCGTTTGCGAGGGGATTTGGGAGTTGTGTATCCTTTTTAGGATATTTTGAGTTAGTTTTCTTTCTTCTTTACTCTTTTCTTGAGTCTTTTCATGTGTGTTCATATCATGCATATTCACATATCACACTTTGAGCTTGCTTATGTTATATGATTGATCTGCTTTACTTGCTCTAGCTAGTATATGCTTTTGAATACTAGTCAATGATCATGCTTTGCTTCAGTTCACATGATATGTCTGTTATATGTCATATGCATGGTTTTTATGCTTTAAAATTGAAAAATGATCATCATTGCTTCTCGTAACTAGCATGTGTAGGCTGAGTGCTTTTGCTATCTTTTACATGCGTGGTAGCTAGTTCCTCACTTAGATGCAGATATGCAACTTGGACATCTATATGCTTTAAACATGGAAAATGTGCTATAAAAATAATAAAAAATCAGAAAAATGAAAAATCCATGCCTTTTTATGCATAATTTGAAAAGATCTAGGTGGGTTTGCTTTGTCGCATTGCATTGTTCTGGACTGCTTACCATAGCACTTTGGTATGAACTAGGATGGTGTAATGTATGCAAAGACCAATGTCTTAAGCTTCTAATGGTCCAGTTCTGGCCTAGGCTTGACTTGGTCGGTTAGCATAAGGTTGACATGCAAACAACCCGTAGTAAAAATGAAAAAGGAAAAGAAAAAGCCTGAAATTTAAAAAGATAACAAGTTTGCTGAAGCACTTTGTTCTGGGCAATGCTTATCTTGGTAGATATCAGTTAGCTTTTGCATCTCATGTTTTACCTTGCTTGTCGACTAGAAAATGTGGTGATGCTCTTGTTTGCAAAAATTGAAAATGCATGCCAATGACTTTCTTTAGATATCATTTGCTGCACTGATCATGCCATGTGTCTTAGACAGTATGTCATTTGCTATACCTGCTAGATGTTGTAATTGCAGTCAATCATATCTGAGAAGCATGCTTTCTACACTCCACCTGCACACCAGTTGCATTCATTGCATATTTTGAAGGGGAGCTGTATTTCAGGGGGAGTTTGTGTCTGTGTCTATTTAAAGTGTGTTGGCGTAAAAGATTACACTAACAGGTTCTCTAAGATTAAGAACTAACAACAGAAAGTTTGTGTTGAGAAATATTTCGAGCCTCCAAATAGGATAATAGCTCAAAGTAGTCCGAAGTTGTGTATTGAATAGCTGAGTATTTGATGCCTATTACAGGGTAAGAAGGAGGGTATTTATAGGCAAAAGTCTGAGGAAAAGACCTATGTGCCCCTCAATTACTACCGACATAGTGGAAACTATTTGGTACCACGAATAGGGCTAAAATAGTAAAATCTATCCGGAGAAGGTAGATAAGGCAGACGTCTTATCAGTCTGGCTGTTTTCCATTGTAGCTTCGGAGCCTTCGGAGAATTCCTTCAAATCATAAGCCGAAGCATCCTTCGGCTTCGAAACTTCATCACCTTCGGAGATGAGCGCAAGCTTCGATGCCGATAAGTTATCCTTGACTATCAGTCTCTAAAGCTCTTAGGATGAAGTATTTTCCCCCAACAGTAGCCCCTCGAATACACTTCTCCAATTTAACCTGTATGGTAGGAAAGCAGTATACTCTATCCGAACGGTATTTGACATCGAAGTATTCCCGATGAAAGCTTCGAACTGGGGCTGCTGTGTGAACACTTCGCAGGAAAGTGAACCGTTACAGAGGCGGAACATCGTGGAAAACCGTCAAATTTATGTCGTTACCCTTCAAGTAGCCGTTATGCTCCCGAAAAGGGTAACGGTCGAAATTTTACCGTGGGTTCACACCTTTTCACTTCCTGGTCCCACCCATCAGTGCAGAAGTCAAACCTGTAGTGTGAAAATGATCGAAGCGCAACAGCTAGCAGGAAGGCTATTAAAAGGGGGTCAAAGCTCATCGAAAGTTTTTATAGAACCTGTCTTTCGGAGCTCACTTATTCAACCTTCAAATCTCCCCTCAACTTCCTGAGCGCTCGACTAATGGTGAGGACCAGCACCACCATGCCAGCAAGCAGTGAGCACTTTGGCACAGAGGCAAGCTTGGGTGGCTTCGGTTGCAGCGGCCATGGCGAGGGCTCCAGGAGGTTCGTGGCCCAAAAATCCTCGGGAGCTCCGCCCTCCATCCAAGAAGCAGATCCCGCAAAGCTTCATCATCGTCTAGTCCACAAGCACTACGGAATCCATCGAAGAGGCAGTGGCCGGGAAGCTAGGCCCAGAATGAGGACTCGAGGCCCTGGAATAGAGTCGACCCCAAAGGCGCGAAGCGGAAAAGTAGTAGTCTGTGAAGCGTTCTTCGAGGCTGGTCTTGGGCTCCCTGCCAGCAACATTTTATCAGAGGTATTAGAAATGTTTCATATTACCTTGCCTCAATTGTCCCCCAATGCCATCGCAAGGCTGGCGATCTTCGAGTGGGCTCTTTGGGCCGAAGGATGTGAAGGAAGATTGGAGATCTTCTCCACCACCCATGAAGCCATATGCCAACCGAAGCCACAAGACGACACCAGAGACACCAAGGTGTTGACAGCCTTTGGAAGCGTCAACTTCAAGCTGCAGAAGGAACATGCACAACATTTCCCTGCGATGGCCATCAACGACCGATGGTACACCAACTGGATCCTCCGGTGGTTCTACGCCGAGGTCGGAGAAGACTCTAGCTTCGCAGGGCCCCTCCAAGAAATCTGGTTCCGGAAGGAGGCCAAAGTCACTCCGAACCCAAGCTTGCTCTCAACATGGCTTCGGTTACTCTCTTCGATAGCCAGCCGCATGAGCATGCGGGATGTAGCGGAAGAATTCATCGCCCTCCGAATTACGCCTCTCGGAGCCGACTAGCCGATAGCGTTCCAAAACTCTTTTTTAAGTAGCCCCTTTGGCGCTAGATCTGGTGCATATAGCGAGAGCCACCGAATGGGTGCTTGGAGCCCCTATAGTGGCGGAGAGGCAGAAAACAATAGAATTTGTGGGAAGCTGGGTACGCTTCAACAGAGTGTGGAGGGCTCTTGGGATGGAGCCCCCACCTCAGCCAGACTTCGACCCAGCCGGAGTGGACCCTCGAAAGAGAAAAGCCACCATCGAGCCTTCAAAGAAGACCGTCAATACCCCAATCATGAAGGGGAAGAAAACGACAAGACCTCCTCCTCAGCTGACTCCAGTGTCCTCTGCTTCCTCTTTGGGCATTTTGGAGCTCATCTTCGGAAGACTCCGGAAACAAAGGCTCCGAAAAAAAGGCTTCGATGTTCAAATTGGAAAGGCCCTCGAGAATTATCTTCTCGATGACAGCGAAAATGAAGCCGTGGATGCAGCCGAAGTTCCTTCTCGAGAGACTATGGAGGCAGACACAGCGCGCTCTCCTAAGCCCATCGCCGTGAGTTCAGAGCTGGAGGCGGTTATCCCCAACTCACCCGTGGCTGAGGTGATAGTGCCGGAGGTCGAGTTGCCTGCAGCGGCTACACTGGAGAGGACTTCGGGGGATGACCTCAACGAGTACCTCTGGATGTACGAGGTCTTGGAGAACCCTACAATTCTTCCTCAAGGCACCAACGAGTACCTCTGGATGTACGAGGTCTTGGAGGACCCTACAATTCTTCCTCAAGGCACCAACGAGTACCTCTGGATGTACGAGGTCTTGGAGGACCCTACAATTCCTGTAACAGTTATTACCCACGAATATTCATCAAGTACCTTAATGTTGTAGGTGCGTCGAGGAGTAGCGTAGCTCCGGTCACATATGGAGCTCTAGCTCTCTTGGAGTTGAGGCTCTAGCATACACAGCAACTCTAACGACTACAACCGTCTCAGGTGAAGCAGTTCTGGCCGAGGGGCATCAGTTGAAGGAGGATCTACCTCCGCCAGAGTCGCTCCTCCGGCTTTCGTGCCTAGGAGAGGAAAGAGCATGACAAGCCTCGGGCTCCTCCCTGCTTTGACAGGTGACGCCTTCCTCCAACAATCCTTCGACAAGTAATTCGGAGGAGGAGGCGACCGTGGATGATCACCAGGCTTTGTCTTGGCTCCCTTTGGTGGCTCCATTCTTGGAGCAGCGAATGGCCCTCCTGAGCGCTTCTGGAGCCTTTGCGGAGAAGGGCCAAGAAGTCGTAAACTCCGACTTGGTCTCTGTTTTGAGCGAAGCTAGAGCCCGGAGCTCAATCTGGCCCTCAAAAGGGCTGCCCTTCAGGTATGCATCGTACCACAAGTGCATTCAATTAATAAATGGAATTAATTAGTACTTACTTTCTCTTTTTACAGCAATTTGTCCTTGCTAGAGCGGCAGCGAGTTCCAATGAGGTCGAAACTAATTGGCTCAAGAGGAAGGTTACTACCCTCCAGTCTGCCCTCAAAAGCTCCGAAGACAAAACACTTAGACTAGAGGAGGAGCTCCACGAAGAATGAAGGGCTAGGACCACTGCCGCCGAAGTAGTCCGGATCGAGCGGGATAGCAGCACTGCATTCCAAACTTTAGCCCAAGAAGCCAAAGCCAAATGTGTGGTGCTTAGAGCGGAGGTGGAGAAGCTTCGGCAAGCAGCAGCTACTTCAAGCACGAAACTCGTAGAACTTCAAGACTCACTTCAATAGGCCATGGTTCAGAAAAGCACTCTACTATCCAAAATGGCCAAAGTGTATACTGCTGCTGCTTGGCTGGAGGTGGCAGAGGTGAAGAATGCTGCGATAGCGGAGCATACCTTGGATGCCCTTCAGGGTACCTTGGAATACTTTGGCACAGCATGCCCTTCATCTTTAACTATGGCGAGCGATCCCCTCGAAGCTGATGATGGGCTCCGGCGTCCGGTACAGAGAGATCTCCGGACAAGTTGCTGGAATTGGAGTCCTCCATCACCTCGAAGCTCTTAGGATTTTAGTTGCTCTGGTTGGGGGTTCAACGCCTGCAGGTCTTGCCGATGAGGGCTTGTTCCATCCTTCGCAGGATGTAGCTTCTGCCTGGGAAGATTTCCGGTCAATCTAGAAAATAGACCACAAGGCTGCAGCCAAAGCTTGGATCGACGAGGCTCGGCGGCAAAAGCAAGCGCAAATGAGACCTCCGCTTCCAGCTTCACCAGCTCCGACACCCCCTGCTCTGCCAACTGACCCGCAAGTCTAGTCTTATAGGGCGCTTAACCATGTACAAGAAATCTTGTAAAGCCCCTTATATTAATGAATGAAAAGTTTATAAACGAGGAACTTGTTTGGATGTTTATTCTTTTAGGTTTTTCCATGCACTTCGGAGCTTGACTTTGAAGTATTGGAACTTAACGAAGGGCTCCTTCAGCAGTGGTCTGCTCTCGAGAGCTTAAGGCCTTGTCGATGCTCGCGCTTTTCTGTTCCTCGCGGAGATCAAGGGGAGATAGCTCCCAAAGTACACCGCGAATTCTTGGCTTATATCAAAGAAGAGGAAAAGGACGAAGCATCTTCATCCTCCGAGTATGTAAACTGGTCTGACTCGGAGTACCAGGCTGAAGATCTCGCAGAGGCTAGCTCCGAAAGGCTTCTATCTTGGGTTTAACTTCAAGAGGAAAAGAAAAAACTACAAGCTTCGAAGAAGAGAAGCACTCAGACTAGGAAGAAAGTCCCGAAGGCTTCGAGCTCCGAAGGTCGAGGTGGTCTTAGGAGTAGCTCTAGAGGTCGGAAGGGCCTCCGTTTTTATCTAGGCTTAGACCAAAACTTCTCTTGATGTAAAAATGTGATTATTGAATTAATATGAATTGCTTTGAAAGCATCTTCTGTTATTCCTTACTCCCCTGCCCCTCCTTGTGGGTGATGGACCGTACGCGTTGCGATAGGGTCCGTCAGACACAATGATTTACATAACAATCTGACGCTTCGCACAACACTTGGTAATCATACTTTACTCTTTCGTAGAGTTCTTCGAACTATACGTTCATATTATGATGTTTATAAATTTCAGAGCTAAGTTTATACTTGTAAACTCCCATAGCAGTCGCTTAGGACTTTTAAAAGTGTTTCATTGGCCAGAGCCTTGAAACCTTATTGCTTGGTCACCTTCGACTCTTTTACAGATGCTTCGAAACAAGAGGCTAGAAATCTGTTCTTTTAAAGTCCTTAGACTCTTCTATGGATCCTAACAACCCAGAGCTTGGAACCCATAGGCTGGCCACCTACGACTCTTTTACAGATGCTTCGAACCCGGAGGCCGGAAATCTGTTCTTTTAAAGTCCTTAGACTCTTCTATGGATCCTAACAAGCCGGAGCTTGGAATCCGTAGGCTGGCCACCTAAGGCTCTTTTACAGATGCTTCAAACCCCGGAGGCCGGAAATCTGTTCTTTAAAGTCCTTAGACTCTTCTACGGATCCTAACAAGCCGGAGCTTGGAATCCATCGGCTGGCCACCTATGGCTCCTTTATAGATGCTTCGAACCCGGAGGCCGGAAAACTGTTCTTTTAAAGTCCTTAGACTCTTCTACGGATCTTAACAAGCCAGATCATGGAATCCGTAGGCTGGCAACAGAATCCTTGAACCAATGGTTCGAAGGCCATTGTCTGGGTTCTTTGAAAGATGCTTGACTCGGCAAGCATCTCTGTTCTCCTGATGCGTCCACCAGGAGTAAGGGATATTTGGAGTGTAAACAAAATTCAAACCTCCATCTTTATTTAGAAAGGTACTTTTACAATTGATTACAAGGAGCCCCTAAGCGTAATAACGTTTAAGGTGCTCCGCATGCCATGCATGTTTCAACTCTTCCCCTTCTAAATTAGCTAATTTAAACGAGCCGGGGCGTCCTGAGCGTAGGATAATATATGGTCCTTCCCATTTATTTCCTAGCTTTCCTGGAGCTATTACACTTCGCAATACCAAATGGCCTAGTTTAAGCTCGTTCAGTTTTATCTTCGGGTCATACCATGTCTTTGTTTGGTATTGGTACTTCGTCAGATTGGTGACACTCGAAGCCTTGTTTCTTCTGACAAGTCCAACGAAGTGCTTCTCTCATCTTCATTTCCAGGTTCTACTACACGAATGGATCCACCCTTGAGCTCCGTAGGAGTCATCGCCTCATCTCCGAATAGCAGCCTAAATGGGGTGAAGCCTCTAGACCTGGCTTGAGTGGTCTGAATGGACCATTGAATCTTAGGAAGTTCTTCAGTCCACAACCCTTTGGCCAGCCCGACAATCCTTCGATTTAGACCGGAGAGAATATTTCCATTGGCTCGCTCAACGGCTCCGTTGGATTGTGGATGGCGAACTACTGTGAAGCATAACTTGATGCCCAGTTCTTCACAAAATTCTTTAAAGGGTTCGACTTCGAACTAGGTTCCATTATCTACAGTTAGCTCCCTTGGCACTCTGAACCTGCATATGATATTTTGCCAAAAGAATGTTTGCACATTCCTTGAAGTGATAGCAGTTAGAGGTTTAGATTCGACCCATTTAGAAAAATACTCAATTGCTACCACTACAAACTTCAAGCTGCCTTTTGCCATTGGAAAAGGGCCGATGAGATCCATTCCCCATCATGCCATTGGCCACACCGGGGCAATAGCTTGAAGTGGTACTGGTGGACGGTGGCTCTGTCTACCCATCCACTGGCATCCTTGACAGGTTCGAACCAATTCCTCCACATTTCTTACAATTGTTGGCCAGTAGAGCCCCTGCCGAAGTGTTTTTCCTGCTAAAGCACTGGGGGCCAGGTGGCTTCCACATAACCCTTCGTGAATGTTCCGATGTATTTCTTGGCCTTCGGGTTGTGAGATGCACTGGAGTAAGGGAGAGCAGACTCCATCTTTGTATAATATCCCATTTACAAGCTCATAATTTCGAGCCCTTGCTTGCAACCTTCGGAAATCCAGACCTTCTGACAAGACTGCGCTATTTTGCAAGACATCGATTATCGGAGCCCGCTAGTCTGTAGCTAGAATGCAAAGGATTTCTGCGGAGGGTAATTGATGTACTGTAGGCTTGACAAGTTCTTCATAGAAAGCACCCTCCAGGAGGTCCAATGCTCCAGCTGCAGCCTTCGCTAGAATGTCTGCAAGTTGATTATCTGCTCGAGGTATACTCTGAAATGAAAATCCTTTGAACATTGCTTCTGTCTTGCGGATTTCTTCCAGATACTTTGCAAGATGCGGGTTCCTTGCTTGAAAGCTTTTGTCAACATGCCCTGCGATGACATGGGAATCTGTTTTAATTATAATCCTTGCTGCTCCAAGTGCCTTTGCCTTTTGGAGGCCTAGCAGGATTCCTTCGTATTCTGCGATATTATTGGTGGTCTTATAGTTGAGCCTCACAGAATACATGGCTTTTTGCCCTAACAGCGATATTACTACGACTCCAACTCCGGCACCAGATGCCTGATAGGCTCCATCAGAAAAAATTGTCCATAGACCTTCGGAGGTTTCTTCCAGAGCCCAGACTGCAGATGGAGTCCACTCTGCCACGAAGTCAGCTATGATCTGAGATTTGATAGATGTTCTCGCCGTGAAGGAAATACCAAAGGGGGCTAGCTCGACAGCCCATTTTCCGATCCTACCCGTGGAATCTTTGCTCCAAAGCATATCACCAAGGGGATACGAGCTAGGAACGATTAGGTTATGTGCTAGAAAGTAATGCCTTAGCTTCGGCGAGGCCATTACTAAAGCATAAGCATATTTTTCGAGCTCGGAGTATCTTGTCTTTGATCCGGGCAAAGATTCTGAGATGAAGTAAACTAGGTTTTGCACCATCTTTCCTTTAAACTCAACATCCCTGACAAATATTGCACTTACTACGGAGCCCGTTGCTGCAAGATAAAGGAGAGTTTCTTCTGGGAGGGGCACAGTAAGTGTTGACAGGCTTCCGAGGTATTCTTTAATATAATCGAAGCTGTTCTGGCACTCCGACGTTCATTTGAAACTTTCAGACCCTTTTAGAGCTTTAAAAATTGGAAGGCTTCACTCGGCTAATCTGGCCAGGAATCTACTGAGAGCTGCGAGCCGTCCAGTTAGCTTCTAGACCTGCTTCAAATTTTCTCATGGAGCCATTCTTTGCAATGCACTTATCTGCGTCGGTCTAGCTTCGATTCACCTACTCGAAACTAAATACCCTAGCAGTTTTCCTGCTTGCGCCCCAAATATACATTTCTCATGGTTGAGGCGAACTCCACATGCTCGGAGGCTCTCAAATGTTTCAGCTAAGTTTAGGCTATGATGGTGCTTTACATCACTCTTTATTACAATATCATCCATATAGGCTTTGACATTTCGGCCTATTTGATGACCTAGAACCTTAGCTATCAAATGTGAGAAGGTGGCTCTGGCATTCCGCAAGCCAAAAGGCATTCTTACATAACAAAATACTCCGGATGGGGTTATGAAACTCATCTTGGCTTCGTCTTCGCGCTTTAGCCATACTTGATGATAACCGGCGTAAGCATCCAGAAAACTCAGTAATTCGGAGCCACCCGTAGAGTCCACCATCTGGTCTATTCGGGGCATAGGGTAGGGGTCTGGCGGGCATGCTTTATTTAATGATGTGAAATCAATGCATATGCGCCACTTGCCGGAGCCCTTTTTCTTGACAAAAACAGGGTTAGCTAGCCACTCCGTGTGGGCTACTTCCCTAATGATGCCATCCCTTAACAATTTTTCCACTTCTACCTTGGCGAGGTCTTCCCTCTCTACTGATAACTTACGGAACCCCTGCGCACTAGCCTAGCCTTTAGGTTGACAAGCAAACTATGCTCGATGATACTCCGGTCAACCCCGGTGATGTCTTCGTCGGTCCAGGCAAAGATGTCCAAATTTTTCTTGACTACTTCTTCCAATGAAGCAGCTATCTCTGGAGGTAGCCCCTTGCCAAACTGTATTGGGTACTCCTTGCCATCCTTCAGAATTATCTTCGTGACGACATCACCTTCCGGGCTTGGCTTTAGGGAAAGGCCCTTCGAGGCGTTTGAAGACTCTGAAGCCTCCTCTAGAGCTCCGACACACTGTGCATTTGCCGAGGGTCCAATGGCTGACTGTGGCCATACTACATTCTTCGGGCTACAGCTTGGTCTCCAGAGATAGTGAGAACTCCACCTTGTGTGGGCATCTTGAGACATAAGTAGTTGTGATGTGCTATAGCCCCGAACTGGTTCAACATCCCCCGTCCAAAAATCGCATTATATGCATATGCGGCATCAACAACATCGAAGGTCACTTCTTCCACCCTGGCCAAGGGCCCCTCTCCGAAGGCAACCTCGAGGCCTATCTGGCTGAGGGCATCGAGAGGCAGACCTGCGAAGCCTTGGATTTGGCGTGCCACTGGAAGTAAATGCCTCTAAGAAATGCACATCTGGTCGAAGGCCTGGACAAAAAGTATATCTACGGAGCTCCCGCCGTCTACCAGGATCCTTCGAACTTCGACTCCAGCTATATCAGCTGAAATGACAAAGGTATCAGCATGAGAGAATTTCACCCCCGCAGCATCATTGGCAGTAAAGGAAATAGGTACATGAGACCACTCAGGCATTCCTGCCGCAGAATTCGAGGTCACTATGTGCCCTACTTCGCGGACATATTCTCGCCGCTACCTTTTTGACATGTTTCCGAGGGTCCCCCCTCCCGAGATGGGCAGGACAACTCGCTTGCCGCGATCTTGGGGATCTTCCTGCTTCGGTGGTGGCATAATATTGGCCACCGGGAGCTACATGGGTGCTTCGGGGATGCCGTCTTGGGCCACAGTTTGCATGGGCTCCGAACGTGCCCCTGGAGGGGCTCGATCCGAAGTACCTCGCCCTGTACTTCATCCAAGGTATTCACCCCAAAGGGTTAATACAGACTTACAATCCTTCGTGTCATGGCTTCTATTCTCGCCATGTAAACAACAAAAGAAGCTCTAGCGCCTGCCAGCTATTCTTTCTTGGGGCTTCGAAGCTCCAACCTTGAAGCCTTGCGCCTGCTGGAAGTTGGCAGGTGCCTTCGGGGCAGAGGGTGCAATGTTCAACACCGCTGAGCGGAAGTGCTTCTTTCCCCACCTATGATCATTGAAACGATTATCATGGGGGGCTTGCGGAGAGGTTGGGACTTCGGGCTCCATCTTCACTTCTCGAAGGGTTGGTGGAGGTTCTTGAGTTCTTCGGAGGCAGCCTTCCTCTGCCTTTGCATACTGTTCGAAGTATGCCATCAGCTGTGCCACAGATGACACTGGTTTCCGATGAAGCTTCCTTAGGAGATCTGGGTTCAACACCCCTTCGCGTGCGGCATCGACTACCGAAGAGGTAGACAAGCCTTTGGTTTGAGACTTGATGTGGGCGAAGCATGTGAAATACTCCCGCAGCATCTCCCCCACTTGCTGCTTCACCTAAAATAGACTCCCAGTCGACATCGGAGCCACAAATGTACCTTGGAAATTGCTTACAAACTTCCTCTTCAGCTGCTCCCAAGACTTGATCGATCCTTGCTTTAGAGACCAGAACCGTCGAAGAGCTACACCTTCGAGAGCGAGGGGGAAGCACTTCGCCATAGTGTTATGCACCCCTCCGCTCGCTTCTATCGCCCAAGCATACGAACGAGTGAATTCTCCAGGGTCAGACCCACCAGAATACTTGTGCAGCTTCGAGGTTTAAACCTGGGATCGAAGGGCACTTTCTGTAGGTCCGGATGCAACGGAGACTCGTCATCGAAGGATGCATTCTCGGCCTCCTCCGGGACATGGATAGCTTTGGGAAGGTCGCCAACACCACCGTCTTGAGGACCTTCAGGAGCATGAGTGGAGGCTTGAGAGCGGAGTCGATCGGCGGAATCATGCCTCCACCTTGCCACTTCCTCCTGAAGTCACGCTACTTGGGTAGCCTCGTCCTCAGGAAGGTCTTCATCTCCTTTGGAGGGGAGCTCCGGGTCTTGGGAACTAGCGTAGTCGGTTCGGAGCACCGTGGGAGCGGCTCGGGGGCCTCTAGGTGCTCGACATCCGGCGGCCCCTTCGGGGGTTACCGGGATAACTGAAGGTCATGCTCCGTTGGTCCGAGGGGACCTTCGGGGAGGATCTGAGGCTAGGATCTGCATGGGAGGCATAGCTAATGAAGATGAGGTCCGAAGACCATGGGCTTCGATTGGTTTGGGAAGGAGAGGAAAGGCCTTCGAGCTGCACTAGTAAGCTCCTTACCAAAGGGTGCGCAGAATCTTGAGACTCCGAAGCTCCCTCCGCAAGTGCTCTTCGAAGCACAGTCAGCAGTAGAGAACTAGCTTTTAGAACTAGGTTCCCCACGGATGGCGTCAACTATTGGCGTAAAAGATTACGGTAATAGGTTCTCGAAGATTAAGAACTAACAAACAGAAAGTTTGTGCTGAGAACTATTTAAAGCCTCCGAACAGGATAATAGCTCAAAGTAGTCCGAAGTTTTGTATTGAATAGCTGAGTATTCGATGTCTATTACAGACTAAGAAGGATGATATTTATAGGCAAAAAGTCTAAGGAAAAGACCTATGTACCCCTCAATTACAACCAACATAGTGGAAACTATTCGGTACCCCGAATAGGGCTAAAATATTAAAATCCTTCGAATCATAAGCCGAAGCATCCTTCGACTTAGAAACTTCATCACCTTCGGAGATGAGCGCATGCTTCGATGTCGATAAGTTATCCTTGACTATCAATCTCTAATGCTTTGAGGATGAAGTATTTTCCCCAACAGAGTGTATTTTATCTTGCTTGATGATTCCAATTGTCAACAAGGGGGAGGAATTTTGGTTTACTCGATCTTTTAGAAGAGTTTAGGGGGAGTTTTTGGCTTTCTCTGGGATTTGTTTCAGGGGGATTTTTTAGTCTGTTTGCCTTTACTCTTTGGATATCCTTGTTGATAATTATGAGATTGAACTCGTTTTGAGTCTTTATTTTTGGTTAACCATAATTACCATTTTTCTTGCTTCTGTTTGGCTTTTGGTCATTAGGGTTAAAGTTTTAATTTATTTTCTTCTTTCTGTCTTCTTGTGTTTTTGTTTTCGTGTTTCCACATGTTTTTGCAGGTTCTAAAGTGTTGATGAAGAGAATTGTTGACAATGCACTCATCAAGGGGGAGATTGAGGAGCCATGTTGAAGAACATGGGCCTCATGGCTCTAGATCTGATGAGTTATTGTCGACGGAAGTCAAAGAGAACATGAAGAGAAGAGAAGACCTGCTGTGTCTGGGCCGCATGTGACTAAGGTACATGGGTAGCGAGCGTCTGTCGGACAAAGGGGCCGCGAAGTTGGGCTGGCCTAATCCGAGTACATGGGCTAGGAGCAGCAGGGGATCCACTGGTCTGTTGACTGAGATTGACTTAGGTACATGGGCGGTGAGTGATTGCTAGGCTGAGGGAGCTGTGGAATCGAGCTGGCCCAATCCGGGTACCCGGTGCGAAGACGGTGGAAGTTTTGTCAGTTTCGAGTGCAAAACGGACGACCGCTGATCTCCTGATCTGACCATTCTGAGGTGAAGCCGTAGCTCCTACGAAAGCTCCACATCAGGACAAGTTATCTTTATTTATGTTTTTACTATTTTGCCTTTAGGCCCACAGTCTGTCAGTCGAGTATGTAAAAAAAAACCTAAGTGCATTTTGGTCTTTTCCATTTTTATTTCAGCGTCTGTAAAAACCCTAGGGGTATTTTTGATTTTTCCTAGTCTATTGGGATGCTATAAATAGGGCCCCATTCCCTAGGGTTAGGGTTGACTCATTCAATGCTAAATCTGAGTTCATTTTGATTTTGATTTCTCTTGAGGGGATTTTTGAGATTCCGCCATCTTCAACCTCTAGCCATTTTCCTCTTCCCTTCCTATCTTCTCTGGCAGTTCTGTTTTTCCCATCCTTGGCCACCGGCTTCTTCGGCACGAGGCAAACTCCTGCCAAGGTGCGGGGACTCTCGGCAGGGCAAGGAGGCCGTGACGTGGAACAAGTGTCCGGGCGACACGCTAGGGCTCACTGCTATGACCCAGAAGGGAGCATGAAGGCGATGCGGCTGGGACGAGGGGCGCGCGGCCAGGTCCCGCATGAGACTCCGGCACTCGGCTGCTGAGGACCCGATGGCGAGTCTGACTGCGCACACGGGGCTTCGGTGCTCGGCTTCTAGGGACCCGAAGGGGAGGCCGACTGCACAGCCTAGGTGCATCGCCATCCCTACGAGCAAGCTAGGAAGCGCGCATCCCACGTGCTGGCTGCGCAAGGCATGGGCACTCTTGTTCGGCCAAAGGGAGCGTAGGTGCGCCACCGAGGAACAGCTCCACATTCACAACAAGTGAGCACGTTGAAATGTCCAAGCATTTTTTCCTGTGAAATCCTCTCCATTCTTGAAGTTTAAATTCTTGCACTTTACATGTTTGAGGATATGTCTATGATGGTGTTTTGATAGTTTTACACAACCTTCCATAAGCTTGCGTGGATAAGTTTAATGTATATTTTCTCATGAAAGATAGAATAAACGATTGTCGTATGGATGTGTAACTTGTCATCAACACTTATTTTTTCTGTTTAAATGCTGAGATGATTGTGGCTATGATATTTGAAATGCATGTGAGTTGAACGCTCTGTTAATCTGCATTTAAACACTTTGTTGGTGTCTTTTCAATTAGGACATCGGTTGTTTTTAGGCTAGATTATTTTTAGTATATGTGATCTTTTCTTGCTTCTACTGATTATCTGTCGAGGTGCGTTTGGTGCTGGGAGTAGGCCATTGATTCGAAAGAATTTTTTAGGTGCCCATTCACACCCCCTCTGGTAGCTACTTTCGGTCCTACACTAAAGCCTCCCAATATTAAAGATTATCTCGGAAAGTTATCAACACTTATTGTGTCCCTCCCAGAAGAAACTCTCCTTCTTTATCTTGCAGCAACAGGCTTCACAGTAAGTGTAGTGCTGATCAAGGAAATAGAGCTCAAGGGAAAACTGGTGCAGAACCGAGTATACTTCATTTCAAAAGCTTTGTCCGGAGCAAAGACAAGATACTCCGAGCTCGAAAAAATCGTTTATGCTTTGTAATGGCCTCGCGGAAGTTAAAGCATTACTTCTTAGCACATAATTTAATAGTCCCTACCTCGTATCCTATTGGTGATATGCTTCGGAGCAAAGACTCCATGGGTAGGATTGGAAAGTGGGCTGTCGAGCTAGCCCCCTTTGGTATTTCCTTCACTGCAATAACAACTATCATATCCCAAGTTATAGATGACTTTGTGGCCAAGTGGACTCTGCCCGAAATTTGGGCTCCGAAAGAAACCTCATAAGGGCTATGGAAAATATTTTCTGACGGAGCCTATCAAGCATCTGGTGCCGGTGCCGAAGCCGTGATAATATCGCCGTCAGGGCAAAAAGACATGTATTCTACAAGGCTCAACTTTAAGTCCACTAACAATATTGCAGAATACGAAGGTATCCTGCTAGGCCTCCAAAAAGCAAGAGCACTTGGAGCGACAAGAATTATAATAAAAACAGATTCCCATGTCATCGCAGGGCATGTTGACAAGAGCTTCCAAGCCAGGAATCCACATCTTGCAAAATATTAAGAATAAATCCACAAGACAAAGGCATTGTTCGAGGGAATTTCTATTCGAAGCATCCCTCGAGTGGATAATCAACTTGCAGATGTTCTAGCGAAGGTTGCAGCCGGAGCATTTGACGTCCCGGAGGGCGCTTTTTATGAAGAATTTGTTAAACCTTCGGTGCATCAACTACCCTCCGCAGAGGTCCTTTGCATTCCAGTCACCAATTGGCGGACCCCAATTTTGGATATTTTGCAAAACAGTACAACTTCGCTAGAAGGTCCAGATTTCCGAAGGCTCCAAGCAAGGGCTCGAAATTATGAGCTTGTCAAAGGAATTCTTTATAAAGATGGAGTATGTTCTCCCCATCTCTGATGCATCTCACAACCTGAAGGCCAAGATATACTTCGGGAGATTCACGAAGCCCTGTGCGGCAGCAATCTAGCCCCCCGTGCTCTAGCAGGAAAAACACTTCGCCAAGGGCTTTATTGGCCAACAATTGTAAGAGATGCAAAAGCATTGGTTCGAACCTGCCAAGCGTGCCAGTGGATGGGTAGGTGGAGCCATCCTCCACCGACACCTCTTCAAGTTATTGCTCCGATATGGCCAATGGCGCGATGGGGAATGGATCTCATCGGCCCTTTTCCAATGGCAAAAGGCATCTTGAAGTTTGCGGTGGTAGCAATCGAATACTTTTCTAAATGGGTCGAAGCTGAACCCTTAACTGCTATCACCTTAAGAAATGTGCAAAACTTCTTTTGGCAGAATATAATTTGCTGGTTTGGAGAGCCTAGGGAATTAACAGTATATAATGGCACACAATTTGAAGTCGAACCTTTTAAGGAATTTTGCTAAGGCTTAGGCATCAAGATATGATTCGCAGCTGTTCACCACCCCCAATCCAACAGAGCCGTCGAGCGGGCAAATGGAAATATTCTCTTTGGTTTGAATCGAAGGATTGTTGGGCTGGCAAAGGGGCTGTGGACTGAAGAGCTTCCTACGATTTTATGGTATATTCAGACCAGTCATGCTAGGTCCACAGGATTCACCCCATTCAAACTGTTATTCGGAGATGAGGCCATGACTCATACGGAGCTTAAAGGTGGATCCCTTCGTGTAACAAAGCCTGAGGATGATGATGAAAAGAATAATTCGCTGGATTTGTCAGAAGAAACAATGCTTCGAGTTGTCGCCAATCTGACAAAGTACCAAGACCAAACGAAGGCATGGTATGACCCTAGAGATAAAAGTCAATGAACTTAGGCCAGGTCATTTGGTGCTGCGAAGTGTAATTGCTGCGAGGAAGCTAGGAAAAAAATTGGAAGGACAATATATTATCCTACGCTCAGGGTGCCCCAGATCTTTTAAATTAACTAATTTAGAAGGGGAATAATTATAGCATGCATGGCATGCGGAGCACCTTAAGTGTTATTACGCTTATGGGCTCCTTGTAATCAATTGTAAAGTACCTTTCTAAAATAAATAAAGATGGAGGTTCAAATTATGCTTACTCTTCAAATATTCCTTACCCCTGGTGGATGCATCAGGGGAACGGAGATGCTTGTGGAGTTAAGCATCTTTCATCAGAACCTAGCAAACGGCCTTTGAACCATTGGTTCAAGGATTCCGTAAAAGAGCCGAAGGTGGCCAAAGCCTACGGATTCCAGGCTTTGGCTTGTTAGGATCCATAGAAGAGTCTAAGGACTTTAAAAGAACAGATTTCTGGCCCTACGAGTTCGAAGAATCTGTAAAAGAGCCGAAGGTGGCCAAAGCCTACGGATTCCAGGCTTCGGCTTGTTAGGATCCATAGAAGAGTCTAAGGACTTTAAAAGAATAGATTTTAGGTCCTACGGGTTCGAAGCATCTGTAAAAGAGCCGAAGGTGGCCAAAGCCTACAGATTCCAGGCTTTGACTTGTTAGGATCCATAGAAGAGTCTAAGGACTTTAAAAGAACAGATTTCTGGCCCTACGGGTTTGAAGCATCTGTAAAAGAGCCGAAGGTGGCCAAAGCCTACGGATTCTAGGCTTCGGCTTGTTAGGATCCGTAGAAGAGTCTAAGGACTTTAAAAGAACAGATTTCCAGCCCTACGGGTTCGAAGCATCTATAAAAGAGCCAAAATTGGCCAAAGCCTATGGATTCCAGGCTTTGGCTTGTTAGGATCTGTAGAAGGGTCTAAGGACTTTAAAAGAATAGATTTTTGATCCTCCAGGTTTGAAGCATCTGTAAAAGAGTCATAGGAGACCAAGCAATAAGGTTTCAAGGCTCTGGCCAAATGAAACACTTCTTAAGTCCTAAGCGACTAATATCAGAGCTTATAAGTATAAACTTAGTTCCAAAATTTATAAACGTCACAATACGAACGTATAGTTCGAATAACTCTACGAAAGAGTAGATTATGATTACCATGTATTATTGTGAAGCATCAGGTTGCTATACCAATCATTGTGTCGGACATACCCTATCGTATTGCGTATGGTCCCCCACCCACAAGGAGGGGCAGGGGAGTAAGGCACAGTCAAGTTATGCTTCTCAAAAAAAATTATATTAATTGGGTAATCATATTACAGACATCATGATTAAAAAAATTCTAGTCCAAGCCTAAATAAAAGCGGAGACCCCTCTGACCTCTAGAGCTACTCCTAGGGCCACTTCAGTCTTCGAAGCCTGGAGTTCTCAAAACTTTCCTCTTAGTCTGAGAGCCTTTCTTTTCGAAGATTGTAGCTTTTTCTATGCTTCATGAAGTTCAGCCCAAGATAGAAGTTTTTCGGAGCTAGCCTCCATTGGGTCTTTGACTTGGTACTCCGAGTCAGACCAATCTACATAATGTGAGGATGAAGATGCTACTCCCTTATCCTCTTATTTAATGTAAAATAGGACTTCGTTGCAAACATCGGGTGCTATTTCCCCTTGCTCCCCTCGAGGAACAGAAAATCACGAGCACTGGAAAGGCCTTAAGCTTTCGAGGATAGCCCACTATTGGCGAAGCACTTCGTTAAGCTCTAGTACTTCGAGATCACGATCCAAAGTATGTAGCAAAACCTAAAAACAAACATTCAAGCAAAGGCTTTTCATTCATAAACTTTTCATTCATTAAAATAAAAGGCATCACAAGATCTCTCGTGCATAGATAAGCGTCCTAAGGGCTAGACCTTCTGGTCGGTCGGCGGAGCGGTTGGCGGAGTCGGAGCCAAAGTCTTCATTTGAGCTAGCTTCTGCCGATGGGCTTCATCGATCCAAGCGTTGGTCGTGACGTCATGGTCTGCTCTCAAGGTCGCCCAAAAGGCTTCCCAAGGTGAAGCCACGTCCAAGGATGGTCGCAGCAAACCTTCGTCGGCAAAGCCTGCTAGCGTCGAACCCTTCACCATAGCCATAGAGACCCCAATTGCTTCGAGGTGTCGAAGGACTCCAATACCGGCTACTTGCCCGGAGATCTCTCCGTAGCGAGTCCCAGAGCCCTTCATCATCTTTGTCGCCGCTTGGATCATCTTTAGCTTCCGGTCAAGAGGCTCTCTTGCCGCAGATGAAGACGAGGGGCACACTGTGCCAAAATACTCCAGAACACCCCGGAGGGTATCCAGAGTTTGATCAGCAGTCACAATGTGCTTTGCCTCGGCCTTCGTCAGCTCGGAGGCAGCAGCGGAGATCTCAGTTGTCCTTGATATCAGGTAGTTCTTCTGAGCTAGCGCTGGTTTGAGTGAAGCGTGAAGCTCTACAAGCTGAGTGCTGGAGTCTGACTCTGCTTTCCGAAGACTATCAATCTCGGCCCTTGGCACCATATGCTCGGCTTTGATTTCTTCTATTGAAGATGTGAGTGTAGCGCAGGTCTGCTTGTTTGGCCCGGAGTGCTTCCTCCGCAATGGCCTTAGCCCTCCGCTATTCACGGATCTCTTCCTCCAGTTGTAAAGTTTTGTCTTCGGAGCCCTTGAGTATGTTCTAGAGTGTTGTAACCTTCCTCTTGAGCCGATTGGTTTCGATCTCATTGGAAATTGGTGCCACTCTAGCGAGGATGAATTGCTGCAAAGAAGCAAAGTGAGTACAATGCAATTTTTATTAACTAAGTATACTTGTTGTATGTTGCATACCTGGAGGGTAGCCCTTTCGAGGGCCAAGTTGAGCTCCGATCCGCTGGCCTCGCTCAAGATGGAGACCAACTCGGAGCTCCCGACCTCTTGGCACTTATGTGCCAAGGGTTCCAAAAGGGCTCGAAGCCCTGTCCGCTACTCCAGGAATGGAGCTAGTAGTGGGAGCCAAGACACGGCCTGTTGATCATCTTCAGTGGGATCTTCTTCCGAAGCATCCACCGAAGAATCATTGGATGAAGGCATCGTCATCAAAGAGGGGAGAGGGCCAAGACCTGTCTTGCCCTTACCTCTCCTTGGTAAAAAAACCGGAGCTGCTACTTCGGCTGGAATAGATCCTCCTTCAAGCGTTGCTCCTTCAGGCAGAGTCACGTCGCCCGAAACAACCCCAATCGTCGGAGCCACAACCTCAACCAGAGCCTCATCTCCGAGTGGAGCCGAAGCTCCATCAGTGGTTGGAGCCACACTGCTCCTCGACGCATCTACAAAATTCAAGGTATTCGTTAAATATTTGTTGATGTAGTGAAGTCATTTCAAGAATTTCAAAGGAAGAGTTCAGAGGTATACTTCCTTCCATACTTTGAGGAAGAATTTTAGGGTCCCCTAGAAACTCGTACAATTGGAGGTATTCATCGAGGTCATCCTCCGAAATTTGTGCCAGAGTAGCCAATGTCGAAGCCCTGACTTCCGTCGCCACTACTCCAATCACTGGCGAGCTAGGATTTCCTAGCTCCGGCTCTGGTTCAGCTCTGGCAGGTTCGGAGGGGGCTACCATTGCAGTTTCCATAGTCTCCTGAGGGGGGCCTTCGGCTGCATCTTGAGACTCACCCTCGTCATCGTGCAGCAGGTAGTCTTCCAGTTCCCTTCCCATGCACTCATTCGACTCTCTCTTCTGACTCCTCCGAATAGGAGGTTTGGATGCCGAGTGAAGATGGAGAGGATGAAGGCGTGGGGGGCTTCGCTATCTTCTTCCCTTTCTTGATGGGAGTCTTGGCGGCCTTCTTGGAGGTCCCGACGGTGGTTTTTCTCTTCCGAGAGACCGCTCCTATCGAGTCGAAGTCCAGCAGGGGAGGAGGCTCCATTCCAAGAGCACTCCACACCCGGTTGGAGCACTACCAGCTTCCAACCAGCTCTACTCTTTTTGTTTCTCCACTACAGTAGGGGCTTCGAGCACCCGTTCTGTAGCCCTGGCTATCTGCTCCGGAGCTAACACTAGCAGAGCCATTGAAAAGAGGTAACAATCTATGAAGCATATTATTTTCTTTCTAATCAATGTTAATGCAGAAAATGCGAATACTTACTTAGGCTTCGAAGTTCTCCCTCCGAAGCATTTTGAAATGCAATCGGCCACTCGGCTCCGAGAGGAGGAATTCGGAGGGCAATGAATTCTTCGGCCAAGTCCCACATGCTCATGCGCTTGGCAACCGAAGAAAGTAACCCAAGCCGAGTTAAAAGCAGGCTTGGGTCCGAAGATACTTTGGCTTCCCTCCGGTATCATATCTCTTGTAGGGGCCGCGCAAGGCTGGAGTCCTCACCAACTTCAGCGTAGAACCACCAGAGTATCCAATCAGAGTACCACCGGTCATTGATTGCCTTCGCCGGAAAGTTCTTCAAGTGCCCCATTCGGAGATGGAAGTTGACGCTTCTAAAGGCTACCAGCACCTTGGAGTCCCCAGGCCCGTCTTGCGGCTTTGGCTGGTAGGAGGCTTCGTGGGTAGATGCGAAGATCTCTGACCTCCCTTCGCACCCTTCAGCTTGAAGGGCCCATTCGATGATGGATAATCTAGTGATGGCATTTGGAGACAGTTGCGGGAAGGTGATGTGGAACATGTCTAGTACCTCAGATAGGATGTCGATGGTAGAAAGGCCCAACCCTGCTTCGAAGAAAGCCTTGAAGACTACCACTTCTCCACTCCTCGTCGCTGGGGTCGATTCTGTTCTAGGGACCCGAGTCCTCATCCCTGGACCCAGCTTCCCATTCACCGCCTCCTCGATAGATTCCGCCGAGCTTGTCGACTGCCCGAGGAGGAAGCTTTGCCTCAGCGGTTTCTTGGATGGCGGGTGGAGTTCCCATGGGTTTTTGGGCCACGACCCCCCTAGGGCTCTCGCCATTGCTGCTGCTGCCGATGCAACCCATGCCTACCTCTGCGCCAGAGTTCCCATCGTCGTCGGCACCTTGGTGCTGGTCCTCGCCATCGAATTCGTCGCTCAAGAGAGTCAAAGAAGGTTTGAAGGTGAAAGTATGGGGGCCTAGAACCGAGGTTCTGTAAAAGTTACAGCTGCGGTTTGAGTCCTCCTTTTATAACCCTTTCATCTTCGATTGATATGGTTCGCATATGCATTCACACGACAGGTTCAACTTCTACCACTGAAGGCTGGGCCCAGAAGGTAAAAAGATGTGAAACCGTTGTTTAATTTGAGGGGTAACGGCTCAAATTAAACGGCTCCTTGCGATACTTCACCTTCGCAAAAGTCCGTTTCCTTGTGAAGTCTTCACAAGGGATTCAAGTTCGGAGCTTCAGTCGAATACCTCTCCGAAGCTGAAGACACTCCGAATGGCTATAGTACCTTAAATTTCTTCTAAGTCCCTAAGCATGAAAATACTTCTTGCGTATAATGCTCTCCTTGCTATACAGGTTATTCAGAGAAGCATATTCAAGGGGCTACTGTTGGAAGCAAATACTTCATCCCCAGGGTCTTCAAGATAACAAGACAAAGACAAATCATAAGCTCTGAATTCAAGACATCTACGAACCTACAGGGTTAAAGCCGGAGGGTCTGTCCAGGCTCCGGTCCGAAGATACCCTCCGAAGGCTTCCCCTCTGTAGTGGAAAACAGCCAGAAGGATGAGACCTCTGCCATGTTTATCTCCTTCGAACACACTTTACCATTTTAGCCCTATTCGGGGTACCGAAATAGTTTCCACTATGTTGGTTGTAATTGAGGGGTAAAAGGTCTTTTCCTTAGAGTTTTTACCTATAAATACCCCTTCTCATCCTGTAATAGGCATCGAATATTGAGATATTCAATACACAACTTCTAACTACTTCGAGCAATTATCCAATTCGTAGGCTTGAGATAGTCTGCTTTCGCGAACACGTCGTTTGTTAGTTCTTAAACTTAGATAACCTATTAGCGTAATCCGTTGCGCCAACAAGTACAAGTTACCTTTAGTTAGGATTTTACCAATTTTCCTGATGGGCCTACAGTTTTATTTTTGCGTCTATGTGTAAATTACACTAGGTGTAAATATGTTTTTCCCATTTAATGGGATGCCTATAAAATGGGCTTGTATCCCCCTAGGGTTTCTATCTCATCCAATGCAAAAATCTGAGTTCACACTTTATCCACCTTTTCCTCCTAGAATCAGTCGCCGCAATAGTTTTCATCGCTGTGTATGTTCTGTGTGCACTGATTGTTGGGGGAGTCTATTTCCCTCACACAGGGGCCAAATGACGTCAGCCTCCGACAGCCTTCGGCCCAGAGCCAGGTTCTGTCGGAGCCTGTTTTCTTTGAGTATTATTTCCAGGTCCCAAGATGCTTCCCGAGGCCTGTAGCTTCGAAGCCCCTCAACCAGGAGGTCCGGCTCGAAGCCCTTAGTTGAGCCCAGTTCGGAGGCCACCCTCCGGAAGCTAAGCCCGGAGGCCGCCCTCCGAAGTCTAGTCCGGAGGCCACCCTCCGGAGGCCACCCTCCGGAGCCAAGCCCGGAGGCCGCCCTCCGGAGCCCAATTCGGAGGCCGCCCTCCGAAGTCCAGTCCGGAGGCCGCCCTCCGGAGGCCACCCTCCGGAGCCAAGCCCGGAGGCCGCCCTCCGGAATCCAATTCGGTCCGGAGCCAAGCCCGGAGGCCGCCCTCCGGAGCCCAATTCGGAGGCCGCCCTCCGAAGTCCAGTCCGGAGGCCACCCTCCGGGGGCCACCCTCCGGAGCCAAGCCCGGAGGCCGCCCTCCGGAATCCAATTCGGAGGCCACCCTCCGGAAGCTAAGCCCGGGGGCCGCCCTCCGGAGTCCAATTCGGAGGCCACCCTCCGGAGGCCAAGCCCGGAGGCCGCCCTCCGAAGTCCAGTCCAAAGGCCACCCTCCGGAGCCAAGCCCGGAGGCCGCCCTCCGGAATCCAATTCGGAGGCCACCCTCCGGAAGCTAAGCCCGGGGGCCGCCCTCCGGAGTCCAATTCGGAGGCCACCCTCCGGAGGCCAAGCCCGGAGGCCGCCCTCCGAAGTCCAGTCCGGAGGCCACCCTCCGGAGGCCACCCTCCGGAGCCAAGACCGGAGGCCACTCGCCGGAGCAGCGCTTCGGAGCCCCCCCCTCGGGTGCACTCCGAAGCCCCCTCCGCTCCTAGCTTGTCGTTTAGTTGGTCAAAGGCTGGCGCAGCCTGACACGTCTGTAAAGCTGTAAAGCTGTCTGGTACCCGTGTACAGTAGCCAGCCCCCTTTCCCTGTTTACCCCTATGAGCCTAAGGGCCCATGGAGGGTACCTTGGTCTTTTCCTTAAGCCCTGCGTGCCTATAAAAGCAGGGCCAGGCCCTTGTAAAGGGGACAGGCTCCAGGGGGCCATGAGACCCTGGAGTTATCCTCTCCACCTCAAGGCACACCATGCCAAATCTACCACAAACTGGACGTAGGGTTATTATCCCCTAGGGGAGGCCCGAACCAGTATAAACCCTATCTCTCCCTGTGAGAACCCATCGAGGTTCATTCTCCATATCATACTCCACCACAGAAAAACCTGCTGGAACTAACGCAATTGTTCCAACAGTTGGCGCCGTCCGTGGGGACCTTAGTCCTAGAAGCTAAGTTCTCTACCACTGCCTGCAACCCGAAGTGCGCCCGAGGGGGGAGCATCGAGGCTTTCTCGCTTCGCGCACCCTCCGGCAAGGGGCTTCGAGGGCAGATCGAAGGCCACCTTCGCCTTCCTCCATCCTCCGCAGACCGGAGCCCACTCTCCGGCAAGGGGCTCCGCTCCACGTTTCAAAGGTCATCGGAGCCCGAGGGCTACAAGGTAAGTACCGCCCGAAGCCTTACTTCGATGCACCAACCTGCAGTTACATTAACATAAGCTCGAAGCCATGCTTCGCTTTATTCAAAAACCGAAGCCATGCTTCGTCTTATTTAAACCCGAAGCCACGCTTCGCCTTATTTAAAACCGAAGCCACGCTTCGCCTTGTTCAAAAACCGAAGCCATGCTTCGTCTTATTTAAACCCGAAGCCACGCTTCGCCTTATTTAAAACCGAAGTCTTGCTTCGCTTTATAAAACCCGGAGTACCCCTCCGAAGGCTACACAGTGCCCCCGGGCCCGTAGCAGTGGGCTAAAAGGACTCCGGGCCACTGGCCCGACGCGTCCAGGGATTCCGGGCTCCGCGCCCGAAGCATCCCAGGGATTCCGGGCTCCGCACCCGAAGCATCCCAGGGTCGAAGGTGACCCAGAGTCGAAGGTGGCTCAGAGTCGAAGGTGGCTCACATTATCACAGGTTCGGTGAATCCACACCAATTATCCTTCTCATTACAGGACCAAGCTCCGAAGCCCAGCTTCGTTACCCAAGCACGCTCCGAAGCCCTGCTTCGCGTGTTAATATAATATACGCCCGAGCGTCTCGAAGTCTTATTTCGCTAAAATCTAAGTGCGTTCCAGAGCCTCGCTCATGCACAACATCCAAATCCTAGCGTGCCGAAGCATGCCTCGCTAAACTTGGTTATGCCAGAGCCCTGCTCCGCACCAAGTTAGCGCGTACGGAGCCCAAAGAGGGCTCCGCTCAGTGAATTTCAGCAGCCGAAGCATTGCTTCGCACCCAATTAAGGCATTCGAAGCCCAAAGGGGCCTTCGCTTGAATAAAACTTCATGCATCAAGCCGCCAAAAGGCGCACCCTTCGCATCTTTTATTTTTTGCCCGTACCAGCAACAGCTAAGTCCCTAACTGCCACGTGCAAAGGGGGGAAGCATATATGCGAGGTGTGCGAATGTAAGGTACAGTACGAGCGTGACAAGCTAAGCGTTCAAAGCCAAACAATGCGAAGCATACAAACGAAGTATGCAAGTACAATAACTCCGTTCATTAAGAGAATTGAGAAGTATGTTACAAATATACTTCGAAGACAAAACTACGAGTAATCTGTATCTAAGCCTAAGAAGAACCGAGTGCGAGGCCCCGTCCCTCGCTTGCCTCTCCTTCGGCGGGGACCCCCTCGGCTGGACGTTGCCTCATCGGAGCCCGCTCTCCCCTCGACCGGCTCGTCCAGGCTCCGAAGCCCGCAGGCTTCGGCTTCCGCTTTGCAGGTCGCTCCAAGTTCGCGAAGCAGACGGTGCCGTATCGAAGGCAGAAAAATCTAGGGCTTCGTCGCTCGCTAAGGCCGCTCGCGGAGGCAAAGGTAAAGAACCTTGAAGGGGCTCCGTCTTCACAGCGGCTAGCAAATCCTGAGCTATTTCGGAGATGGCTTCGCCCCGAGGCCCCCTCGGCAGCTTAAACCGAGGGGGGCCTTCGGACCTAGCTACTTCAAGGATCGCCCACAGCTGTTGAAGCTCTTCAGAGTCCTCGAGGACTTCGAGGTCTACGCTCGAAGGCTGAGCCTGGGCAGGTATAAAAACCCCCGCATTCGTATTAATGAACTGATAAGTCTTTACAAGCCTACAGCTAGGTATTACAAGGAAGCCTAAGGAGATCTACACCTTCGAAGGCTTGTCCGGGTCAGTGGGCCCCTTGAACCGGCGTTGTCGGAGGGCCTTCATAAGGTCAAGGACTGCCTCGCAGCCTTGCTCCTTCCAGGGATCCTGCAGCCGCCGCCAGGCCCCGCGGACTTCGCCCGGAGGCGTCACCAAGTGCGGACCCCCGAAGGCCACAGGGGCCACGGAGGTTGCCGCCCGAAGGTGGTCACACCCCGCGGCGTGGAGCATATGCAACACTCCTTGACCGGCGACGCGACCGGCCATGAGAGCGAAGCCTGTCAGCGCTTCGTCCGCAATCGAAGCCGCCGTCTTCAAATAATCGGCGCGGTCCCCAATCGGGTCTTGGTCGCCAAACTCCGGAGCCCGGCACTCGGTCCCTATTTTCTCAAGGACCTCGGTCAGGCTCTGGGTGGCCTCGCCAAGGTTGGCCACGACGAAGCTCTCGAGGTCCCGAGCCCGTTGATGGAGCTCTTCGATCTCCTTCGCCTGTCGGGCCTCGGCATCCTTCGAAGCCTGGAGCTCCGCGCGAAGCCGAGCCGTCTCCGAGGCCAAGGCCTCCTTCGCCTCCTTCGCCTCCGCAGCCGAAGCTTCGGCCCGTTTCCGCCCCTCGGCTTCCTCTGAAACCTCGCGGCGAAGGGCCTCCTTCTCCGCTACGAGGCGCTCCAACGCCTGTCGGCAGCAGTCGAAGCGGCTGCGTTCAGTGCGAAGGCCTGCAGAAGTTGAAGAAGTCATAAGTACCAAGGAAAAGCTAACATATAGTTCGAAGTTGCAAGGGGCTTCGCTCACCCGCAGGAGGACTTCGTTCGAGCTGACGAAGAGATCCGCGGGGTCCTGGTGGCTAAGCTGGGCCACCAAGTCCCCCTCCTCCGCAGAAGCACAAGCCTCGCGGAAACCGCGGATCGCCGCCACCGTCACACCTCCCCTCGGCTTGAAAGGGTGAATCACGGCCACGGTCCCCTCCGCGGGCTTCGGCGAAGCGGGGCTCAAGCCCACACGTCGACATCTTCTTCGCCTCGAGGGTCCACGCGGCCCCCGCCGCCTTCGCCGTCAGACGAAGTGCTCCCGGACTCCGACTCGCTGCTGCTGCTGCTACTGCTGCTGCTGCTCGAAGCCTCCGCGGGCTCCGCCTCGGCGGACTTCGACCCGCCTTCGCCGGCCGGCTTCGCCGCAGCGGGCCTCGCATCATCTTCGTCCTCTGCGAAAAGCCAAGTCAAAACCTGCATATTGAAGAGAGGCTTGCAAAGAGAAAAAAGGGTTCACCATCATCAGAGATCTCCTGGAAGGAACCAGGGGCTAAGTGTGTCCTCCAGCTCCCTCGCTGCGAAGCTGGCGCATCCACCTTCGCGCCCGAAGTTGGTTCCGCCGGAGCATCAGTGGCCTCCCTGGCAGCCGGAGTGCGCGCATCGGCCTCCTCTTCCGAAGCCCTCGCCGCCAGGGGCTTCGCGGCCTTCTTAGGGGTCGGAGTAGCTGCGGGCTTCGCCGCAACCTCCCCCGAGGCGTCCGCTTCGTCCTCGTCCCCCCTCTTCCTCTTGGCTCCGGCGACGAGGCAGCCAGGTGGGCGAAGTCCGGCAGAGCGGGGAGCCCTCGAGGCCAAGCGCGGTCCACACTCTGTTCCAGCGCTCCCAGGACCCCACCAGGGCGAGGCGCTGGTTCTGCTCCTCGGGAGTCGGAGTCCCGACGACTCGGTCCGCCGCCGCGATGGCCTCCTCCGGGGTCCTCATGTCGAGGTCGGCTACGCGAAAAGGTTGAAGTTAGGAGCAAAGTATTCTAAGTATTAAAAGCAAGAAGAGCGCGAAGGCTTACAAAAGCGGTCGAAGGCCAGCTCGCTGAGTTCACCTCGATCCGAAGCCTGGAAGAGACCCTCCGGCCAAGAGCGCGCGAGGGGGCTTAGCCGAAGGGTGAGGAACTCCTCCGCGAGGTCCCTCATGCTCATCTTCGCTGCCACCCTTCGGAGCAGCGAGATCCTCGATTGAAGGAGGCCTTCGCTGGTCTTCACCACCCCTTCGCGCGATACAAAATATGGGCGTTGGTGCTCCGAAGGGGGGAGTGGCTCCGACGGAGGCATAGAACCACTCTTGGTCCCACCTCGAGTGCCACTTGTTGTTGACGGCCCTCGCCGGGAAGGCGTCCTGATACTCCTTCCGAAGTTGAAAATTGGCGCTGCGAAGGCCAGCGCCCTCTTGACGCGATCCGGCCCCTCCGCGGCTTCGGTTGGCAGTTGGCATCATGGAGGGCAACGAAGACGTCCCGCGCGGCCCTCGCAGCCCTCGGCCCTCATGGCCCCACTCAAAAACGGCTACCTCGCCACGGCGTTGGGCGAAAGCTGTGGAAGCTCGAGGTTGTAA
>JAAALK010000285.1:57541742-57822590 GCA_019279435.1 Zizania palustris | reverse complement strand
TGAACAAGCACCAAAGAAAGTCTAAGGAAGTAGGCCCCCGCGCAAAAAAACTAAGTCAGACGAAGGGGCCAAAATAGTCGGAGTGTGGCTTCGGACCATACTGGTCGAATCCTCCACATGATGACTTCGGGCCACGGTGGCCAAATGCTCCCTACGGTGGCTTTGGACCCCAGTGGTCGAACCCTCTGTACTGTGGCTTCGGACTCTAGTGACCAAACCCTACGCACCCTACGCAGAATGAGTTTGGACCCCAATGGCCGAACCTAGCTCTGCTCTGTATGAACCATCCGGCGGGAGGCTTCGGCCCATAATCGTCGAACGTATCTTTGGCCTAACAGGACCCTTGAGGAGCAATGTTGAAGATCATGGTCCTCATGGCTTCAGATGTGATGAGTGATTATCAACGGAGTTCAAAGAGAGAGGAGACGAAGAGAAGACGAGACCTGTCGTGTCTTGGGCCGCATGTGACTCAAGTACACGGGCAGTGAGCGACTGCTGGGCAGAGGGGCCGCAGAGTGAGGCTGGCCCTATCAGAGTACATAGGCATTGGAGCGACAGGGGATCCACTGGTCTGTTGACCGGGGTTGACTCAGGTACAAGGGCGGCGAGCGATTGCTGGGTTGAGGGAGCCGCGGAATTGGGCCAACCAATTTCGGGTACCCGGTGCGAAGATGGTGGACGCTTTGTCGGTTTCGGTGCAAAACCGACGCCCAATCCAGACCACTAATCCGAGATCAAGCCGTCCTAAAGCGAAGTCGTAGCTACTACAAAAGCTCCACATCAGGGCATTATCGTCTTTTCCATTTTATTTCAGCGTCTGTAAAACCCTATGGGTATTTTGGTGTTTTCCTAGTATTATTGGGCTACCTATAAATAGGGCCCCAATCCCTAGGGTTTTGGGTAACTCATTCAATAGAAAAAATCTGAGTTCATTTTTTGTGTATCTTCTTTCTCTGTGGATTTTTTCCTGTTCATCAGTGTGCTGCCAGTTGTTCTGTTTTGTTTTCCTTCTGCCACTTTACTCCTCTCGAAAACCGCTGGCCGGTTTTATTAGGGCGTTTTCCCTGGCCGGTGTTCTTGGGGGCAGTGGAGTTGGTGTTGGGCAGCGGTGCGTGCGGGCTATAGTAGCGGAGCCGCTAGCCACCAGGCGAAGCTTTGCGGGGAGGTCCCCACATGGAGTGCAGCGAAGCCCGTGCGAAGCTGGCGTAGCGCCCATGAACTTCAGTCGGCAGCAGCAGCAGCAGTTTTCATGGCGAGCAGGAGCTTGCGATGTGTAGTAGTGGGAGGAGATCAGAGCTGTGCGTGTGGCATCTGATGCACTGAGTGTGTTCGGCCAAATGCACACGGGAGAGAAATTCAAACATTAATCTCGTTTATCGATTTCCGTGCATTGCAATGTTTCTAATTTATATTCTATGATAGATTAATCGGTAGCAAGCAATATGAATTTGCATTGATATATCTGTGAGATAATTTTTACTGCATTATTTTTGACTAGATTAAATGTGTTGAATATTGCACTTTGTCATATGTGTGAAATGCCTGTGAAATTTTGGATGATCTGCATGTGCTTGACGGATTTACTATGATTTTGTGATATTTTTGTGGGGATGTCATTTATGCTATGAGTTATTTTAATCTGCCTTCAAAAACTTTGTTGTTGTATTTTCGATTAGCACAACGGTTGTTTTTAGGTTAGATTATTTTTAGCAAGGGAGATTTATTTTGTTTCTGTTGTTTGTCTGTTGAGGTATGTTGGGTGTTGGGAGAAGGCCATTGATTCGAAAGAGTTTTTTAGGCGCCCATTCACCCCCCCCCTCTGGTTGTTACTCTCGGTCCTACAAGTGGTATCAGAGCCTAGTTAGGTTTTTCCATACCTTAACCGGCTCTAACCCAAGGTAGCAATCATGATTTCTTCTGGTAAAGTCCCATCCCTTGAGGTTTTTGGCTACAACTATTGGAAGACTCGCACATGAGCCTATCAATTGAGCTAGAGCTCAGGGATATGGGACATGTGTGTTCACGCCACATTCACTGTGCTTCTAGCTGAAGAGCAGACTACCCCTAGATAGTCGCTCTGCATGACCTGAACAACAAGGCAGTGAACATATTGTTTTCTGGTTTAGGCCCCAGTGAGTTTGAGCGCATTAGCCATCTCGACACCGCTCGAGAAATATTGGCTACCCTCTAGGCACACCATGAGGGGATAGCTCAGGTCAAGTCTAGGCCATATCAGACCTACCGGCGTGAGTATGAAAATTTCTCACAGAAACTGGGTGAAACTATTGAAGCTTTGTTTGGTCGTTTTCAGTCGATCATTAACAAGCTTCGGGCCAACAAGGCTGATTGTGATCAGGATGAACAGGCGCTCAATGTTCTTAATACCTTGGACCCTAAGATCTGGGAGATCAAGGTATCCTCTATTGTTGAGAGTGCTTCCTATGATACCTTAACTGTCGCAGAGCTTTTCAGTAAGCTCAAGGCCTCAGAGGTTGATATCTAGTTGAGATCAAATCTCAGTGGGTCTGGCTCAAAAAACTTGGCCCTTATGAATCTTCTGCCTGATGACCTTTGTTTGTTCCATAGTCTTGTTCATCGTGTCTATGACAAAATAATGTTTAAAGGATATGGCACAAAACATGGTTGCTTTGAGTGTGGTCATCCAGGTCATTTCATTGCTGACTGCCCCAAGCGGAACACACACAAGAAGGGCACCGGCTGTGGCTCCTACGACTCCAACAAGTACGACAAGCTCCACCTGCACAAAGGGCAAGCCCAAGATGAGGTTCTTTCGAAAGGCCATGAAGGATTACTAGCGTGCGAACAAGAAGCGAGACAAGGCCTTCTTCACCGAGATGGAGAGAAGCTACTCCAAGAGATCATCGTCCTCTTCCTCTTCATCAAGCTCAAGCAATGAGGAGATCGTGATCAATAAGGGGAAGGACAAGGATGATCCGGTGGGCCTTTTCTTCAAGGCATTCGGGGACAAGCCAAAGAGCCGCTCGCACCACAGCCGAAGATCCTGCAAGAGCATCTACTCAATAGCTCTTGGGGATAAGGAAGACAAGGGCTCCCCCGACAACTCCGATGATGATGATGATGAAAAGGTATCTTCCTATGAACTAGAATTCATTGAATTACTTGAAGAGAACCATCAGGAGTTGTGATATCGAGAGAAACTGCTTAGAGGGGCCAAGAAGAGGATAGATGAGCTTGAGAGTGAGCTTGCCATTGCCAATGGCAAGATTGAGAGTCTATCTTATTTCCCTTGCTTGGGTGATAGCAGTGAGTGCCCTAACTACGAGGTGCTATTGTGTGACCTGATAACTCTGAAGTCCAAGTACACAGAGAGGGTAGATGAGAGAGATTCTTTGGCCACTAAGCTTGAGAGTACTCAGCTGGAGCTGAAAGATGCTCATGCCACTGTCGTCATGCTTTGTGGAGACTGCTCATCCCATTTAGCTGTTTTAGCTGAGCTGAGAGCCAAGAGTGATGAGCAGTTGGGTGAGTTAGAGAAAGTCAGAACTGAGCTGGAGCAGACTAAGCTTGAGCTTAAGACATTGTCACTTCCACCCACTGTTTGTGAGAACTGCCTGTCCTGAGATTGGAACTAATCAAGTTGAAAGCTAAGAAGTCTATCCAAGTTGATAGAGAGTGTGAGATCTGTTTGCTTCAGGTGGAGGTGCTAGCTTCCCTGAGAGAGGAGCTAGCTGATACTCAGAACGACAACTCTTACCTCCGTTAGATCCTGAGTTGGGTGAGTGCCAGAGAGCCATAGCTCGGCATGATGATCTAGCAGTTCAAGAGGCAGTATGGGTTTGGGGTAGGTTACACCTACACCAAGGCGGACTTTGAGAGTGCCGTGAGTCGTGCAATGGAATGGAGTAAGATGACTCCAGAGCAAAGATATCCCAAGACTCACTCCACTTAGTCTTTTCAGACCTACCAGCCCAAGGATGGAGTGTTCCAAGAACAACCTAAAGCTCCAACCAAGAAGCCTATCTGGATCCAGAAGTACCAAGCAGCTCCACACTACACGTTTCTTGACTCTCTACCAGACTAGGGCGCCCCATGTCGGTGCTGGTAGAGGAGACGGCTTTCGTGCCCGTGCTCCGGAGGGTGGTTTTCGCTCTAGCAGAGCTCCACGTCGTTTTGGATACGGCTTTGGACCTCATGGCCAAGACTTTAGGCAGAATAGAGGACCATGCTTTGAGCCACGTTTTTGTGCAGACACTTATGATTCTTTCTGCTTTTCATCTTTTGGGTAGATGGCTTGACACTAGTTTGCTCCTTTGCTAAACCTAGTGTTGGACCATTTTCCCCCGTTATGACCATTGATTTTGCAGGATCGAGGCCTGAAGGATGTTTGGATCATGGATTTAGGATGCTCTCGCCACATGATGGGACGTCGCAAATTGTTCTCCAGCCTCACTTCCCCGGGCTCCAAGGAGTACATCCCTTTCGGGAACAATGGTCAAGGGAAGGTACATGGCATTGGTTCAGTTCGGATTTCTAAGCATTTCTCCTTGAGGAATGTTGCTTTGGTTGGAAATTTGGGTTTCAATTTGGTTTCTATGTCACAACTTCTTGAGGAGGGCTTAGAGGGAAGGTACATGGCATTGTTTCAGTTCGGATTTTTAAGCATTTCTCCTTGAAGAATGTTTCTTTGGTTGGAAATTTGGGTTTCAATTTGGTTTCTGTTTCGCAACTTCTTGAGGAGGGCTAAGAGTTTCGTTTTAAGAAGGGGATGTCTTGTGTTGTTGATTCTAGAGGATCTTTGGTTTGCCAGATCTTACCCTTCGGTAAGTTTTTTCGAATTGATTTCTCTAGTTCATTTGGCACTTCTCGATGTTTGATCGCTGGATCCTCTTCTAAGCTCTAGAGGTGGCATAGGAGGTTAGGACATTTGACCTTTGATCTGCTAGTCAGATTGAGTTCTATGGACCTTATCCGAGGATTGCCCAAGCTTAAGATGGAGAAGGATCTAGTTTTCCATCCCTGTCGTCATGGGAAGATGGTTGCCGCTTCTCACGCATTTGTTACTCAGGTGATGACTTCGTACCCAGGAGAGCTGTTACACATGGATATGGTTGGTCCATCTTGGGTACGTTCAGTCGGTGGGAAGTGGTATGCCCTTGTGATAGTTGACGGTTTTTCTCGATTCTCGTGGGTTTTCTTTTTGGAGTCTAAGGATGAGGATTTTCAGTTTGTTCATGATCTGATCCGGAAGCTGAAGAATGAGAACAATGGTCGGATGCGAGCAATTCACTTTGACAATGGCTCTGAGCTCAAGAATTCTCAGTTCGTCAGCTTTTGTAGTGATTAGGGTCTTGAGCACCAGTTTTTTACTCGTTACACTCCCTCACAGAACGGTGTTATGGAACAAAAGAACCGCACACTGGTCGAGATTGCCAGGATGATGCTCGGTGAGCATAGGACTCCTAGGCGCTTTTGGGCTGAAGCCATGAACACGACTTGCTATTTGGCCAACCACATTTTTCTTAGAGCTTACTTAGGTAAGACTTCATATGAGTTGCGATTTGGCAGATATCGCAAGGTGATTCACTTGCGGGCGTTTGGCTGCAAGTGCTTTGTGCTCAAGAAGGGAGGGCATTTGGACAAGTTTGAGTCTCATTGCTGGGATGGATTCTTTCTTGGTTATGCTTTGTATTCTCGAGGCTTCCATGTTTGGAACCTTGACTCCTAGCAGCTTGTCGAGACGTGTGAGGTTTCTTTTGATGCGTCCATGCCTTCGCTTACTTCTTATCTTGAGCTTTCTGGTGATGATGAGCTTGGAGAGTCTATTTTCGAGGAAGATGATGAGACTCCTGCTATTGATGAGGGTGGGCCTTCTGCATAGCAATGCAAACCCCACACCTTCTGAGACTTCAACTAAAGATGAGGGTGGACCTCTGATCACTACATCCACTTCAATCGAGCTCCCTTAGTCGAGTCTAGAGGTGCCATCTGCTGACTTCGGTGAGGTGACATCTGATCACCTAGGATCCCGAGCAGTTCAGCGTGATCATCCCTTAGATCTCATCATCGGCGATCTCACCATGAGATCTTTGCGTTCTTAGGCTGGTTCACTCGCTGTTTTTGCTGAGTCTTCTTTTGTTGCCACCTTTGAGCCTAGAGATGTTGCTCATGCTTTATCTGATGCAAATTGGATAAATGCCATGCAAGAAGAGCTTGAGAATCTTGTTGGCAATCGGGTTTGGACTCTAGTCGAGCTGCCACCAGGTTGCAACCCCATAGGCACCAAGTGGGTGTTTATGAAAAAGCAAGGTGAAGATGAGGTTGTGGTGCGCAACAAAGCTCGATTAGTTACCTAGGGTTTTTTCCAAAAAGAGGGTATATATTTTGAGGAGACTTTTGCCCCTGTTGCCCGTCTTGAGTCTATTCCCATACTTTTGGCATTCGCTGCTTCTAATGGTTTTAAGCTTTTTCAAATGGATGTCAAGAGTGTTTTTCTGTACGGGTACATAGAGGAGATGGTCTATGTTAGGCAGCCCCCAGTTTTGAAAACCCTAAGTTTCCTCGATATGTTTTCATGTTGCAGAAAGCTTTATATGGTCTGAAGCAAGCCCCTAGGGCTTGGTATGATTGTTTAAAGCAGTTTTTGTTGTGGAGTAGCTTTGTGATGGGTTCTGTGGACAAAACTCTTTTCTTGCTCCATGTCGGCACTGATTTCTTGATTGCTCAGATTTTTGTGGTTGACATTATTTTTGGTGGTTCTACTAATGAGCTTGTGTCCAAGTTTTCTGAGTGGATGCACAATGAGTTCGAGATGAGCCTCATGGATGAGCTCAAGTACTTAGATCAAGCATACCAAGGACAACATCTTCATCCACTAGAGCAAGTACACGCGGGATATGCTAAAGAAGTTCGACTTCGGTGGAGAGCTGAAGCCTTAGATGACCCCAATGTGTACATCTGGGGGCCTTAACATGGACGAGAATGGCGTCAAGTTCAACGAGAGAGAGTATCGAGGGATGATAGGATCATTGTTGTACCTAACGGTGACAACACCGGACATTTAGTTTGTCGTGGGACTGTGAGCGCGCTTCCAGTCTTCCCCACGCGCATCTCATAGGTAGGCTGCCAAGCGCATTTTCAGGTATCTTAATTATGCGTCTGATCTCGGTCTTTACTATTCAGCATCATCATCTCTTGAGTTATCTGGCTTTTCTAACGCTGATTTTGGTAGTTGCCGGCTGGATCGCAAGTCGACTTCCGGTACTTGCCAGTTTCTTAGTTCTTCGCTTGTTTCTTGGTCTTATCGAAAACAATCTGGAGTTGCGCTTTCTATCACAGACGCTGAGTATGTAGTTGCTGCCAGCTACTTCTCACAGTTGGTTTGGATGATTTCCACCTTGAAAAATTTTGGGTTGTCTTTCCCTACCAAAGTACCTTTGTTTTGTGATAGCACTAATAACCAAGCTGAATATGAGGCTTTATTGCTAGGACTTGAATTGCTAGAATCCATAGGTGCTAAACATGTTCATGCGCATGGCGATTCTTTGCTAGTAGTGCAACAAGTAGCTAAAAGTACTCAATGTTTTAACGGCTTGCTAAATAGTTACTTGGATAAATGTTTAGACATAGTTGCTACTTTCGACGACTTTAAAATTTCTCACGTGTCAAGAGAAGTCAACTCGACTACAAATGATTTGTCTCAGAAAGCATCTGGCTATCAAGTCAGGAGAGGGAAATTTTCCATACAGAAAAGGCCAATGCTTGAACCCACTACCGAAGCCAGAGACTTCGGGCTAGTGCGAAGCCTGCCCGACACTTCGAGTCGGACACCTTCGGCCACCGGACAGTGTTGCATGTTGGAGTCCTCATGCCAGAGCCCTTCATCCTCCAAAGGGCCCTGCGCACTGGAGTCCTCATTCCGAAGCCATCTGGGCAACAGAAGTCTTTGGGAACCAGACCCCTCTGGCGGGAGGCTTCGGTCTGATCGGCTCCGCATGGCCGGTCCAATAAGCCTTCGGCAGGAACAAGAAAGGCTCGGGGAGCACTCTGAAGTTAGAAATTTAGACATCACCCTAGGGAAGGAATTAGCAAACCCTATGAGTTTCCATGACGATGATTGGAGAATCCCGATTGTCCAATATTTAAGGAATCCCAGTCAAAGGGTTGATCAGAAAGTTCAGCGACAAGCATTTAAGTTTGTGTTGCTAGATGATGTACTATATCGCTGAACTATTGATGGAGTACTTTTAAAGTGTTTAAATAATGAATAATCCAAAGTAGATACGAGAGAAGTTCATGAAGGATTTTGTGGCACTCATTAGTCGACCTAGAAAATAAGTTGGATGCTCAAAAGAGCAGGTTTCTACTAGCTGACTATGACTGAGGATTGTTTTATATATTATAGAGGGTGTGAAGCATGTCAGAAGTTTGGTAATGTTCAGTTAGCCCCTCCTTCGTCACTTAACCCTATTATCAAACCATGGTCATTCCGATGTTGGGGTTTAGACTTCATCAACCAAATTATTCTCCTTCTTCAAAAGGGCATCGGTCCGTGTTGTTGGCGATAGACTACTTCACCAAATGGACCGAAGCTGTGCCTCTCAAGAGGCTGATATGGAAGGTATCGTCCTTAGCCCATTATTCTTTTAGTTCACTTAGTTCACTAAAAGGTGGGGGGCATGTGTTGATATCAAAAAAATGGCATTAAATGGTCAAGATTGTCAAAATATCAATTCTGGTAATTTGGGCCAAAAATACACATGTCCTAGATCAGGTCGAAGCCCTACAGGGCTGAAGGCCCATTGAGCTCTAGGCTTCGAAAGCCTTCCAGCGGCCTGCTAGCTTTGGCCCGAATGTCTTCGGAGGCCTGCCTCACCAAAGCTTCGGCCCGAGGAGTAGGCTTTGGCGGGCTCTGCTAAAGGCCCACTTCGGGCTGATTTCCAAAGATAGAGTTTGAGTCGGATTCTGGCTAATTTTATCCCTACATATGATTAGGCCGAATCTTAATAGATTAATCTTAGAGATGAGAAGATTAGCCCCTATAAATATAGGGGTGAGGCCAGTTCATTAAGCCCCCCAACACAAATCAATTACAAAGCCCTAGCTTTGAACCGTACCTTTACTTTTATTTTACTTTTTCTACAACCTTCGTGGGTTTGCCTGGAAGCCCTCCTCCGGCCATGCCGAAACCATGGTAAGCCTTGCTACTTTGCTCATGAAGTACTCATTAATCTACGTAACAGATTGCTATCGACATGTTACTTTGCCTGTGAAGTATCCATTAATCTATGTAACAAATTGCTACCTTCGTTTCCCTAATGCAACACTTAGCATATTCGGTCCCTAGGCCGAATTGTCACTTGATCTCTATTTTGTTGCAGGTTTTTACGCTCGGAGCCCCTTCACTGGAGGTATCCGGAGCCAGGAGATTGGTTTCAAAAGCTGCCAGAACACCCTTCGGCGGGAATACTGCTTCGACTACCCATGTCGGACCATCACGCTATTGTCGGTCTGACCAAGTTCCCCACGCAAACATGCTCCGCAGCAAGCTTCGTCATGACAGACTTCGCCACGTTTCTACCCCGCGCCAGATGAAGTCACGCAAGTCCATTTCGTTTGAGATATTTTGTCGTGTCAGATGCTTCGCACCGAACCCCGCTGTTCGGATGTGATTTCACGTCGAGATCTATTCGGAGCCTGCCTTTGGCCAGATCAATCCGAACGTCAAAGACTACCTTTGGTGGGACCCTTCACATCAGACGCCGAAGGTACCTGTTGGGGGAAAATGCTTCACTTTCATGACCTAGAGATTAACAGTTCAAAAAGACTTACTAAGCTTCGGAGCTAAGGGCTCATACGCCGAAAAAGCCCTCCGCAAGATATGAGGCTCCGAAGCAGAGCGATAGGATTGATAAGACGTTTGTCTTATCCATTTGCCCCGGATAGATTTTACCATTTTAACCCTGTTCAGGGTACCGAATAGTTTCAACTATGTCGGTTGTAATCAAGGGGGTAAATAGGTATTTTCCTTAGACATTTTTGCCTATAAATACCCCCTCTTTACCCTGTAACGGGGATCGAATACTCAGCTATTCTAATACACACATTTGGACTACTTAAGCTATTATCCATTCGGAGGCTTGAGATAGTCCTTAAGCACAAGCTTATTGTTTGTCCGTTCTTGATCTCAGAGAACCTGTTAGCGTAATCTTTTACGGCAACAGTTGGCAGCCGTCCGTGACAAACCAAGTTCTAGAGGCTTGTTCTCTACTGCTGACTACACTTCGAAGAGCACTTACGGAGGGAGCCTCGGAGTCCCAAGATTCCGCGCACCCTTCGGTAAGGGGGTTCTTAGTGCGGTTCGAAGGCCTTCCCTCGCCTTCCCAGAACAATCGAAGTCTTCAGTCTTTGGACCTCTCCGTTACTAGCTATGACTCTGAAGCGAAGCCAAGCCTCGGGTCCTCTCTGAAGGTCCCCTCGGACCAACAGAGACGGACCCTCAGTTGTTCCAACGATTCCCGAGGGCGTCGCTGGGCGTCGAGTGCCCAAGGGCTCTCGAGCTCCTCCTACGGTGCTCCAAACTGATTATGTCAGTTCCCAAGACCAGGAGATACCCTCCGTCGAAGACGAAGACCTTCTTGGAACCGAAGCTACTCAGTTAGCAAGGCTTTAAGAGGAAGTGGCTTGATGGAGGCAGGAGGCCGCTGATCGCCTCCGCTCCCAAGCCTCCACCGAGACTCCAGAAGGGCCCCAAGACGGTGGTGCTCGCAATCTTCCCGAAGCTGTTCAAGTCCCAGAGGAGGCTGAGAACGCATCTTTTGATGATGAGTCTCCGCTACACTCGGACTTGCAAAGAATGCCCTTCGATCCTAGGTTCAAAGCCTCGAAGTTGCACAAGTACTCCGGTGGGTCAGACCCCGGAGAGATTGCTCATTCATACGCCCTGGCGATAGAAGCAAGTGGAGGGGTGCGCAACACTATGGCAAAGTGTTTCCCCTCGCTCTCGAAGGTGTGGCGCTACGATGGTTCTGGTCCTTGAAGCTAGGATCGATCAGATCTTAGGAGCAGTTGAAGAGGAAGTTTGTAAGCAACTTCTAGGGTACCTTTGTGGCTCTGATGTCAACAGGGAGCTTGTTCCAAGTGAAGCAGCAGGCGGGAGAAACACTTCGAGAGTACTTCACGCGCTTCGCCCACACCAAGTCACAAATCAAGGGCCTGTCTACCTCTTCGGTTGTCGACGCCGCCCACGAAGGGGTGCTAAACCCCGATCGCCTCAGCAAGCTCCATCAAAAGCCTGTGAAATCTGTGACACAGCTGATGGCATACTTCGAATAGTATTCCAAGGCGGAGGAGGGCTGCCTTCGACGAGCCGTGGCACCCGCACCTGCCCTCTAAGAAGTGCAGACAGAGCCCGAAGCCTCAGCTTCGCTGCAACCTCCTCAAGACAATCGCTTCGGCGACCACAGGTGAGGAAAGAAACATTTCCGTTCGGAGGTGCTAAGCATTGCACCTTCCATTCCGAAGGCGCCCGCCAATTTCCAGCAGGCGCAAAGCTTCAAGGCTGGAGCACCAAGGCCTCAAGAAAGAGTACCTGGCAGGCGCCAGAGTTTTTTCTGCTGCGTGCATGGCGACAATAGAAGCCATGACATGAAGTACTGCATGGTAGTGTTGGCCCTTCGGGGCGACTACCTAGGGCGAAGTACCGGGTGGGGTACTTCAGATCGAGCCCCACCAGTGGCACGGTCGGAGCCTGTCCAAATCATGGCCCGAGCAGGTGTCCCTGAAGCCCCATGCGACTTCCGGTGGCCAATATTATGCCACCACCGAAGCAGGAAGACCCACAAGACCGCGACAAGCGAGTGGTCCTACCCATCTCTAGAGGAGGGACCCTCGGAAACATGTCCAAGAGGTAGTGGCGTGAGTACGTCCGCAAAGTAGGGCACATTGGGACTTCGAGCTCCGCGGAAGAATGTTAGAATGGTCCCATGTGCCCATCTCCTTTATTGCCAGTGATGCCGCGGGGGTAAAGTTCCCCCATGCTGACCCCTTGGTCATTTCTGCAGACATAGAAGGGTGGAAGTCCAAAGGATCCTGGTGGACGGTGGGAGCTCCGTAGACATACTTTTTGTCCAGGCCTTCGATCAAATGTGCATACCTCGGAAACAACTACTTCCAGCGGCCCGGCCACTTCAAGGTTTCCCAGGACCGCCTCTCGATGCCCTCGGCCAGATAGGCCTCGAGGTTGGTTTCGGAGAGGGGCCTTTGGCCAGGGTGGAAGAGGTGATCTTCGACGTCGTCAACGCCCCCTATGCTTACAACGCAATCTTCGGGCGAGGGATGCTAAACCAATTCGGGGCTATAGCGCATCACAACTATCTCTGTCACAAAATGCCCACGTAAGGTGGAGTTCTTACTGTTTCAGGAGACCAAGCAATAGACCAGAGAATGGAGTATGGGCACGGCCAGCCGTTGGACCCCCAGCAAGTGCATGGTCTGACGGAGCGCACAGAAGAGGTTCCAGAGGCTTCGAACTCTTCGAAGGGGCTCTCCCTTAAGCCAAGACCAGAAGGTCATGTAGAGACGAAGATAATTTCAAAGGATGAAAAAGAATACCCAGTACAGTTCGGCAAGGGGTGATCCCCAGAGATAGCTGCCTCGTTGGAAGAAGTCGTCAAGCAAAATCTAGACGTCTTTGCCTGGACTGACGAAGACATCACCGGGGTTGATCGGAGTATCATCGAGCACAGCTTGCTCGTCAACTCGAAGGCTAGGCCAGTGCGCCAGGGGCTCCGCAAGCTGTCTGTAGAAAGGGCAAGCCTCGCCAAGACCGAAGTAGAAAAATTATTAAGGGCTGGCATCATCAGGGAGGTAGCCCATACCGAGTGGTTGGCGAACCCTGTTTTTGTAAGGAAGAAGGACTCGAACAAGTGACGCATGTGTATTGACTTTACTTAATTAAATAAAGCATGCCCACGAGACCCCTACCCGATGCCACAAATAGACCAGCTTGTGGATTCCACCGCCGGCTCTGAATTGGTAAGCTTCATCGATGCTTACTCTGGGTATCATCATGTCTGGCTAAAGCGTGAAGACGAAGCCAAGACAAGTTTCATAACTCCTTTCGGGGTATCTTGTTATGTAAGAATGCCTTTTGGCTTGTGGAATGCCGGAGCCACTTTTTCAGGTTTAATAGCTAAGGCTTTAGGTCACCAAATAGGCCGAAATGTCGAAGCCTATATGGATGACATTGTAATAAAAAGTACTCAAAAGCACCAGCATAGCCTAGACCTAGCTGAAACGTTTGAGAGCCTCCGAGCATGTGGACTACGCCTCAACCCTGGAAAATGTATATTCGGAGCACAAGTAGGAAAGCTAGCCCAACGCAGATAAGTGCACTTGCAAAGAATGGCGCCACCAGGGAATTTGAGGCAAATCCAGAAGCTAGCTGGAAGGCTCGCAGCTCTTAGTAGGTTCCTGGCCAAGTCAGCAGAACAAAGCGTCCCAATTTTCAAAGCCCTTAAGGGGTCCGAAAGCTTCAATTGGACGCCGGAGTGCCAGAAGAGCTTCGATGATATAAAAGTATACCTCGTAAGCCTGTCAACACTTACTGTGCCCCTCCCAGAGGAAACACTCCTCCTTTATCTCACAGCAACAGGCTCCGCAGTAAGTGCAGTACTGGTCAGGGAAGTTGAGCATAACGGAAACCTGGTGTAGAACCCACTTTATTTTGTTTTAGAAGCTTTGTCCGGAGCTAAGATTAGATACTCAGAGCTCGAGAAATTTGCTTATGCACTGGTAATGGCCTCGCGGAAGCTAAGGCATTACTTTTTGGTGCATAACCTAATCGTTCCTACCTCGTACCCTCTAGGTGATATGCTCCGATGCAAAGATTCTACGGGTAGGATCGGAAAATGGGCTGTCGAGCTAGCCCCCTTCGGAATCTCCTTCACAGCAAGAACAGCTATCAAATCCGAAATCTTAGCCGACTTCGTAGCAGAGTGGACGCCATCTGCAGTTTGGGCTCCGAAGTAGCCCTCCGAAGGTTTATGGAAAATATTTTCTGACGGAGCTTATCAGGCATCTGGTGCCGGCGCTGGAGCGGTCATCATATCACCGTCAGAGCAAAAGGCCATGTATTCTGCGAGGCTCAACTTTAAGACCACAAATAATATTACAGAATACGAAGGGGTCCTTCTAGGCCTCCAAAAGGCAAAGGCACTTGGAGAAGTAAGGATAATAATTAAAACAGATTCCCAAGTCATCGCAGGGCATGTCGATAAAAGCTTCCAAGCAAAGAGCCCGCATCTAGCGAAGTACCTCAAAGAAATCCGCAAGACTGAAGCAGCATTCAAAGGATTTTCTATTCGAATTATACCTCGAGCAGATAATCAACTAGCAGATATTCTATCAAAAGCTGCAGCCGGAGCATTGGACCTCCCGGAGGGTGCTTTCTACGAAGAACTAGTCAAGCCTCCAGTCAATCAATTACCCTCCGCAGAAGTACTTTGCATTCCATCTACAGATTGGCAGGCTTCGATAATGAATATCTTGCAAGATGGCACAGATTCTTCAGAGGGTCCAGATGCCCGAAGATTGCAATGCAAGGGCTCGAAATAACAAGCTTGTCAAGAGAATATTATACAAAGCCGGAGTATGTTCCCCCCTACTCCGATGCATCTCACAACCCGAAGGCCAAGACATACTTCGGGACATTCACGAAGCTTTGTGTGGAAGCCACCTAGACCCTCGTGCTCTAGCAGGCAAGACACTTCGGCAGGGGCTCTACTAGCGACAATTGTAAGAGATGCGGAGGAATTGGTTAGAAAATGCCAAGGATGCCAATGGATGGGAAGACGAAGCCATCGTCCGCCAGTTCCACTTCAAGTTATTACACCGGTATGGCCAATGGCTCGGTGGGGAATGGACCTCATAGGCCATTTTCCAATGGCAAAAGGCAGCTTGAAGTTTGCGGTGGTAGCAATCGAATATTTTTCAAAGTGAGTCGAAGCAGAACCATTGACTGCTATCACTTCAAGGAATGTGCAAAAGTTTTTCTGGAAAAATATTATATGTGGGTTCAGAGTACCAAAGGAGCTAACCATGGGATAATGGAACCCAGTTCGAAGCTGACACATTCAAAGAATTTTGTGAAGAGCTGGGCATTAAGTTATGCTTTGCAGCAGTGCGCCATCCACAAGTCCAACGGAGCTGTCGAATGAGCCAACGGGAACATTCTCTCCGGTCTGAATAGACGGATTGTTGGGTTGGCCAAGGGGCTGTGGGTCGAGGAACTTCCCAAGATCTTGTGGTCCATCCGAACCACTCAAGCCAGGTCCACTAGGCTTTACCCCATTTAGGCTACTATTCGGAGATGAGGCCATGACTCCTACGGAGCTCAGGGGTGGATCCCTTTGTGTAGTGTAGCCCGAAGATGAAGATGAAAGAAACACTTCGCTGGACTTGTCAGAAGAAACAAGGCTTCGAGTTGTCGCCAATGTGACGAAGTACCAAGGGCAAACAAAAACATGGTATGACCCGAAGATAAAGCTGAACGAGCTTAGACCAGGTCATTTAGTTTTGCTGAAGTGTAATAGCCCCGGGGAAGCTAGGAAATAAATGGGAAGGACCATATATTATCCTACGCTCAGGACGCCCCGAATAGTTTAAATTAGCTAATTTAGAAGGGGAAGAATTGAAACATGCATGGCATGTGGAGCACCTTAAGCGTTACTACGCTTAGATGCTCCTTATAATCACTTGTAAAAGAATTCCTTTTCTAAATAAAGTGGAGCGCTGAATTTTGTTTGCTCTTCGAATATCCCTTACTCCTGATGGATGCATCGGGAGGACGGAGATGCTTGCAGAGTCAAGCATCTTTCCTAGGACCCGGGCAACAGCCTGCGAACCATGGGTTCAAGGGCTTCGCTGCCAGCCTACGGATTCTAGGCTCCGGCTTGTATGGATTCGTAGAAGAGTCTAGGGACTTTAAAAGAACAGATTTCTGCCCTCCGGGTTCGAAGTATCTGTAAAAGAGCCAAAGGTGGCCAGCCTATGGATTCCAGGCTCCAGCTTGTTAGGATCCGTAGAAGAGTCTAAGGACTTTAAACGAACAGATTTCTGGCCTTCGGGTTCGAAGTATCTGTAAAAGAGCCGAAGGTGGCCAGCCTACGTATTCCAGGCTCCGGGTTGTTAGGATCCGTAGAAGAGTCTAAGGACTTTAAACGAACATATTTCTAGCCTCCGGGTTCGAAGTATCTGTAAAAGAGCCGAAGGTGGCCACCCTACGGATTCCAGGCCTTGGCTTGTAAGGATCCGTAGAAGAGTCCAAGGACATTAAAGATAAACAGATTTCCGGCCTACTGGTTCGAAGCATCTGTAAAGAGTCGAAGGTGACCAAGCAATAATGTTTCAAGGCTCTGGCCAGTGAGACACTTTTAAAGTCCTAAAGCGACTAGTATAAGGGCCTGCGAAGGTAGATTCAGTTCCGAAACTAACAAAATCATAATGTGAAACTATGTTTGAAGAACCCTATGAAGCATCAGCATTGTGTCCGACGAACCTTTTTGCAATGTGTAAGGTCCCCCACCCACAAGGAGGGGTAGGATGGTAAAGAACAAAGAAGATGCTTCCGGTGCAATTCACATTAATTCATCATACTTTTACATTAAGAGAAATTTTGGTTCAAGCCTATGAAAAATCAGAGACCCTGTCGGCCTCTAGAGCTACCTCTCCTGGCTACTCTGTCCTTCGGAGCTTGAAGCCACCGGGATTGTCCTTTTTGTTCGAGTGCTTCTCTTCTTCTTCGAGGCTCGTAGTTTCTTCTGCTCCTCTTGAAGCTCAGCCCAAGTAAGAAGTCTTTCGGAGTTAGCCTCCGCAGGGTCTTTGGCCTGGTACTCCGAGTCAGACCAATCCATTTGTTCGGAGGATGAAGATGCCTTCTCTTTTTCCTCTTACTTGATATAAGCTAAGATTTCTTAAAAACCTCGAGGGTGACCTCCCCTTTATCTCTGCGAGGAACAGAGAAGCGAGAGCGGCGGTAAGGCCTTAAGCTCTCGAGGCTTGCCCACTCTTTCTGGAGCCCTTCGATAAAATCCAGTATTTCGAAGTCAGGTTCCGAAGGGCATGATAGAACCTAAAAGAACAAAACACCCAAACAAGCTCTTCGTTTATAAACTTTATCATTAATGCAAGGGGCTTTACAAGATTTCTTATACATAATTGCCCTATGAGCTAGACCTGCGAGTCGGTTGGTGGAGCAGGAGGTGCCAGAATGGAGAGGCTGGGAGAGGTGGCCTTGTATGTGCTTGCTTCTGCCGATGGGCCTCGTCGATCCAAGCTTTAGCTGCAGCCTTGTGGTTCGTCTTCCAGGTTGACCAGGAAAACTTCCCAGGCCGAGGCTAGATTCAGCGATGGATGCAACAGGTCCTCGGAGGCAAAGCTTCTAGGGGTCAAACCCCCGACTGGAGCGATGGGAATCTGAAGGGCTTCGAGGTGGCGGAGAACTCCAATTCCGGCACACTGACCGGAGATCTCTCCGTACCGGACACCGGAGTTCATCATCAGCGACGCCGCCACTTGGATCCTCTTCGAGGGGTTCGCTGGCCGCCGCAGAAGACGAAGGGCACATAGTGCCAAAATATTCCAAGGTACCCTGAAGGGCATCCAACGTACGTTCTGCTACACTGGCATTCTTCTTCTCTACCGTCTCCAGCCCCGCAGTGGTAGCAGACACTTCGGCCATCTTGGACAGCAAGGAGCTCTTCTGGGCCATCGCTTTCTTGAGAGAGCCTTGGAGCTCTACCAGCTTGGGTTCTCGAAGTAGTTGCCGCCTGCCGGAGCTTCTCAACCTCCGCCTGGAGCACTAAGCGCTCGGCTTCAGCTTCTTGGGCTGAAGTCCGGAGGGCGTCGCCATCCTGCCTTGCTAGTCGGAGGGCTTCGTCAGCTTCGGCCCTAGCCCTCCGTTCTTCGAGGACTTCTTCCTCCAACCGAAGTGCTCTTTCTTCGGAGCCCTTGAGCGTGGTTTGGAGGGTAGTAACCTTCCTTTTGAGTCGATTGGTTTCGACTTCATTGGAAGTCGCTGCCGCTCTAGCAAGGACGAATTGCTGCAAAAAGAACAAGTAAGAACTAGGTGTTTACATTTATTAATTGAAAATATTTGCAGTACTCTTTATACCTGAAGGGCAGCCCTTTCGAGGGCCATGTTGAGCACCAGGGCCCTGGCTTCGCTCAGAACAGAGACCAAGTCAGAGTTGGCAATGTTCTGGCTTTTCTCCGCCAAAGGCCCCAGGAGTGCCCGGAGGCCTGTCCGGTGTTCCAAAAATAGAGCCAGCAGAGGAAGCAAAGACGAAGCTTGGCGATCATTTACCGTGGCCTCTTACTCCGAGTTGATAGACGAGGTCGTCGTTGGGCCGGGAGGGAGTCCTGAGGCTGGACATGCTTTTACCCCTCCCCGGCATGAAGGCAGGCGGCTCGACTACAACGGAGGTAGCTCTTCCTTCGATGACTACCCGTTCGGCTGGAGCCGCATCAGCAGGGGTGACCTCGGCCACCGTAGCCGTGTCGGCGGGAACGGACCCCACCACCGGGGCCAGGGCATCTAGTGGAGTCGAGGTGTCCATCGGAACCATGACCCCCGAAGAAGCTGGGACTTCGTGTGCAGCCGGGGCTTCGTCGCCCTTCAATGTACCTGCGGTACCAAGGTATTTGGTGAACATTTACAAGTAAAAATTGTTGCAGGAATCGACCAAGGCAAAATATTCTAAGTATACCTTCGGAGGCACCGTGAGGCAAAATCGTCGGGTCCTCCAGGACTTCGTACATCCGGAGGATCTCGTCGAGGCCGTCCCCCGAAGTCCTCTCTGGTGTGTTTTCCACTGGAACCTCGACCTCCACCATGATCACCCCGGCTACGGACGAGTTGGGGGCGACAGTGTTCGGCTCCGAGTTCACGGCAGCGGGCACAGGTGTGCATGCCGTGTCTACCTCCAGAACCTCCCGAGCAGAAGCTTCGGTTGGGACCCTTGCCGCATCTTCGTCGCCCCCTAAGAGATAGTTCTCGAAGTCTTCACCAGTTGGGCGCTGGAGTCCTCGTTCCCGGAATCCTCCGAAGCCGAGCTCCGAACATCCAAGGACGAAGTAGACGAAGCAAGGGCCAGTTGCGGAGGGATCTTCGCCACCTTCTTCTTCTTAGGGGGGTCTTGCCGGCCTTCTTCGGAGGCTCGGCGACGGCTTTCCTTTTCCGAGGAGCTGCTCCGGCCAGGTTAAAATCTGGCAGAGGAGGGGGCACCATCCAGAGAGCCCCCCACACTCTGTTGGAGCACTCCCAGCTTCCCACCAGCTCCAACCTCTTTTGCCTTTCAGCCACCGTAGGGGCTCCAAGGACCCTTTCGGTGGCCCGAGCTATCTGCTCCGGGGCTAATGCCAGTGGAGCCACATAAAAAAGGGTAACATATTATAAGTATGTTATTTTCATCATCTAACATATTATTGCAGGAGTCGAAGTCTTACCTAGAGTTCGGAGCTCACCCTCCGAAGCTTGTTGAAACGCTATCGGCCAGGTGGCCCCGAGGGGTGGAATCCGAAGAGCAATGAACTCTTCGGCGAGGTCACGCATGCTCATGTGGCTGGCCACTGAAGTTAGCAGCCCTAGCCGTGTTGAGAGTAGGCTAGGGTTCGGAGTAACCTCCGCCTCCTTCCGGAACTAGATTTCCTGAAGGGGTCCAGCGAGAGGGGAGTCCTCTCCAACTTCGGCGTAGAACCACCGAAGGATCTAGTTGGTGTACCACCAGTCGTTGATGGCCTTCGCTGGAAAGTGTTGGGCATGCTCCCTCCGCAGCTGGAAGTTGACGCTGCCGAAGGCTGTTATCACCTTAGTGTCCCCGGGGCCATCCTGCGGCTTTGGCTGGCAGATGGCTTTGTGGGTGGCGGCGAAGACCTCCGATCGCCCCTCGCACCCTTTGGCCCAAAGTGCCCATTCGAAGACAGCCAGGTGGGCGATGGCATTGGGAGACAGTTGAGGTAAGGTGATGTGGAACATGTTCAGTACCTCAGATAAGAAGTCGATGGCCGGAAGCCCCAGGCCTGCCTCGAAGAAGGCCTCGAAGAAGGCCTCGAAGACCATGACTTCCCCGCTTCGTGGCCGCGTAGTCGATTCCTCCTCGGGGACTCGAGTCCTCAGTCCTAGTCCCCAGCTTCGCTTCCACGGCCTCTTCGATGGACTCTGCAGTGCTGGTGGATTGGCCGATGAGGAAGCTTTGGGGGATTTTCTTCTTGGATGGTGGGCGGAGCTCCCGGGGTTCTTGGGCCAGGCATCACCCGGAGCCCCCGCCATTGCTGCTACGGCTGAGGTGGCCCATGCTTGCCTCTGCGCCAGAGTGCCCGCTGCCGCTGGCACGGGTGGCTGGTCCTCGCCATGGCTCGGTGGATAGAGAAGTTGTGAGAATTGAAGGTTGAAGTAAGAGAATCACGAATGCTAGGCACGGTAAAAAGTCTTGGGTAAATTCTAATCCCCTTTTTATAATCGTCCGCTGGTTGTTGTGCTTCGATCGCATTCACACTGTAGGTTCGACTTCCGTCGTTGGCAGGTGGGTCCAGAAAGTGGTAAGGCGAGAGACTGCCGTAAATTTCGACAGTTACATTTTTACAGAGCATAACGGCTACTTGCACAGTAACGGTTATAATCAAACGGTTCCTCACGACGTTTGGGCTTCGTAACGGTTCTCTTTCCCATGGAGTATTCACACAGTGGTTGAGAACTCGGAGTCGGGGTCCGAATGCTTCGGATCAGAGATCCTCCGAAAGACTGTAATGTGTTCAAATTTTCTCTAAGTCTCAGAATATGAAAATATTCCTTGCGTATACTGCCTCCCTTCTATACAGGTTAAATTCGGAGAGGCGTATTCGAGGGGCTACTGTTGGGGGAAAATGCTTCACTTTCAGGACTTAGAGATTAACAGTTCAAAAAGACTTACTAAGCTTCGGAGCTGATGGGCTCATACTCGAAGGGTGCCTTGATCTGAAGTCCGAAGGATCCCTCCGCAGGATATGAGGCTCCGAAGCAGAGTGACAGGATTGATAAGACGTTTGGCTTATCCATTTGCCCCGGATAGATTTTACCATTTTAACCCTGTTCAGGGTACCGAATAGTTTCAACTATGTCGGTTGTAATCAAGGGGTAAATAGGTCTTTTCCTTAGACATTTTTGCCTATAAATACCCCCTCTTACCCTGTAACGGGGATCGAATACTCAGCTATTCTAATACACACATTCGGACTACTTAAGCTATTATCCATTCGGAGGCTTGAGTTAGTCCTTAAGAACAAGCTCACTGTTTGTCCATTCTTGATCTCAGAGAACCTGTTAGCGTAATCTTTTACGCCAATAGTACCCTTCGGTGAACACTTTGCATGGTACACTTTGAATTAGATAGGCTCCGGTTAGCTTGCTGGTTTATTTTATTTAATATATTTCTTTTTGGCTAATTGGATTATTTCTGTGTGATCTGATTACCTTGCGACTCCACCCTCTTGCCACTGTTAAGGGTAGTCAGAACATGACGTCTGTGTAGGGTTATGCTTAGGCTTGTCCCTAAGTATCCACACACTTTTGATCGTCGAACTGACCCAAGTGTGGGGGCACAGTTTTCGTGTCAACAGGTTGTGAAGGCTCTAGCAACCTAGTGAATGCTCGAGTCATTCATCTCCTTATTGCAATGGATGATTTGCACTCCAGGGCATTGTGTGAGGGTGTAGAGAAATAGATCATCTTCAGTTCCAGAGTGAGAAACTCCAGCAACAGATCAAGGATTTGTAGGCAGTAATACCTAATATTCCGTGCTGAGGTCTGTGAATCAAGAAGACTGCAAGGAAAGCAACTCGACCTCCACCGAGAAGAAGTCCAATGCCACCTCTAGGAGAGACCCATTTTGTTATTTAGTGGATTGAAATCCCGATGGAAGATAAATAATATCCATAAGAGGTTGAACCAATGACCAATAAAGAAGGCGAGAGTGTCCATAACAGTAATTTAGGAGGCCACTAGACGTCCATTAGATTCACGCTAGTTTTTGAAGTTGTTTGTTTCTTTTATTTGTTGAGTTCATATCTCTTGATGGCTTGTGTCAAGGATATGTGGTCATATGGTTCCAGTGTTTAGGTTCAAATATATTATCAATAAAGAAGTTAGTTTTTATAAAATATTTTTCTAAATCTTTTCTTTTCTCTTTCGGGGTGTTCATACCTTCAGTTCAAGATGACATCTCCCAACCGGCGCATCACCTGTAGCTCTAACATTCCAGCTGAAGCAAACAGTGTCGCTGGGAATCCTTCCAGAGGAGCTGCACCCGACTAGGGAGCAACAAGAACTCAAGAAGCAGGACTACCAATAGCCATTAGTCACCCAACACTTGCAGAAGTGAGAAACCATGTTGAAGAATATGGTTTTGATATTCCAGATGTGATGAGTGATTGTCAATGGAAGTCAATGGAAGGGAGAGATGAAGACCTGTCGAGTCTGAGGCACATGTGACTCAGGTACACGGGCAGTGAGCGACGGCCGGGCAGAGGAGCCGCGGAGTCGTGCTGGCCCAATCCGGGTACATGGCTAGGAGCGGTAGAGGATCCACCGGTCTGTTGACTGGGTTTGACTCAGGTACACGGGCGGCGAGCGATTGCCGGGCTGAGGAAGCTACGGGGTCGGGTCGGCCCAATCCGGGTACTCGGTGCGAGGACGGTGGACGCTTTGTCAGTTTCGGCGTAAAACCGACGATCTATGTTTAATTTGTTTTTAGGATATTAATATTTAGTTTTTGAGCTTAGAATATTTTTATTCGAGTCAGTTAATTTTTCTAAGAATATTTTAGTAATTTTCGGAATTTATTTTAGAGTCAGTTCATTAATAGTCGCAGTAATATTTTTATTCTAGATTTACTTGAAATCCTTTAGTTTTACTGCTATATTAATTCCTGGATGTTATGAGTTTTATTCATTTGATTAATATTTTATTCCTAGACTGAAATATAAATATATCGTGATTTTTCTATGTGTCTGTCTTTACTGCAGTATTTTATTTAGACTATTTTTTAATATCTCTTTAATTAGGACACCGATCATTTTTAAGCTAGACAATTTTAATTTCTGAAATTGGCTTTGCAAATATTTTTTGTCTGGTTAAGCTCATTTGGGTGTTGGGCTTAAAATATAGTTTAACAAGAAATTTTTAGGCGCCCATTCACCCCCCCTCTGGTCGCTACTTTCGGTCCTACAAGTGGTATCAGAGCGAGGTTAGGTTTTTCTAATATCTTAACCGATTCTAAACCTAGGTAGTGACCATGACGTCTTCTGGTAAAATCCCGTCGCTAGAAGCTTTTGGCTACACTTATTGGAAGACTCGCATGCGAGCATACCTTATGAGCCAGAGTTCGGACATATGGGAGATTTGTGTTCATCCTAGTTTCACCATGACGACTATTGCTGCGGATACTGCTGCAAATGTAATTACCCAGCATCAAAATAATAGTAAAGTGGTGAACATTTTATTTTCTGGTCTAGGTCCTAGTGAGTTTGAGCGTGTTAGCCATCTCACCACTGCTCGAGAGATTTGGGCTACCCTCCAGGCACATCATGAGGGGACAGCTCAAGTCAAGGCTAGGCTTTATCAGACCTACCTGCGTGAGTATGAGAATTTCTCACAGAAGCCAGGGTGAGACTGTTGAGGCTCTATTTGGTCGCTTTCAATCGATCATTAACAAGCTACACATTAACAAGGCCGATGGTGATCAGCTGGTCTCAGATCATGAACAGGCGCTTAAGGTACTTCATACTTTACACCCTAAGATCTGGGAGATCAAGGTTTCTTCTATTGTTGAGAGCACATCTTATGATACCTTGACCATCGCAGAGCTCTTTAGTAAGCTCAAGGTCTCAAAGGTCGATATCCAGTTGAGATCAAATCTCACTGGTTCTGAATCAAAGACTCTGGCGCTTGCGACACCATCTACTGATCCTAATGCCATGAGTTGTACTGCGTTTTCCTTGATGTCTATTTCCAAGGAACAACTTGATACTCTAGGAGATGATGATCTATGCTTGTTTAACAACCGGGTGCGACGTGTCTATGATAAGCGAATGTTTAAGAGACACGGCACAAAAACCGGATGCTTTGAGTGCGGTGATACAGGTCATTTCATTGCCGACTGCCCCAAGTGGAAGAATTACAAGGGATCCGGCGGAAACTCCTACGACTCCGACAAGTACGACAACTCTACAAAGAGCAAGCCTAAGACGAGATTCTTTCGTAAAGCTTTTAAGGACTACAGGCGTGAGAACAAGAAACAAGACAAGGCTTTCTTCGCCGAGATGGAGAAAAGCTACTCCAAGAGATCCTCGTCTTCCTCCTCATCGTCGAGGTCAAGTGATGAAGAGATCGTGATCAGGAAGGGGAAGGACAGGGATGATCCGGCGGGCCTCTGTTTCATGGCCTTCGGGGACAAGCCGAAGACCCCACAAGAGCTTCTGCTCAATGGCTCTTGGGGAGAAGAAAGAGAAGGACTCCTCCGATGACTCCGATAACTCTGACGACGACGATGAGAAGGTATCATCCTATGAACAAGAAGATGTTAATTTATTAGAACAGAACCGTCAGGAGTTGAAGTATAGGGAGAAACTGCTTAGAGGGGCTAAGAAGAGGATAGATGAGCTTGAGAGTGAGCTTGCCATGGCAAATGGCAAGATTGAGAGTTTGTCTTCTTCTCCTTGCTTGGGTGATAGTGGTGAGTGCCCTAACTGTGAGGTTCTGTTGTGTGACCTGACGACTCTTAAGTCCAGGTACACAGAGAGAGTAGATGAGAGAGACGCATTGGCCACTGAGCTTGAGAGCGCTCAGTAGGAGCTAAAAGATGCTCATGCCACTGTTGTCTCATCTTGTGTAGACTGCCCATCACATTTAGCTAGTATAGCTGAGCTGAGAGCCAAGAGTGATGAGTAGTTGAGCGAGTTAGCTGGAGTGAGAGGTGAGTTGGAGCAGACTAAGCTAGAGCTTGATACCTTGTCAGGTCCATCCACTGTTTGTGAGAACTGCTTATCCATTAGAATGGAGCTGATCAAGCTAAAAGCTGAGAAGTCTGTCGGAGTTGATAAAGAGTATGAGATCTTCTTGTCTCAGGTGGAGGTGTTAGCTTCTTTGAGAGAGGAGCCAGCTGATGTTCAGAATGAGAACTTTTACCTCCATTCAATCCTGAGTTGGATTAGTGCTAGAGAGCCACAGCTCGGCATGATGATCTAGCAGTTCAAGAGACAAGATGGTTTTGGGGTAGGGTACACATATACCAAGGCTGATTTTGAGAGCGCCATTAGCCGTGCAATGGAGTGGAGTAAGATGACTCCAGAATAGAGATATCCCAAAACTCACTCCACTGAGTCCTTTAAGGATACCCAGCCCAAGGATGGAGTGATCCAAGAACAACCTAAAGCTCCACCTAAGAAGCAGATATGGATTCCTAAGCCTAAAACTCTTCACACTTCTCTTGATTCTTTACCTGGACCCTCTCACACCAAAGATTCTTCACCCAACACCACCAAGCCTAAGAACCCTAAGCCAGAACAACATCCCAAGAAGCCTACCTATCACTATGAGTTTTGTCAAAGAGACGGGCATCTTGAGGAGTTTTGCTTCAGAAGGAAGCGGGTTGAGCGAGAAGAAAAAGCTCGAGGTGGGCAGGAGCAGTTCTACCAGCAGGGTGTTAGACAGAGAGTCCCTCGACGTGGAGAGAGGCTAGAAGCCAGGCCACATTGTGTAGGTGGTGGTAGAGGAGACGGTTTTCACTACCGTGCTCCAGAGGGTGGTTTCCATTCCGGCAGAGTTCCAGATCATTATGGATACAATTATGGACCTCGTGACCATGATTTTAGGCAGAACAGAGGACCGCGCTTTGAGCCGTGTGGTGGTCCCGACTCATACGATTCCTTCTGCTTTCCTACTTACGAGCAGATGGCTCGACACTGGTTTAGTACTTTTGCTAGACCTAGTGGTTGACCATTTGCTCTCACTCATGACCATTGATCTTGCAGGATCGAGGACTGGAGGACGTATGGATCATGGATTCAGGATGTTCTCGCCATATGACGGGACACCGCAGATGGTTCTCCAGCCTCACTCCCCCGAGCTCCAAGGAATACATCACTTTCGAGAACAGTGGTCAAGGGAAGGTACAAGGTATTGGGTCGATTCATATTTCTGATCAATTCTCTTTAAAGAATGTTGCTTTAGTTGGAAATCTGAACTTTAATCTAATTTCTATTTCGCAACTGCTTGATGATGGTTTAGAAGTGCGCTTTAAGAAGGGCATGTCTTCTGTTGTCGACTCTAGAGGATCCTTAGTTTGCCGAGTCCTACCTTTTGGTAAGGTTTTTCGTATTGATTTCTCTAGTTCCTCTAGCCCTTCTCGCTGCCTGATGGCCGGATCCTCCTCTGAGTTATGGAAGTGGCATAGAAGGTTAGGCCATTTGAGCTTTGATTTACTTGTTAGATTGAGTTCTATGGATCTTATCCGAGTATTGCCTAAGCTTAAGATGGAGAAGGATCTAGTGTGTCATCCTTATCGTCATGGGAAAATGGTTGCCGCTTCTCACGCACCTGTGACTCAGGTGATGACTTCATACCCGGGAGAGCTGTTACACATGGACACAGTAGGTCCAGCTCGAGTACGCTCAGTCGGTGGGAAGCGTTACGCTCTTGTGATAGTTGACGATTTTTCTCGATTTTCGTGGGTTTACTTTCTAGAGTCTAAGGATGAGACTTTTCAATATGTTCATGACCTGATTTTGAAGCTGAAGAACGAGAATAATGGTTTGATGCGAGCAATTCGTTCAGACAACGGATCTAAGTTTAAGAACTCTCAGTTCGTCAGTTTTTGTAGTGATCAAGGTCTTGATCATCAGTTTTCTGCTCCTTACAGTCCCCCACAAAACGGTGTTGTGGAGCGAAAGAACCGCACGCTTGTCGAGATGGCTAGGACGATGCTTGATGAGCATAGGACTCCTAGGCGTTTTTGGGCTGAAGCAATGAACACAACTTGCTATCTTGCCAACCGCATTTTCCTTAGAGCTTACTTAGGTAAGACATCATATGAGTTGTGTTTTGGTAGATAGCCCAAGGTGAGTCACTTGCGAGCTTTTGGATGCAAGTGCTTTGTGATCAAAAAGGGAGGACATTTGGATAAGTTTGAGTCTCGTTGCTGGGATGGAGTCTTTCTAGGTTATGCTTTGCATTCACGAGGCTTTCGTGTTTGGAACCTAGACTCCCAAATGCTTGATGAGACGTGTGAGGTTTCATTTGATGAGTCTTTGCCCTCACCGACTCCTTCTTTTGAGCTTTCTGGAGATGATGAGCTTGGAGAGTCCATCTTCGAGGAAGATGATGAACCTCCTGCTGTTGATGAGGGTGGGCCCTCTGTACCGCCTGCAGACCCCACACCTTCTGAGACTTTGACTAAGGATGAGGACGAACCTATAATTACTCCTACTTCGATCGAGCCCCTCAGTCGAGTCTAGTGGTGCCAGGTGTTGACTCCGGTGAGATGACTTCTCCGCCGAGTCCAGAGGAGCCAGTTGTTGACTCTGGTGAGGTGACTTCAGATCACCTAGGATCCCGAGCAGTTCAGCGTGATCACCCTTCAGAGCTCATCATAGGTGATCTTACGAAGAGATCTTTACGTTCCTCAGCTGGTTCACTTGCTATGTTTGCTGAGTCTTCTTCTGTTGATAGTTTTGAGCCCCGAGACGTTTCTCATGCTCTTTCTAATTCAAATTGGATAAACGCCATGCAAGAAGAGCTTGAAAATTTTGTTCGCAATCGGGTTTGGACAGTAGTTGAGCTACCACCTGGATGCAACACCATAGACACGAAGTGGGTGTTTAAGAACAAACAAGGAGAAGATGGTGTTGTGGTGCACAACAAAGCTCGATTAGTGGCACAAGGTTTCTGTCAAAAAGAAGGTATTGTCTTTGAAGAGACCTTCGCCCCTGTTGCTCGCCATGAGTCCATTCGTATTCTTTTGGCCTTTGCTGCTTCTAAAGGTTTTAAGCTTCATCAGATGGATGTCAAGAGTGTTTTTCTAAACGGGTATATAGAGGAGGAGGTATATGTTAAGCAACCCCCGGTTTCGAGAACCCTAAATTTCCACGACATGTTTACAAGTTGCAAATGCTTTATACGGTTTGAAACAGGCCCCCAGGGCTTGGTATGATCGCCTGAAGCAGTTCTTGTTGTAGAAAGGTTTTGTGATGGGTTCTGTGGACCAGACTCTTTTCTTGCTTAGAGATGGCGCAGACTTATTGGTTTCTCAGATTTATGTGGATGATATTATTTTTGGTGGTTCTACTAATGAGCTTGTTTCCAAGTTTTCTGAGCAGATGCATAGCGAGTTTGAGATGAGTCTCATGGGAGAACTCAAGTACTTTTTAGGGCTCCAGATCAAGCAGACCAAGGACGACATTTTCATCCATTAGGGTAAGTACACACGGGATATGCTAAAGAAATTTGATTTTGGTGGAGAGCTAAAGCCACGGATGACACCAATGGGTACATCTGGAGGTCTAGACAAGGACGAAGACGACGTCAAGGTAAATGAGAGAGAGTATTGAGGGATGATCGGTTCGCTACTATACTTGACTGTGACGAGACCGGACATTCAGTTTGTCGTGGGTGTGTGTGCGCTTTTTCAGTCTTCGCCACGCGCATCTCACCAGCAGGCTGTGAAACGTATTTTCAGGTATCTTACTTATGCTCCTGATTTAGGTCTCTATTATTCTGCCTCATCGTCTCTTGATTTAGCTAGTTTTTCGGACGCTGATTTTAGATGGTGTCGGCTGGATCGCAAGTTTACTTCTGGTACTTGCCAGCTTCTTGGTTCTTCACTTGTTTCTTGGTCCTCTAGAAAACAATCTGGAGTTGCGCTTTCTACTACTGAGGCTGAGTATGTAGCTGCTGCTAGCTGCTATTCTCAGTTAGTTTGGATGATTTCTACTTTGCGGGATTTTGGGTTATTCTTTCCTTCGCGAGTTCCCTTGTTTTGTGATAGCACTAGTGCAATTAGTGTAGGGAAAAACCCATGTCTTCATTCAAAAACCAAACATATTGATGTGCACTTTCATTTTCTGAGGGATCAATATGAGAAAGGAGTCATTGATCTTATACATGTTGATACCCATCAGCAGTTGGCTGATATTTTTACTAAACCCCTGGATCAGTCTAATTTTGACCGTTTACGAGGGGATTTGGGAGTTGTGTATCCTTTCTAGGATATTTTGATTCATTTTTTACTTTCTTTTTATTGTTTGAGTCTTTTTGTGTGCGTTCATATCATGCATAATCATCTATCACATTTTGAGCTTGCTTCTGTTATATGATTAATCTGCTTTACATTCTCTAGCTAGTATATGCTTTTGATTACTTGTCGATGATCATGTTCTGGTTCAGTTCACATGATATATCTGATATTTCTCATATGCATGGCTTTTGTGCTTTAAAATTGAAAAACATATCACCATTGCTTCTGGTAACTAGCATGTGTAGGCTGAATGCTTTTGCTATCTTTTACATGCCTTGTAGCTAGATCCTTACTTAGATGCAGATATGCAACATGGACATCTATATGCTTTAAATATGAAAAATGTGCTATAAAATGATAAAAACTCCGGAAAAATGAAAAATTTATGCATTTTTATGATTATTAGAAAAGATCCAGGTGGGTTTGCTTTGTCGCATTGCATTGTTCCGGACTGCTTACCATAGCACTTTGGTATGAACTAGGACGGAGTAATGTATGCCAAGACCATTGTCTTAAGTTTCTGATGGTCCAGTTCTGGCCTAGGCTTGACTTGGTCGGTTAGCATAAGGTTTGACATGCAAATATCCCCTGGCAGAAATGAAAAATATAAAGAAAAAGTCTGAAAATTTTAAAAATAAAAAAGGACAAGTTTGGTGAAGCACTTTGCTATGAACAATGCTTATCTTGGTAGATATCAGTTAGCTTTTGCATCTCATGCTTTACTTTGCTTGTCTACTAGAAAAAAGTGGTGATGCTTTTGTTTTGCAAAAATCGAAAAATGCGTGCTAATGACTTTCTTAAGATATCATCTATTGCACTGATCTTGTCATGTATCTTAGACAGTATATCTTTCGCTATACCTGTTAGATGTTGTAATTGCAGTTAATCATATCTAAGAAGCATGCTTTTCACACTCCACCTGCACCCCATCTGCATTCATGGCATATTTTGAGGGGGAGCTGCATTTCAGGGGGAGTTTGTGTCTATGTCTCTTTAAAGTGCATTTAATCTCACTTGATGAGTCCAATTATCAACAAGGGGGAGAAATTTTGGATATATTTTTGGCTTTCTCGGTGATTTATTTTAGGGGGAGTTCCTTGTTGGTAATTCTGAGATTTGCACTTGCTTTTGAGTCTTTATTTTTGGGCAACCATAATGACCATTTTTCTTGCTTCTAGTTGGCTTTTGGTCATTAGGGTTAAACTTTTATTTTCTTTCTTCTATTTTCTTTTGTCTTTGTTTTTCTGTTTCCACGTGTTTTGCAGGTTCTGGAGATGAGCTGAAAAGGGTGTTGACAATGCACTCATCAAGGGGGATATTGAGAAACCATGTTGAAGAATATGGTTTTGATATTCCAGATGTGATGAGTGATTGTCAACGAAGTCAATGGAAGGGAGAGATGAAGACCTGTTGAGTCTAAGGCACATGTGACTCAGGTACACGGGCAGTGAGCGACGGCCGGGCAGAGGAGCCGCAGAGTCGGGCTGGCCCAATCCGGTTACATGGCTAGGAGCGGTAGAGGATCCACCGATCTGTTGACTGGGTTTGACTCAGGTACACGGGCGGCGAGCGATTGACGCGCTGAGGAAGCTGCGGGGTCGCGTCGGCCCAATCGGGTATCTGGTGCGAAGACGGTGGACGCTTTGTCAGTTTCAGCGTAAAACTGACGATCTATGTTTAATTCATTTTTAGGATATTAATATTTAGTTTTTAAGTTTAGAATATTTTTATTCGAGTCAGTTAATTTTTCTAAGAATATTTTAGTAATTTTCGGAATTTATTTTAGAGTCAGTTTATTTTACCCTAGGGTAAAGTACTCTTTTCATGTATTAGGATTTGCCTATAAATAGGCCCCTATCCCTTTGGGGATAGATGACTGTTTTCAAATAGATCAATCTACAGTCCAGCTTTTAGTTTTTTTCGCCACAATTTCTCTCCCCGGGCGAAATTTGTTTCCACGGCTTGCTCCCATTTTTCTTCGGCTCTTCCAGGCGAAGCATCGCATGAGGCAGAATCAGCATCGCGCAGAATCAAAATTTATTTTGCGCCTGTAGCTCTCGGCATCAGGATTCCAGCGTGCTGTGGGGGCCCTCGGCGCATCGCCGTGATTTCCCAAGCAGACGGCGTCGGCATCTGCATGTTTTTCCCGGGTCATCATCATGCCTGCAGGTTTTCTTCGTTTTTCCACGGCTACGCCAGCGTGGAGACGAGCGCTCGTGGCACCAAACCTTGCATAGCGTGCGGCGGCTAGCGCACCTAGCCTGCGAGCCTAGACTAGCCTTGTCTCTAAGTGCTCCACGAATGTCAGGCTGTGCACATCAAGCAGGAATTGCGATCGGCGACGAAGAGTTGTTTTACCGTGCAACCGTTTAGCAGATTCCCATGCAGGTTAGTTTCTAATCTCATAATTTTCAGTAGATCATGTTTAGAGATAATCATCTATTAATTAATTAGCAAAAATTAATCATCTATTAATTAATTAGCAAAAATTTGTTTAGAGATTTTGTGGTAATTTAATCTACCTAAATATTTTTAGTACTCGTATATTTCTATTTTAATATTCTTAATCTGTTCGTATAAACAGAAAATTTATTAATAGTCGCAGTAATATTTTATTCTAGATTTACTTGAAATCCTTTAGTTTTACTGCTATATTAATTTTTGGATGTTATGAGTTTTATTCATTTGATTAATATAAAATATATCGTGATTTTTCTAGGTGTTTGTCTTTACTACAATATTTTATTTAGACTATTTTTAATATCTCTTTAATTAGGACACCGGTGATTTTTAAGCTAGACAATTTTAATTTCTGAAATTTGCTTTGCAAATATTTTTTGTCTGGTTAAGCTCATTTGGGTGTTGGGCTTAAAATATAGTTTAACAAGAAATTTTTAGGCGCCTATTCACCCCCCTTTGGTCGCTACTTTCGGTCCTACAAGAAGCCATGACCACTCAAAATCAGCTCATCACCACCATACTCACGCGGATACAACATCAACAAATCTAGATTCAACAATAGCAAGCACAACTTCAATAAATTCAGTAGCATGCTCAAATGGCTAACAAGGCTCGCAACCCGCTTGCACCTATTCTAGCCATGGCATCTTAGCTAGTCGGAATTTCTTCGAGTTAGGCCCCCTACATTTTACAGCACTACCAACCCTATGGAAGCGGGCGATTGGCTCTACAACATTACAAAGAAACATGATATCATTCCTTGCACTGACCGTGAACGTGTGGCCTTCGCCACTCGTCATTTTCATGGACCTGCCGTAGAGTGGTGGGACAATTTTATGGAGGCTCAACTTGAGAACTATGTGGTCACTTGGGCTGAGTTTACGACTGCCTTTAGAGCTTCTTATGTGCCTACTGAGATAGTCTCACTAAAGAAGAAAGAGTTCAGTGAGTTACAACAAGGAAGTGGGATAGTAACCAAGTACTTGCATGAGTTTAATCGTCTTGCATGATATGCACCTGAGGATGTTCGCATTGATACTGAAAAGTAAGAAAATTTTTTGGGAGGACTTAAGGATGAATTGTCCGATCAACTCATTGTCGTGGACTATTCTGATTTCCAAAAGTTGTTGAACAAAGCTATTCTTCAAGAGTTAGAGCAGAACAAAATTGATCAGAAGAAAAGGAAATTGATGGCCTTCCATTTTCGAAATCAGCAAGGAAACAATTTAGTGATCTCATTCAACGCCTACTCCTCAAGCTTCTAGTTCTCAACCAAGCCTTGTGTTTAGGACCCTAGCTGCTAGTATTCCATGTATAGGAGTTCCCCATCAAGTCACTACATCAAGTCATATGCCAGTATAGAGAACTGAGATCCTAAATGAAAAGAATGGCAAACCAGTGGTTTGTTTAAATTGCCATAAGGAAGCGCACTATGCCAACAAATGCCTTCATCCCAAGTGCACTCAAGGACCTATTCCAAATCTAGTGGCATGTGCTCATGTGAATCAGATCACTGCAGAAGAAGCTCAAGGAGCACCTAAAGATGTCTTCGGTATGTTTTTTGTTAACTCTATACTCATAGTTATTTTATTTGATTCTGGAGTAACCCATTCTTTCATATCTACAAATTTCATGGAGAAATATGACTTAAAAACTTTTGGCCTAGAGAAGCCTATGTTAATAGCCACCCCCAGCAAGCAAACTATTGACAGTCTATTTAGCCCAAGACTACAAGTAGAAATCCTGGTAATAGCATTTTGGGTGGAACTTGTTCTCATAGAATACAATGGATTAGATGTCATCCTAGGGATGAATTGTTTGATAAAGCATAAGGGAATGATAGATTATGCTAACAAGATGGTGACCATAACAAGCTATGATGGAATCACTATCTCATTAAAGATGGCTATAGGAGGATTAGGAAATCCTATGGTTAAACAAATAGAATTGGGAGAAGTGCCTATTGTTTGAGAGTATCTGGATGTTTTTCCTGAAGATCTACCAGACAGAATGGCTGCAAATGAGTTATCCGAAGTAAAGTGTTACATAGAAGATCTTGAGGAGAAAGGTTATATCAGACCAAGTACATCACCATGGGGAGCACCAGTTATTTTGACAGAAAAGAAAGACAAAACGAAAAGAATGTGTGTGGATTATAGAGCCTTAAATAAAGTCACTATCAAGAACAAGTATCCACTGCCATGGATTGATGATCTGTTCGACCAGTTAAAGGGATCTTCGGTATTCTCCAAGATTGTCCGTCAGTCATGTTATCATTAGCTATGGATAAGAGAAGATATCCCGAAGACTACATTCACATCTAGGTATGGTCTATATGAATGTACTGTCATGTCTTTTGGACTCACTAATGCCCAGCGTTCTTCATGAACATGATGAATAAGAGGTCTTTATGGAGTTTTTGGACAAGTTCATCATGGTGTTCATTGATGATATTCTAATCTACTCCAAGACAAAAGAAGAGCATGAAACCCATATTCACTTGACATTGGGAAAATTAAGAGAGCATCAGTTGTATTCTAAGTATAGTAAGTGTGAATTTTGGTCCCCACAAGTAAAATTCTTAGGCCACAACATTTCTGCCATCGGTGTAGTAGTAGATCCCGCCACTATTGAAGCAGTAACAACTTGGCTACAACCCACGTCTGTACCATAGATTCGGTGTTTTCTTGGATTGGCTAGTTATTATCGTTGGTTTATAGAGAAATTCTCTGAGATCGCTAGACCCATGACAAAGTTACTTCAGATAGAAGAGAAATTTAAGTGGACACCGAAATGCAGAGATAGTTTCCAAACATTAAGCAAAAGATAGTGTTAGCACCAGTGCTAACCTTGCAAGACATACATAAAGATTTCCTTGTTTATTGTGATTCATATCGGCAAGGGCTAGGATGTGTTTTAATGCATGATGGAAAAGTTGTATCATATGCATCCCATAAGCTATGACCCCATGAGTTAAATTATCCTACGCATGATTTGGAACTGGCAGTAGTAGTTCATGCCTTAAAATTTTGGAGGCATTATTTGGTTGGTAACAGATGTGAAGTATTCACAGATCATAAGAGTTTGAAGTATATATTGACTCAACCAGACCTAAATCATAGGCAAAGAAGGTGGTTAGAATTGATCAAAGATTTTGATGTGGTGATTCATTATCATCCATGCAAGACAAATGAAGTAACTGACACTCTAATTCGTAAAGGATATTGTAACGTCATTGTGTTGCAAGAGAAAGCGCCAATGTTGTGCCAAGAAATGGAAAGATTGAATCTAGGAATCACCACCCATGCATACCTCACCACACTAGTAGCAAGGCCGGTGTTGATGGATTAGATTCGTGAAACCCAAAAAGAAGATCCTAACATACTAGAAATTAAGAAGAACATGAGGACAGGAAAAGCCTTAGGATTCGCAGAAGATGAAGTAGAAATTGTTTGATTCAGGAACCATTTGTGCGTATGTTGGCGTAAAAGATTACACTAACATGTTCTCTGAGATCAAGAACAGACGAACAACGAGTTCGTGTTTAAGGACTACCTCAAGCCTCCGAAAGGATAACAACTAAAGTAGTTCGAATGTGTGTATTAAAGTAATTGAGTCTTTCGTCGCTGTTACAGGGTAAAGAGGAGGTATTTATAGGCAAAAATGTCTAAGGAAAAGACCTATTTACCCCCTTGATTACATCAGACATAGTGGAAACTATTCGGTACCCTAAATAGGGTTAAAATGGTAAAATCTATCCGAAGAAAATGGATAAGCCAAACGTCTTATCAACCTTGTCGCTCTGCTTCGGAGCCTCATATCCTGTGGAGGGCTTCTTTGTACTTCAGATCGAGGTACCCTTCAGCTTGATGACTCCACCTTCGAGTATGAGCCCATCAGCTCCGAAGCTTAGTGAGTCTCTTTGAGCTATTAATCTCTAATCTCTAATCTCTAATCTTTGAGCTCCTGAAAGTGAAGCATTTTCCCCCAACAGTAGCCCCTCGAATACGCCTCTCTGAATTTAACCTGTACAGAAGGGAGGCAATATACGCAAGGAATATTTTCATATTCTGAGACATAGAGAAAATTCGAACACATTACAGTCTTTCGGAGGATCTCGGATCCGATGCATTCGGACCCCGACTCCGAGCCCTCAACGCTGTGTGAACACTCCGTGGGAAAGAGAACCGCTACGAAGCCCAAACGTCGTGAGGAACCGTTTGATTATAATCGTTACCGCGCAAGTAGCCGTTACGCTCTGTAAAAGGTAACGGTCGAAATTTACGAAAGTCTCTCGCCGTTCCACTTTCTAGACCCACCTGCCAGCGACGGAAGTCGAACCTGCGGTGTGAATGCGATCGAAGCATAGCAACCAGCAGACGGTTATAAAAATGGGATTAGAAATTACCCAAGGCTTTTTACCGTACCCAGCGTCTGTGAATCACTTTCTTTAACCTTCAATTCTCACAACTTTCCAATCCACCGAGCCATGGCGAGAACCAGCGACACCGTTCCGGCAGCGTCGGGCACTCTGGCGCAGAGGCAAGCTTGGGCCGCCTCGGCTGCGGCAGCAATGGCAGGAGCTCCGGGCGACGCCTGGCCCAAGAACCCTCGGGAGCTCCGCCCGCCATCGAAGAAGAATATTCCTCAGAGCTTCCTCATCGGCCAGTCCACGAGCAACGCCGAGTCCATTGAAGAGGCCGTGGAAGGGAAGCTAGGGGACCGGACTGAGGACTCGAGTCCCCGGGTCGGAATCAACCCCGAGGCCACGAAGCTGAGAAGTCGTGGTGTTCGAGGCCTTCTTCGAGGCAGGCTTGGGACTTCCGGCCATCGATTTCCTAGCAGAGGTACTGGACATGTTCCACATCACATTACCTCAACTATCTCCCAATGCCATCGCCCGCCTGGCTGTCTTCGAGTTGGCGCTCCGGGCCGAAGGGTGCGAGGGACGATCAGAGGTCTTCGCCGCCACCCACTGTAGGTCCGAAAGTAGCGACCAGAGGGGGGGTGAATGGGCGCCTAAAAATTCTTTCGAATTTATGGCCTGCTCCCAACACCCAACGCACCTCAAAAGACCAGGCAGCAAAGCGTGAACAGATTGCCTAAGTCTAAAAGTTTATAGCATTAAAACAATCGGTGCCAAAACAAGAAACACCAAGATAGTGCTAAAAGGCAGATAACCAAAATATTCAAGACATGGCAGAATAAACTTCTCAGTAAAATAATCATATACACATGGAATGGGATGAGAAGTTACTGTTCAAAATCTGTCTCCTGTTCGAAACTTGGCGAAGCCTGCTTCGCTGTGTCGAAGCCTGCTTCGCTGAGTCGAAGCCTGCTTCGGAGTCCCTTGTCGAAGTTTAGCGAAGATTGTCGTTGAAGTGACGAAGGTTCGTTGGGTCTAGCCTAGTTCGAGTGTAGCAGAGAGCGAAGTATGCTTCGAAAGCGAATTATGAGTGTATCGAAGCTTGCTTCGAACAGCGTACTTCGAAGTCCAAACTTCGATCAGAAAGCTTCGAACAAAGTTCACAGAAAGGCAATCTTCGAACGAGAAGCGAAAGCCAAACATGCTGCAGCAAAAACAAATCGAAGCCTACACTCTACCTTCGAAGCTAGCTTCAACGAGGTACAACTACCGAAGTGGTAACCACCGAACCACAGACCAGCTTCGAATCGAAGTGTGCTATTGCTCTCACAAGAGATCGAAGCTTTGAAACATACTTTGAAAAACAAGCTTCGATCTCACAAACTGAGATCCATTGAAAAGACAGCAGTAGAGAAACTTCAGGAAATCTACTCCGAGCGAAGTCTACTAGAGAGACATGCTTCGAAGCTAACTTCGAAGCCTGTCAGAGTATGCTTCGCAAAAGTGCCGAAGTATGTCAATGAACTAAAGTTAAACACAGAGCATACTTCAAAGCTAGATTCAGAGACCAGGTTCAAAGTTGAGTTCTAGCGAAGCCTTCAAAGATGTGAGGTCGAAGCCTAGCTCACGGAGCTGAGGGACTTCGAACAGAGAAGGGGGCTTCGCCAGAAACAGCTAGAGAAAAACCTGAGGCCTGTCTACTCGATCAAAAAGGCTATGCAGGAAAAGCAAGGCTAGAGTACTAGTGTACTGTTGCTATAGGGAGTAGTACTACTTGCTACCAGCCACAAGAATTAGTACTCACGTGAAGAACAGAAGCGAAGCAGCCAGAGAAGCTTTCACTCAGGAATTAAATGGTTGCACGCAAAACGAAATTGCAGTGCTACTAATGAAATGTTGCTCACACGGCAGCAGGAATAAAATCATCAGGACCAGAGAAGAAACAAGATGAACTCTTGAACGAACAGCAGCAAAAACTCTGGCGGCGCACGCATGAACAGGAGAGAGAAACACAGGGAACAAAAAGACCCAATAGAATAAAACGTGATTTCAGCAAAAGGGTGACCTAACCCTAGGGATTGGGGTCCTATTTATAGGCTGCCCAATAGCTAGGAATATTCCACCATCCCCTTAGGGTTTTTTACAGAAGCTGAAATAAAGGAAAAGACTAAACTGCCCTTAGGATTTTTTTAAGACTCGACTGACTGACTGTGGGCCTAGGGACAAAATAGAAAACTCCTATTTACAGATGACTTATCCAGAAGCTAAGCTTTCGTAGCGACTACAGCTTCTCTTCTGGACAGTCCAATACAAGAGCAGCTGTTGTCAGTTTTGCACCGAAACTGACAAAGCCTCCACCGACTTTGCACCAGGTACCCGGATTGTGCCGGCCCGACTCTGCAGCTCTCTCAGCCCGGCAATCGCTCACCGCCCGTGTACCTAAGTCAATCCTGGTCAACAGCCCAGTGGGTCTTCTGCTGCTCCTAGCCCATGTACCCGGATTGGGCCAACCCGACTTCGCAGCTCTCTCAGCCCGACAGTCGCTCGCTGCCCATGTACGTGAGTCACACGAGGCCCATGGAGAAGCATATCTCCTCTCTTCATCTGTCCTCTTTGACTATCATTGACAATCACTCATCACATTTGGAGCCATGAGGCCCACGCTATTCAGCATGGCTCCTCACCCACGAAGCCATCTTCCAGCCGAAGCCGCAAGACGGGCCCGGAGAGACCAAGGTGATAACAGCCTTTGGCCACCGAACGGGTCCTCGGAGCCCCTACGATGGTTGAAAGACAGAAGAGGCTGGAGCTGGTGGGGAGCTGGGAGCGTTCCAATAGAGTGTGGGGAGCTCTCGGGATGGTGCCCCCACCTCTACTAGATTTTACCTCGACAGGAGCGGCCCCTCGGAAACGGAAGGCCGTCGCCGAGCCTCCGAAGAAAGCCAGCAAGACCCCGCCTAAGAAGAAGAAGGTGGCGAAGATCCATCCACAGCTGGCTCCTGCCTCGTCTACTTCGTCCTTGGACGTTCAGAGCTCAGCCTCGAAGGATTCTGAGGACTCCAACACCCAACTGGCGAAGACCTTCGAGAACTATCTCTTGGAGGGCGACGAAGATGCGGCAGGGGTCCCAGCCGAAACTTCTGCTCGAGAGGTTGTGAAGGTAGACCCGACACGCACCCCTGTGCCCGCTATCGTGAACTTGGAGCCGAACCCTGTCGCCCCCAACTCACCTGTAGCCGGGGTGATCACGGCGGAGGTCGAGGTTCCAGCGGAAAACACGCCGGAGAGGACTTCGGGAGACGACATCGACGATATGCTCCGGATGTTCGAAGTTCTAGGAGGATCCGACGATTTTGCCTCATGGTAGCCTCCGAAGGTATACTTCGAAGTTTTTACCTTGGTCAATACCTGCAACAATCTTTACATGTCAATGCTCACCAAACATCTTGATACTGTAGGTACCTCGAAGGGCGACGAAGCCCCGGTTGCACACGAAGTCCCAGCTTCTTCGGGGGTCGTGGTTCCGATGGACACCTTGACTCCCCTGGATGCCCCGGACCCAGTGGTGGGGGCCATTCCCGCCGATGCGGCTCTGGTGACTGAGGTCGCCCCTGCTGTTGCTGCTCCAGCTGAAGGGGTAGCCGCCGAAGAAAGGGCCACCTCCACCTTAGCCGAGCTGCCTGCCTTCGTGCCTGGGGAGGGGCAAAAGTATCTCCGTTTTTGGAACACCGGACAGGCCTCTAGGCGCTCCTGGAGCCTTTGGCAGAGAAAAGCCAGGACATTGCCAACTCTGACCTGGTCTCTGCTCTAAGCGAAGCTAGGGCTCTGGTGCTCAACATGGCCCTCGAAAGGGCTGCCCTTTAGGTATGAAAAGCACCACAACCATTTCTAATTAGTAATTGTGAATACTTGGTACTTACTTGTTCTTTTTTGCAGCAATTCATCCTTGCTAGAGCAGCATTGACTTCTAATGAAGTCAAAACCAACCGACTCAAAAGGAAGGTTACCACCCTCAAAACCGCGCTCAAGGGCTCCGATGAAAGATCACTTCGGTTGGAGGAAGAAGTTCTCGAAGAATGGAGGGCTAGGGCCGAGGCCGACGAAGCCCTCCGATTAGCGAGGCAAGACAGCGACGCGCTCCGGACTTCAGCCCAAGAGGCTGAAGCCGAGTGCGTAGTGCTCCGAGCGGAGGTTGAGAAGCTCTGGCAAGAGGCGGCCACTTCGAGCGCTCAGCTGGTAGAGCTCCAAGGGTCTCTTAATTAAGCAATGGCCCAGAAGAGCTCCTTGCTACTCCAAGTTGCCGAAGTGTCTGCTACTGCTGCGGGGCTGGAGACAGTGGAGAAGAAGAATGCCAGTGCAGCGAAACGTACCTTGGATGCCCTTCAGGGTACCTTGGAATATTTTGGCACTATGTGCCCTTCGTCTTCTGCGGCGGCCAGCGAACCCCTCGACCAAAAACTGAAGAGGATTCAATGGCGGCGTCGCTGATGATGAACTCCGGTGTCTGGTATTGAGAGATCTCCGGTCAGTGTGCTGGCATTGGAGTTCTCTGCCACCTCGAAGCCCTTCAGATCCTCCTCGCTCCAGTCAGGGGTTTCGACCCCCAGAAGCTTTGCCTCCGAGGACTTGCTGCACCCATCTTCGGACGTAGCCTTGGCCTGGGAAGCTTTCCGGTCAACCTGGAAGATGGACCACAAGGTTGCGGCCAAAGCTTGGATCGATGAGGCCCGTCGGCAGAAGCAAGCACAGAAAAGGCCACCGCTTCCAGCCTCGCCAGCTCTGGCACCTCCTGCTCCACCAACCGACCCGCAGGTCTAGCTCCTAGGGCAATTATGTATAAAAAATCTTATAAAGCCCCTTGCATTAATGAAAAGTTATAAACAAAGAACTTGTTTGGGTGTTTTGTTCTTTTAGGTTTTGTCATGCCCTTCGAAACCTGACCTCGAAATACTGGATTTTACCGAAGGGCTCTGGAAGGAGTGGGCAAGCCTCGAGAGCTTAAGGCCCTACCGCCACTCTCGCTTCTCTGTTCCTCGTGGAGACAAAGGGGAGATCACCCTCGAGGTTTTTCAAGAGGTCTTAGCTTATATCTATGAAGAGGAGAAAGAAAAGGCATCTTCGTCCTCCGAACACATGGATTGGTCTGACTCGGAGTACCAGGCCGAAGACCCTGCGGAGGCTAACTCCGAAAGACTTCTGACTTGGGCCGAGCTTCAAGAAGAGCAAAAGAAACTGCGAGGCTCGAAGAAGAAGAGAAGCACTCGAACAAAGAGGACAATCCCGACGGCTTCGAGCTCCGAAGGACAGAGTAGCCAGAGAGGTAGCACTAGAGGCTGACAGGGTATTCGATTTTTCCTAGGCTTGGACCAAACTTCTCCTGATGTACAAGTACGATGAATTAATGTGAATTGCACCGAAAGTATCTCGTTTGCTCTTTACCCTCCTACCCCTCCTTGTGGGTGGTGGATCTTTTGAAGTGCAAAGAGGTTCGCCAGACACAATGATGCGCCGAACAAACTGATGCTTCGTACCACACTTAATATCTGTATTTTACCTTTTCAGAGGGTTCTTCAAACATACTTTCGTATTATTATTTCGTAAGTTTCGAAGTTGGATCTACCTCTATAGGGTTTTATACTTGTCACTTAGGACTTAAAAAGTGTCTCGTTGGCCGGAGCCTCGAAACCTTATTACTTGGTCACCTTCAACTCTTTTACAGATTCTTCGAACCCGTAGGCCGGAGATCTGTTTATCTTTAAAGTCCTTGGACTCCTCTACGGATCCTAACAAGCCTGGGCCTGGAATCCGTAGGGTGGCCACCTTTGGCTCTTTTACAGATACTTCGTACCAGAGGCCGGAAATCTGTTATTTTTAAAGTCCTTAGACTCTTCTAGGGATCCTAACAAGCCAGAGCCTGGAATCCATAGGCTGGCCACCTTTGGCTCTTTTATATAGATACTTTGTACCCGGCGGCCGGAAATCTGTTCTTTTTAAAGTCCTTAGACTCTTCTATGGATCCTAACAAGCCAGAGCCTGGAATCCATAGGCTGGCCACCATCGGCTCTTTTACAGATACTTCATATCCGGAGGCCAGAAATCTGTTCTTTTTAAAGTCCTTAGACTCTTCTACGGATCCTAACAAGCTAGAGCCTAGAATCCGTAGGCTTGTAGTGAAGCCCCTGAACCGATGGTTCGCAGGCTATTTCCCGGGTCTTGGGAAAGATGCTTGACTCCACAAGCATCTCCGTCCTCCCGATGCGTTCATCAGTAGTAAGGGATATTCGAAGAGCAAACAAAATTCGACCCTCCACTTTATTTAGAAAAGGAAAGCTTTACAAGTGATTACAAGGAGCCCCCTAGGCAAACAAGTGATTAAGGAGGAGCTGAGGCTTCGGGCTCCGTCTTTACTTCTTTGAGGGCAGGTGTGGGTGCTCCGGCTCGCCGAAGGCAGCCTTCCTCCACCTTGGCATACTATTCGAAGTATGCCATCAGCTGTGCGACAGATGTCACAGGCTTCCGATGGAGCTTGCTGAGGAGGTCAGGGTTTAGCACCCCTTCGCAGGCGGCGTCGACTACAAAAGAGGTAGACAGGCCCTTAATCTATGACTTGGTGTGGGCGAAGCGCGTGAAGCACTCCCGAAGTTTTTCTTCCACTCGCTGCTTCACCTGGAACAAACTCCTTGTCTACATCGGGGCCACAAAGGTACCCTGGAAGTTGCTCACAAACATCTTCTTCAACTGCTCCTAGGACCTGATCGATCCTGGCTTCAAGGACCAGAACCATCAGAGCGCCACGCCTTCGAGAGCGAGGGGGAAATACTTCGCCATAGTGTTGCGCACCCCTCCGCTTGCTTCTATTGCCGGGGCATATGAACGAGCGAACTCTCCGGGGTCTGACCCGTTGGAGTACTTGTGCAACTTCGAGGCCTTGAATCTGGGATCGAAGGGCACTCTTTGCAAGTCCGAATGTAGCGGAGACTCATCATCGAAAGATGTGTTCTCAGCCTCCTCCGGGACTTGGACAACTTCGGGAAGATTGCGAGCACCACCGTCTTGGGGCCCTTTTGGATTCTCGGTGGAGGCTTGAGTGCGGAGGCGATCGGCGGCCTCTTGCCTCCACCTAGCCACTTCCTCCTGAAGCCTTGCTAGCTGAGTAGCTTCGGTTCCAGGAATGTCTTCGTCTTCATCGGAGGCTATCTCCGGGTCTTGGGAGTTGACATAATCAGTACAGAGCACCGTAGGAGGAGCTCGGGGACCCCTGGGCACCAGACGCCCAGTGGCACCCTCGGGAATCATTGGAACAGTTGAGGGTCCGGCTCCGTTGGTCCGAGGGGACCTTCGGAGAGGACCCGAGGCTTGGCTTGGCTTCGGAGGCATAGCTAGTAACGGAGAGGTCCGAAGACCGGGGACTTCAATTGGTCTGGGAAGGCGAGCGAAGGCCTTCGAACCGCACTAAGAAGCCCCTTACCGAAGGGTGCGCGGAATCTTGGGACTCTGAGGCTCCCCCCGTAAGTGCTCTTCGAAGTGCAGTCAGCAGTAGAGATTAGAGATTAATAGCTCAAAGAGACTCACTAAGCTTCGGAGCTGATGGGCTCATACTCGAAGGTGGAGGCGTCAAGACGAAGGGTACCTCGATCTGAAGTACGAAGAATCCCTCCGCAGGATATGAGGCTCCGAAGAAGAGCGACAAGGTTGATAAGACGTTTGGCATATCCATTTGCTTCGGATAGATTTTACCATTTTAACCCTATTCAGGGTACCGAATAGTTTCCACTATGTCGGTTGTAATCAAGGGGTAAATAGGTCTTTTCCTTAGACTTTTTTGCCTATAAATACCCCCTCTTTACCCTGTATCAGGGACCGAAGACTCAATTACTTTAATACACACATTCGAACTACTTAAGCTGTTATCCTTTCGAAGGCTTGAGGTAGTCCTTAAACACGAACTTGTTGTTCGTCTGTTCTTGATCTCAGAGAACCTGTTAGCGTAATCTTTTACGCCAACAGCGTACAAGATAAGTCGGGGATAAAGACCCTCATTTTAAGTAAGCTCATGAGACGTTGTACTCAATCCACCCTAGAAGCACCAAAATGTATCAAGACATGAAAGAAAAGTATTGGTGGGTTAGTATTAAGGAAAAGTCCATTTTTAGCCATCGAACTAAGGCCGAAGTTTGCTTTTGTCCATCGAACTCGAAAACCAGGAATCTTCGGGCACTGAACTTTACAAACCGTGTATAATTGACCACCGAGTCCTGTTTTGAATGGTTTCAGGTGGTTTTGACTACCACGTTGGACTCCATCGCCACATCACCCACCACATCGTCTTTTCGACTCAGCTGCGGCCCACACGTCAGGTCAGGGCCCTCCTTATCTCTTCGTTAGGTCACTCGACGACATCTCGTTCCTCATATAGTCGGTGCACAAGGCAGAGGGCGGCGTGGCGTAGCGTCAACGGTAGAAAGTGAAGTAGCGTCACCCTAGGTTCGCTTTGCTCTAAGAAATCCACCGCGTTGCCTTGTTCCCGCAATAGCAGATCATCGGCGGCGAGTAATCTAGGGGACCATGCATGTATAGGATTGGAGACTCTTCACCCAAACTTCCAAGCGTACCCATCGAGGAAGACGAGCTCGACGACCTGACCATGGCTCTCGTCCCGTCCCTTCCGCCGCCCCCTCCTCGAACCATAGCACCGTCGTAGGATTCACTACAACAAAACAGGCAACTTCCGTCGGCCAAAGCCGACGGAAGTTAGCCCTTTCCCGACGGAAGAAGCCAACTTCCGTCGGCAAAACGCTATCTTCCGTCGGCCTTTGGCCGACGGAAGCGCGGCGACGGAAGTTAGCTAACTTCCGTCGGCCACCGACGGAAGTTAGCTAACTTCCGTCGGCTTGACGTGGCCGACGGAAGTTAGCGCCGAACACTGCCACGTCAGCAGAGGGGGCGCTAACTTCCGTCGGCCAGCCTGGCCGACGGAAGTTAGGGGCAACTAACTTCCGTCGGCTATGGCCCTAGCCGACGGAAGTTAGCCTTTCTGCCCACGTGGCCGAAACCAGCTAACTTCCGTCGGCTATGGTCAAAGCCGACGGAAGTTACCTGGTATTTTTTTTTATTTTTTCCTGGTTCCCCTACTCACACTCACATCCAACCACAATTTCACATACATTCACAATACACATCCAAAATCACATTTCACATCCAAAATCACATTCAAACTTCACATATAACATCCAAAACCACATCTCACATCCAAAATCACATCTCACATCCACACTTCACACATCACATCCAAAATCACATAATATAACTGAATTCACATCCAAAGTCACAGTAAACATCTGAATTCACATATAACATCCAAACTCACATACAAATTCACAAAACACAGCGAGAGCCACATACAAAGTCATATTTGTCCATATACTCACTGATCGCCCACATTTGGGTCGTGGGCGCCGCCGCTGCCTCCTGCTTCGTTCACATTTGCCCCGGAGGCTCCATCCTGGCCAGGCGTACGGAAACACTGAAGAAATAGACAAAATTAGAAACGAACTCAACTACACTTCTAAACGCTAACTTAGGTATTTAGGAGGTACCTCAGGTGATGTAGGAGATAGTGGTGGTGGCGGGGGAGGTAGTGGTTGGAACATAGACATGTCAAATCCACTGTTTTGCTGGGCTAGTTGCTACACATGTTGTAATGTAATCAGTTAGTTCTAAACCTATTTCTGAATACTTTTGAACTGCAACACTCTAAAGTAAGCTTACTTGGATCATCGCATGTTGTTGTGCTAAGCAGGCGGTATAGTACTCTTGTTGTTTCCTGTTGTGCTCGTTTACCCGCCTCAATTCCTCCCTCATCCGAACCATCTCCGGGGTTTCTTCTGAGCGACGACGGCTGGAGCCAACTCCGACGGAGCTCTGCGACGACTGAGCTGACTTCTGAGCTCTCACCGCTCTCGAGTCAATAACTCCATTGAACATGGAGTACCTGCAACATTAACAGGGTTAGTTACCATCACAATACCATACACAAAACATTAATAAAAACATTGTCTCACCGTCCATGGCTTTTGCCACCTCCGCTGGAGTACACGGCCATTTGGTCCACAGGTTCTCTCCGCCAATCATAGTCCTCTCCATGGAGTCGAACCATGTGTTCACCATACTGCGCCTGCAAAAAACATGTCCGATTAGCTAGACGCAGAAAAATGAAATTACGTCAACTCTTAATAACATCTCACCAAATGGTCCGTGGCTGTCTGGCTACACAAGACATCTGGCTGTGCCGGATCGCTTCCTTTGTGACCAGAGGTATACACCTCTATGTCACTTGGCACGTTGCCAGATTTAGCTTCCTGTACATTAGAAATGAGTTAGTCGCATTACAATGTATCTATAGCTAGAGAGTGACAGATCGGTCTTACCAAGCGTTTAGCGTGGCGAATATGTCCGTCGGCACCATATCTGTGCTTCGGATCCGTCCCGCGGCATTGTCTTTTCTGCTCGGAAGTCTTCTTAAATGCGGCTGAAGACCAAATCTTGCAGAATTCGAAATATGCGTCCTCGCGGTTTGCAAACCACGGAATCCTCACCTGAACAGAGATGCTATTTGTATTATATGACAACAAATCTCAACAATCGAAGAGTAAAAAGTTAGAATTGTTTACCGAACGGTATTCTTCTTCAGTCAAATAAATTGACGATGAGCCCGTCGCCTTGCTCATTCGTTGCCCTAGCTTCTCCTTGTAGTAAGCATTGTTCGCTTGAATGCGGGCATACGAAATGGCGTCCTTCACCACCTTATGTGCATTGTTGTTGAAGACTTGAAGCGCATGGTTATGGTGATTGCCGACTTCTGGCAAGCAAAAGCGTAACTGCAAAAGTAATGATTAGTACAGTGTTGTAACTCGAAAAGTCTAAAAGTAGATTGAAAAAAACACTTGCATACCCAGAAGTCATGAGACACCGCCCCCTGAGCAGTTCCGTGGCGCCCGTCAGGAGCGAACCGGTACTGGTCCCATGTCTGGCATAGAACCCGCTCACCGGTCGGCATTGTCAGCACCCCTGGGTAGTGCAGACGGCACAGGTTACCCAATATCTGGTTAACCTGTCTGACCCTCGATGTGCCGTCGAACCTAGAGTCAATCCAAGATCTAGAAATACATAATAAATAAAGTTAATTAGTTTAGTGAAAGAAATTTTTTGAAAACAAAAGCAAAACAACAGAAGAGTATTACACTTACCCGTCACCAACAGGCGTAATCTCGATCTTGGCTCCACCGGAAGAGACTACTGGTGGAGCGACCAAGTGACTCGTCCTGAAAGTTACCGAGGACCCGCCGGCAGCCTCAGCACCTTCCTCCTGACCCGCACCCTCCGGGAGATCCCCCTGCCCCGCACCCTCTGGGTCATCCCCCTGCCCCACACCCTCTGGGTCATCCCTCTGTGCCGCACACTCTGGGACATCCCCCTCTTGCCCGCCACCCACCGGATCATCCTCATGACCCGCACTCTCCAAGTGTTCTTCCTCCTACAAAACAGTATTGAAACAATTAGTAATAGTTTATAACTGGCATAAAAAACAATCTGAAAGTTACCTCCTCATCTAGTTGAAATGCAATAGGCCGACCAATTAATGTCGGATCTATGCATCTCAGGAGCTGCTCTTGACGACGTCTGTTTGAAGAAGAGGAACTACCCTGGAATAGGGTGTCCTCCTGACTCGTCGGTGTACTCGCCGGAGTACTCGCCGATGAACTCCCCAAGCGGAAGAGCTTCCTCGTGACACTCTTCATCTTTTTCGACATCCTGTTCAAAATAAGCACAAACAAGCATTTATTAGTAAAGAAGGTTTGTACATATGAAAAAACATGTAATATGAAGTATATTGCATATCCATGTATCAAAACAATTACTTGTCAATTATCATCAAAATCAGGATCAATTTGTCCTTTTCTCCCCAAAGCACGCCATGTGACTTTTTTCTTCTTATGTTGGTGTTTCCTTTTCTCGGGAACTGCCACATCATTAGAATCGCCGAGAAAAGAATCTGTCGATGATTCTGACTCTACATTAAACGAAGTCGGCAATTCATCATCTTGATAAACCTCATCGACCTCTTCAACCTCCAATTGATAAGCGTCATCACTAGGGGTGTGTAGACGTTCCCGAGGATTCACTTTGTAGACTACCCACCAAGCACTTAGTTTTTCACATGGGTAGGGCATATAATACACCTGCTCGACTTGATGAGCAAGGACAAAATTGTCGCAACTAGATAATCGTTCCGCGTGTTTGACTTCAACCATCCCAAATTGGTTTTCACGAGTACCATGTTTAGGGTCGAACCAATCACAATCGAAGAAGACTACTTTAATCTCCTTATTTCCGGCAAAGTTGTACTCGATTATATTTTTGATGATTCCATAATACATAGTTTCGTGTCCTTGTCCATCAACGACCCTTGTAACAACACCAGTATTAGTTGTTGCCGCTAGAGGTCGATATGCTTCAAATATAGTTGAACGGAAGCGGAAACCATTAACATCATAGCGACCGTAACTTTTGGCACTAATACTCCCGTAAGAGAGCTGTCGCAAGTCTATATGTACATTGTCAGCGAGCACGCACTGCAAATCATAAGAGATTATAAGATAATTAACCTAGTAGAGTAAAATAATACGTGTCAGAAAAGGTAAGGATTTACATGTTCTCTGAACCAAGTGAGAAAACTAGGCCCGCCATTTACTCCTTCTCGACGCAATTTATCTAATTGCTTCTCCGTTGGTTGATGACCAGAAGTCAAGTATTTCGAATCAAACATACTGTCAATGTAACGAATAGGTAAACAAACGGGTATAAAATTGGAGGTAAAATATAAAACTAAAACGAATCACTTACGCGAAATATTGTTCCATCTCTTCCATATTTGAGTACATGTAGAGCAAGGCATTTGTTCGTTCTTCCTGAGTTACATAATATGTCGTGGAAACACCAACAGTTATGCCCTTCCACCCAAATATTTGGAGATCACTACAAGGATGGTCTTCATCCATATGGTACCGTGTAGCAGGTGTGTTGACATTGTGATGCTCAGCGAAGTATACACTAGTGAAGTATGCTATCTCTTTCAATTTAAATTCTTCTGCGATGCAACCTTCAACTCTGGCCTTATTACCAACCATCGCTCTAAGCTTCTTTAGGGACCTTTCAATATGATACATCCACCTATATTGCACAGGGCCACCTACCTTAGCTTCATATGGCAGATGAACCAGTAAATGTTGCATTGGATTGAAGAACCCTGGAGGGAATATTTTTTCCAGTTTACATAAAAGCACCGGGATCTCTTTCTCTAGCATCTCCATCATATCTTTCTTAATTTCTTTCGCACAAAGTTGTCTATAAAAATGGCTCAGCTCAGCTAACGCCTTCCACACATCATCATTCAGGTACCCACGAAACATTACAGGAAGGAGTCTTTCCATTATTATGTGGTAATCGTGACTTTTCAATCCATTAATTTCCCTGTCTTCAAGTTCACAGCTCTTCTAAATCCCGCGGCGTAACCATCTGGGAATTTCAAATTTTTCAACCACCTCATTACTTGTTTTTTTTCTTTAGGTTTTAAACAAAATGGGGCACGTGGCTTGCCACCACTATTCGTCAACTCAAGGGTTGGTCGATTACAAATCTCAGCTAAATCTTTTCTCGCCTTTACATTATCTTTTGTCCTGTCAGTAAAATCCATACATGTACTTATAATGCTTTCACCAACATTACGTTCCTGATGCATAACGTCAATGTTGTGCATCAGAATTAGTGATTTGACGTACGGCAGTTCCCATAAACCACATATGTGGGTCCAATTATGTTCGGTTCCGAATCCTACAAATCCATCCTCATTTTCATTAAGGACCAACTCATTCAGCATATCAGCGATTTCTCTACCATTTAAACGCCTTGGTGGTCCCTTTACAACAATGTTGTCCTTCTTGAAATTGTTCCTCTGTAACCTAAATGGGTGATTCATGGGCAAAAAGCATCTATGGCAATCAAAGTAACAAATCTTTCCCCCGAAGTTCAGACGGAAACAATCTGTGTCCTTCGCACATATCGGGCATGTCAACCTTCCATGACAACTCCAACCAGAAAAAATACCGTATGCCGGAAAATCGTGGACCGACCACAGATACGCAACTCGAAGATTGAATTTTTGTTTCTGGTCATAGTCATATGCTTCAACTCCTTTCCACAATTGTTTTAACTCTTCAATTAAGGGCTTCAACATCACGTTTAGTCGTGTTCCAGGATGATCTGGACCGGGTATAATGAGACACAGGAACATAAATTCATATTTCATACAAAATGAAGGTGGAAGGTTGTATGGAATAGCAAACACGGGCCAACAAGAGTACGACGATGCCGTTACATTGAAAGGCGTGAATCCATCAGTTGCCAACCCGATGCGAACATTCCTTGCATCACTAGCAAAGTCTGCATCAAAATCATCTAGAGCCTTCCATGCCGCACCATCAGATGGGTGCACCATTACTTGATTATTCTCACGTACACCTTCTTTATGCCATCGCATATGTCTAGCGGTTTTCTTTGATAGAAACAATCGTTTCACCCGAGGTGTAAGAGGCATGTAACGAAGTTGCTTATGAGCAACCTCTGTCGTCACCTTCTCTCCGTCTTCATTTACGACCTCTACGAATCTCGGTTTACCACATTTTAAGCATTTCACCTCATTACTATGTTCTTTCCAGAACAACATACAATTATCTCGGCACACATCAATCTTCTCATACTCCATACCGAGAGCAGAAAGCATTTTCTTTGACTGATACATGTCTTTCGGCACCTTATGGTTCTTAGGAAGGATATCGCTGATCAGATTCAAGAGCTCCTTATAACAATTGTTTGAAAATGCAAACTTTGACTTAATAGCCATAATACGAGTCACGAAAGCGAGAACGCTTACGGTGGTGTGCTCATGCAATGGCTCTTCTGAAGCTCGAAGGATGTCGAAAAACTTTTGAACCTCCGGTGTTGGAGGATCCTCGGGGTTTGATTCAAACTCCGGTCGTATAGCATCAACCATCTCATCCATCCTATCGTCAGCAACGCTATCATCTTCTTCTTCCACTACCAATACCGTTTTTTCAAGGCCTGTCTCGCCGTGAAAAGACCAAACTTCATAACCTGGCACGAAACCATATTTGCAAATATGCAATGACAACGTCCTCTTGTCTTGCCAACGAGAATTTCTGCACTTCATGCATGGGCACCTCGCGCCAGTGTTTGTTGTCAAAGCGAATGCACGATCAACAAATTTCTCAGCGTTGATTACCCACTCCCTCGTGTGAGCTCCACTTTTCATCCAACCACTATACATCCACCGTCGGTCGTCCTCAGCCATTCTATATGCAAAACATTCATTCAATCAAAGGGCTCGCAACAAACACACACCGTGGCCACCCCCGCCTCCGCCTCCGGACAACGGAGGGGAAGTAGAGGCGGCCGGGCGGCCGACGACGCAAGGGGAAGCAGAGCCCACCGGCGACGCGATTCACCATGGCGTCCGGCGGTGACCGCCTGGACGCCTAGTCGACGCAGGCGATGCCGTGACAACCATGGTCTATAGGAAAAGATAGGTCCTAAACCCACCCAAGAGTGACCGACAAAACGTGGTATTTATGACGAGCCATGAGTCCGAACGAAATTTCAGCAGCATAACCCCGCTGTTCTCCAATTGCACGCTTGATAGTGGTGCAATGGAGAACAACAAGGTTATGTTACTGAAATCTCATTCGGACTCAGGACTCATCATAAAACCATGCTCTGTCGCCCACTCTGAGGTTGTCCAAAAAGGGACAATTTCGGACCTGCACATCTCACACGCATGACACGTGTGAGACATGTTGGTCCGAAACGGGTGACGCATAGGTTTCGTTACACTATCTACGTTGTTGTCAAATAAAAAATTGGATACGAAAAGAAATATATATAATAAAGTATATATATACAAGCATAAGTATTCACAAGCATAAGCATACATACAACATCACAATCAACAAAATCATAATATGTACCAAAAGATTTTAATTTACTGTCACCGCTTGCTTTTACTAAAATCTACCCTAATACATTAAATAACACTATTATTACATTAAAATTCTCATCTATTCATCCTAATACATTAAATAGTACTACTATTGCATACATAAAATTAAACTATATGGTTAACTATAAATATGTAGATAATTTAATACTTTTTGCAAATTAACATCTTTAAATGAAAGTAAAATTAATTAAAGCGGCGCACCTTGGCGGCGTCGACGGCGGCGTCGATGGCGTTGGCGATGGGCGGGACGGCGGCGATGGCCGGGAGGAGGCGGTGGCCGGCGGTCGAGGCGGCCGGCCGGGCGGGAGGCGGCCGGCCGGGCGGCGGGCGGGCCGGCGGCGGCCGAGGCGGGAGGGCGGCCGCGGGCGGGCGGCCGCGGGCGGGCGGCCGCGGGCGGGCGGGCGGCGGCGGCCGGGCGGGCAGCGGCGCGGCGCGGCGCGGCGGCGCCCGAGGCGGCGAGGGCGGGCGGCGGCGGGAGGCGGCGAGGGCGGGAGGCGGCGGCGGGTTGCTGGGAGCGGGAGGCGGCGGCTGCGTGGGCGCGTACAGGGAGTTAGGTCTCCCTGTACGCGCGCGCGGTTGGGAAAAGGGCGACCTAACTTCCGTCGGCCAGCATTAAAGCCGACGGAAGTTACTTAACTTCCGTCGGCTTTAGTGCTGGCCGACGGAAGTTAGGGGGATCCGGACGGCCGCGGAAAAACCCTCGCTAACTTCCGTCGGCCACTGTCAGAAGCCGACGGAAGTTAAGTTAACTTCCGTCGGCTCGGGGAGGCCGACGGAAGTTATTTAACTTCCGTCGGCTTGCCCAAAAGCCGACGGAAGTTAACTTGGCCGACGAAAATATTCTGTTTTGTTGTAGTGATTCGAATGAGCCAGCACCACTATCGAGTGACCTAACGAAGAGATAAGGAGGGCCCCTGACCTAACGTGTGGACTGCAGCTAAGTCAGCAAGCTAATGTAGCGGGTGATGTGGCGACAGAGTCCAACATGGCGGTCAAAACCACCTGAAACCATTCAAAACAGGACTTGATGGTCAATTATACATGGTTTGTAAAGTTCAGTGGCTGAAGATTCCTAGTTTTGGAGTTCGATGGCCAAAAGCAAACTTCAGCCTTATTTCAATGGCCAAAAATGGACTTGTTCCTAGTATGAAAAGACAAATCACTTAATACGTATCTCTATGCGATACTTGTCAATGAGTTAAAGCAAAACACCATAGACCAGTCGGATTATTGTAGCCCATTAAAGCTCTTAGGTGGAAATATGAAGAAGTTTGAATGGATTTTATAACAAGTTTACCGATGACTCAATCTAGTTATGACTCAATTTTGGTAATTATTGATTGTTTAACAAAAGTGGCTCACTTTATAGCTGTTGAGACAACCTATGGTGGCCCTAATATATGCTTCGAGCTTGTCCTATAGACTTTGGAAGTACTTGGGATAAAAGTTTTCCTTTGAGGATCCATGGTGTACATCATGGGCCTCATGGCTCTAGATGATGAGTGATTGTCAATGGAAGTCAACGAAACAAGAGAAGAGGACTTGTCGGGGCTTGGTTGTGTGACTCAAGTACACAGATGGGCGATCATTAGGCTGAAGGAGTCATGGGGTCATGTCAGTCCAATCCGGGTACACGATGCAAGAGCGAGAAGTGACTTGCCATGGTTTTAACCGAGTTTGACCTAGGTACACAGATGAGCAGCTGCCTGGCTGAGAGTGTTGCGGAGTCCAGTCAGTCCAATCTAGGTACCCGGCGTGAAGGCGGCAAGCGCTTTGGATGGTTTGGATCAAAACCGTCATCTTCATCAAAACCATTGATTCAAGATTTGAATGTCATGATACTAAGTCGTGGAAGCTACAAAAGCTCTGCATTAGGACAAAATATCTAGGGATAGAATTTTACATTTTTTCCTAGTGGGCCTTGAGTCTATATTTTGAACTCTATGGATATTTTTGTATGTTCCTGTTTGGTACTCAATAAGATTTGACCTTAAACATTGTTTAGGATTTTTTGTCCCTTTCATTTCTCTCCACCACACCGTGATGGAGGAGGCGGTGCCCGATCTTCTGTGAGGTGGGGGATAAACAGCGATTTGTGGAGAACTCGACGTTAACAATCCGTCTTCCGATCCACGAGATCGGCCCTTGCAGCCTCTACACCACTGCTCTATTGGTTATCAACCAATCACAGCCTGATTGACCTCACCAAGAAGGCTAATCCTTGCTCGTGGATCAAAGAACACAAGCAAGAACGCAGAAGACACAATCGAACTAAAAATTCTATTGGAATCTGCGAGTTGGGGCTTCACATACAAATCCGGCGGAGCGCTGGCTATCAAAGCAACATGTAAACTAAACCCAAAAACCCTATATGTCTGTAAAAACACCTTATATAGTAGTTTGGTACGCACCACTAATGGGCTCAACTGGATACACGGCCCAAAGGGCCAATAACGTAGAAAACAGCATGCTGACAGATTCTAGACTCTATCTTGTTTTGACGATTCCCATTTATCTAGATGGAATTTTGAGATTAAACTAGTGGCATTGGAAAGGTTATGAAGTTATCTTTCCGTGGCTGGGTGGAACTTCAAAAACGAAGTTTGTATGCGGCCTAGGCAATGATTTTAGTGCATGCTACTCCTGGAATCCGAGTTGGACACGAATTGTAGTTGGATTGGACTCTCAAATTGGCTTGGACGTCCTTCCTGGTTCTTCTCCAACTCTTTGTTTATTTCCAAATGATTTTCATCATCTCCATGGTTCCTAACAATAATAATAATATTAAGTAGTAATTTATTCCCAACATAATATACTAAGATACTTAGAAACGAGTTGACGTGGAGATTTAATCTTCGTGCTCGAACTTTAATAATTGGATCTTGGTATTCATGTATGTTTTATCATTGGTAGGGATGTCCTCATCACACCGCCGGCATTTCTGTGATTTTCTTTGTCCTCGGTCTCTTGGCGTTGCTCCTAGCGAGTTTTTGTCACCGTCGAATGTTTTCTCTGCGTGGCATGCCACAATATAGTGTGAGGTTATGAGTCCTAATCTCTTTCTCTCATGCGCACGTGGATGCTCTGCCTTTAGCACCTATAGGCAGTCACGTCAAGTTGCCGCCTACCGTGTTTGTTGGGACATGGGGAAGCTATGCGAGCCGACAATTTTCAAAAATTTCGCCCCAAAACCGTGGATCCATGCGCGTGAGGGATCATGAATCGTTACCTTATAATGAGAGACACGCTAGTGCAGTGGAAGAAGGTGTTCAGGAAGTGCGTCCTCGCATATCCTCATCCCGCTCCGTCCATTCGCCGGCGATCTAATCGGCGAAGACCGGCAATGTCCACATGAAAAACCCCACGAGCACCGCTATTCAAGAAGCGCCTATACGGAGTGCACACGTACATGGATGAGATTGATCTTACGCCAGCGTGCTAGCACCACTCATGAAATCTTGTGGAGAAATATCAATCTCAACTATTGAGATCTAGAAGGAAGGGAGAGGAGAGGTGTGGAGGCTATGGTGGAGCAATTGGGTCTTCTGGAAACCTATCTCCACAACCTCGTCCTCCTTCCTATTTATAACGCCAAGGTGTGGCCTTTAACCATAATAAATCCCTAATAGATCCATTCTGTTACATCCTGATCAGAACTTCCAATACCCCTATTGAAACTTCTGATCCGGCCTTTCGATCTACAAACCAGAAAACATTGGAACTTCCGATACCCCTATCAGAACTTCCGATCAATCGATTCCAAACCTGAACTTCCGGTTTGAACTCTCTATCTCTGAATCAGAAAATATTCGGAACTACTGATTCCAAATCAGAACTTCCGATCCCCTGAGATTTTTCTTGGGCACAATTCCTTCAATATCCCACTTGCACAATGCAAGAACCAATTCGTTCACTAGTCCCCCCAAAATGAACAAAAACAAAATTTCGCTAAACCTTGATATACGCATGCACTAGTCCCTTTACCGCATGACATCAGTCAAGCTCAAGGAGAGATACGTGCCACCCTTGATGGATAGCTCAACTTTTCAGTCGATCAAGTGACAGATTCAAATCATGACTAACTCTTTAGCCATAGTAGCATGGCCAAGCACTTTTCCAATTCGACTACTTCGAGGAGTCCAGAGACATCTCTCCTGTTATAAGGAGGGTTAAATTCTATCTTGATCGCTCACATCCAACAATATGTTTCACAACACACCGGAAAATAACCCTTATGGCTACCCAGTTACAGAATAGTGTTAGGAAGCATCTAAGTGTACCACTACACATTCTGGAGTAAAATGACAATCTCAGGTCTGAATACTATGCATGTACACCATTTGAGATGACAATTGATGGAACATAAAAATAACAATAACAGTAGTATCTCAATTGGGTCTATCCAACCCCATGTTCTCTAACATGTGTCCACATCTCTGATTTGACATCTCCATGTCTACGATCTATGAAACATGATCATCAATCAGCTAGATATGCTAATATGTGTATCATCATTGTCCCATATGATAATAAGATCAGGGATTCCTTTTGAACAACATTATTATAAAACAAAGAGTCTCACAAATAAGTCATCAACTAATCAATCAAAGTAAATGACATTTTGTGGGATCGGAATGGTGACTAGAGGGGGGTGAATAGGCGCCTCGACACTTTCTTGCTAATGTGATGGCCTGTTCAGATCACCCAACACACCTCTAAAAATTCAAATTCAGATCTAAACCAAAACAGACTGAATCACAGCAACACACTCTTTTCAAATTTAGATTTCAGTCTCGTTCAGAGTTTGAGGATCCATGCTGAATAGCGTGGGCCTCGTGGCTCCAGATGTGATGAGTCATTGTCAACGATAGTCAAAGAGGACTGAGAAAAATGAAGATCTGCTGTTTCGTGGGACGTGTGTGACTCAGGTACACGGGCAGCAAGCGACTGTCGAGCAGAGGAGGCTGCGAAGTCGGGCTAGCCCAATCCGGGTACATGGGCCAGAAGCAGTAGAAGACCCACCGGGCTGTTGACCAAGGTTGACTCAGGTACACGGGCGGTGAGTGATTGCCGGGCTGAGAGAGTTGAGGAGTCGGGCTGGCCCAATCCGGGTACCTGGTGCAAAGTCAGTGGAGGCATTGTCAGTTTCGGCGCAAAACTGACAACCGTTGATTATGTATCAGACTGTCCAGAAGAGAAGCCGTAGTCGCTACGAAAGCTTACCTTCCGGATAAGTCATGTGTATCTCTAGGCCCATAGTCAGTCAGTCATGTCTGTAGCAATAGTACACTAGTACTTGCTATTGCAAGTAGTACTACTACACTGTAGCAATAGTACACTAGTACTCTAGCCTTGCTTTTACTGCACAGCTTTTTGATCGAGTTGACAGGACTAAAGTCCCTTTTCTGGCTGTTCTCTCGCGAAGCCACCTCTCTGTTCGAAGCCCCTCACCTCCATGAGGCAGGCTTCGATCTGACATCCTCGAGGGCTTCGTTTGAACCTCGAACTCTATTTCGTGTTTCTGAGTTGCTAGCTTCGAAGTGCTATTTAAACTGTCAGCCTATCATACTTCGAACGTTTGTTCGAAGGTACTCCGACTTGAGCTCTTCGAAGTCCATACTTCGATAGGATTCGAAGTTGGTTTCGAAGCTTGTCTTTCTGTTAAACCTCGCTCGACGTGAGTTCCTTCTTGCTGTCATTTTCGAAGGTCTTGATGTGTTTTGTTCGAAGGTAGAGTGTAGGCTTCGATTTTAGATTCTTTGTTGCGTGTCAGGCCTCGCTATCCTTTCGAAGGTTGTTTGCTCTGTGTGTGTTCAAAGCTGTGTTCGAAGCCTCGCCTTCTAAGTACACTCTTGAAGCAGGCTCCGACTTTGTCATACTTCGCTCTCTTTCACACGACTTAGGATAGACAACACACCTTCGACAGAGTTCAACTACTACCTCCGAACCAGACTTCGACCAGCAAAGCAGGCCTCGACCTCCGAAGCAGGCTTCGACCCAGCGAAGCAGGCTTCGACACTGCGAAGCAGGCTTCGACCAGCGAAGCAGGCTTCGCCAAGTTTCGAACAGGAGACAGATTTCGAACGGTAACTTCTCATTTCTCTCTTTGTGCATTTATACTGAGAAGTTTATCTTGCCTTGTCTCTTGTATACTGTTTATCTATTTATTAGCACTGTATTGGTATTTCTCTGTTTTACACATCAGTTGCTTCTAGATTGATACCTTTAGACTTAGGCAATCTGTTCGTTCTTTGCTGCTTATTCTTTGAGGTGCGTTGGGTATTGGGAGCAGGCCATTGATTCGAACGAATTTTTAAGGCGCCCATTCACCCCCCCTCTGGTCGCTACTTTCGGTCCTACAAGTGGTATCAGAGCCTGGTTAGGGTTTTTCCATACCTTAACCGGTTCTAAAACCCAGTAGTGATCATGATGTCTCCTGGCAAGGTCCCGTCCTTGGAAGCTTATGGCTATAATTATTGGAAGACTCGCATGCGAGCCTATCTCATGAGCCAAAGCTCGGACATCTGGGACATTTGCGTTCACGCTACGTTTGTCATATTGCCAGTTGTTGAGCGTGGTACTCCTGGTATCATCGCTCAGCATGTGAACAATAGCAAAGCTGTGAACATCTTGTTTTCTGGTTTAGGTCCCACTGAATTTGAGCGTGTGAGCCATCTCTCCACTGCGAGAGAGATTTGGGCTACCCTCCAGGAACACCATGAGGGGACAGCCTAGGTCAAGGCTCGGTTCTATCAGACCTACCGGCGTGAATATGAGAACTTCACACAAAAGCCGGGTGAATCTGTTGAAGCTTTGTTTGGTCGTTTTCAGTCGATCATAAACAAGCTTCGGGACAACAAGGTTGAGGGTGCTCAGTTAGTCTCAGATCATGAGCAGGCGCTCAAGGTTCTCCATACCTTGGACCCAAAGATCTGGGAGATCAAGGTATCTTCTATCATTGAGAGTACTTCTTATGATACCTTGACCATTTCTGAGTTGTTTAGCAAGCTGAAGGCTACTGAGGTTGATCTCTAGCTGAGATCAAATCTCACTGGTTCTGGATCAAAATCTCTGGCCCTTGCTACACCTTCTGTTGATCCCTCTTCTGTGAGTTGTGCTGGGTTCTCTTTGATGTCTATCACTGAGGACCAGCTAGAGTTGTTGGGTGATGATGATTTGTGTCTTTTAACAACCGGGTGCGTCGTGTCTATGACAAGAGAATGTTCAAAAGACATGGCACAAAATCCGGGTGCTTTAAGTGTGGTGATCCAGGACACTTCATCGCCGACTGCCCCAAGCGCAATGGTCACAAGAAGGGCACCGGTAGTGGCTTCCACGACTCCGACAAGCACGAGAGCTCATCCTTCAACAAGGGCAAGCCAAAGACCAGATTCTTCAAAAAGGCACTGAAGGACTACCGGCGAGAGAACAAGAAGCGCGACAAGGCCTTCTTCGCTGAGATGGAGAAGAGCTACTCCAAGCGGTCCACGTCTTCTTCCTCTTCATCGAGCTCAAGCGATGAGGAGATCATCATCAGGAAGGGGAAGGACAAGGATGATCCAGCGGGCCTTTGCTTCATGGCCTTCGAGGACAGACCGAAGAGCCGCTCACATCAGCACCGAAGATCCCGCAAGGGCTTCTGCTCAATGGCTCTTGGGGATAAGGAAGAAAAGAGCTCCTCCGATGACTCCGACGACGACGACAACAAGGTTTCATCCTATGAACGCGAAATTGTTGATTTACTTGAGAGAAATCGTCAGGAGTTGAAATATCGGGAAAAACTTCTTACGGGGGCCAAGAAGAGGATATATGAGTTAGATAGTGAGCTTGCCGTAGCCAACGGTAGAATTGAGAGTCTATCTTCTTCCCCCTGCTTGGGTGATAGCAGTCAGTGCCCAAAGTGTGAAGTGCTTCTGTGTGATGTGTCGACTTTGAAGTCCAGGTACACAGAAAGGGTTGATGAGAGGGACGCTTTGGCCACTAAGCTTGAAAGAGCTCAGCTGGAGCTGAAAGATGCTCAAGCCACTGTCGTCGCACCCTGTGCTGATTGCCCATCTCATCTAGCTGTCTTAGCTGAGCTGAAAGCCAAGGGCGATGTGCATTTGGGTGATTTGGAGAGAGTGAGAGATGAGCTTGCGCAGACTAGGCTAGAGCTTGAGACACTATCAGTTCCACCCACTGTCTGTGAGAACTGTCTGTCTCTTAGACTTGAGTTGATTAAGCTAAAAGCCGAGAAGTCTGTCCAGGTAGATAGCGAGTGTGAGACCTGCTTGTCTCAGGTGGAGGTACTAGCTTCCTTGAGAGAGGAGCTAGTTGATTCTCAGAATGAGAACTTTTACCTCCATTCTATCCTGAGTTGGATCAGTGCCAGAGAGCCACAGCTCGGCATGATGATCCAACAGTTCAAGAGACAGGATGGGTTTGGGGTAGGTTACACCTACACCAAGGCTGACTTTGAGAGTGCCATTAGCCGGGCAGTGGAGTGGAGTAAAATGACTCCTGAGCAGAGATATCCCAAGACCCATTCCACTGAGTCTTCCCAGGCTTGTCTGCCCAAGGATGGAGTGATCCATGAACCACCCAAAGCTCCACCCAAGAAACCCATCTCGGTTCCAAAGCCCAAACTCCTCCACACTTCTCTAGACTCTCTTCCTGGACCCTCTCAACCCAAGAAGACAACACCAATCATAGCTAAGCCCAAGAACCCTAAACCTCAACCACATCTCAAGAAGCCCACCTACCATTGTGAGTATTGTCAGAGAGACGGGCATCTTGCGGAGTTTTGCTTCTGGAGGAAGCGGGTTGAGAGAGCAGAGAGAGCTTATGGTGGTCAGGAGTAGTTCTACCAGCAGGGTGGTAGACTGCGTGTTCCTCGACGCGAGGAGAGGCTGCAGGCCAGGCCGCGTCATGTAGGTGGTCGTAGAGGAGACGACTTTCTTGCCCGTGCTCCAGTTGGTGGTGTTCGTTCCGGCAGAGTTCCAGGCCGTGTTGGCTACGGTCCTGGACCTCGTGGCAGTAGGTTTAGGCAGAACCGTGGACCGCGCTTTGAGCCGCGTTTTTGTCCAAACTCTTTTGAGCAGATGGCTCGACACTGGTTTAGCTCTTTTGCTAAACCTGGTGCCGGACCATTTGCTCCCACTTACAGCCACTAATTGTGCAGTATTGGGGACTAGAGGGCGTTTGGATTATGGACTCAGGATGCTCTCGCCACATGACGGGACATCACAGATGGTTCTCCAGTCTCACTCCCCCGAGCTCCAAAGAGTACATCACATTCGGGAACAGTGGTCAAGGGAAAGTAAGTGGCATTGGCTCAATTCGCATTTCAGACCATTTTTCTTTAAAGAACGTTGCTTTGGTTAAAAATTTGAACTTCAATTTGATTTCTGTTTCGCAACTTCTTGAGGATGGGTTGGAAGTGCGTTTTAAGAAGGGCAACTCTTCTGTGGTTGATTCTAGAGGGTCTTTGATTTGCCAGATCTTACCATTCGGTAAAGTTTTTCGAATTGACTTCTCTAGTTCTTTTGGCCCTTCTCGCTGTTCGATTGCTGGATCCTCCTCTAAGCTCTGGAAGTGGCATAGGAGGTTAGGTCATTTGAGTTTTGATCTGCTAGTCAGTTTAAGCTCTATGGACCTCATCCGAGGATTGCCCAAGCTTAAGATGGAGAAGGATCTAGTTTGTCATCCCTGTCGTCATGGGAAAATGGTTGCCGCTTCTCACTCACCTGTGACTCAAGTGATGACTTCGTATCCGTGCGAACTTTTACACTTGGACACTGTTGGTCCAGCTCGGGTACGTTCAATCGGTGGGAAGTGGTACGCACTTGTGATTGTTTACGACTTCTCTCGATTCCCGTGGGTTTTCTTTTTGGAGTCTAAGGATGAAACGTTTCAGTTTGTTCACGACCTGATTTTGAAGCTGAAGAATGAGAACAATGGTCGGATGCGAGCAATTCGCTCCGACAACGGCTCTGAGTTCAAGAACTCTCAGTTCGTCAGCTTCTGTAGTGATCAGGGTCTGGACCACCAGTTTTCTTCTCCTTACACTCCCCCACAGAACGGCGTTGTGGAACGAAAGAACCGCACACTAGTCGAGATGTCCAGGACAATGCTCGATGAGCACAGGACTCCTAGGTGTTTTTGGGCTGAAGCCATGAACACGGCTTGCTATCTGGCCAACCGCATTTTTCTTCGAGCTTACTTAGGTAAGACTTCGTATGAGTTGCGGTTTGGCAGACAGCCCAAGGTGAGTCACTTGCGAGCGTTTGGCTGCAAGTGCTTTGTGCTCAAGAAGGGAGGGCATTTGGACAAGTTTGAGTCTCGTTGCTGGGATGGTATTTTTCTTGGTTATGCATTGCATTCTCGAGGTTTCCGTGTTTGGAAACTCGAAACCCAGCAGCTTGTCGAGACTTGCGAAGTTTCATTTGATGAGTCCTTGCCTTCTTTAACTTCTTCTTTTGAGCTTTCTGGTGATGATGAGCTCGGAGAGTCCATCTTCGAGGAAGATGAGGATACTCCAGCTGCTGATGAGGGTGGGCCTTCTGCACCCCCTGTAGAGCCCACACCTTCTGAGACTTTGCCTGAGGATGAGGGTGGACCTCTGATCACTTCTTCCACTACGATCGAGCCCCCTCAGTCGAGTCCAGAGGTGCCAGCTGCTGACTCCGGTGAGGTGACTTCAGATCACCAGGGAACCCGAGCAGTTCAGCGTGACCATCCCTCAGAGCTCATCATAGGTGATTTGACTAAGAGAACATTGTGTTCATCTAATGACTCTCTTGTTGTGTTTGCTGAATCTGCTTTTATTGCATCTTTTGAGCCCAGAGATGTTTCTCATGCTCTTTCCGATTCAAATTGGATTAATGCTGTGCAAGAAGAGCTTGAAAATTTTGTCTGTAATTGGGTTTGGACATTAGTTGAGCCGCCACCAGGATGCAACCCCGTAGGCACCAAGTGGGTATTTAAGAACAAACAAGGTGAAGATGGGGTTGTGGTGCGCAACAAAGCTCGACTAGTTGCCCAGGGTTTTTGCCAAAAAGAGGGTATTGATTTTGAAGAAACTTTCGCCCCTGTAGTCCGTCTTGAGTCCATTCGCATTCTCTTAGCTTTTGCCGCTTCGAAGGGTTTTACGCTTTTTCAAATGGACGTTAAGAGTGCTTTTCTGAACGGGTTCATAGAGGAGGAAGTTTATGTTAGGCAGCCCCCTGACTTTGAGAACCCTAAGTTTCCTCGACATGTTTTTAAGCTGCAAAAGGCTTTATACGGGTTGAAGCAAGCCCCAGGGCTTGGTATGACCGGTTGAAGCAGTTTTTGTTGGGGAATGCCTTTGTGATGGGTTCAATGGATAAAACTCTCTTCTTGCTCAGAGTTGATTCAAATTTTTAGTCGCTCAGATTTACGTGGACGATATTATTTTTTGCGGTACTACTAATGATCTTGTTTCCAAGGTTTCTGAGCAGATGCACAGCGAGTTTGAGATGAGCCTCATGGGTGAGCTCAAGTATTTCTTAGGTCTCCAGATCAAGCAGACCAAGGACGGCACCTTCATCCACCAAGGTAAGTACACTCATGACATGTTGAAAAAATTTGACTTTGGTGGTGAGCTGAAGCCGCAGATGACCCCGATGGGCACATCTGGGGGTCTGGACAAGGACGAGAGCGGCGTCAAGGTCAATGAGAGAGAGTTTCGAGGGATGATCGGTTCGCTGTTGTACTTGATGGCGACCAGACCAGACATTCAGTTCACCGGGTGACTTTGCGCGCATTTTCAGTCTTCACCCCACGCGTCTCACCGGCAGGCTGTCAAGCGCATCTTCAGGTATCTCACTTATGCGCCCGATCTTGGTCTTTTCTATTCAGCTTCATCATCTCTCGATTTATCTGGCTTTTCGGATGCCGACTTTGGTGGGTGCCGGTTGGATCGCAAGTCGACTTCCGGTACTTGCCAGTTTCTTGGCTCTTCCCTTGTTTCTTGGTCTTCTCGAAAGCAATCTGGAGTTGCTCTTTTGACCACTAAGGCTGAGTATGTAGCTGCTGCTAGCTGCTGCTCATAGTTAGTTTTGATGATTTCCACTCTGTGAGATTTTGGGTTATTCTTTCCTACCAGGGTTTCAATGTTTTGCGACAGCACCAGTGCTATTAGTGTAGGGAAAAACCTGTGTCTCCATTCAAAAACCAAACATATTGATGTGCGCTTTCATTTTCTGCGGGATCAATATGAGAAAGGTGTCATTGACCTTGTTCATGTTGATACCCATCATCAGTTGGTTGATATTTTCACCAAACCCCTAGATCAGTCTACCTTTGAGCGTTTACGAGGGGATTTGGGTGTTGTGTATCCTTTCTAGGATATTTTGCGTCAGTTTTTTCCTTCTTCTTTTACTCTTTTCTTGAGTCTTTTTGTGTGTGTTCATATCTTGCATACTCACATATCACACTTTAGAGCTGCTTCTGTTATATGATTGAAGTGCTTTACTTATTCTAGCTGGTACATGCGTTTGAATACTTGTCATTGAACAAGCTTTGGTTCAGTTCACTTGATATATCTGATATCTGTCATATGCATGGCTTTTATGCTTTAAAATTTGAAAAAATTGATCACCATTGCTTCTGGTAACTAGCATGTGTAGGCTGAATGTTTTTGCTATCTGTTACGTACCTTGTAGCTAGTTCCTGACTTAGATGCAAACATGCAACTTGGACATCCTTCTGCTTTAAAACATGGAAATGTGCTATAAAAATCAAGAAAAATGAAAATTCCATGCCTCTTTATGCATAACTTGCAAAGATCTCGGTGGGTTTGCTTTGTCACATTGTATTGTTCTGGACTGCGTACCATAGCACTTGGTCGGTACGCATAAGGTTTGACATGCAAATAACCCCTGGCATAAATGAAAAAGAGAAAAGAAAAAGCCTGAAAATTGAAATGATAACAAGTTTGCTGAAGCACTTTGTTCTGGACAATGCTTATCTTGGTAGGTATCAGTTAGCTTTTGCATCTCATGCTTTACCTTGCTTGTCAACAGGAAAATGTGGTGATTTTTTTGTTTGCGAAAATTGAAACTGCGTGCTAATGACTTTCTTTAGATATCATTTGTTGCACTGATCATGCCATGTATCTTAGATAGTATGTCTTTTGTTGTATCTGTTCGATGTTGTAATTGCAGTCAATCATATCTGAGAAGCATGCTTACTCACTCCACCTGCATCCCAGTTGCATTCATTGCATATTTTGAGGGGGAGTTGCATTTCAGGGGGAGTCTGTGTCTCTTTTGAGTGCTTGATGAGTTCACTTGTCAACAAGGGGAAGAAATTTTGGGATAAGAGTTCGAGGGGGAGTTTTTGTCTCACTTACTCTTTTGATATCCTTGTTGATGTTTCTGAGATCGCACTCATTTTGAGCTTTTACATTTTGTTTAACCATAATGACCACTTCTTGCTTTTTGTTCGGCTTTTGGTCATTAGGGTTAAACTTTTACTTTATTTTTCTTCTTCTTGGTTTTCTTGTGCTTTGTTTTTTCGTGTTTCCACAGTTGTTTGCAGGTACTGAAGAGCTGAAGAAGTGAAGTGTTGACAATGCACTCATCAAGGGGGAGATTGAGGAGCCATGCTGAATAGCGTGGGCCTCATGGCTCCAGATGTGATGAGTCATTGTCAATGATAGTCAAAGAGGACTGAGAAAAATGAAGATCTGCTGTTTCGTGGGCCGCGTGTGACTCAGGTACACGGGCAGCAAGCGACTGTCGAGCAGAGGAGGCTGCGAAGTCGGGCTGGCCCAATCTGGGTACATGGGCCAGAAGCAGTAGAAGACTCACTGGGCTGTTGACCAAGGTTGACTCAGGTACACGGGCGGTGAGTGATTGCCGGGCTGAGAGAGCTGCGGAGTCGGGCCGGCCCAATTCGGGTACCTGGTGCAAAGTCAGTGGAGGCTTTGTCAGTTTCGGCGCAAAACTAACAACCGTTGATTCTGTATCGGACTGTCCAGAAGAGAAGCCGTAGTCGCTACGAAAGCTTACCTTTCGGATAAGTCATGTGTATCTCTAGGCCCATAGTCAGTCAGTCGTGTCTGTAAAAATTCTTAAGGGCAGTAGAGTCATTTCCTTTATTTTAGCGTCTGTAAAAACCCTAAGGGGCTGGTGGAATATTCTAGGCCATTGGGCAGCCTATAAATAGGGCCCCAATCCCTAGGGTTGGACTACCCTTTTTGGCTGAAATCAATACTTACTCCTTTGGGTCATTTTGTCTCTTGCACCTTCTCTCTCCTTTCCTGTTCATGCGTGCGCCGCCGGAGTTTTTGTGTTGTTCGTTGTGCAAGTTTATCACGTTTTTGCTCTTGTTTTGATGAGTTTATTCCTGCTGATTGTGTCTACAACAGTTCATTTATAGCTCTGCAATTTTCCTTGCGCGTGTGATTGATTTATTCCGAGCAGAAGCTTCGGTTGCTTCATTATGTTCTTCATGCAAGTAGTACTAGTTCTTGCTGTTGCAAGTAGTACTACTACACTGTAGCAACAGTACACTAGTACTCTAGCCTTGCTTTTACTGCACAGCTTTTTGATCAAGTTGACAGGACTAAAGTCCCTTTTCTGGCTGTTCTCTGGCGAAGCCCCCTCTCTGTTCGAAGCCCCTCAGCTCCGTGAGGCAGGCTTCGATTTGACATCCTCGAGGGCTTCGTTTGAACCTCGAACTCTATTTCGTGTTTCTGAGTTGCTAGCTTCGAAGTATTGTTTAAACTGTCAGCCTATCATACTTGGAACGTTTGTGCGAAGGTACTCCGACTTGACCTCTTCGAAGTCCATACTTCGACAGGATTCGAAGTTAGTTTCGAAGCTTGTCTTTTTGTTAAACCTCGCTCGACGTGACTTCCTTCTTGCTGTCATTTTCGAAGGTCTTGATGTGTTTTGTTCGAAGGTAGAGTGTAGGCTTCGATTTTAGATTCTTTGTTGCGTGTCAGGCCTCGCTATCCTTTCGAAGGTTGTTTCCTCTGTGTGTGTTCAAAGCTGTGTTCGAAGCCTCGCCTTCGAAGTACACTCTTCGAAGCAGGCTCCGACTTTGTCATACTTCGCTCTCTTTCACACGACTTAGGATAGACAACACACCTTCGACAGACTTCAACTACTACCTCCGAACCAGACTTCGACCAGCAAAGCAGACCTCAACCTCTGAAGCAGGCTTCGACCCAGCGAAGCAGGCTTTGACACTGCGAAGTAGGCTTCGACCAGCGAAGCAGGCTTCGCCAAGTTTCGAACAGGAGACAGATTTCGAACGGTAACTTCTCATTTCTCTCTTTGTGCATTTATACTGAGAAGTTTATCTTGCCTTGTCTCTTGTATATTGTTTATCTGTTTATTAGCATTGTATTGATATTTCTCTTTTTACACATCAGTTGCTTCTAGATTGATAACTTTAGACTTAGGCAATCTGTTCGTTCTTTGCTGCTTATTCTTTGAGGTGCGTTGGGTATTGGGAGCAGGCCATTGATTCGAAAGAATTTTTAAGCCGCCCATTCACCCCCCCTCTGGTCGCTACTTTCGGTCCTACAGAGTTTGGAGTGTCGACTCCATCTGTCGACAATTGATATGTCGAACTACAATGTGTAGATCGATGACTGAATGAATGACAGAGGTATATCGATTACTGAAACTTCGAGATAGCTCAAAACACTAATCAGCGGATTAGAAAGTTCCTAGACAATTTTTGTTGAAATCACACACTTCTGAAAAATTCTGGACGATGAATAGTACCAAAAACATAGTCAAAAATTTCAGAGTTCTGATTTTAGTCTTATGTTACTTCAAATTTTCATGATGTTGATTTAAAAATCACACAACCACTCAGACCAAATATAAAAAGATGTATTAGATTGACACAACTGAAATTTGGCTGAAATCACAAAAATTCAGACAAAGCCTTGATCATGAATAGTGAACCCTGTCTCAAAACAGATTACAGTTTCATGTTTCTACCTTAATTTCCAATAAGATTACTCAAATACAGATCAGTTTGAAAATAGTGCATGAATTAGTTTCAAGTATGCTGAGAACTAAGATTGAAAACAAATTTCAGAGGATGAACCTGATCTTAATCAGTAATATCTAACCACAGAATCGCTTCAAACATACTTCAGTTTCATACCAATACAAGAAATCTGATCTAGACATTCAACACAATACAATCTGAACTTTGAATAGTATTATTAGATTACTTCAGCACATAAGTGAAATTTTGCACAGATTTCAATTCACTATTTCAAAGTACTAGACAAACATTTCATTCAGAACAATGCACATTCAAATCAGTTTGATTACACATAGATTTCAGTTTGAAACTAATTACTAAAACTGAATTAGAAAACAATGTTGAATGATATTATGAAAACAACTATAGATTTCAGATATGACAGAACAGTGCCACTCAATTTTTCAGAAAATTATTCATTAGTAATCCTGAAAAATCACCACTGAAACAGTTTAAGATGTCAAATAAACATAATCTAGACGGAGTTGATTTGTAGGACTTAACTTGTGAAAACAGAAAATTGATGTAAAGATTGAACTGAAACCAAACTACTGAAACTACTCAATCACTGTTTCAGTTCATCAACATGACAAGGAGAGATGTTCAGAGCTAAACACATTTATCAACCTATTTAGCACAAAGATTCAGGAAGCCAACTAAACCACTAAAACTTGACAAAATTGATTCAGCAGCTTAGGAACATGTTTAGAAGAACATACAGTGGAACATCATTTGAAATCAGAATTCATATACTGTTCAAAACACACACACATGCTCAGTTCTGTCTCTAATCTGTAAAACACAAAATCAGCATACCAACTCAAAACTAAATCAAGAGATATCAAGATCCTTGGATTCACAACTTACACAGCCATAGCTAAACCAAAAATAATGATTCAGACAAGCACACATGCATCTCAAGATAATCAGAATCATTAGAACATAATACAAGCTGAGATAAATTTCTACCCACAAAAATTTCTTAACAGAATCACTATGTTCCTCACCTTTATTCATGGAACAAGATAACAATTATCCTCATACATAAGCATAAACTTTTATGTTTATTGGTGCATTTTTTGTCACACTTTGACACACGTGTGGCTTAGGAGATTTGCTTCACTCCAGCGCAAGTCCTACGTTCTTAGAAAAAGGGTTCAAGTATGACAATCAGTTTGACAATGCAACTAATAAGAGAATAGAAAATACGACATAAGTAGCATGACCTATCGGCTAACGAGACGATGACCACGACGAGGAATGGGATATTCGTGGAATATCATGCCGATCGGACATAAGGCCGATGACCTGGGATGAAGCAATCGGGTGAGCGTGCCATCAGCTGATAAGATGAATAGTTAACCGCATAGGCCGATGGGTGATTTCCGTTGACTTGTAAGGTGTAGCGTAGAATCGAAGATAACCCGTTGGCTTGTTCTCCGACAAAAATAAATAAAATGTGCTAGATAACATGTCTATATTAGGAAAATCATCATAATAACTACATCGGACCTAACCAAGACAGTAGCTAGTCATGATGATCTTAATAATATATCAAAGAATTAGACATGCTTTATTTAGATGAACGATATACAACATGAAAGAGTTACAATAACAAGAGATCTCGAACATAACCGATGAAGCCTCAAACTATCACACCTAGATCACATCAATCTAAGAGATAAAATTGAACTGATGCAGCCTTACACCTAGCTAATACACCGAGAACAACCGGCGACCGTAATGTTTCAATGTTCACCTCAAGGGATCAAACTAAAGCAGTCGTGAGTATACTTATCTAATCGGTACGGACGTCGGTGGTGGCGGGACTCACCTCTTCACCAGAGATTGAAATGATGCAGCCTAACTCCGAGTGCTAAACCCCGTCAGATAAACATTGGAAGCCAAGGGTTGCGATGCACCGAGTAGTTGATTGACAAAGATGTGTTTTTCTAAGCTAACTAGGGGTACATATTTATAGTCTGGAGACTTACCATCCAAGCACTCTATCTTAACTGATATGGATAATCTTCGTCTTCATTTCCACGCCTTATAACCATCGGCTTCTTCTACGTCCGATCATCTTGTAACAACATAGACGTGCTTCCTTGACTTTCCTTGACCGGACCTCTTTGATTTCTATTGACCGTGTGGCATTTTCAGTGGGACTGGGCTTTACCAAATGTTGGCGTCAACACATGCCCCCTAGTTTTGGAACATTAAGTGGCTACTGACGCTTTGAAATTAACAATAGTCATTATCCCTGCTTCCATGTCTGCTCAAACGTCTATCCGCACCATCTTTTCACTTTAATTTCAAGCTAAAACCCTTCAACTTCCTTATAACTTCGCTTGGTATCATGGATTCATAATTTTCCTCTCTTCTTCTCATCTCATCATCTTTAGTCATTCACAACTACGTTGCATATTGCCTAGTCCGATGTATATACATCTTTTCATGGCGACGTCGAACTAGGCTTCATCCCACACAGTGTTCCTAGTCTGCAAATATTTTGGTATTTTGAAAACGTACTCATGATTACCTTTTTCCTAACATTGCAGGTGGCCCCACCGAATCTGACAGAATCAGCTTGACTCAGCCGCCGTGGAGTTTCCTCTAGCTTTACAGGTATCTAGATCACTCCGCACCTCCTCTTCATGCCTTCAGTTTACTGCTTCTTCTTCTGCCCCCCAAATCTGCCATTGTTTCCTTGCGACCATCACCGCTTACTGCTTTCGTCTTCTTCGGCAACCTTTGCTCTCGGCAAATCTTCTCGATGGCAAACAACGACTCTGTCCTTGAGGTAAGTCTTTGCCCTTTTTATTTTCTGTTTTTGTATCTCCCTTGGTTTTTCTGACGATCTTCTTTACTATTCTTTTCTATTTTATTTTCTTTAGAACTTGAAGAACCAGATCCTAATCCCCATGGCCAACCATCCATCCTGCTATTTTTTAGATCCAAATGGAAATCCTGATCCTACTGATTTTATCAATGCCGAGGCCCATCACATCCCTTTCAAATGTTCCAAAATGCTATTTTTCGATTGGGCCCAAAGCTTTAGGGAATTCCCTACCCTGCTCCCTTGATGGCAGGGACTGGTACCTCCGGGTTGCTGCATCAGAGGAGGGTTCCTAGGAGCACGACGAGATCGCACATTGCATCAGCCTATCTCTCGCTCTTCCTTTTAAAAACGAGTCGATGCTAACATCCTCTTGCTACTTATGGTCCGATGCGTTGAACGCATTTCTCATTGGCCATGGACCAATGAGTCCCAACCTCCTTGACGTCGTCTTCTTGACTTCTCTTGACATCGCTTCTATGGCTGACCCCTTCCTTTTCCAATCCAAACCTTCTCACCATTTTGACATCAAATCCATTAGTGGTTGGGCAAAATATATGGCCAATCACAATAAGAAAACCGACCCTATTAGTGAACGAGAGCGCATTGCTTTTCTCAACCTCTCGCTAGAGAGGTTCCTCTTTTGTGGGTCTACCCTCGGGCCCACTTGTCATCTCCAATTATTAGCAGAACAACTGGCTGCTAGAACTCCAATCCCCCTTGGCTGATACATCCTTGGCTCCCTCTATTATCTTCGTCATTAGGTATCAGTTTGTTTATTGGCGGTGATGCTGGTGGTCACATTGGGGGTCCCTGGTGGTTCCTCCAGTTGTGGCTTAACATGTATACGACCAAAGATTCCTCTGATCCCTCCTTTGACCTTCTTCGCTTTCTATCCAATCATCGTCAGTCTGCCTCTCCATCCACTTGTCGATGCATGTCCTTCGGTGAGGCGGCCGCCTATCATCCGGGAGAGAGGATGTCTGCTGACATCTTGGCCCGATGGTTTAAAGCCTTTTACTTTGGCTTTATCAGCGACTGTATAGTGTTGTATGCCTATGAGTCCTTGGCTAACTATGAATACCCACATTGACTATCCTTGGTCGATGTGCTGTCAAGCTCAGAGAGCGAGGCCATCTTCCTTACTTGCATCTCTCCTTGTCTTCTCCCAATCAACTTCACGGTTGGTTCCACACTTAAGCCATCTTACAAATTTTATCATCTAACAGTTTGCGCATGGCAGCTTAGTTTCGGCCAGTTACCAATCGACCTCTTCATCAATCTGGTCTAGGTATGTGGTGAACTAGCGAGTTCTTTGGAATTCAATTGACTTTTCTCTATGGCCGATTCAATCTCGCTTTGGGAGCTTACTTCCTAGACCACGTGCCTGTGCAACGTCGCTCCCTTACAAGAAATTGTGGTATGAAGAGAGCCAGCACATCTTCAATCACCATTCCAAATACTTTTGTCTTTTGCTGGATCTAGCTTTCACTGATATCGACACCGAGGTTTGTTGTGACATCTCATGACTTAGCCTTTGTCCTGATTTTTCTTCCTTGTCTTTTGACTTTTTCTCTCACAAGAGGATGGCCTTGATGCCCCATCGATGAGCCGAAGTGGTAGGACGATAAGTTATGGGTTGCCATCGGCCACTACCAACCTCGGTCACGGGGTCCCCACACCATCGGAATGGCTTGCCAGGAAGCAAGTCAAAGCCCCAGTGTGTAAGCACAAAACATCAGACGTAGTAATGCATCGCTACACGAGAACTCAATCTGCCCAGGTAATGTTTCCATTCTTGTCTGACGAACTCTCATCTTTTCTAGGTGGCATTTCTCAATCTGTAGCTTGCTATTCTTTCTTCTTCTTTAGTTGGTTCCACCAATGCATTCTATCACGCAGACCTCGGCTGCTGCCGATGTAACTCTGCTGGCTCAGGTGCGTACGTTCTAGTTAGATGATGCTTGTTTTCATTCCCGATACTCATTTGTTTTTCATTTCTTCTAGCCTTGCCCTGTCACTACGTTAGACCAGTCGACGGACGCACCTAGTCACGCCTAGCCAGTTCCTGCTACTGGAGACACCGAAGTAGACTTCGTTCACCAAGGATGATACTCTAGAGGCCGTCGTTGCTGACCCTATGTAACACCCCAAATTTTCAAAGTAATAAAAATATTATTTAATTCAATTTCCTCGAATTAATTATTTAGGAAATACCTTTAATACACTCTTTCACCATTTTGAACTACAACATAGGTGAAATGACCAAACCAGGAGCTGAAAATTTTTAGGTATGATCCTAAGGCTAAGATATATTTTTGAGAAATTTTACAAATTTTTACCAACCTTGGAAGTAGCCCTACTATTTTAAACAAATTTCTGTGATTATATTTAATCAGAAAAGATTTTAAACAGTAATGGGCCTCCCTCCTCCCTTCTCTCTCTCTCCCGGCCAGCCCAGCCCGTTACTCTCGCCCGCCTCGAACTGACAGCCCGACCCCACCCGTCAGCGAGCCCCCCTTCCTCTCGCGCGCGCGCCCGACAGCCCGACCCCACCTGTCGGTGCCAACTACCCTCTCTCGTGCCTGAGCCCGACACCACCCGTCAGCCGCCTCGCTCGTGCGCTCTCGCCCGCTGGCCAATGGCCCCCACCTGTCGGATCCGTCGTCTACCTCCCGCCTCCACCCCAAATTACGCCGGCCGACGACCCCCGCCTCGGATCCGCCTCGCTGGCCCCTCCCTCATTCAATTGGCGTCAGATTAATTGCATGCGAGCCCCTCCGATGCCCCTATTTAACCCCCCCGGCCTCCGCCGCGTTCGACCCCCACGCTCTCGCAGTCCAGAACCAATCAAACGCCTGAGACGCTCGTTTAAGCGCCACACCACCGCCCCCACTCTGGTCGCCACTCGCCGTCACCGGTAACCGCCTCCGTCCTAGCCAACCACACCATCGTGACTGCAAAGACGTCACCGACCTCGGCCAGCCCTCCGTTGACGCTGGACTCCGCCGTATCGCCTGTCGCCGACAAGGACCCAAAACCACCTCGTCGTCTAACCTCGTCGCCGACCACGCCCCGTCGTCCCCGGACCACCGCAGAGGTACCCTCGTGATCCTCGCAAAATTCCTCTTTCTGTTGTAGGCCTTAGCTTCGACCGCCGTCACTCGCCGTGGCCTCTGGCCCGCTCGCCGTCGCAGGAGAAGACGGCCGGCATGGGTCGAGTACCCGTGCCGTGTCGGATTTGATCCTGGCCGTGCGATCAGGATCCAACGGTACCGATTAAATCCCATGTGCGGTTTAATCTACACCGTCGGATCTGAGCGAAGGGGTATGTTTTAATCTCACGCGTCCGTTAGTTTTAAAATCCCGCATCGCATCTAAGCCGTTCATCGCGTACCGGTTCGATGTTTTAATCTCAGCCGTCCACGTCACTTTAACTCCCCTGCCTCGCCCTCGCACGTTGGATCTAGATCCAACGGTCCTAGATTGGGTCGGACCACGTGCACAGTGTGTGGGTTCACCGTGGGCCTGACTCACCGTGGACCCGAGAGGATTTAAATTTAAAAATAAATTCCAGAAACTGTTTTAAACTTGTAAAATTCATATCTGACGCATTTTAACTTCAAAAATTACTATTCCACTTTCAGAAAATTTGTAATATTATTCTCTACATGTTCATTCAATAAAAACCATATGTTTACTTTAGATTTTTCATGTTTATTTAAATAGGTATTCAAATGCCCTTAGGGTAAAAATGGAAATTCAAATACTTAAACTTCAGTAAAGTTTATATTTATTCCTTTCTGTTCATATACTGAAAACCACTAATTTTCCCAGGAACCTTTCATTTTCAAATTTATTAGGAGACTTAAAATGAGACTACTCACATTTAAAACCCTTTTTTATAAAGGGCAACCTTTCATTATAATCTCTTCTAAAATTATTTATAAAATAAATTTCAGAAACTTAACAACTTGATCCCCTTTAAACTTAAACCAATTTAAACCTATGTGCTTGTTGTGTGTGATTTTATATTGTTTAATTGAATGTTGTATTTATTTTACTTTATTTATATTGGGAAGACTACGACGCCGTCGAGGAGCCGGAATATTTCTCGGAAGTTCCTCCCTCTCCCCTCGCTGAACAAGGCAGGTCACCAAACCAATCTTTTGAGCATATTGAACCCATGTCTTACTAAACTATCGCTAAAACACATAGGATATACATGCATTAGACAAATGAAACCCTTACAATATATTTATTAGGATATAGCGATTGATTATACTATATGATCCCTGTTATTCTCATCCTTGGAATTCTGTCGGATGTTGGAGTTGTGGTTGTGAGTGAATGCATGGTGGGTTCCGGGTGCAAGCTAGGGCATTGGTCGGTAGCACCCGGGGCACTATAAGGACTAGTCTGCGGGATCCGTTGCAATAATACTTCCGTACTAACCACAAGTCTAGTTGGTAAGTCCTAACTAAGGTATGTAGTGTTCCAAACCGAGGACACCATTTGTAGATGGGTCAAGCAGCACCTGCGGGTGGCTTGTACCGATGTGGCGCAAAAGGGGGTGTGACGTTAGCCGGGATGAGGCCCGGCGCGCCGGCGAAACCTAGAGCGGGTGGTTATTGCTTGGAGCATTTCATGCCGAGGTTTTGGCACGAGTTCCCGTGGTATGGGTCATCTCGTTACACTTTGGTGTTTGGGATGAGTGCATGCCTTGTGGGTACAATAGTACATCTCTGATCAGAGTCTTAAATCTTTTCGAAAAGTCGAGCCCACGGTCAAGGGAGGGTTGCGTGACATCCCATAGTTAGATTACTTATGATATGTATGTGCATGATGGTTTGACATGTAAGGACCGTTGTGCGAGGAGGTAAAACGTACTCCTCGAGTTAGATGATGTCATTGATGTTCATGTTTATTATTCCGCATGATAAAATTTGACTACATTAACTGCAATAACTGAAATGTACTTTTCCGCACTTTTAGGCAGTTATCCTTCCTTTGTTATCATCCTGCATTATTACTTGCATTTGCGGTGGCTTGTTGAGTACTTTTTGTACTCATACCCGTTGAACCCCACAGAGGATGCCTACTATGAAGATGGTCTGGAGTAGCGACCCAGTCAAGCAAAGATCCTAAAGAAGGCGTTCGTCGTGCACTTTAATTATCTTTATTACCATTTTTATTAAAACTCTGATGTAATAAATATGGTCTGCGTACCATGAATATTGATGTATGTACGTTTGTCGCATGATGAACCTCTTGTATTATTGTTTTTCTTATGAAATTCAATAATGTTCCGATTTTGTTAAATCAGGGCGCCACAAGATGGTATCAGAGCCAACTTGACTGTAGGAAGCCAAACGGACCCGCCTAGCCAATAGCTGCAGAAAATTATTTCTCGAAAACCTACTTTATAAAACTTGTTCCTCCCCTCACTTTTCTTCAACTTGCTGTTTTGTAGATGCCTGTCTATCAAGTCCACAACTACTGCCGCCACTATGAGGGCTTCGTCCAGGAGCTCCATATGATGCTCACCTTCCTCGGGTTCCTCTTCGAGCCTGAATTCCAGGGCGTGTACCTGGAGGAGTTTGACGGGCCCTGCGACGTCTCCCTCACCGTCGACGGCTCCGAGGAGCACCTGCCGCCCTACACCACTGCACTTGGGGCCCCACCTTTGATGTCGCGTGCCAACGCGTTCGCTCTCCAGGCTCTTATGGAGTTGAGGATGATCTATGATGATCGTCTTCACAACTCGTCCTTCCGGCTTGTGCCGAAGCGCACTCCCGGTGCCTACCGTAGCATCTACCTCGGAGTTCAGGCTATGGACGACCTCCATACTGAGGCGGTGCTCGACGCCGACGAGCACCATGAGGCTGTTGAGTTTCTTCATGAGGAGACGAAGAACTTGATCCAACAGAACGGCGAGCTGCAGCGCAAGATCATGCAGCTACAGAAGGACATCGCGGAGATGGTTCCCCTCCTCCCGAGGAAGAGGAAGCCCATCCGTGAGCCTGCCCCTCGGCCCAAGAGGATCCCGCCATGCCCCTCCACTGCCGGACCATCCACCAGCGCCCCTACACCATGCCCCGGCCTTGTCTCCGACCCAATCATCGAGAACTTTCTCGAGCCCACCATCTCTCGAGAGCCGCGTACTCGTGGTTCCGAGAGCACGGAGACTGCCTCCAGTGGTGAGTAGGCGCTAGATACCATTGTATTAAATAAAATAATTCTTGTATGTGGTGCTATCTACAACGAGTTGAGTTGTAGATAGAATAAGAGCTTGATTGTAATGAACAATTTTACCACTTGGTTTATATGTATGAGCCTTATGAGCTATTTTCAATTGTATCAATCATTTCATCATTTTTTTACCGTATAACATCGTATGTTCAGAAGATGGCCGACCACCAGAACACCGGCTCCAACAATGGAGAAGGAGGAAGTCGTGACGCGCCCGAGGGTGTTGTACCCAACTGGGGTGCAATGGGCCCACGACAGTCTGGGTCGCCATCCGCCAACCATCCCACCTTGGCGGAGATGATGGCGAACTAGAACCAACTAATCACCGCCCTCCTCACTCAAATGCAGCACCAACAAGCTCAGTTGGACCGTCTGCAGAATGTGGAGCCTGCCCCTCACGCACTAGCACCCGCGCCCGCTCCCCAACTCTCGGAGTTCCTGCGTGTGCGCCCGCCCATCTTCTCGAGCACCACCAACCCCATGGAAGCCGGAGATTGGCTCTGCACCATTGGGAAGAAGCTGGACCTCCTCCCGTGCACCGACCAGGAGCGAGTGGCCTTCACCACTCACCAGCTCCAGGGTCCCACCGCTGAATGGTGGGACAACTATAGTGAGTCCTTGCCTGAGGACCACGTAGTGACATGGGCGGAGTTCACCATCGCCTTTCGTGCCGCCCACCTCCCCGCCGGTGTCATCGCGGTGAAACAGCAGGAGTTCCGTGACCTGCAACAGGGCAACCAGACGGTCATGGAGTATCTCCATGAATTCAACCGTCTGGCTCGCTACGCGTCGGAAGAGGTGCGGACCGATGCCCTCCGCCAGGCCAAGTTCCTACGGGGACTCAAGGATGAGTTGTCGATCCAGCTCGTCGCCACCGACTACGCCGACTTCCAACGGCTAGTCAATAAAGTGCTCATCCAAGAGACTGAGCAGAACAAGTTGGACCTCAAGAAGAGAAAGATGATCACCTTCAAGCATCAGCAGGTGAATTCCCAGAGGCCCCGCTTCGTTCCTCCGCCACCAGTGACCGCCTACCATCCTCGGCTCGCCTACAGGCCACCTCACGCCGCCTGGTGGATCCAACGCCGGGCATCCTCGCCCCGCTCCACCAGCTCCGGCCGCTCAGCCGCCGCCCGCTGCTAAGGCCCCGATCTTGAAGGATCGCCAAGAGAGGCCGGTCGTCTGCTTCAATTGCGGAAGGAAGGGCACTATTCGCACCAGTGTCCTCACCCCAAGCAGCCCAAGGTGCGGCACCCAACCAGACGGTTCGTGCCCGCGTCAACCACATCAGCGCGGAGGAAGCTCAAGAGGCTCCCGAAGTCAGGCTCGGTACGTTTACCGCAAATTCCGTACCAGCTATGATTTTATTTGACTCTGGAGCAACACATTCTTTCATCTCGGAAGATTTTGTGAAAACCCACAACTTGGACGTATTCCCTCTATCCATCCCCATGATGATTGCCACTCCAGGCAATAAAACCTTAGCCCACTTGTACAACCCTAAGGTTAAGATAGAGATCCAAGGAATATTATTCCGGGCCGAGCCAGTCCTCATAAAATGCACCGGACTCGACCTCATCCTAGGGATGGATTGGTTGATGAAGCACAAGGGAGTGATCAACTGTGCCAACAAGTCCATCACAGTGACCAACCGTGAAGGCGAAACCGTCACCTTTCGGATGACCAGCCACAAACCACTCGAAGCGTCCCTTCATTCGCTAGCCCTTGAAGAAGTGCCCATAGTAAAAGAGTTCATGGACGTCTTCCCAGAGGACCTACCAGGAATGCCTCCCAAGCGGGACATCGAATTTAGAATCGAACTTGTCCCCGGGACCACTCCAATCTCCAAGCACCCATACCGGATGGCCACCAATGAATTAGCCGAAGTCAAGAGCAACATCGAAGACCTAGAGCAGAAAGGTTACATCCGACCGAGTACCTCACCCTGGGGTGCACCGGTCATCTTTGCCATGAAAAAGGACAAGACTAAGAGGATGTGCGTGGACTATAGAGCACTAAACGACGTAACCATCAAGAACAACTGAAGGGATCCTCGGTGTTTTCCAAGATTGACCTCAGGTCAGGTTATCACCAATTGAGGATTAGAGAAGAAGACATACCCAAGACTGCCTTCACCTCCCGCTATGGACTCTACGAGTATACTGTGATGTCGTTCGGACTCACGAATGCCCCGGCCTTTTTCATGAACATGATGAACAATGTTTTCAAGGAGTTCTTGGATAAGTTCATCATGATGTTCATCGACGATATCCTCGTCTACTCCAAGACCAAGGAAGAGCACGAAACTCACCTCTGTCTGACCCTCGGAAAGCTAAGGGAGCAACAATTGTATGCCAAATACAGCAAGTGCGAATTTTGGTCGTCTGAGGTAAAGTTCCTCGGTCATGTCATATCTGCCGGAGGAATAGTAGTGGACCCGACCACCGTGGAAGCAGTGACCAACTGGCTACAACCCACTACCATGACCGAGATCCGGAGTTTTCTCGGATTGGCCGGATACTACCGCCAGTTCATCGAGAATTTTTCAAAGATCGCCAAGCCTATGACCAAACTTCTACAGAAAGAAGTGAAGTTTGAATGGACCCTAGATTGTGAAGAAAGCTTCCAAACCCTCAAGAAGAAGCTCGTGTCAGCCCCTATTCTGACCCTGCCAGACATCCGGAAAGACTTCCACGTCTACTGCGATGCTTCTCGCCAAGGTTTGGGATGTGTATTAATGCAAGATGTGAAGGTGATATCCTACGCCTCCCGACAGGTTAGACCGAATGAGCTGAACTACCCAACCCACGACTTAGAGTTAGCAGTCGTGGTTCATGCCTTGAAGATATGGAGATATTACCTTGTGGGAAATCGGTGTGAGGTCTTCACCGACCACAAGAGCCTCAAGTACATATTCACCCAACCAGACCTGAACCTCAGGAAAAGGAGATGGTTGGAACTGATCAAGGATTACGACTTGGGCATCCATTATCATCTAGGCAAGGAAAATGTGGTGGCAGACGCCCTTAGTCGAAAAGGGTACTACAATGCCATCATGATTTAGGACTAGACCCCTTTATTATACATGGAGATGGAAAGGCTGAATTTAGGGATCACTACCCGAGCGTACCTCGCTGCCTTGGAGTCTAGGCCTGTCTTAATAGACCAGATCCGAGAAAACCAGAAGGAAGTCCCAGACATCTTGGAGATCCAACAGAACATGTGGAAGGGTAAAGCCCCCGGATTCTCCAAGGATGAGCATGGTACCATATGGTTCGGAAACCAGATATGCGTACCCGATAAGCCCGAATTGAAGACCCTCATCCTTCAGGAAGCCCACGATACTCTATACTCCATACATCCCACGAGTACCAAGATGTATCAGGATCTAAGGAAAAATATTGGTGGGTCAGCATGAAGAGGGAAATAGTTGAGTATGTGGCCAAGTGCGACACATGCCGGCGAGTCATGGCAGAGCATCAAAGACCTACTGGACTTCTTCAACCCCTCAAGGTCCCTGAATGGAAGTGGGAAGAGATTGGAATGGACTTCATCACAGGACTGCCCAAGACCCAAGCTGGTCACGATTCAATCTGGGTGATCGTCGACCGACTCACCAAGGTGGCCCACTTCATCCCCGTCAAGACAACTTACACTGTCGCCAAGTTGGCCGAGTTGTACATGACCCAGATAGTATGCCTTCACGAAGTTCCTAAGAAGATTGTATCTGACTGTGGGAGCCAGTTTACCTCCAAGTTTTGGAAGAACCTTCAAGAGGAACTCGGCACCCGGCTGAACTTTAGCACCGCCTATCATCCACAGACAGATGGTCAAACCGAAAGGGTCAACCAGATACTGGAGGATATGCTTAGATCTCACGCTCTATACTTTGGCGGAATGTGGGACAAGAACTTACCCTATGCGGAGTTCTCCTACAACAACAGCTATCAGGCCAGCCTGCAAATGTCCCCGTTCGAAGCACTTTATGGGCGCAAGTGCTGAACGCCGCTGCTCTGGGATCAGACCGGAGAGTCGCAGCTGTTTGGGATAGATATACTAAGAGAAGCTGAAGAGAAAGTCAAAATTATAAGGGATCGATTAAAGATAGCCCTAGTCCCGACAGAAGAGATATGCCGATAACCGTCGAAGAGACCTAACCTTTGAAGAGGGTGATTATGTCTATCTCCGAGTCACTCCCCTCCGAGGCACTAAAAGGTTCAGCATGAAAGGCAAGCTAGCACCCCGTTACGTCGGACCTTTCAAATCCTTCGATGGCAAGGAGAAGTGGCAAATCAACTAGAACTGCCTCCATCCTTGGCAGGAGTTCACAATGTGTTCCACGTCTCTCAGCTGAAGAAGTGTCTTCGCGTGCCCGCCGAGCAAACCGACCTTCAACAGCTCAACGTCCAAGAAGATTTGACCTATATCGAGAAGCCCGTCAAGATCTTGGAAACCAAGGAAAGGGTAACCAGGAGCCGTGTAGTTCGCTTCTGCAAGGTTCAGTGGGACAACCACCCCGCCAAAAAGCTACATGGGAAAAAGAAGACGAGCTGAAAGCCCAATACCCCGAGCTATTCGATTAGCACTCCAATCTCGAGGACGAGATTCTTTGTAAGGGGGATAGGTTTGTAACACCCCAAATTTTCAAAGTAATAAAAAGATTATTTAATTCAATTTCCTGGAATTAATTATTTAGGAAATACCTTTAATACACTCTTTCACCATTTTGAACTACAACATAGGTGAACTGACCAAACCAGGAGCTGAAAATTTTTGTGTATGATCCTAAGGCTAAGATATATTTTTGAGAATTTTTACAAATTTTTACCAATCTTGGAAGTAGCCCTACTATTTTAAACCAATTTCTATGATTATTTTTATCAGAAAAGATTTTAAACAGTAATGGGCCTCCCTCCTCCCTTTCTCTCTCTCCCGGCCGGCCTAGGCCGTTACTCTCGCCCGCCTCGAACTGACAGCCCGACCCCACCCATCAGCGAGCCCCCCCTTCCTCTCGTGCGCGCGCCCGACAGCCCGACCCCACCTGTCCGGCGCCAACCGCCCTCTCTCGCGCCCCAGCCCGACCCCACCCGTCAGCCACCTCGCTCGTGCGCTCTCGCCCGCTGGCCAGTGGCCCCCACCTGTCGGATCTGTCGTGTACCTCCTGCCTCCGCCCCCAAATTACGCCGGCCGACAACCCCCGCCTCGGATCTGCCTCGCTGGCCCCTCCCTCATTCAATTGGCGTCGGATTAATGCACCCTGAGGCCCACCGGTCGTTTAATCGCTTTAATTGACGCGTTTTAGCCCCTGGGAACACAGCGCCATGCATGGTCGAGCCCTCGCCGGTGAGTTAAGGCCCTTCCTCAGCTTTCCTTGCATGCGAGCCCCTCCGACGCCCCTATTTAACCCCCAGGCCTCCGCCGCGTTCGACCCCCATGCTCTCGCAGTCCAGAATCGAATCAAATGCCTGAGACGCTCGTTTAAGCGCCACACTACCACCCCCACTCTGGTTGCCACTCACCGTCGCCAGCAACCGCCGACGCCCTAACCAACCACACCATCGTGACCGCAAGGACGTCACCGACCTCGGCACCCCTCCATTGACGCCGGACTCTGCCGGAGCGCAGTCGCCGACAAGGACCCGAAACCACCTCGCCGTCTAACCTCGTCGCCGGCCACGCCCCGTAGTCCCCGGACCACCGCAGAGGTACCCTCGTGATCCCCGCAATGTCCTCTTTCCGTTGTAGGCCTTAGCTTCGACCGCCGTCGCTCGCCATGGCCTCTGGCCCGCTCGCCGTCACCGGAGAATACGACCGGCATGGGTCGAGTACCCGTGCCGTGTCGGATTTGATCCTGGCCATGCGATCTAGATCCAACGATACCGATTAAATCCATGTGCGGTTTAATCTACGTCGTCGGATCTGAGCGAAGGGGTATGTTTTAATCTCGCGCGTCCGTTAGTTTTAAAATCCCGCATCGCATCTAAGCCATTCATCGCGTACCGGTTCGATGTTTTAATCTCAGCCGTCCACGTCACTTTAACTCCCCCGCCTCGCCCTCGCACGTTGGATCTGGATCCAACGGTCCAGATTGGGCCGGACCATGCGCACAGTGCGCGGGTTCACCGTGGGCCTGGCTCACCATGGACCCGAGAGGATTTAAATTTAAAAATAAATTCCAGAAAACTGTTTTAAACTTGTAAAATTCATATCTGGCGCATTTTAACTTCAAAAATCACCATTCCACTTTTAGAAAATTTGTAATATTATTCTCTACATGTTCATTCAATAAAAACCATATGTTTACTTTAGATTTTTCATGTTTATTTAAATAGGTATTCAAATGCCCTTAGTGTAAAAATGTAAATTCAAATATTTAAACTTCAGTAAAGTTTATATTTATTACTTTCTGTTCATATACTGAAAACCACTAATTTGCCGAGGAACCTTTCATTTTCAAATTTATTAGGAGACTTAAAATGAGACTACTCACATTTAAAACCCTTTTTATAAAGGGCAACCTTTCATTATAATCTCTTCTAAAATTATTTATAAAATAAATTTCAGAAACTTAACAACTTGATCCCCTTTAAAATTAAACCAATTTAAACCCATGTCTTACTAAACTATCGCTAAAACACATAGGATATACATGCATTAGACAAATGAAACCCTTATAATATATTTATTAGGATCCCCCAACCTTGATGTGCAACCCAAGCCATGCTCTCTAGCCTAAACTCCTTGTCACCATATGATTAGTATTATTAGCTAGTGTCCAATGTATTGACACGATTGCTATAGGGTTAAAAATGAGTCATAGCGACTAGTTCTACTATATGATCCCCGTTATTCTCATCCTTGGAATTCTGTCGGTGTTGGAGTTGTGGTTGTGAGTGAATGCATGGTGGGTTCCGGGTGCAAGCTAGGGCATTGGTCGGTAGCACCCGGGGCATTATAAGGACCAGTCTGCGGGATCCGTTGCAATAAACTTCCGTACTAACCACAAGTCTAGTGGGTAAGTCCTAAATAAGGTATGTAGTGTTCCAAACCGAGGCCACCATTTGGAGATGGGTCAAGCATGACCTGCGGGTGGCTTGTACTGACATGGCGCAAAAGGGGGTGCGACGTTAGCCGGGATGCGGCCCAGCGCGCCGGCAAAACCTAGAGCGGGTGGTTATCGCTTGGAGCATTTCATGCCGAGGTTTTGGCACGAGTTCCCGTGGTATGGGTCATCTCGTTACACTTTGGTGTTTGGGATGAGTGTGTGCCTTGTGGGTACAGTAGTACATCTCTGATCAGAGTCTTAAATATTTTCGAAAAGCTGAGCCCACGGTCAAGGGCGGGTTGCGTGACATCCCACAGTTAGATTACTTGTGATATGTATGTGCATGATGGTTTGACATGTAAGGACCGTTTTGCGAGGAGGTAAAACGTACTCCTTGAGTTAGATGATGTCATTGATGTTCATGTTTATTATTCCGCATGATACAATTTGACTACATTAACTGCAATAACTGAAAATGTACTTTTCCACACTTTTAGGCAGTTATCCTTCCTTTGTTATCATCCTGCATTATTACTTGCATTTGCGGTGGCTTGTTGATTACTTTTTGTACTCATACCCGTTGAACCCCACAGAGGATGCCTACTATGAAGATGGTCTGGAGTAGCGACCCAGTCAAGCAAAGATCATGAAGAAGGCGTTCGTCATGCACTTTAATTATCTTTATTATCATTTTTATTAAAACTCTGATGTAATAAATATGGTCTGCGTACCATGAATATTGACGTATGTACGTTTATCGCATGATGAACCTCTTGTATTATTGTTTTTCTTATGAAATTCAATAATGTTCTGATTTCGATAAATCGGGGCGCCACACCCTAGCACATTGGTTGATGACTCCGCTATAGGTACACTGGCTGGGGCAGGCACTACAGAGGATGTGCCAACAGTCGTTGAGACCAACGTTGAGGTATCTCTAGCCGATGGTTCTTTTCAAGTACTTTTGTTCTCTTCTACTTGTTTCTTTTTTTATGACTCACATCGGCCCTGAATACAGCTGATGCCGGGCACCACGAGCTCTCCTACCCCTAGCGTAATCTTACAGAGTAAGGTTCCCTCACCTTTCCAATAGAGGATGACATCACTAGCTCTACTACCGATAGCACTCCGTCGTCGGTCATCCCTGCCAGGTCTACTGACATAAGTTCTTTCCCTTTGCGTCTGTTATTGTAACGCCCCGATTTAATAAAACCAGGAATTTATTGAAATTCCATAGAAAATAAATAAATACAAGACGTTCATCACACGACCGCGTACAATACGTCAATCAATCATGGTTCTTTGACCATATTATTACAAAAGAGTTAAAACAAAGAGAAACTAATAAAACAAATTTCCTAGATTAATGCCTCCTTCAAGTCTCATGCCTTGACTGGGTCGCTACTCCAGACCATCACCCTCCTCGTAGTAGACCGCCTCTGGTGGTGTAAGTCAACGGGGGTAAGTACAATCGTACTCAGCAAGCCACCGAATGCAATTATAATGCAAGGAAAAAATAAGGAAGGTAGTGTCTACTTTTGCAGAAAAGCATATTTGTAAAGCATTTAATGTAAGCCAATTATTTTGTACAGAAAATTAAACATGTGTAATGCATCATCATCTAACTCGAGTGGTACAGTCAGCCCACCCTCGCTCAATAGTCCTTACATGACATGAATAACACAACCATTCATGCAAAAGTAAATTAACTGCAAGAAGTCACACAACCCGCCCTTGACCGTGGGCTTGGCTTTTCAAAAAGATTTAAACTCTGATCAGAGGTGTACTACTGTACCCACAAGGAACTTGTTTCCCGCACACCGCACTGTGTTAAATGAATCCTGTCACGAGAAATTCGTGCCAAAACCTTCAGCATGGAACACGCCAATTCGATAAAACCCTCTTATAGGTTTCATATGGTGCCCCAGTCACTTCGGGCCAACACCATACCCCCCTTGAGCCTCATCGGTACAAGTCACCCGCAGGTTGCCCCTTGCCCCCTCCACTATGGTGCTTCAAGTTGGTACGATCCATAACTCCAGTTAGGACTTACCCACTACACTTGTGGTTAGTACGAGTTTGTTTTGCAATAGATCCCGCGGACCGGTCCTTATAGTGCCCCGGGTGCGACCAACCAATGCCCTAGCTTGCACCCGGAACCCACCATACTTATAACATAGCCGATTCCAACAGAATCGAGAGACAAGAATAACAAGAGAAAATCATATAGTAGAATCCAACTATCTACGACTCGTTCTTTTATCCTATAGCAGTCGTGTCGGTACATTGGACAATAGCTAATATAATATTGTAAGAGTGACAAGGAGTTCAGGCTCAATAAGCATGGCTTGGGTTGACACACAAGGACGGGGATCTAATAAATATAATTTAGGGGTTGATATTAGACTAATGCAATTATATCCTATGTGTTATAGCGATATTTAAATAAAACATGGGCTCAATTATGATCAAAATGGGGATTGTGACTTGCCTTGATCCGCAAACGGTGAAGGTGGAACCTCGGGGTAATACTCCGGATCTTCGACGGCGTCGTAGTCTTTCGATACGAAAAATAAACACGACATTTAATAAACAATCCAAAATCACCAAGACAAGCATACATGTTTTTGTTGTATTAATTAAAGGAAATAAAGCTTTAAATCCTCTGAAATTATTTCCTAAATATTTAAGATTAATTTTTATGGGGTTTCTGAATTTTATAAATTGGAATAAGTATTTACCCTAAGGGTTTTTTATTTTCCCATTTAAAGGTGAATTAAAATGTACAAGACAACCCTACTGTTTTTATTGCATTAAAATAGTGAAATGAAGTTATTATGTCCTCTGAAGTTAATACATGAATTTTTTAAGGGTTCTTGTGAATTATTTAATGAAATATGAATTTAATCCTAAAGGGGTTTTTACTTTATTATTTAATATGAATACATTGTGAAAAATAAACATATTGTTTTTATGGCATAAATGTGTAGAGAATAAAGAGAAAAATTTTACAAAAATTGAATGGTCAAATTTGGAATTAAGTTGAGCAAGTTATGAATTTTTAAAATTTAAAATGATTTTCTGAATTTTTATTAAACAAGAAATGGGTTCTGGTCCACGGTGAGCCAGGCCCACCATGGACCCGTGCATTGTGTGCCTGAACCGGTCCAATCTGGACTGTCTGATCCAGATCGGGTGGCCAGATGCAAGGCAGAGCGGGTTAAGTGGTGATCGACGACCGATAATGCTCAGTACTAGTTTGATCGGATGGACGGCCTAGATTAAACCCGTGTGGGTTATAATCCTAGCCATCCATCTCAGATCGAACGGCCGAGGGCGCTTCCGGCATGGCACGCGATGCCAGGGTAAAAATACCCTTCGTCTCTAGCGACGGTGGGCTCGGACGCGGCGGCGGCGGCGACGGCGAGGGGGCTAAGCCCTTGTTCTCGGCAAAAATTGAAAGAGGAGAGGGAGGGGGTCACGACCGTACCGAAGGTGGTGGCGAAGGGTGACTGATGGCGACGGGCGATGAGAAGGAGTGGCGGAGCTGTTCAGGTTTGCCGGCGACGATGGGTTCTGACGGCGATCTAGCCTAACGGAGGCGATGCCGAGGTAGTGGGGCTTGGAGGCGGTCCTAGCATTGGCGTCGATGAGGGCAGTGGGGGCCGGAGTCGTCGGCGAGGGCGTGCTGGAGTCGAAGTAGAGGGCATGCAGATTTTTGCGTTGCAGCGTGTCGGGGGAGTGCGATGGGGGCTGAAATGGGGAGGGCGGTAGTGCGGTGGGTTCGGGGGTTTATAAAGGGGTCGCCGACAGCGTGAAACGGTAGGCGAGCCGAGGAAATCCGAGGGTTTCCAAAAATATCCCAGCGAGCTTCCATTCAAGCGCTACTGGTTGATTTGAGGAGTGATTTCACCGGGAAAGGAGGGAAAGTGATGATGGGTGCATGCCAAGCCGAGATCGGGCGTCAATTTTGGCAAGTGGGGTGGCACGTGGCAAATTGGTAAGGGGATCTCACCGGGATTGGAAGGGGGAATCCACTTCCATCGGAGACGAAGCTCCTGACAGGTGGCCTCCAACTGTGGGCGGGTGAGAGTGACGGGATACGGCGCCGACACGCGGTCCTGGGAGCACAACGACTGAGACGCGCACGCTAGAGACTGACGGGCGGGGACGGCTAGGCGCGGGCGGGAGAGAGAGGAAGGGGGCGGCACCGACAGGGTGGCCCCACCTGTTAGTGGCCGAAGGACTGGATTGGGCTAGGCTGAGGGCGATTTGGAGGTTGCGGCCCACTAAGATTTTAAATGTATTTTTCATTTAAAATAATTCCAGTAAATCAATTATGTGATTAAGGCTTGAACCACTGTTGCTAAAATTTTGTAAAAAATCTCAAAAATGTTTCTTGGCTCATAAGTTCCATCATAAATTTTTCAGGTTCAACTTTGAAATATTTCTCCTTGTTTTGTTTTAATTGGGTTCTTTTAACCTTTTCTTTAAATAAATAATTCATTTGGATTTAAAGTTATTTAGTAAAATATTATGGGTTACTATTCTAGTTGTAAAATCCTTAATAAAAACCTAATTTGATTTTATATTATTTGGTTTTATTTACTAGTAATTTCTTTAGCATAATTTTATTTGGTTTTATATTATTTTTAATTGAAATGTTTTACCATATATTTTATTCACACAACATTAATGTTGAAATATATTTTATTAATTAGTATTAGAGATTTATGATGAAATGATATTGATTATATCTTATTGAATTCCTTGGCACCAGAAATCACGAAAAAATTTTATGAACGCAATTTAAGTCTAGGAGAATTTTGGGGAAAATACTGTAGATACTTGTTATTTTTAAATGAAATTTTAAGCTCGTATTTTAGCTTTCCTTTTTTATCGATTTGCACTGAATTATTTTCTTGAAATTCATTTATTAATTACTTTATTTTATTTTTAACGCATGACGAAAATCAGGGCGTTACAGTTATCTGGTTGGATTCTGCCTAACTCTTCTTCTTTTCAGTCTTTCGCGCAGCAATTCCCCTTTGATGTTTGGTCGTTCTTACGTTGGCCACGTATTTGGAGTTTCACTGCCCATTTATGTAGTGAGCCACAAAGAGAATAGTCGACCGGGCTAGTCGGGCGTTGCTCTTAGAGGTAGCAGAGGCTCATAAAGAGGCGGTCCTGGATGAGAGGACCATCTTGGATCGCATTGAGGCTGGCCGAGTCTTTAACTACATCGTGACAACTTGATCGGCTGCGAGCGAGAGAAGCCGACTTAGTCACAGAGCAGGAGCGCACCTAGGCGGAGATTGCTGATAAAAAGGGTGTCGTCGCCTGTTTGCTGACCTGATACGACGGCCAACAATGTCGGTTCATATATGCCATCCACCACGTAGAGTGTTGCCACCGTATCCTCATAGATGTTCTTGGCTCGAACGCCAAAGATCGTGCTCTTATTCACAACATCAATCTTATACGGCTGCAGACGATTGAGGCAATCCGTCGAGGACTCTGAGCTTCATGTATAATTGGTCGTGTTTGTAATGAACCATTTCCTTTTTGCAATATATCGCCTTTGATTCCTTCAACATGCATACTGAGTTTCTGCACTATATTTTTTGTCTATGGGCAATGCATATGCATCGACCATCTAAAGGCAATGCCATAAGCATCGGTTGTATATGCTTTGTCCCAACAATCAAAAAGATGTCCCTTTAGATAATCATTCGGCCTTCCTGTCGACGCTTCGGTGTAGTAGTATTTAGGCCGCTCTTATCTCGTTGGCGTTAATGGGAGATTGTCGATGTTCATCGTCTTCTTCCCATCGTCGAACTTGATTCGGCCCTGCTCCACGGCCGATTGGATCTGTTGACTGAACACTTCACACTCATTAGTATGGTGCGATGGGGAGTTGTGTCATTTGCAGTACTTTATTTTCTTTAGTTCCTTGGCAGGCGGTATTATGTGGCTAGGTGATAAGCAGATCTGCTTCTCTTTAAGTATCAGGTAAATATTTTGTCAGCCTTGTTGACGTCAAAGTTGTATTTCTATTCCTTTTCGGCTGGCTTCACCCACAGCCAAGCAACTTGCTTCTTGTTCTTTGACTACTCGGCCATTCTGACCTCTACATCTGAATCGCTGCTCTTGTTAGAGTCCGTGTGGTATATCTGGGGGTATGCCACTTTCTTCTGATACCAGTCCCTCTTGGCTTCTTGGAATCAGCTCTCATGTGCCGATACCCTTTTTAGCAGTTGCGAAAGGTTCTCGAACTCGTGCGTTGAAAACCTCTCTTTGATTAGGTTCAAGAGACCTTGAAAGGCCAATTCTGCTAACTGACTGTCACTGAGGCTCAAACTATAGCATGTGCTCCATTCATCCAGAATCTCTGGACATAATCTTGTACCGATGCATCCATTCTTTTCATGACGGACTTCAAGTCGGTAAACTTCATCTCTTGGATGCCGATGAAGAAATACTTGTGAAATTTCTTCTCTAAGTGAGCCCATCCTCGGATGGAGTCCGCGTGCAGTGAAAAGAACCACGCGAAGGACGATCCCGATAGAGACAGCGAGAAGAATCGGACCATCAACGCCTCATCGTCTGATGCCTCTCCACACTAGGGGAGGAAACAGCTGATATGCTCGATTGTGGAGATCTAGTCTTGTCCCGAGAACTTGGTGAAATCGGGTACCTTTTATTGGGTTGGCCGCGGTACTCGATCAAACCATTATGTATATGGCCATTGATATATGTGTTTGCTCTTTTAGATTGAGCGCAAATTGATCTCTAATGACCTTTGTAATCCGATTCACCCAATCATCTTCCTACTGCCCCGGTGTCGGATATTGGCTAGACGTTGAGGCCTATTGATATTGTTCTTGCTGGACGACATTGTTCCCGTACTGCCCTTCATCACTATAGGGTTGTGCCCCGTAGTATGTCGTCCGATGATACCTAGGAGGGATGCCATTGTTTACCCCCCTTGGTGGCACAAGATTCGATAGTGTGTTTCTTGCGATGCCGGTAAGTCACTAGTGGCACCCCCTGTCTTGGTAGTTTTGTGTCGAACACTGGGAACGGTGCCGACACATTCCTCTCGAAGCCATATGATACACTCTGTGGTGGCCCTGTGTGGGACCTGTCGAATGAGCTGTATTATTCGATTCGTGGTTGGGCAAGGTGCCCAGCTGCTCTAACCTCATCAGCCCTTGCGGCTATAATGCCTACCGAGTGTGTAGCTGATCATCGGATCATCGGGGAGGTATGCTAGGCCTTGTAGTGGTCTAGAGACCATAGTGCCCTCGACATTTTTCCTGATCAGCCCCTGCAGAGTATTGACCAACGCCCCAGACTTGATGGCTAGTGAGTGGTGAATTGCTTGGTCAACAATTTCTAGGAGATTGGCCTAAGAATTATCCGTTGGCTCGCCATCTTCTATTGCCAATACTAGTCTTAGCAATAGACTCTTCTGTCCAGGTTTGTTGGAGATGGTCCCACCGGGCATGCCAAAAAGCGTGTTGGTGCGCTTTTTGGTCACACTTTGACACACACATTGCCTGGGAGATCTACTTCACTCCAGTACAGGTCCTATGTTTTTAGAAAAATGGTTCAAGGTGTGCCAAATAGTTTGACCCTGCAACTGATATGGGAACATAAAATATGTCATAAGTAGCATGGCCTATCGGCTATCGAGCCGATGACCATGATGAGGATGGGATATTCGTGAAATATCAAGCCGATCGGCCATAAGGCCGATGACCTAGGATGAAGCAATCGGGCGAGCGTGCCATCTGCCGATAAGATGAAGAGTTAACCGCATAGGCCGATGAGTGATTTTTCGATGACTTAATAATATATCAAAGAATTTGTCATGTTTTAATTAGATGAACGGTATATAACATAAAAGAGATACAATAGCAAGAGATATCAGACTTAACCGATAAAGCCTCAAACTATCACACCTAGATCACATCAATCTAAGAGATCAAACTGAACTGATACAGCCTTAGACCTAACTAATACACCGAGAACAACTGGGGACCGTACTGTTTCAATGTTCACCTCAAGAGATCGAACTGATGTCGTTGTGAGGATACTGATCTAATCGGTACGGATGTCGGTGGTGATGGGACTCACGTCTTCACCAGAGATCAAAACGATGCAGCCTAACTCCGAGTGCCGAACCCCGCCGGATAAACCATGGAAGCCAAGTGTGGCGATGCGCTGAGTAGTTGATTGACATAGATATGTTTTTCTAAGCTAACTAGGGATACATATTTAGAGTCTGGAGATTTACCGTTTAAGCACTCTATCTTGACCGATTCCGTATAATCTTCATCTTTTTTTCGCGCCTTATCTCCATCAGCTTCTTCTGTGTCCGATTAACTTCATGGACATGCTTCTTTGACTTTCCTTGACCGGACCTCTTTGACTTTTATTGACCGTGTGATATTTTCAGTGGATCTGGTTTTACTAAATCTTGGCGTCAACAATGTTTAAATCCATTATCACATACAAGATAACAATTATCGTCATACAAGATAACAATTATCCTAATACAAGATAACAATTATCACATACACGTGATTCACTCACACAAGTATACCCAAGGTGCTCAAGTGCGCCTAATGTACACATTCTATGTTTAAATCCATGTGCACTTTGCAAATCTTCACATCACCTCCTGTATGATCTTGTGGATCAGGTGATATCGCCAAAGTATATGTTTGGAGTTCTGGTGTGACCCAGACTCCTTAGCTTATACAATGAGATCACTATTATTAGAATAGAGGTTCAATAGACTATTGGTCCAGTGCCAAGAGAACCACTCGGTGGGTGATAAAAATCAGCAGCAATGCAGTTCCTAGGTTCTCGTGCGAACGTATTAAAGAAAACAAGAATGCTGAAGGTTCAGACCGTTGTGGTACATTCGCAAGTTTGATTGTCTACTGAGAAAATACAGCACCGAAGAAACACGTAGCAAAATCACAAAAACAGTAACGTTGAGCAAAGAAAAAATCTCGACAAAAACACAGAAAGCGAAACAACTTAATGATTGATTATTCAAAATCTGGTTAAAATTAATTTGAGCAGTATAAAAACCATAGATAGGAAAAGTGTGTGCCCGCAAATGTGTTATGTCGCCACAATTCCTGAAGGTGCAGATTTCTGGGGTGCACTTATACACGGAAAGCACAGATCAAGCAAAAATTGATAAAACTCTAAATACACAACACAAATAGTGGTGGTGCAAATCCCTAGAAACAGGACAACAGCAGGAACAAGGCTGGATGGCCAGAGAGAAACATCAAGCTGGCTAACTGCAGAGCGATGACACTCTCAAGGCAGCCAAACGCTGGCAGCTGTCTCACGTGTTTATTGCACTAAGAAAACAAGCGATGATCAATTGTGTGGGCATGTCAGCTATTTGGCGAGGCAACTGCTTGTCCTATTAAAGCAAAAATGTCGCACAAACTAGACTTGAAGCTGTGACTTGGCAGACAAACCAAAGAATCAAATCACACAGAGCCAACAGAAATCTCATACGCCTGAAAGAAAAATCTCAGCAGAAGAAATCAGTGAACCCTAATTTGGCTGGCAGCGGGATACATACGAAGAAGAAAACCAAGACACAAAAAATGAACCAAATACTTGAGAAAATGGTATAGGGGATTTCTGAATTAATGGGTTTAAAAGTGTTGGTATTCTAGGGTATGGGTCTTTTATAGGCTGCACATAAACAGGAAATTCTTATAATACACTTAGGCTATTTTTACAAAAGAAATTAAAAAATAGAATATTCCTAAAATACCCTAAAAGTTCATTTCAGACTAAACATAAAAACAACAGAAAAAAACTAAAATATCATGTCCACGGCGCTAAAATAAAATCCTATTTGTCTGTAATTTCATGATATTTTGTTCCGACGGTTTTGACCCGAAACCGACAAAACCTCTTGCCGTTCTTGAGCATGTATCCGGATTGGACCACCATGACCCTGTAGCTCTCTCAGCCTGGCAATTGCATGTTCGTGTACCTGAGTCACATGACCAATGCCACGACACTCACTTGCCGTCCTTGCGTCATGTACCCAGATTAGACCACTACGATTCTGCAGCTCCTCCAGCTCATTGATCGTTTGTCCGTATACCTGTCACACCGGTCAACGCCACAACAAGAACTCCTCCTCCAAAGTCCCCCTTCGAAGTGCCTCCTCTCGGAGGTCTTTCTTCATCATCTCTTCCGTTGACAACCACTCGTCATCTGAGAGCCATAATGCCCACAGTCTCCATAATGGCTCCTCAATCTCCCCTTTGATGAATACATTGTCAACACTCCATTCATCACTTTGTTCACATATAACCAAATATGGAAGCAGAGAAACAAAATAAAAAATAAAAATAAAAGTTCAACATAATAACCAAAAGCTAAACAAAAGCCAAGAAAGATCATTAGGCCAAACAGAAAATAAATCAACAAAGATTTCAAATAAAAGCTCAAATGAGTGTATTCTCAGAATTATCAATAAAGTAAAAGAGAATAATCTCGCCCTGAAAAAAATCCAAGAGAGCAAAAGTTCTCCCTTTTAAACTCTCAATCTCTCAATTTCTCCCTCTAGTCCTTAAATTTCTCCTTGTTGACAATTGGACTCATCAAACGAGACTAAAAGCACTCAAAGAGACAAAAACTCTACTCCCCATCAAAATATGCAATGAATACAACTAGGGTGCAAAAGGATTGTAAAAGCAAGCTTCTCAAATATGATTAATCGCAATTGCAAGATAAAACAAGTATAGCAAGGGACATTATCTATTAACATTGCATGACAAGCTCATGTGAATAATATCCAAATAAAATCATGAGTATGCAATTTTCAGGTTTTGCAAAGAAAAACATCACCACTCAGACTAGCAGACTAGGCATAGTAATACATAAAATGCAAAAGCTAGCAAATATCTACCAAGATATACTTATCCAAAAACATGGAGCTTCAGCAAACTTATTGTCCAATTTTCATTTTCAAGTTTTTTTAATTCCATTTTCATTTTGACTTAGTGCTACGGGTTATTTGTTTGTCAACCTTATGCTAACCAATCAAGCTAATCCTAAGTTCAAAAAGAACCATCAGGAGCTTAAAGTATTGGTCTTGGCATACACTGCAAATTGGTCTTGGCATACACTTGCAATGTCCGAGTTCATACCGTAGTGCAATGATAAGCAGTCTAGAATAAAAGCAGTGCGACAAAGCAAACGCACCTCGATCTTTTTAGTTCTAGCACAAAATGCACGGATATCATTTTTATGATTTTTATCATTTTAGAGCACATTTAACATGTAAATCATAAAGATGTCCAAGTTGTATATGTTGTATATTTGCATCTAATGAATAGAACTTAGCTACTAGGCATGTAAAACATAGCAAAAGCAATTAGCCTATACATGCTAGTTACTAGACTGAGCAGTGACCATGTTTTAGATTTTTTTAAAGAATAAAAGCCAAACTAATGACATATATCATATATATTCAAAAGAGCTGAAATAACAAGATCATAGACATTAATCCAAAATCATATACAAGTAAGATATGTAAAAGCAATTAATCATATAATAGAAGCATGGAAACGAGCAAAAACGTTTCATCATAATCAACACCTTGAACTTGTTTGAAACTTTCACCACTAATCATACTTTATAGATGTGAACATTTCCATCAACGTCTATCTTTTTCTTGAATATCCATTTACATTCAATAGTTTTTACACCATCGAGTGGATCAACCATGTCCTAAACTTGGTTTTCCCATATGGACTATAATTCGGATTTGATGGCTCCAAGGCATTTCTCAGAGTCTAGTTCCATCATTGCTTCCGCATAGGTCTTGGGCTCATTTTTGTACAACAACAACACGTCGTGCTGCCCGGTGTTCAAAAACATGAACCGCTCCAATGCGTGACTCACCCTCTCGGACTTTCGTGGTGCTGGTGTCTCAATAGAAACTTCTACACCCCTTGCATGATCTGTTGTAGTTTAGTGGGATCTAGAACACTTTCTAGTGGCTCTTGAACTTCCTCAAGATGCACCATTCTCCCACTAACCCCTTTGGAGAGAAACTCTTTCTCAAAAAACACACAATTCCGAGCGACAAACAATCCTTTGGTTTCCCTAGGATATCCAACAAACAATCACTTGTCAGATTTAGGAGCGAGCTTGTCAGGAGTCAAACATCAGACGTTTGACATAGACCTCATAACCCTAAATCTTTAGAAGAGACAAACTGGGATGCCTCCCAGACCACATCTCATATGGCATCTTCTCTACTGACTTAGATTGAACTCTATCTAACGTGAAAGCGGTATTTCTAGAGTGAGTCCCCAAAATGATAATGGAAGACCAGTATAACTCATCATAGACCGAACCATGTCCAATAAAGTGTGGTTTCTCTGCTTGGACACCCCATTCTATTGAGGCGTGCCGGGAGGAGTCAGCTATGGAATAATTCCATACTACTTCAGATGATCACTAAACTCATGGCTCGAATATCCATCCAAGAAACTGATAATCTTGTGACCCAATGCGGCATCCACCAATAGGTCTACGATCGGCATTGTGTATTCATCTTTTAGGGTCACCTTGTTTAGATCTCTAAAGTCAACACATATTTGTTGACATCCAAATTTGGCATTAATTGTTAAAATTATAAAATTATAAAGTTTTGGTAATTTGGGCCGAAAATATGCCTTCCACGACAAAGGCCGGTCCAACTGGCCATGGTAGGTCAGTCCGACCGGCCTAATGGGTCCGGTCAGACCGGCCCAAGTCTAGGTTTAGAGATAGAGTTTGATTCCGGTCTGTTTTTATCTATAAACAAATCCTAACCACTTTTGGCTGAATCCTGTTTAGTTTAGGAGTCGGGGAAGATGAGACCAGCCCCTATAAAGGGGTGAGACCGATTCAAAGGACCCCTACTTTCATATCAACACAAAGCCCTCGCTTTGAATCATACTTTTACCATTCAATCTACTTTCCTTGCCCTAGGATTAGCCAAGTAACATCCATCTTCGTGGGTTTGCGCTGAAAGCCCTCCGTTCACCGCGTCGAAATCACAGTAACCCTTGTTCATTCTCTCGTGAATCTCCCATTTAATCCACGAAATGGATTTTTATCATCTTTATCGGTTTTATTGCTACTCTTGGGAGTTCGTCCTTTAGGCAAGATTGCACTTGATCTCTTATTGTTTTGCAGGGGAATCACCTTCAATATCATCACCAAGAAGTTTGGGGGTGATTAATATTTATCTATAAGGTCGTCGGAGCCCTTAGGCGATCAGATCGGAGCCTGTTGGTATGACCGATTGGGCTTCACCGGTCTGACCGAACATCGCCGTGCCGGGCCGTCATGCTGTTGTTGGCACGGTCTTCGTAGCCCTTCGCAATGTGCATGCCATGGCCACACGCTCGAAGCTTTCCTTCTGTCCGACTGAGGGCCTTCGCTTGTCCGACCGGACCTCTTCGTAGTGAACCACTCTGCGTCAGAGCACTCTTCGCCATCACGCCGAAGCCCTCTTCGGCGAGAACCCCTTCGAAGTAGACTTCACACTGGACTCCATGACGCTGGAGCCCTCGTTCTGACTGAGGTCTTCTGTCGGTCCGACTGAATGTCTCCCGTCCGTCTAACTGCCTGGAGCCCGCTTCACACCAGAACGCCAAAGCTATCTTCGGTGACCCCTTCACAGGCATCGGTCCGACTGGGAGTTCTACTCTGGTCCAACCGGTCAACAGGCTGAAGCCCTTTTGGGATGCTTCGGACTCCCTTCGCTACATATTTAAACCAGACTTAGTCTGGCTAGTTTTCTTTGTTATCTTTTATTTACACTTCGGTTAATCGAACTTTAGTGCTAAATATTTGTTTGATTGCCTGGCGACTCCTTTTTCCCTTACCACTGTTTAAGGGTCGTCGGAACGCGACGTCGGCGTCTCGTGACGTTTTAGGGTTCATCCTTGAGACAACCGCACACTTTTGAATCGTCGAATCAATGTTAGTGTGTGGGCGCATTTTCGTGTCAACACACTTTTTGGCGACTCTGTTAGGGAAGACATCAATATGACGAGCACGTCTACATCTGCTGCAGGTACATCGGCCATGACTACTACGACTATGACAACATTGGGGAACCTCACACATGCATGCTCATACCGAAGAACCCTATGGTAAGAGTGTGGAAATTAAATGTCGAGAAGCCATCTTAGGCTAAATACCGCAAAAAGCCGAAGGTAACTTTTGGGATGCTTCTCTAGAGGCATAGGAGAAGGGCCGAGGACAAACGCTCTGGGCCACCCCCGCCAAGGAGGTCAAACCCTCAATAGGAGCGTGAGTTCGGCCCACAGGTAGCTAACGCCGTTTCGGGCACACCCCGTTCGGGCGAAGGTTCTAGGAGAAAATTTGTGATGCCCGGAACCAAGCCACAAGCTTCATGGGTGCCTCCCGGGATGACTAAATCCCAAAAGAGGTGATAACAATGTCTTTGTGTCGAGTGTCTTAGAGAAAAAGAGGTTGAAGAATGCAAAGGTAGCACACCCAACGAGTCCACAGTTGTAGCAAGGACACGCTAGGTATGGATACTGAAGGTTGCTGGCAAGAAAGCTTCTACCGTCGTTGAGTAAGAACCGCGTCCTTGTGAGGGAGCCGGGAAGCAAGACAGGTAAAATTACTAAAGGCTGATTTGGTGGGAAAATTCGGCAGTTGGTCCGCTAATTCATAGATTTTAGTCATACAAATCATCTTCGGGAGTTCACAAATTCTGAGTGAAGAGATGGCTGATTTATGGTAAGTGAACAAATTAAGAGAATGGGGAATACCGCCCGTTGCACACTGTGCTTTTAGCTCACTAAGTTTGCTAAAAGGCAAGGGGCATGTGTTGACACCCAAATTTGTCATTAATGGTTAAAATTATCAAGATATCAAGTTTTGGTAATTCGGGCCAAAAATATGCCTTCCCCGACACAGGGCAGTCCAACTGGCCATGTAGGCCCGGTAAGAACGGCCCAATCGGTCCGGTCAGACCGGCCCAAGTCTATGTTTAGAGATAGAGTTTAATTCTGGGCTATTTTATCTATAAACAAATCCTAACAACTTTTGCCCGAATCCTACTCAGTTTAGGAGTCGGGGAACATGAGACCAGCCCCTATAAATAAAAGAGTGAGGCCGATTCAAAGGACCTCCGCTTTCATATCAACACAAAGCACTCGCTTTGAATCGTACTTTTACCTTTCAATCTAGTTTCCTTGCCCTAGGATTAGCCATGTAACATCCATCTTCGTGGGTTTGCGAGGAAAGCCCTTCGTTCGTCGCGTCAAAATCATGCTAACCCTTATTGATTCGCTCGTGGATCTCCCGTTTAATCCACGAAATAGATTTTTATCGTCTTTATCTGTTTTATTGCTACTCTTGGGAGTGCAGCCTTTAGGATGGATTGCAGTTGATCTCTTATTGTTTTGCAGGGGAATCACCTTTAAGATCATCGCCAAGAAGTTTGGGGTGATTTATATTCATCTATAAGGTAGCCGGAGACCTTAGGAGATTAGACCGGAGCCTGTCGTTCCGACCGATAGGGCTTCGCCGGTCTGACCGAATGTTGCCGTGCAGGGCCATCAGGCTGTTGCCGGCATGGTCTTCACAGCCCTTCGCAATGCGATTGCTGAGGCCACACGCCCGAAGCCATCCTTCGGTCTGACCGAGGGGCCTTCACCGGTCCGACCAGACCTCTTCGCAGTGAACCACTCTGCGATGGAGCACCCTTCACCATCACGCTGAGGCCCCTTTGGCCCCTTTGGGATGCTTCGGACTCCCTTCGCAGAACGCCATAGCAATCATCGGCGACCCCTTCGCAGTCGTCGGTCCGACCGGGAGTTATACTCTAGTCCAACTAGTCAGTAGGCCGAAGCCCTTTTGGGATGCTTCATACTCCCTTGTAGGACCGAAAGTAGCGACCAAAGGGGGGTGAATGGGCGCCTAAAAAATTCTTTCTAATCAATGGCCTACTCCCAACACCCAACGCACCTCAACAGACTTAGCTAGGAAAAATAAACAGATCAGCAGAACCTAAAATAATCTCGCCTAAAAATGACCGGTGTCCTAAACAAAGAGACACCAACACAGTGCTTAAAGGCAGATTAAAAATTCACTCAAGACAAGAGCATTTCACGTATCATCAACATATTATCATAGGCAAACAATTCAGATGAATGCAAAGCGACAAGAAATAACACTATTCAGAAATGACTCCGGATCAAAGTTCGTCGAAGCCTGCTTCGAAAGAAAAGTACCGAAGCCTGACTTCACTTGGGACCACGCACAGCAAAAAACCTACGTGTGGAGCTTCAAAACTTATCAAACCACCGAAGCATGTTGCGAAGTCTGCTTCAGCTTCACCACACTTCGGAGCCGACTGAAATTAGCTCTGACTTCAACACCCTTTGGAGCTATCAAAGGAAAAAGCAACTCCGAAGCCAACCGCGAAACCAGACTTCGACTTTGAATATCACAATTAAAAAACCAGCAAAGCCTCCACAAGAACTGACACCCAGACTAGGCTTTGCAGCCTAACTACAGGAAGCTAGGACAGACTACACACTACTACAAACCGTCACTGTAGTGGCGTTGGGCAAAACCACTGTAGTGGCGGGCCATTAGATGCCCGCCACTACAGTTGCTGGTGCTGACGGCAGCACCGGCGCCCGCCACTATTGTTGGTAAAGTAGTGGCGGTCGGTGCTGACGTCATCCCGGACCGCCACTATTGTACCAATAGAAGCGGCGGGCACTGGTGCTGCCCGCCGCTGCTAATATGGCCACCATTAAAGTATTGATGACATCACTTGCGACCGCCACTACTATTCTAGCTATAAATGCGCAGCTTCTTCCTCCCAGAGCTCTAGCGGAGTTCGCATTTAATTTTGTCCGTACAATGGCGACAAAAATCTAGATAAAGAGGGGGGAGGCTTTGTTTTCGTTTCTTTTGAAAGATCTCATTCTAGGAGGTAAATCCATGCCGAATCACACATTTATTTTGTATTTAATCATGTATACATTGAGTTATTATAGTTTTACTAATTTAGGGTTTGTGAATAGAAATTTTCAAATAATCTTCCATTTACAGTGTTACTGTAGGGGGAAAATATTCCATCCTCAGGGTTATTGCAGTAAAAACACAAAGGCAGATAATGGATTCGTAGGTTTCTAACATGCATCTTCGGAGATGCCCTGAGTCAAGCTCGAAGCATGAAGATGGACCTTAGTTCGGAGTATATCTTCGAACTTAGACTTTTCTGAGATCTTTTCTGCCAGCTAAGATGGAAGACTTATCTTCTTTCTCATTAGATTAGTCTTTTACCATTTTAGCCCTATTAAGGGTACCGAATAGTTTCCACTATGTCGGTTGTAATAAAGGGGTAAATAGGTCTTTTCCTTAATGTTTGGGCCTATAAATACCCCCCGTTTAACCCTGTAATAGGGACTGAATACAAGTTATTCAATACACACTTTCGAACTATTCTAAGTTATTATCCTTTCGGAGGCTTAGAACAGTTCATTTCGCAAACACTTCGTTTGTTAGTTTCTAATCCTCAGAAACCTGTTAGCGTAATCTTTTACGCCAACAGTTGGCGCCGTCCGTGGGGAACTTAGTCCAAGAAACTTCGTTCTCTACCAACTTCTTGCATCATGCCTCCTAAGCGGAGCGCAACTCGTAACCCTGTTCGGAGGTCCCCTCGGACCTCCGGTGAGGCACCTCCCGATACTGTTGAGGTCGGAGGACCTTCGACGTTTCCTCCACCTCAAACTCCGGAAGGAGTTCCCATTCCTCGAGCATATGGAGTTCCTCCGCCAACTCCCTCTATACTTCGATCGCCCAGAGTTCCTCTTCCACCTCAAGTTCCACTCCGAACTGATCCTCTCAGTTCTCAAGACCCGGAAGATCCTTCCGGAGGAGATGAAGACAATCTTGGTGATATGGCCGCTCAAATGGCCAGTCTCCAAGCTGAAGTAGTGAGATGGCGACAAGAAGCTGCAAATAGGCTTCGCTCTCAAGCCATCCCAGTTATTCCAGAAGTGCCTGGAGACGACGAACCCATCTATCCTGAAGCCTCGGAGAATGCCTCCTTTGATACTGAATCTCTGTTGCATCCTGAGCTGCAAAAAGTTCGCTTCGACCCAATGTTTAAGACTTCGAAGCTTTGTAAGTATGCCGGAGATGAGGATCCTGGAGAATTTGTCTGTTCTTATGCTCTAGCAATTGAAGCTAGTGGAGGAGTTCGGGACACCATGTCAAAATGCTTCCCTTTAGCTCTTCAAGGAGTGGCATTGCGGTGGTTCTGGTCCTTGAAGCCAGGATCAATTAATTCATGGGGGCAGCTGAAGAAGAAGTTCGTAAGCAATTTTCAAGGCACCTTCGTGCCTCCTATGTTGACGGGAAGTCTTTTCCAGGTGAAGCAACTCCCTGGAGAGACATTGAGGCAATATTTCAAGCGCTTCACTCATACGATGTCGCAGATCCGAGGGTTGAGTACATCTTCGGTAATTGACGCAGCTCGGGAAGGGGTCATTCATCAAGGCATCCTTGATAAACTTCACCGGAAAAGCATATCTTCTGTCTCTCAATTGATGTCATACTTTGAAGAATATGCGAGGTTGGAAGAAGGCTGGCTTCGAAGAACTGCAGCTACTCCGTCCATACTGCAGGAAGTAAAAGTGGAAGTAAAAACTTCAGCACAGCCGCAAGAACCAGTCTTCGAAGTTCAGCATGATAGGAGAAGGGGGCAAAAGCAGCCCCGTTCTGAAGTCCTGAACATTGCACCCCCGCAAAAGTTCAACCAGAGAGCTCCACAACCTTCGGAAAACAAGGTCAGTGGCTGGAGGCCGCCAGGGAAAACGGCTGGCAAAGGCCAGACCCTTTTCTGCTGTATTCATGGTGAAAACCGAAGCCACGCAACTGATACTTGCAAGGCTATACTTACTCTGAGAGGAGAATATCTGGAAAGAACTTCGGGTCGAGGTACTACCGACCGAGTTCCAGCTGCAGCGCGCCCAGAGCCGGTCCAGGTTGTGGCGCAGATAGAAAATTTCGAAGCCGCAAGACGCCCTCCGGTGGTCAATATTATGCCACCTCCGAAGCAAGAAGAGGGGCAAGACCGAGGAAAAAGGGTAGTCCTCCCTATCTCCGGAGGAGGTACTCTTGGAAGCATGTCAAAAAGGCAGAGGAGAGAGTATGTCCGAGAAGTGGGACACATTGGAACTTCGTCATCTGCAGCTGCTATGCCTGAATGGTCTCAGGTACCAATATCTTTTTCTGCGGAGGATGCAGCTGGCATTAAATTTCCACATGCAGACCCACTTGTCATCACTGTGGACATTGCAGGAACTAAGGTTCGAAGAGTGTTAATTGACGGAGGCAGTTCGGCAGACATTATTTTTGTTCAAGCCTTCGATCAATTGTACATCTCCAGAAAACACCTCCTTCCAGCAGCTCGTCCCTTGCAAGGCTTCGCAGGACCTCCGCTTGATGCACTTGGCCAAATTGGCCTAGAAGTTACATTCGGAGAAGGATTGTTAGCAAGGACAGAGGAAGTAATCTTCGACGTTGTAGATGCTCCATATGCCTACAACGTCATCTTCGGAAGAGGCATGTTAAATTAGTTCGGAGCTGTGGCACACCACAATTACTTGTGCATGAAGATGCCCACGCAAGCGGGAGTGCTCACTGTCTTCGGAGATCAAGCTATTGCCCGAAGAGCGGAATATGGCCACGGCCTCCCTCTTGATCCAAGGCAAGTGAACAATGTGCAAGATAATCAAGAAAATTTTTCAGCTCCTTCCGAAGCTTCGAAGAAATCCTTCCCAAGACCAAGTCCTGAAGGAGAGATTGCAACGAAGATTATTGTTAAAGATGGTAAAGAATATGCATTTCAATTTGGTAAAGATTTACCTCCAGAAGTTGCAACCTCCTTGGAAGAAGTGGTGAAAGAGAATTTAGATGTCTTTGCTTTGTCTGACGAAGACATCACCGGAGTCGATCGGGATATCATTGAACATAGTTTGCTTGTAAATCCGAAGGCCCGGCCTGTTCGGCAAGGACTCCGAAAAATGTCCGCAGAAAGAGTTGTTCTTGCAAAAGCCGAAGTTGAAAAATTGTTGAAGGCTGGCATTATCAGAGAAGTGGATCACACAGAATGGTTAGCCAACCCAGTCTTCGTCAAGAAGAAATCCTCCGGAAAGTGGTGCATGTGCATTGATTTCAGATCCTTGAATAAAGCATGCCCACGTGACCCCCTTTACACCTTCGGTGCTACAAATTCCATCTGCAGAGATTCTTTGTATTCCAGATGCAGATTAGAAAAATTCAATCATGGAACTTTTACAAGGAGGGACAAATTTGCCTGAAGAGCCACAACTTTCATGATTGAAAGTCAGAGCCAGAAATTATCAAATAATCAACGGTATTTTATACAAGGCCGGAGTATATTCCCCTCTACTCCGATGTATATCTCAAGCCGAAGGTCAAGAAATTCTTCGGGAAATCCATGAAGGACTTTGCGGTAGCCATTTGGCCCCTCGAGCTTTGGCAGGAAAAACACTTCGCTAGGGGCTTTATTGGCCTACAATAACAACTGATGCGGAGAGTTTAGTCCACACATGCCAAGGTTGTCAATGGATGGGTCGACGGAGTCATCGCCCACCAACAGCTCTTCAAGTTATTGCTCCGGTATGGCCAATGGCCAGATGGGGTATGGATTTAATTGGTCCCTTTCCAGTTGCTAAGGGAAATTTAAAGTTCGCAGTGGTAGCTATTGAATATTTTTCTAAGTGGGTAGAAGCAGAGCCCTTAACAGCTATCACTTCGAACAATGTACAGAAATTCTTTTGGAAAAATATCATTTGCCGGTTCGGAGTGCCTAGACAACTCACAGTTGATAATGGAACACAGTTCGATGCAGAACCTTTCAGAAAGTTCTGGGAAGATCTAGGCATCCAGTTATGTTTTGCTGCAGTGAGGCATCCTCAGTCTAATGGAGCTGTAGAAAGAGCCAATGGAAATATTTTGTCAGGGCTAAATCGAAGGATAGTAGGATTAGCAAAAGGACTGTGGACCGAAGAACTTCCAAAGATTTTATGGTCCATTCGGACTACGCAAACAAGGTCCACAGGTTTTACTCCATTCAGATTACTATTCGGAGACGAAGCCATGATTCCAACGGAGCTCAAAGGAGGATCACTTCGCAGCATCGAACTGGAGATTGAAGAAGAAAGACAAGCTTCGCTAGATTTATCAGAAGAAATAAGACTTCGAGCTGTGGCCAATTTATCAAAGTATCACCAGTAGACGAAGGCTTGGTTTGACCCGAAGGTTAAGATCAATGAGCTTAGACTAGGTCATCTTGTTCTGCGAAGCATTATAGCGCCAGGGAAATTAGGAAATAAATGGGAAGGTCCATACTTAATTGTTCGTTCAGGACGCCCTGGCTCTTTTAAATTAGCTAATTTAGAAGGTGAAGAATTAGCACATACTTGGCATGCGGAGCACCTAAAGCGATACTTCGCATAAGGGCTCCTTGTAAACCACTTGTAATCATCTTCTGAATTAATAAAGCATATGGTTTAGATAGTGCCTTCCCCTCATAAACCTCCATCTTCCGAGTGGACGCACTGGAACCGCGGGGTTGACCGAGAGGGAAGTGTCATAAAGCTGAATCATATTTTCGGACTTCGAATCATTGGTTCGAAGTTTCCGACGTGGGGGCTGACATAATCCGGAGTCCAAGCCACCGGATTGTAGGCATCCGTAAAAGAGCCCAAAACCACATCATACGGAGTCCAAGCCATTGGCTGGTAGACATCCGTAAAAAGAGCCGAAGGTGGCCAAAATATGCGGAGTCCAAGCCATTGGCTGGTAGACATCCGTAAAAAGAGCCGAAGGTGGCCAAACCATGCGGAGTCCAAGCCACTGGCTTGTAGACATCCGTAAAAAGAGTCCAAAGAGACCACTGCAAACTCCGAACCACTGGTTTGACAGAGTTCGCAAAAAAAGAGCCGAAGGTGGCCAAAGCAAAACAGAGTTTGAGCCATGAGCTTCGAATGTCTGTTAACATAGTCCAAAGTGACAAATTATCTAAGGCACTAAAGTGTCCTGGAAGTTATCTCAAGTGATTTCTTTCAAAAGACAAAGGGTACTAAGTTGCCATTCTTCAGACTACAAATAGTCGAAGACATTTTATAAGATTTTAAAAGATCTTTAAATTGCAGAGGGGCTCCGAACCCCAAAAAATTATACTCCAAAGTTTTTCTTTACGCATAACCATCTTTGAATACTGTTGAAGTTGCTTATACCCAAAGAGGGGCTAGTAAATAGGGAGACAATTTTAAATCGATATTTATTATTTGAATGAATATGATTAAAGATTACATCATGAAAAATTGGTATCTATACCAAGAAGGAATCGAAGACCTCTTCGATCTCTAGAGCTAGGGTTGGAACGACTAGTTCTAGTGCCGGGAGTTCTAACAACTTTACGTTTAACTCTCTTGCCTCCCTTCGAAGCTCTAAAGTCCTTCTGTTCTTGTTGAAGCTCGGCCCAAGTTCGAAGCCGTTCGGGGCTCCTTTCCCAGCTTCCAAGTTCTTCAGACTTTTTACTTCGAGCTTCATCTTCGTCTTTGGACCATATAACGTCTTCAGAAGACGAAGTTTCCAAGTTAACCTCTTTTTCTTCCTCTTTAATATAAGATAGTATATCTTTGCTTACTTCGGGTGTAATTACACCGGAGCTATCTCGAGGAATTAAAAATCGAGGGCGCTTGTAAACTTTTAGAAGATCGAAGGTAGCCCATAAAGAGCGAAGTTCGTCGTTAATATCTAACACTTCGATATCTTCCGTATGAGGCAAAGCCTAAAAACATGATAAACAAATTTTCATTGATAAATGTACATAAGCACAAAGCTTTACATAGACAAAGATCCTAAGACATATCTAAACCTACGGGTTAAGAGGAGGCTGACTGCTCGAAGCTTGGATCCGAGCTTGCTTCTGGCGTTGTCCTTCATCGAACCAGGCCTTGATCGCAGAGCGACCTTCGGCTCTCCATGAAGTTTGGAAGGCTTGCCAGGTAGCGGCCACACCTTCGGAAGGAGTCAGAAGCTGCTCGTCGTCAAAGGTAATTGGGCCCTCTCCTGCGCTCGGAGTTATTGATCGGCCCAGATCCTCGTAGTAACGAAGTAGGCCAACAGCAGCCACTTGTCTGGAGAGTTCTCCGTAGCAAATGCCTGCTGTCTTCATCTGCTTCGCCACTCCTTGAATCCTTTTCAACCGGTGCAGAAGGGAAATGTTGTCATCAGAAGGAAGCGTCCCGGTAGTACCGAAGTACTCCAGAACGCCTAGCAGTTGACCCATAACCTCCACAGCTACCTTCTCGGACATCAGCTTATCTTCGATCAACGCATCCTTCTCCGAAGTTAGCTCTCCCAGAACTCCGGAAAGTCTAGCAGCCTCTGTAGTTAAGGAATTCTTTTTATTCAAAAGCTGGCTAGCTTCCTCTCAGAGCCTAACAAGCTCGGTCCCCGCAGTAGCGTGTTCCGCCCGCATTCTTTCAACTTCTGCTCGAAGCACAATTCTTTCTGCTTCGAGCTCCTTGTTCGCAGCCTCCAAGCCTTGTCTGGCCCTGCGCTCCGTTGACACCATACTGTCCATATGAACCACTCGGCCTTCGGAGATAGTGAGATTCCGTTGAAGAGTTCCATTTTCCTCTCGAAGGTGAGCGATTTCTCGTTCATTTGATATATTCGCAGCTTGGGCCAAGACCCCCCTCGGTAGATTGGCTCTCCTCTGTTGATTCAGACGGAGTTGATCCGGAGCTCGCAGCAGGGAGGGAGTCCATCTTTCTTTTGCCTCTTCTAGGCCCCATCTGAGTGGCTCTTTGGATTGGCTCCGAAGTTGTCGAAGGTCCAGGGATTGTATCTTCTGGACGGACCTCTTCCACAGAAGTGGACTCTGTAAAAACAAAGGTATTATACTTTATATAATCTCACATTTTCAAAAAAGAAGATAAAAATTATTTGAAGTTTACCTTCGACATTCTGGCGACGAGTAAGCATTGGACTGCTTGGCGGATCGAAGGTGAGATCCTCGTCCGAGTCAAGCGTCAAAACTTCGACTGCAGGAACATTTTCCTGAACAGTCGTTGTTTCATCGGGAATCGAAGCCATAGTGACTTCAACTCCACTTTCATCTGCAGGAACTTCGTCCTGAGGTAAATCCTCTTGAACTGCCGAAGTCCTTGTTTGCTCAAGGTTCTCTTGAGACTCCGGCACGTTCGCAGGTACTTCGACTTGTGCAGTTCCTTGAGCTGCATCTTCATCAATCAGGCTCACAAGTAACCTGCCTTCGTCCTCCTGGGAATCGGAGACTGAAGCCCTTGGGCTTGAAGGTGCTGGGTTCTTTGGCTTTCGAGCCACCTTCTTGACTGGAGTCTTGGTGGAGCTCGAAGTCCCAGCTTCAGCCTTCCTCTTCTTGGGTCCTTTCTCCGAAGGCACCCAATCCACCAAAGGGGGCAGAGCGATTTCCAGCATTCCCCATACTCTGTTAAATCTTTCCCAACTCCCGACCAACTTGATTCTCCATTCTTTTTCGGTCGGAGTTGGAGCAGCCAAAATCTTCTTCGAAGCCCGTATGATTTGCTCCAAAGTTATAGGGGCTGAAGAAGCTAAAAAATGAGTTAAGTTAGTTAATTTTTCGAATAAATATACATGGAGTATGTTATTTTCGAAGTTACCTGCAGTGCTCGAACTCGAAGTAATTTTTCGGAGACCGCCTTCCGAATCCTCTTCGAAGATGATAGGCCAGTTGGCCATCAGGGGAGGAATTTGGAGCCCGAGGAATTCTTCAGCTAAGTCTCGCATGCTCAACCGATGACTGATCTTTTGAAGCAAGCTAAGGCGAGCTTTGAGCTGACCCTGGTCTGGATGCACAAGGGCTTCCTTTCGGAAGTTGATGTCTTTCAGAGGTCCAGCTAGACGGTTGCTCGCCCCAACTTCGGCATAAAACCATCTCATAATCCAGTCGGTATACCATCTTGCATTGATGGCCTTAGCAGGAAACTGAAGGGCATATTCATCCCAAAGCCTGAAGTTAATACTTTCGAAGGCTACTACCATTTTTTCACCTCCGGGGCCTACGAAGGTCTTTGGCTGGCACGAAGCTCTGTGCAACGCAGCGAAGATTTCTGCCCTCCCCTCACAACCCTCGGATCTTAACGCCCATTCAAAGATGGCTAAACGAGCTACTGCATTCCGAGAGAGTTGGGGGAGAGTGACATGGAACAGATCCAATACCTCAGCCAAGAAATCCACTGCCGGAAGACCCAAGCCAGCTTCGAAGACGACCACTTCTCTGGGTCTTGGTGACGGGATAACTTCCTTCCCAGGTTTGCGGATCATAACTCCCGAGCTAATTTTGCCCTCTACCGCGGCCGCTAGTGATTCTCTTTTACAGGTTGAAGGCCCCAGCTGGAAGGATTGATCCATGTATTTAGCCGATGCCGGGAAGAGGCCTTGATCATCGACACTTTGGGGATTTCCTGCTCCTGCCGCCATGGTTGTTGCTGCGGGAGTTGGAGCTGCCGTCGCCATTGACTCAGCCGCTGCTGCAGCAGCAGCCTGCTGTCGAGCCAGGGCTGAAGGTGCTCTAGAACCTTTGGTTTTCGCCATTGAAACTACTGAGTTGCTTTGGAAGAAGAATGGAGGCTAGGGCTCAAAGGGTGGTTCGTTTGCAAGAAAGCGGTGGAAAGGTACTCAGGAAAGTTCTAGGCCCTCTATTTATAGCCTAGACTTTACATTTTTTACCGTTTGTCCATGCCGTTTCGCATTTTTGCCCGTTACTTTTTTCTGAAATTAACGCTCTACGTAACTTCCGTTAGAAGAAAGAAGCCAACGGCTATTTCTTCTAAGTCTAAAAAGACTTTCGGGCTTCCTGAGTTAGTTCTAAGATGGTTCGAAAGTAATTGTCTTAAAACTGATTCGAAGTTTCATATCTTCATACATTTCGAAGATAAATTAAAAATCTAATAACCCCTACGCATGGTTATTTTTCTTCCGTATACTGCTCTCCTAACATTACAGGTTTAACAGAGAAGCGTATTCGAGGGGCTACTGTTGGGGGAAAATATTCCATCCTCAGGGTTATTGCAGTAACAACACAAAGGCAGATAATGAATTCGAAGGTTTATAACATGCATCTTCGGAGATGCCCTGTGTCAAGCTCGAAGCATGAAGATGGACCTTAGTTCGGAGTATATCATCGAACTTAGACTTTTCTGAGATCTTTTCTGCCAGCTAAGATGGAAGACTTATCTTCTTTCTCATTAGATTAGTCTTTTACCATTTTAGCCCTATTAAGGGTACCGAATAGTTTCCACTATGTCGGTTGTAATAAAGGGGTAAATAGGTCTTTTCCTTAATGTTTGGGCCTATAAATACCACCTGTTTAACCCTGTAATAGGGACTGAATACAAGTTATTCAATACACACTTTCGAACTATTCTAAGTTATTATCCTTTCGGAGGCTTAGAACAATTCATTTCGCAAACACTTCGTTTGTTAGTTTCTAATCCTCAGAAACCTGTTAGCGTAATCTTTTATGCCAACAGTTACCTTCTCCCAAATGAACAAATATGACCCTCCTCACAATTATTCATCACTTGTATATTGATTTACGTCATTTTAATCTCTTTTTTAATTTGATTTATGATTATAGATCTAGAGTTATGTTGTTTGGAGAGAGAGAAACCAATATAGTTAATTTATTTAATAATTTTCTCTGCTTAATAAATAGTTTTAATTAAAGCATTGAGAATTTTTAATTAATGTTGTTATGAGCGATAATAAATGAATATATTTTCAATTTGTAAATTACTAAAATTAACAATAATGAATTTATTAATATTTTTTCAAATAATATATGTTTTAGATGGAGCACAGGTCCTGGATGTACTCGTCCAACGACGGAGATGTGGTGGCATATTTTAACAGAGTAACTGAATTTACTGAAGCTGCCACACAATATGCTACCGAACGCTGTGCACCTCGTGATCAAAACTTCACAATGCTAAATAGCTAGATGTGCTAAGCTATAGTCTGTTGGGCTACGTAGCTTGCTGCCAAAGGCTGTTGCAGGTTCAGCTAGCTTGCTCTGTCACACGCATGCTCTAGCAAAAATGAATAAAAAATGGCGATACAAAAAAGTGGCGCTGGAGAGGATAAACAAAGATTAAGCCTAACGCCTGGACTTCGGCTAACACCAGAGAAACTTTGAGACGCATGCACCTAGAAGCAATACTACAGGCTATAGCTGCCCCACTACTCTAGGCACTCAAGTGCCCTGCAATGCACAACTGAGAGCAGGCCTACCTGCAATGCTACGAAAAGAAGATCGAAAGGCAAAGGACCTAGCACATAGAGCTATGCGCAGAAGAGACTATAAGAAAAGAAGTCGTCAATAAACTTAACGCACAAAGATGATTAGGCTATTCAATGACAAGCAAAACGAATCGACCGAGATTAAGATTCACAGCGAGGCGCATGATGGCTAAAAAGGATGAATAAAACCAGATTAAGTGATTTCCCAGTGAGTCAATGATGCGGATCCTGACGAAACTGTGAAGAACAAACAATCCACACTAGCGGCGGCGCTCACAATAATGAGGAATGAACAGGAACACATCGTGGAGAAAGTGAACTCCAATTTCACATTAAGTGAGTTAACCCTAACCCTAGGGATTGGGGCCCTGTTTATAGGCAGCCCAATAGCCTAGGAAAATACCAAAAGACCCTTAGGGTTTTTACAGACGGTGAAATAAAATAGAAAAGACCAAAATGCCCTTAGGATATTTTTACAGACTCGACTGACAGACTGTGGGCCTAAAGGAAAAACAGTAAACTTCTAAATACAGATGACTTATCCTGAAGCGGAGCTTTCGTAGTGGCTACGGCTTCGCCTCAGAACGGTCAGATCTGAAATCAGCGGTCGTCAGTTTTGCACCGAAACTGACAAAGCATCCACCGTATTAGCACCGGGTACCCGGATTGGGCCGGCCCAATTCCGCAGCTCTCTCACCCCGGTAATCGCTCGCCGCCCGTGTACCTGAGTCAATCCCGGTCAACAGCTTAGTGGATCCTCTGCTGCTCCTAGCACATGTACTCGGATTGGGCCAGCCCGACTTCGTGGCCCCTCTGCCCGACAGTCCGCTGCCCGTGTACCTGAGTCACATGCGGCCCAGACACAGCAGGTCTTCTCTTCTCTTCATGTCCTCTTTGACTTCCGTTGACAATCACTCATCACATCTAGAGCCATGAGGCCCATGCTCTTCAGCATGGCTCCTCAATCTCCCCCTTGATGAGTGCATTGTCAACACTTCTCTTTATCAGCTCTCTAGTACCTGTAAGCACATGTGGAAACACGAAAACAAAGCACAAGAAAACAAAAAAGAAGAAAATAAAAGTTTAACCCTAATGACCAAAAGCCGAACAAAAGCAGGAAAGCGGTCATTAAGGTTAACCAAAAGTAAAGACTCAAAACGAGTGCATTCTAAGAATTATCAACAAGGATATCCAAAGAGTAAGGACAAACATGACAAAAACTCACCCTGACACAAATCCCAGAGAAAGCCAAAACTCCCCCTTAAACTCTTTGAACAGAACGAGTAACCCAAAATTTCTCCCCCTTGTTGACAATTGGACTCATCAAGCAAGACTAAATGCACTCTAAAGAGACACAGACTCCCCTGAAATGCAGCTCCTCCTCAAAATATGCAATGAATACAACTGGGGTGCATGTGGAGTGTAGAAAGCATGCTTCTCAGATATGATTGACTGCAATTACAACATCTAACAGATATAGCAAAATACATACTGTCTAAGACACATGGTATGATCAGTGCAACAGATGACATCTAAAGAAACTCGTTAGCACGCATTTTTAAATTTTTGCAAATAAAAGCATCACCACATTTTCTAGCTGACAAGCAAGGTAAAGCATGAGATGCAAAAGCTAACTGATATCTACCAAGATAAGCATTGTCCAAAACAAAGTGCTTCAGCAAACTTGTTATCTTTTTAATTTTCAAGATTTTTCTTTTTCCTTTTTCATTTTTGCCAGGGGTTATTTGCATGTCAAACCTTATGCTAACCGAGCAAGTCAAGCCTAGGACAGAACTGGACCATTAGAAGCTTAAGACATTGGTCTTGGCAGACACTACATTGTCCCAGTTCATACCAAAGTGATATGGTAAGCAGTCCAGAACAATGCAATGCGACAAAATCAAACCAGCCTGGATCTTTTCAATCAAGCATAAAAAGGCATGGAATTTTTCATTTTTCTGATTTTTATCATTTTTATAGCACATTTCCATGTTAAAGCATAAAGATGTCCATGTTGCATATCTGCATCTAAGTGAGGAACTAGCTACCAGGCATGTAGAAGATAGCAAAAGCGCTCAACCTACACATGCTAGTTACCAGATGCAATGGTGATCATTTTTCAATTTTAAAGCATAAAAGCCATGCATATGACAGATATCAGGCATATCATATGAACTGAAACAAAGCATGATCATCGACAAGTAATTAAAAGCATATACTAGCTAGAATAAGTAAAGTAGATCAATCATATAATAGAAGCAGGCTCAAAGTGTGATATGTCAATATGCATGATATGAACACACACAAAAAGACTCAAGAAAAGAGTAAAGAAGAAAGAAAACTTACTCAAAATATCCTAAAAAGGATACACAACACCCAAATCCCCTCGTACTCGCTCAAAAGTAGACTGATCTAGGGGTTTGGTGAAAATATCAGCCAACTGATGATGGGTATCAACATGAACAAGGTCAATGACACCTTTCTCATATTGATCCCTCAGAAAGTAAAAGCGCACATCAATGTGTTTGGTTTTTGAATGGAGACAAGGTTTTTTCCCTACACAAATCGCACTGGTGTTGTCACAAAACAGAGGAACTCTGGTAGGAAAGAACAACCCAAAATCTCGCAATGTGGAAATCATCCAAACCAACTGTGAGCAGCATCTAGCAGCAGCTACATACTCAGCCTCTCTGGCAGAAAGTGCAACTCCATACTGCTTTCGAGTAGACCAAGAGACAAGAGAAGAACCAAGAAACTGGCAAGTACAGGAAGTCGACTTGCGATCCAACCGGCACCCGCCAAAGTCAGCGTCCGAAAAGCCAGATAAATCAAGAGATGATGATGCTGAATAGTAAAGATCAAGATCGGGCACACAGGTAAGGTTCCTGAAAATGCGCTTGACAGCCTGTTGATGAGACGCACGTGGTGAAGACTTGAAGTGCGCGCACAGTCCCATGGCAAACTGTATGTCTGGCCTCGTCGTCGTCATGTACAGCAGTGATCCAATCATCCCTCGAAATTCTCCCTCGTTGACCTTGACGCTGCTCTCGTCCTTGTCTAGGCCCTAGATGTACCCATTGGGGTCATCTGAGGCTTCAACTCTCCACCAAAGTCGAACTTCTTCAACATGTCCCGCGTGTACTTACTCTAGTGGATGAAGATGCCGTCCTTGGTCTTCTTGATCTGGAGCCCTAGGAAATACTTGAGCTCACCCATGAGGCTCATCTCAAACTCACTGTGCATCTGCTCAGAAAACTTGGACACAAGCATATCAGTAGAACCACCAAAAATGATATCGTCCACGTAAATCTGAGCAATCAAGAAGTTTGAGCCATCTCTGAGCAAGAAAAGTGTTTTATCCACATAACCCATCACAAAACCCTTCCCCAACAAAAACTGCTTCAACCGGTCATACCAAGCCCTGGGGGCTTGCTTCAGACTGTATAAAGCTTTCCGCAGCTTAAAAACATGTCGAGGAAACTTTGGGTTCTCAAACCAGTGGGTGCCTAACATAGACCTCCTCCTCTATTTACCCGTTTAGAAAAGCACTCTTGACATCCATTTGAAAAAGCTTAAAACCCTTCGAAGCAGCAAAAGCTAAAAGAATGCGAATGGACTCAAGACGAGCAATAGGGGCGAAAGTCTCTTCAAATTCAATACCCTCTTTTTGGCAAAAACCCTGGGCAACTAGTCGAGCTTTGTTGCGCACCACAACCCCATCTTCACCGTGCCTGTTTTTGAACACCCACTTGGTGCCTATGGGGTTGCATCCGGGTGGCAGCTCAACCAGTGTCCAAACCCGATTGCGGACAAAATTCTCAAGCTCTTCTTGCATGGCATTAATCCAGTTCGAATTAGAAAGAGCATGAGAAATGTCTCTAGGCTCAAAAGATGCAACAAATGCAGACTCAGCAAACACAACAAGCGAGTCAATAGAAGAGCGCAAAGTTCTCTCAGTAAGATCACCGATGATGAGCTCTGAGGGGTGATCACGCTGAACTGCTCGGGATCCCAGGTGATCTGAAGTCACCTCACCAGAGTCAGCAGCTGGCACTTCTGGACTCGATTGAGGGGGCTCGATTGAAGTGGAAGAAGTGATCAGAGGTCTGCCCTCATCCTCAGTCGAAGTCTTAGAAAGTGTGGGTTCTGCAGGCTGTGCCAAAGGCCCACCCTCATCAACAGCTGGAGCATCATCATCTTCCTCGAAGATGGACTCTCCTAGCTCATCATCTCCAGAAAGCTCAAAAGAAGGAGTGAAAGAAGGCAAGGATTCATCAAAAGAAACTTCGCAAGTCTCAACAAGCTGCTGGGAGTCGAGGTTCCAAACACGGAAGCCTCGAGAATGCAAAGCATAACCAAGAAAAACTCTATCCCAGCAACGAGACTCAAACTTGTCCAAATGCCCTCCCTTCTTGAGCACAAAGCACTTGTAGCCAAACGCTCGCAAGTGGCTCACCTTGGGGTGTCTGCCAAACTGCAACTCATATGAAGTCTTACCTAGGTAAGCACTAAGAAACATGCGGTTGGCCATATAGCAAGCCGTGTTCATGGCTTCAGCCCAAAAGCACCTAGGAGTCCTATGCTCATCAAGCATCGTCCTGGCCATCTCGACTAGCGTGCGGTTCTTTCATTCCACAACGCCATTCTATGGCGGAGTATAAGGAGCAGAAAACTGATGATCAAGACCCTGATCACTACAGAAGCTGACAAAATGAGAGTTCTTGAACTCAGAGCCGTTGTCAGAGCGAATGGTTCGCATTCGACCATTGTTCTCATTCTTCAGCTTAAAAATCAGGTCAAGAACAAACTGAAAAGTCTCATCCTTAGACTCCAAGAAGAAAACCCACTAGAATCGAGAAAAATCGTCAACGATCACAAGCGTGTACCACTTCCCACCGGCCGAGCATACCCGAGCTGGACCAACAGTGTCCATGTGTAACAGCTCTCCTAGGTACAAAGTCATCACCTGAGTCACAAGTGAGTGAGAAGCGACAACCATTTTACCGTGATGACAGGGATGGCAAACCAGATCCTTCTCCATCTTAAGCTTGGGCAATCCTTGGATGAGGTCCATAGAGCTGACTAGCAGATCAAAGCTCAAATGGCCTAACCTCCTATGCCACTTCCAGAGCTCAGAGGAGTATCTAGCAATCAAACAACGAGAAGGGCCAAATGAACTAGAGAAGTCAATCCGAAAAACCTTACCGAAGGGTAAGATCTAGAAAACCAAAGACCCTCTAAAATCAACCACAGAAGACATGCCCTTCTTAAAACGAACCTCCAACCCATACTCAAGAAGTTGCGAAACAGAAATCAAATTGAAGTTAAAATTCCCATCCAAAGCAACATTCTTCAAAGAGAAATGGTCAGAGATTCGAATTGAGCCAATGCCGTGTACCTTCCCTTGACCACTATTCCCGAAAGTGATATACTCTTTGGAGCTTGGGGGAGAGAGACTGGAGAACCATCTGCGATGTCCCGTCATGTGGCGAGAGCATCCTGAATCCATGATTCACACATCCTCCAGTCCTCGATCCTGCACGATCAGTGGCCGTAAGAGGGAGCAAATGGTCCGGCACCAGGTTTAGCAAAATAACTAAACCAGTGTCGAGCCATCTGCTCAAAAGACGGAAAGCAGAAGGAATCATAAGAGTCTGGACCAAAGGGTGGCCTAAAGCGCGGTCCTCGGTTCTGCCTAAAGTCTTGACCACGAGGTCCACAGCCGTATCCAAAGCGACCTGGAGCTCTGCTGGAGCGAACACCACCCTCCAGAGCATGGGCATGAAAGCCGTCTCCTGGCCCCTATCCTCTCCCCGCGTAGAGGAACTCTCAGTCTACCAACCTGCTGGTAGAACTGCTCCTGCCCTTCACAAGCTCTCTCTGCTCTCTCAACCCTCTTCCTCCTGAAGCAAAACTCCTCAAGATGCGCATCTCTCTGACAGTACTCATAGTGGTAGGTGGGCTTCTTGGGATGTGGTCGAGGCTTGTGGTTCTTGGGCTTGGTGGTGTTGTGTGTAAAATATTTGGTGTGAGAGGGTCCAGGCAGAGAGTCTAGAGAAGTGTGAAGATGTTTGGCCTTTGGAACCTAGATGGGCTTCTTGGGTGGAGCTTTAGGTTGTTCTTGGAACACTCTATCCTTTGGTTGACTAGCCTGGAAAGACTCAGTGGAGTGAGTCTTGGGATATCTCTGTTTAGGAGTCATCTTACTCCACTCCACTGCTCGACTAATGACACTCTCAATATCAGCCTTGGTGTAGGTGTAACCTACCACAAACCCATCCTGCCTCTTAAACTGCTGGATCATCATGCCGAGCTGTGGCTCTCTGGCACTCACCCAACTCAGGATCTGACGGAGGTAAAAGTTCTCATTTTGAACATCAGCTAGATCCTCTCTCATGGAAGCTAGTACCTCCACCTGAGACAAGTAGGTCTCACACTCTCTATTAACATGGAAAGACTTCTCGGCTTTTAGCTTGATCAACTCCAATCTAAGAGACAAGCAATTCTCACAAACAGTGGGTGCAACTGACAGTGTCTCAAGCTCTAGCATAGTCTGCTCCAGCCCAGCTCTAACTCTCTCCAACTCACCGAACTACTCATCACCCTTGGCTTTCAACTCAGCTAGACTAGCTAGATTGGATGGGCAATCAACATAGGGCACGATGACAGTGGCATGAGCATCTTTCAACTCTAGCTGAGCGCTTTCAAGCTAAATGGCCAGAGCGTCCCTCTCATCTACCCTTTCTGTGTACCTGGACTTCAGAGTCATCAGGTCACACAGTAACACCTCACAATTTGGGCACTCACTGCTACCACCCAAGCAAGGGGAAGAAGATAGACTCTCAATCATGCCGTTGGCCATTGCAAGCTCACTCTCAAGCTCATCTATTCTCTTCTTAGCCCCTCTAAGCAGTTTCTCCCGATATCTCAACTCCTGATGGTTCTCTTCAATTAAATCAACGATTTCGCGTTCATAGGAAGATACCTTTTTATCGTCGTTGTCGGAGTCATTGGGGGAGCCCTTCTCTTCCTTATCCCCAAGAGCCATTGAGCAGAAGCTCTTGCGGGATCTTCGGCGGTGATGTGAGCATCTCTTCGGCCTGTCCCCGAATGTCATGAAGCAGAGGCCCGCTGGATCATCCTTGTCCTTCCCCTTCCTGATCATGATCTCCTCATCGCTTGCGCTTGATGAAGAGGATGAAGACGAAGACCGCTTGGAGTAGCTTTTCTCCATCTCGCGAAGAAGGCCTTCTCTCGCTTCTTGTTCTCACGCCGGTTGTCCTTCAGGGCCTTTCTGAAGAATCTTGTCTAGGGCTTGCCCTTTGTGAAGGAGGAGCTGTCGTGCTTGTGTAGGACCGAAAGTAGCGACCAGAGGGGGGGGGGGTGAATGGGCGCCTTAAAAATTCTTTCGAATATATGACATGTTCCCAACACCCAACGCACCTCAAAAGACTAAGCAACAGAAAATGAACAGATAGCCTAAGTCTAAAGGTATCTAGCCTAGAATCAACTGATGTTAAACAGAGAACTACCAAAGCAGTGCAACTAGGCAGATAAACAAAGTATACTAGACATGTCAGACCAAACTTCTCAATGAAATGATCTAAGTATATATAAAGTGAGATGAGAAGTTACTGTTCAGATTTGTCTCCTGTTCGGAACTTGGCGAAGCCTGCTTCGCCCGTCGAGGCCTGCTTCGGTGGTTAGTTGCGAAGCCTACCGAAGTCTGTTGTGTAAATGTCGAAGGTATGTTTTGGTCTAGCCTAGTTCGAAGGGGTAGGGAGCGAAGTATGCTTCGAAGTGAAGTACGGAAGTATCGAAGCTAGCTTCGAACCGAGTGCTTCGAAGCCTATCCTTCGAACAAAATACTTCGAACGAAACGCACAGACGGGGAACCTTCGAACGAAGAAGCGAAGGCTGACACGCGACAGAGAAACCAAAACGAAGCCTACACTCTACCTTCGAACAAACACACCAAGGACCTTCGAAGAAGACGGAAGCAAACACTGAGCGAAGTCTAATAGAGAGACAAGCTTCGAAGCCAACTTCGAAACCTGTCGAAGTATGGACTTCGAAGAGCTCGAGTCGGAGTACCTTCGCACAGACGTACGAAGTATGAAACGCTGACAGTTTAAAAGGTACTTCGAAGCTAGCAACTCAGGACACAAAACGAAGTTCGAAGTTCAAACAAAGCCTTCAAGTATATCAGACCGAAGCCTGCCTCACGGAGCTGAGGGGCTTCGAACAGAGAGGGTGGCTTCGTCAGAAAATAGTCAGAAAAGTTACTCTGCCCTGTCAACTTCGATCAAAAAGCTGCGCAGAAAAGCAAGGCTAGTCAGAAAAGTCAGAAGCACCTTCTCAGGAATAAAATCACCAAAAACACACCAAACCGAAGGTTCCGATTCCGAGAGAAAAATGCACGCATCCACACATGAACAGGAGATGGAATCTTACTGAGAAGGAGTAAATGCAAGGCAAAATGTAATGAATAAATGCTTGGCGGCGCACATCTAGAGGGAAAGGAGAGAGAGTGCAAGAGACAAAATGACCCAAAGAAGTAGTATTGATTTCAGCCAAAAGGGTGACCTAACACTAGGGATTGGGGTCCTATTTATAGGCTGCCCAACACTAGGAATATTCCATCAGACCCTTAGGGTTTTTTACAGACACAGGAATAAAGGAAAAGACTCTACTGCCCTTAGGAATTTTATAGACACGACTGACTGACTGTGGGCCTAGAGATACAGATGACTTATCTAGAAGCTAAGTTTTCGTAGCGACTACGACTTCTCTTCTGGACAGTCGGATACAAGATCAACGGTTGTCAGTTTTGTGCCGAAACTGACAAAGCCTCCACCGACTTTGCACCAGGTACCCGGATTGGGTCGGCCCGATTCCGCAGCTCTCTCAGCCCGGCAATCACTCACCGCCCGTGTACCTGAGTCAACCCTGGTCAACAGCCCAATGGGTCTTCTACTGCTTCTGGGCCATGTACCCGGATTTGGCCAGCCCGACTTCGCAGCCTCCTCTGCCCGACAGTCGCTTGCTGCGCGTGTACCTGAGTCACACGCGGCCCATTAAACAGCAGATCTCTTCTTCTTTTGTCCTCTTTGACTATCGTTGACAATGACTCATCACTACTGGAGCCATGAGGCCCACGCTATTCAGCATGGCTCCTCAATCTCCACCTTGATGAGTGCATTGTCAACACTCCTCTTCTTCAGCTCTTCAGCACCTACGAACAAATGTGGAAACACGAAAACAAAAAACAAGAAAAACAAAGAAGAAGAAAATAAGGTAAAAGGTTAACCCTAATGATCGAAAGCCAAACAAAAGCACGAAGTGGTCATTATGGTTAACCAAAACATAAAAGCTCAAAATGAGTGCGACTTCAGAACAACAAGGATATCAACAGAGCAAGAACAAGCGAGACAAACACTCCCCCTTAAACTCTGATCCCAAATTTTCTCCCCCTTGTTGACAAGTGAACTCATCAAGCACTCAAAGAGACACAGACTCCCCCTGAAATGCAACTCCCCCTCAAAATATGCAATGAATGCAACTGGGGTGCAGGTGGAGTGTAGAAAGCATACTTCTCAGATATGATTGACTGCAATTACAACATCTAACAAGTATAGCAAAAGACATACTATCTAAAACACATGGCATGATCAGTGCAACACATGATATCTAAAGAAAAGTCATTAGCACACATTTTTTCAATTTTTGCAAATAAAAGCATCACCACATTTTCTAGTTAATAGGCAAGGTAAAGCATGAGATGCAGAAGCTAACTGATATCTACCAAGATAAGCATTGTCCAGAAACAAAGTGCTTCAGCAAACTTGTTGTTTTTTTTAATTTTCAGGCTTTTTCATTTTCCTTTTTCATTTTGCCAAGGGTTATTTGCATGTCAAACCTTATGCTAACCGACTAAGTCAAGCCTAGGCCAGAACTGGACCATTGGAAGCTTAAGACATTAGTCTTGGCATACACTACACTGTCCTAGTTCATACCAAAGTCCTATGGTAAGTAGTCCAGAACAATGCAATGCGACAAAGCAAACCCACTTGTATCTTTTCAACTCAAGCATAAAAAGGCATGGAATTTTCATTCATTTTTGATTTTATCATTTTTATAGCACATTTTCTATGTTAAAGCATAAAGATGTCCAAGTTGCATATCTGCATCTATGTGATGAACTAGCTACAAGGCATGTAACAGATAGCAAAAGCACTCAACCTACACATGCTAGTTACCAGAAGCAATGGTGATCATTTTTAAAATTTTAAAGCTCAAAAACCATGCATATGATAGATATCAGACATATCATGTGAACTGAACCATAGCATGATCATTGACAAGTAATCAAAAGCATGTACCAGGTAGAATAAGTAAAGCAGTTCAATCATATAACAGAAGCAAGCTCAAAAGTGCGATATGTGAATATGCAAGATATGAACACACACAAAAAGACTCAAGAAAAGAGTAAAGAAGAAAGAAAACTGACGCAAAATATCCTAAAAAGGATACACAACACCCAAATCCCGTCGTAAACGCTCAAATGTAGACTGATCTAGGGGTTTGGTGAAAATATCAGCCAACTGATGATGGGTATCAATATGAACAAGGTCAATGACACCTTTCTCATATTGATCCCACAAGAAGTGAAAGCGCACATCAATGTGTTTGGTTTTTGAATGGAGACATGGGTTTTTCCCTACACTAATTGCACTGCTGCTATCGCAAAACAAAGGAACTCTGGTAGGAAAGAACAACCCAAAATCTCGTAGAGTGGAAATCATCCAAACCAACTGTGAGCAGTAGCTACGTACTCAGCCTCTGTGGTCGAAAGAGCAACTCCAAATTGCTTTCGTGAAGACCAACAGACAAGAGAACAACCAAGAAACTAGCAAGTACCGGAAGTCGACTTACGATCCAACCGGCACCCACCAAAGTCGGCATCCGAAAAACCATATAAATCAAGAGATGATGATGCTGAGTAGTAAAGACCGAGATCGGGCGCATAAGTAAGATACCTGAATATGCGCTTGACAGCCTGCCAATGAGACGCACGAGGTGAGGACTAGAAGCGCGCGCACAGTCCCACGGCGAACTGAATGTCCGGTCTGGTCGCTGTCAAGTACAGCAGTGAGCCGATCATCCCTCGAAACTCCCTTTCATTGACCTTGACGCCGCTCTCGTCCTTGTCCAGACCCCTAGATGTGCCCATCGGGGTCATCTGCGGCTTCAACTCCCCACCAAAGTCAAATTTCTTAAGCATATCGCGAGTGTACTTACCTTGGTGGATGAAGGTGCCGTCCTTGGTCTACTTGATCTGGAGCCCTAAGAAATACTTGAGCTCACCCATGAGGCTCATCTCAAACTCACTGCGCATTTGCTCAGAAAACTTGGACACAAGATCATTAGAAGTACCGCCAAAAATAATATCGTCCACATAAATTTGAGCGACTAAGAAATCTGAAGCAACTATGAACAGAAAGAGAGTTTTGTCCACAGAACCCATCACAAAGCCCTTCCCCAGCAAAAATTGCTTTAACCGGTCATACCAAGCCCTGGGAGCTTGCTTCAACCTGTATAAAGCTTTGTGCAACATAAAAACATGTCGAGGAAACTTGGGGTTCTCAAAACCGGGGGGCTGCCTAACATAAACTTCCTCCTCTATGAACCCGTTCAGAAAAGCACTCTTAACGTCCATTTGAAAAAGCTTAAAACCCTTTGAAGCAGCAAAAGCTAAGAGAATATGAATGGACTCAAGACGAGCAACAGGAGCGAAGTTTCTTCAAAATCAATACCTTCCTTCTGGAAAAAACCCTGGGCAACTAGTCGAGCTTTGTTGCGCACCACAACCCCATCTTCACCTTTTTGTTCTTGAATACCCACTTGGTGCCTATGGGGTTGCATCCTGGTGCGGCTCAACTAGTGTCCAAACCGAATTGCGGACAAAGTTCTCAAGCTCTTCTTGCATAGCATTAATCCAATTAGAATCAGAAAGAGCATGAGAAACATCTCTGGGCTCAAAAGATGCAACAAACGCAGATTCAGCAAACACAGCAAGAGAGGCATTAGACGAATGCAAAGTTCTCTTAGTCAAATCACCTATGATGAGCTCCGTGGGATGGTCACGCTGAACTGCTCGGGTTCCCTAGTGATCTGAAGTCACCTTACCAGAGTCAGCAGCTGGCACCTCTGGACTTGACTGAGGGGGGCTCGATCGTAGTGGAAGAAGTGATCAGAGGTCCACCCTCATCCTCAGTCAAAGTCTCAGAAGGTGTGGGCTCTGCAGGGGGTGCAGAAGGCCCACCCTCATCAGCAGCTGGAGTATCCTCATCTTCCTCGAAGATGGACTCTCCGAGCTCATCACCACCAGAAGGCTCAAAAGGAGTCAAAGAAGGCAAGGACTCATCAAATGAAACTTCGCAAGTCTCGACATGCTGCTGGGTTTCGAGTTTCCAAACACGGAAACCTCGAGAATGCAATGCATATCCAAGAAAAACACCATCCCAGCAACGAGACTCAAACTTGTCCAAATGCCCTCCCTTCTTGAGCACAAAGCACTTGTAGCCAAACGCTCGCAAGTGGCTCACCTTGGGCTGTCTGCCAAACCGCAACTCATACGAAGTCTTACTTAAGTAAGCTCGAAGAAAAATGCGGTTGGCCAGATAGCAAGCTGTGTTCTTGGCTTCATCCCAAAAACGCCTAGGAGTCCTATGCTCATCGAGCATCGTCCTGGCCATCTCGACTAGCGTGCGGTTCTTTCGTTCCACAACGCCGTTCTGTGGGGGAGTGTAAGGAGAAGAAAACTGATGGTCAAGACCTTGATCACAACAGAAGCTGACGAACTAAGAGTTCTTGAACTCAGAGCCATTGTCGGAGCGAATTGCTCGCATCCGACCATTGTTCTCATTCTTCAGCTTCAAAATCAGGTCATGAACAAATTGAAAAGTTTCGTCCTTAGACTCCAAAAAGAAAACCGACGAGAATCGAGAGAAGTCGTCAACAATCACAAGTGCATACCACTTCCAACCGACTGAACGTACCCGAGCTGGACAAACAGTGTCCAAGTGTAAAAGCTCGCCCGGATATGAAGTCATCACCTGAGTCACAGGTGAGTGAGAAGCGGCAACCATTTTCCCATGACGACAGGGATGACAAACTAGATCCTTCTCCATCTTAAGCTTGGGCAATCCTCGGATGAGGTCCATAGAGCTTAACCTGACTAGCAGATCAAAACTCAAATGACCTAACCTCCTATGCCACTTCCAAAGCTCAGAGGAGGATCCAACAATCAAACAGCGAGAAGGGCCAAAAGAACTAGAGAAGTCAATTCGAAAAACTTTACCGAATGGTAAAATCTGGCAAATCAAAGACCCTCTAGAATCAAATACAGAAGAACCGCCCTTCTTAAAATGCACTTCCAAACCATCCTCAAGAAGTTGCGAAACAGAAATCAAATTGAAGTTCAAATTCTTAACCAAAGCAACATTCTTCAAAGAGAAATTATCTGAAATGCGAATAGAGCCTATGCCACTTACCTTCCCTTGACCATTTTTCCCGAATGTGATGTACTCTTTGGAGCTCGGGGGAGAGAGACTGGAGAACCATCTGCGATGTCCCGTCATGTGACGAGAGCATCCTGAGTCCATGATCCAAACGTCCTCCAGTCCCCGATCCTGCACAATCAGTGGCTATAAGTGGGAGCAAATGGTCCGGCACCAGGTTTAGCAAAAGAGCTAAACCAGTGTCGAGCCATCTGCTCAAAAGACGGAAAGCAGAAATCATCATGAGAATTTGGACCAAAATGCGGCTCAAAGCACGGTCCTCGGTTCTGCCTAAACCTGCGGCCACGAGGTCCAGGACCGTAGCCAACACGGCCTGGAACTCTGCCGGAACAGACACCACCAACTGGAGCACGGGCAAGAAGGGTGTCTCCTCTACCACCACCTACACGACGCGGCCTGGCCTCCAGCCTCTCCCCGCGTCGAGGAACACGCAGTCTACCACCCTGCTGGTAGAACTGCTCCTGACCACCATAAGCTCTCTCTGCTCTTTCAACCCGCTTCCTCCTGAAGCAAAAGTCCGCAAGATGCCTGTCTCTCTTACAGTACTCACAATGATAGGTGGGCTTCTTGGGATGTGGTTGAGGTTTCAGGTTCTTGGGCTTAGTGGTGTTAGGTGTTGTCTTCTTGGGCTGAGAAGGTCCAGGAAGAGAGTTTAGAGAAGTGTGGAGAAGTTTGGGCTTTGGAACCCAGATGGGTTTCTTGGGTGGAGCTCTGGGTGGTTCATGGATCACTCCATCCTTGGGCTGACAAGCCTAGGAAGACTCAGTGGAATGGGTCTTGGGATATCTCTACTCAGGAGTCATTTTACTCCACTCCACTGCCCGGCTAATGGCACTCTCAAAGTCAGCATTGGTGTAGGTGTAACCTACCAAAAACCCATCCTACCTCTTGAACTGCTAGATCATCATGCCGAGCTGTGGCTCTCTGGCACTGATCCAACTCAGGATAGAACGGAGGTAAAAGTTCTCATTCTGAGAATCTGCTAGCTCCTCTCTCAAGGAAGCTAGAACCTCCACCTGAGACAAGCAGGTCTCACACTCACTCTCTACTTGAAAAAACTTCTCGGCTTTCAGCTTAATCAATTCCATTCTAAGAGACAGGCAGTTCTCACAGCCAGTGGGTGGAACTGATAGTGTCTAAAGCTCTAGCCTAGTATGCGCAAGCTCAGCTCTCAACCTCTCCAAATCACCCAAATGCTCATCACCCTTGGATTTCAGCTCAGCTATGGTAGCTAGATGAGATGGGCAATCAACACAGGGTGTGACGACAGTGGCTTGAGCATCTTTCAGCTCCAGCTTAGCGCTTTCAAGCTTAGTGGCCAAAGCGTCCCTCTCATCAACCCTTTCTGTGTACCTGGACTTCAGAGTCGACAGGTCACACAGAAGCACCTCACACTTTGGGCACTCACTGCTATCACCCAAGCAAGGGGAAGAAGATAGACTCTCAATTTTGCCGTTGGCCACGGCAAGCTCACTCTCTAACTCATCTATCCTCTTCTTAGCCCCCCTAAGCAGTTTTTCCCGATATTTCAACTCCTGACGATTGCTCTCAAGTAAATCAACGATTTCGCGCTCGTAGGATGATACCTTGTTGTCGTCGTCGTCGGAGTCGTCGGAGGAGCTCTTTTCTTCCTTATCCCCAAGAGCCATTGAACAGAAGCTCTTGCGGGATCTTTGGCGCTGGTGTGAGCGGCTCTTCGGCTTGTCTCCGAAGGCCATGAAGCAGAGACCCGTCGGATCGTCTTGTCCTTCCCCTTCCTGATGGCGATCTCCTCATCGCTTGAGCTCGATGAAGAGGAAGAAGACGTAGACCGCTTGGAGTAGCTCTTCTCCATCTCGGCGAAGAAGGCCTTGTTGCGCTTCTTGTTCTCTCGCCGGTAGTCCTTCAGGGCCTTCTTGAAGAATCGAGTCTTCGGCTTGCCCTTGTTGAAGGATGAGCTCTCATGCTTGCCGGAGTCATGGAAGCCACCACCGGTGCCCTTCTTGTGACCATTGCGCTTGGGGCAGTCGGTGATGAAGTGTCCTGGATCACCACACTCAAATCACCCGGGTTTTGTGCCATGTCTTTTGAACATTCTCTTGTCATAGACACGACGCACCCGGTTGTTAAAAAGACACAAATCATCATCTCCCAACAACTCAAGCTGGTCCTCAGTGATAGACATCAAAGAGAACCCAGCACAACTCACAGAAGAAGGATCAACAGAGGGTGTAGCAAGGGCCAGAGATTTTCATCCAGAACCAGTGAGATTTGATCTCAGCTGGAGATCAACCTCAGTAGCCTTCAACTTGCTAAACAACTCAGAAATGGTCAAGGTATCATAAGAAGTACTCTCAATGATAGAAGATACCTTGATCTCCCAGATCTTTGGGTCCAAGGTATGGAGAAACTTGAGCGCCTGCTCATGATCTGAGACTAACTGAGCACCCTCGGCCTTGTTATCCCGAAGCTTGTTTATGATCGAGTGAAAACGACCAAACAAAGCCTCAACAGATTCACCCGGCTTTTGTGTTAAATTCTCATATTCACGCCGGTAGGTCTGATAGAGCCGAGCCTTGATCTGTGCTGTTCCCTCATGGTGTGCCTTGAGGGTAGCCCAGATCTCTCTCGCAGTGGAGAGATGGCTCACACGCTCAAACTTAGTGTGACCTAAACCAGAGAAAAGAATGTTCACAGCCTTACTGTTGCTCAGATGCTGAGCAATGATACCAGCAGTACCATGCTCAGCGACTGGCAATATGACAAACATGGTGTGAATGCAAATGTCCCAAATGTCCGAACCCTGGCTCATGAGATAGGCTCGCATGCGAGTCTTCCAATAGTTATAGCCATATTCTTCCAAGGACGGGACCTTGCCAGGAGACGTCATGGTCACTACTGGGTTTAGAACCGGTTAAGGTATGGAAAAACCCTAACCTCGCTCTGATACCACTTGTAGGACCGAAAGTAGCGACCAGAGGGGGGGGTGAATGGGCGCCTTAAAAATTCATTCGAATATATGGCCTGTTCCCAACACCCAACGCACCTCAAAAGACTAAGCAACAGAAAATGAACAGATAGCCTAAGTCTAAAGGTATCTAGCCTAGAATCAACTGATGTTAAACAGAGAACTACCAAAGCAGTGCAACTAGGCAGATAAACAAAGTATACTAGACATGTCAGACCAAACTTCTCAATGAAATGATCTAAGTATATATAAAGTGAGATGAGAAGTTACTGTTCAGATTTGTCTCCTGTTCGGAACTTGGCGAAGCCTGCTTCGCCCGTCGAGGTCTGCTTCGGTGGTCGAAGCCTGCTTCGCTGGTCGAAGCCTGCTTCACTGGTCGAAGCCTGCTTCGGAGGTTAGTTGCGAAGCCTACCGAAGTTTGTTGTGTAAATGTCGAAGGTATGTTTTGGTCTAGCCTAGTTCGAAGGGGCAGGGAGCGAAGTATGCTTCGAAGCAAAGTACGGAAGTATCGAAGCTAGCTTCAAACCGAGTGCTTCGAAGCCTCTCCTTCGAACAGAATACTTCGAACGCAATGCACAGATGGACAACCTTCGAATGAAGAAGCGAAGGCTGACACGTGACAGAGAAACCAAAACGAAGCCTACACTCTACCTTCGAACAAACACACCAAGGACCTTCGAAGAAGATGGAAGCAAACACTGAGTGAAGTCTAACAGAGAGACAAGCTTCGAAGCCAACTTCGAAACCTATCGAAGTATGGACTTCGAAGAGCTCGAGTCGGAGTACCTTCGCACAGACGTTTGAAGTATGAAATGCTGACAGTTTAAAAGGTACTTCGAAGCTAGCAACTCTGGACACAAAACGAAGTTCGAAGTTCTAACAAAGCCTTCGAGTATATCAGATCGAAGTCTGCCTCGCGGAGCTGAGGGGCTTCGAACAGAGAGGGTGGCTTCGTCAGAAAACAGTCAGAAAAGTTACTCAGCCCTATCAACTTCGATCAAAAAGCTGCGCAGAAAAGCAAGGCTAGTGTACTGTTGCTACAGTGTAGTAGTACTACTTGCAACCGCAAGAACTAGTACTACTTGCGTGAAGAACACACGCAACAAAAGCACCTTCTCAAGAATAAAATCACCAAAAACACACCAAACCGAAGGTTCTGATTCCGAGAGAAAAATGCACGCATCCACACATGAAAAGGAGATGGAATCTTACTGAGAAGGAGTAAATGCAAGGCAAAATGTAATGAATAAATGCCTGGCGGCGCACAGCAAGAGGGAAGGGAGAGAGAGTGCAAGAGACAAAATGACCCAAAGAAGTAGTATTGATTTCAGCAAAAAGGGTGACCTAACCCTAGGGATTGGGGTCCTATTTATAGGCTGCCCAACACTAGGAATATTCCACCAGCCCCTTAGGATTTTTTACAGACGCTGGAATAAAGGAAAAGACTCTACTGCACTTAGGAATTTTTATAGACACGACTGACTGATTGTGGGCCTAGAGATACAGATGAATTATCCGGAAGCTAAGTTTTCGTAGTGACTACGGCTTCTCTTCTGGACAGTCGGATACAAGATCAACGGTTGTCAGTTTTGCGCCGGAACTGACAAAGCCTCCACCGACTTTGCACTAGGTACCCGGATTCCGCAGCTCTCTCAGCCCGGCAATCACTCACCGCCCGTGTAGCTGAGTCAACCCTGGTCAATAGCCTAGTGGGTCTTCTACTGCTTCTGGCCCATGTACCCGGATTGGGCCAGCCCAACTTCGCAGCCTCCTCTGCCCGACAATCGCTTGCTGCCCATGAAACAGCAGATCTCTTCTTCTTTTGTCCTCTTTGACTATCGTTGATAATGACTCATCACTTCTGGAGCCATGAGGCCCACGCTATTCAGCATGGCTCCTCAGCTTGCCGGAGTCGTAGAAGCCACCACCGGTACCTTTCTTGTGACCATTGTGCTTGGGGCATTCGGCAATGAAGTGACCTGGATCACCACACTCAAAGCATCCGGATTTTGTGCCGTGTCTTTTGAACATCCGCTTGTCATAGACATGACACACCCGATTGTTAAATAGACACAGGTCATCATCTCCTAGCGACTCAAGCTGGTCCTTACTGATAGACATCAAGGAGAACCCAGCACAACTCATAGAGGAGGGGTCAGCAGAAAGTGTAGCAAGGGCTAGGGTTTTTGATCCAGAGACAGTGAGATTTGATCTCAACTGGATATCAACCTTTGTCGCTTTAAGCTTGCTAAACATATCAGAAATTGTCAAGGTATCATAAGAAGTGCTCTCAATGATAGAGGATACTTTGATCTCCCAGATCTTAAGATCCAAGGTATGGAGAACCTTAAGCGCATGCTCATGATCTGAGACCAGCTGAACTCCCTCGGCCTTGATGGCTCGAAGCTTGTTGATGATCGATTGAAAATGACCAAGCAAGGCTTCAACAGATTCACCTGGCTTCTGTGTGAAATTTTCATATTCAAGCCGTAGGTCTGATAGAGCCGAGCCTTGACCTGGGCTGTCCCCTCATGGTGTGCCTAGAGGGTAGCCCAGATCTCTCTAGTAGTGTAGAGATGGCTCACACACTCAAATTCAGTGGGACCTAAACCAGAAAACAAAATGTTCACTGCTTTGTTGTTTTTCTGATGCTGGGCGATAATATCAGCAGATGTACGCTCAGCAACAGGCAATATGGTGAAAGTAGCGTGAACACAAATATCCCAAATGTCCGAGCTTTGGCTCATGAGATAGGCTCGCATGCGAGTCTTCCAATAATTATAGCCATAAGCTTCCAAGGACGAGACCTTCCCAGAAGAAGTCATGATCACTACTTGGGTTTAGAACCGTTTAAGGTATGGAAAAAACACTATCTAGGCTCTTATACCACTTGTAGGACCGAAAGTAGCGACCAGAGGGGGGTGAATGGGCGCCTAAAAAATTCCTTCGAATCAATGGCCAGCTCCCAACACCCAACGCACCTCAATAGACTTAGCTAGGAAAAATAAACAGATCAGTAGCACCTAAAATAATCTCGCCTAAAAACGACCGGTGTCCTAACAAAGAGACACCAAAACAGTGCTTAAAGGCACATTAAAAATTCACTCAAGACAAGAGCATTTCACGTATCATCAACATGTTATCATAGGCAAACAGTTCAGATGAACGCAAAGCGAGAAGAAATAAAACTGTTCAGAAATGACTCCAAATCAAAATTCGTCGAAGCCTACATCGAAAGAAAAGTACCGAAGCCTGACTTCACTTGGGACCACGCACAGCAAAAACCCTACGTGTGGAGCTTCGAAGCTTATCAAACCACCAAAGCCTGCTGCGGAGTCTGCTTTAGCTTCGCCACACTTCGGAGCCGACTGAAATTAGCTCTGACTTCAACAACCTTTGGAGCTATCAAAGGAAAGAGCAACTCCGAAGCCAACTACGAAACCAGACTTCGACTGCGAAGATCACAATTAAAAAACCAGTGAAGCCTCCACAAGAACTGACACCCGGACTAGGCTTTGCAGCCTAGCTGTAGGAAGCTAGGACAGACTACACTTCTACCGAACACTGTGCACCTCATGATCAAAACTCCACAACGCTAAATAGCTAGCTGTGGTAAGTTGTAGTCTGCAGGGCTATGTAGTTTGCTGCCAAAGGCTGCTGCACGTTCAGCTAGCTTGCTCTGTCACACGCATGCTCCAGCAAAAACGAATAAAAAAATGGCGATACAAAAAAGTGGCGCTGGAGAGGATAAACAAAGATTAAGCCTAACGCCTGGACTTCGGCATGCACCTAGAAGCAATACTACAAGCTACAGATGCCCCACTACTCTAGGCACTCAAGTGCCTTGCAAGGCACAACTAAGAGCAGGACTGCCTGCAATGCTACGAAAAGAAGACTGAAAGGCAAAGGACCTAGCCCCTAGAGCTATGCGCAGAAGAGACTATAAGAAAAGAAGCCAGCAATAAACTTAACGCACAAAGATGATCAGGCTATTCAATGAAAAGCAAAACGAATCGACTGACATTAAGATTCACAGCGATGCGCATGATGGCTAAAAAGTATGAATAAAACCTGATTAGGCGATTTCCTGGTGAGTCGACGATGTGGATCATGATGAAACTGTGAAGAACAGACAATCCACACTGGCGGCGGCGCTCACATGAACGAGGAATGAACAGGAACACATTGTGGACAAAGTGAACTCGAATTTGTCATTAAGTGAGTTAACCCTAACCCTAGGGATTGGGGCCCTATTTATAGGCATCCCAATAGCCTAGTAAAATACCAAAAGACCCTTAGGGTTTTTACAGACGGTGAAATAAAATGGAAAAGACCAAAATGCCCTTAGGATATTTTTACACACTCGACTGACAGACTGTGGGCCTAAAGGAAAAATAGTAAACTCCTAAATACAGATGACTTATCCTGAAGCGGAGCTTTCATAGCGGCTACGGCTTTGCCTCCGAACGGTCAGATCTGAAATCAGCGGTCATCAGTTTTGCGCCGAAACTGACAAAGTGTACACCGTATTCGCACCGGGTACCCGGATTAGGCCGACCCGATTCCGCAGCTCTCTCAGCCTGGCAATCGCTTGCCGCCCGTGTACCTGAGTCAATCCCGGTCAACAGACTAGTGGATCCTCTGCTGCTCCCAGCTCATGTACCTAGATTGGGCCAGCCCGACTTCGTGGCCCCTCTGCCCGACAGTCGCTCGCTGCCCATGTACCTGAGTCACATGCGGCCCAGATACAGCAGGTCTTCTCTTCTCTTTATGTCCTCTTTGACTTCCCTTGACAATCACTCATCACAACTGGAACCATGAGGCCCATGCTCTTTAGCATGGCTCCTCATCACTTCGCTACATATTTAAACTGGACTTAGTCTAGCCGTGTTGGGGGAAAATATCCCATCTTCGGAGTTATTGCCAAAGCAACATGAAGACAACCAACCAGTTCGAAGATAGTCCGAAGGTCATCTTCGAAGGTGGCTTGGAACCTCGTTCGGAGTCCGAAGACTGGCATTGGTTCGAAGTATATCTTCGAACCAAAGCCTTCCAGGATCTTTTCTGCCAGCTAAGATGGAAGACTTATCTTCTATCCTATTAGATTAGTCTTTTACCATTTTAGCCCTATTAAGGAAACCAAATAGTTTCCTTAATGTCGGTTGTAATAGAGGGGTAAATAGGTCTTTTCCTTAATGTTTGGGCCTATAAATACCCCCCATTTCACCCTGTAATAGGGACCGATTACAAGTGAATCAATACACACTTTCGAACTATTCTAAGCTATTATCCTTTCGGAGGCTTAGAACAGTTTGCTTCGCAAACACTTCGTTGTTAGTTTCTTTTCTACAGAAACCTGTTAGCGTAATCTTTTACGCCAACAGTTGGCGCCGTCCGTGGGGAACTTAGTCCAAAAAACTTCGTTCTCTACCAACCTCTTGCATCATGCCTCCTAAGCGGAGTGCACCTCGCAATCCCACTCGGAGGTCCTCTCGGATCTCCGGAGAGACACCCTTCGACACAGTTGAAGTCGGAGGGTCTTCGACTATCCCTCCACCTCAAACTCCGCAAGGGGCTTCTATCCCTCGAGGATACGAAACCTCTCCACCAACCCCTTTTACACTCCGACCGCCCGGAACCACTCTGCCACCCTCCATTCCGATCGGAACTGATCATACCAGTTCTCAAGACCCGGAAGGTCCTTCCGGAGGAGATGAAGATAGCCTTGGAGACATGGCCACTCAAATGGCCAATCTTCAAGCCGAGGTAGCGAGGTGGCGACAGGAGGCTGCGAACAGGCTTCGCCCTCAAGCCACCCCAGCTATCCCCGAAGTGCACGAAGACGACGATCTTGACTATCCCGAAGCCCCGGAGAACACCTCTTACGACAATGAATCTCCGTTGCATCCCGAGCTTCAGAAGGTTCGCTTCGATCCAAGGTTCAAAGCTTCGAAGCTTAGCAAGTATGCCGGAGACGAAGATCCCAGTGAGTTTGCGCATTCTTATGCCCTAGCAATCGAGGCTAGTGGCGGAGACAGAGAAACTATGGCGAAGTGCTTCCCGTTAGCCCTTGAAGGAGTGGCGTTGAGATGGTTCTGGTCTTTAAAACCAGGATCAATCACGACATGGTTACAGTTGAAGAAGAAGTTCATAAGTAACTTCCAAGGTACCTTCGTGCCCCCCATGTCGACTGGAAGCCTTTTCCAAGTGAAACAGCTCCCCGGAGAAACATTGAGGCAGTACTTCAAGCGCTTCGCTCACACGAAGTCGCAAATTCGGGGGCTGTCCACATCTTCGGTGGTTGATGCGGCTCGGGAAGGCGTCAGTCATAAAGGCCTTCTGGATAAATTGCATCGGAAGAGCATCACCACAGTATCACAGTTGATGTCGTACTTCGAGGAGTACTCGAAGTCAGAAGAAGGTTGGCTTCGGAGGACTACTGCTACTTCGACAGTGTTGACAGAAGTTAAAGCAGAGGTGAAGACTTCGGCTCAGCCACAAGAACCAGTCCCCGAAGTGCAACATGATAGAAGAAGAGGGCAAAAGCACCCTCGTTCTGAGGTTTTAAACATTGCACCCCCGCAGAAGTTTGCACCAAGAGCTCCACAGCCTGCGGGGAACAAGTCCAGCGGCTGGAGGCCGCCAGGGAAAACGGCTGGCAAAGGCCAGACCCTTTTTTGCTGTATTCATGGAGAGAACCGAAGCCATGCAACGGACACCTGCAAGGCTATTCTTACCCTTCGAGGAGAATACTTGGAGAGAACTTCGGGTCGAGGTAGTACCGACCGAAGTCCAGCAGCAGCAGTGCGCTCGGAGCCGGTCCAGGCTGTAGCGCGAATAGAAAATTTTGATGCTGCAAGACATCCTCCGGTGGCCAATGTTATGCCACCTCCGAAGCAAGAAGAAGGGCAAGATAGAGGGAAGAGAGTAGTTCTCCCTATCTCCGGAGGAGGTACCCTCGGAAGCATGTCCAAGAGACAGCGAAGAGAGTACGTCCGAGAAGTAGGCCACATTGGGACTTCGTCATCTGCAGCTGCAATGCCGGAGTGGTCTCATGTTCCAATATCTTTCTCTGCGGAGGATGTAGCTGGTATCAAGTTCCCGCATGCAGATCCATTGGTTATCACTGCTGATATTGCCGGAACTGAAGTCCGAAGGGTGCTAATCGACGGAGGTAGCTCGGCAGATATCATATTTGTACAAGCCTTCGATCAGTTATGCATTTCCCGGAAGCATCTTCTCCCAGCGGCTCGTCCTCTGCAAGGCTTTGCAGGACCTCCGCTAGATGCACTTGGCCAGATAGGCCTGGAAGTAACCTTCGGGGAAGGTTTACTAGCCCGAACTGAAGAAGTTATCTTTGATGTGGTGGATGCCCCGTATGCTTATAATGTTATCTTTGGCCGAGGCATGTTGAATCAGTTCGGAGCTGTGGCGCATCACAATTACTTGTGCATGAAGATGCCCACACAATCAGGAGTTCTGACAGTCTTCGGAGATCAAGCCATAGCTCGGAGAGCAGAATATGGTCATGGTCCTCCTCTTGATCCGAGGCAAGTAAACAGTGTCCAAGAAAATGGAGAAACTTTTTCAGCCTCCTCCGAAGCTTCGAAGAAATCGTTTCCAAGACCAAGTCCCGAAGGAGAGATTGCAACGAAGATCATTGTCAAAGATGGTAAAGAATACACTTTTCAGTTTGGTAAAGATTTACCTCCCGAAGTTGCAACTTCCTTGGAAAAGGTTGTAGGAGAAAATTTGGATGTCTTCGCCTGGTCTGACGAAGATATCACCGGAGTCGATCGGGGTATTATTGAGCACAGCTTGCTTGTAAACCCGAAGGCCCGGCCTGTTCGACAAGGGCTCCGGAAGATGTCCGCAGAGAGAGCTGCTCTAGCTAAGGACGAAGTTGAAAAACTGTTGAAGGCTGGGATTATCAGAGAAGTGGCCCATACGGAATGGCTAGCCAACCCAGTCTTCGTCAGGAAGAAGTCTTCCGGAAAGTGGCGCATGTGCATTGATTTCACATCTTTGAATAAAGCGTGCCCACGTGACCCCTACCCCATGCCCCGAATTGATCAACTAGTTGACTCCACTGCAGGTTCGGAGTTACTAAGCTTCCTCGACGCGTATTCCGGATATCATCAAATATGGTTGAAGCGCGAAGATGAAATCAAGACGAGCTTTGTAACTCCTTCGGGAGTCTTTTGCTATGTAAGAATGCCCTTTGGCCTAAGAAATGCCGGGGCTACTTTTTCAAGATTAGTTGCTAAGGCTCTAGGTCATCAACTAGGTCGCAATGTGGAGGCCTATATGGATGATATTGTAATAAAGAGTGCTTTAAAGCACCAACATAGCCTAGACTTAGCAGAAACATTCAATAGCCTTCGGGCATGTGGGATCCGCCTTAACCCCGAAAAATGTATATTCGGAGCTAAGGCTGGAAAGTTGTTAGGGTACTTAGTTTCAAGCAGGGGAATTGAAGCTAGCCCTACTCAAATAACTGCGCTGCAGAAGATGGCTCCTCCGGAGAATGTAAAGCAAGTGCAAAAGCTGACCGGACGCCTGGCCGCACTTAGCAGGTTTTTATCAAGGTCTGCGGAGAGGAGCTTGCCAATCTTTAAAGCTTTGAAAGGGTCCGAAGATTTTGCATGGACACCGGAGTGTCAGAAAAGCTTCGAAGATATTAAAGATTATCTCAGCAATCTTGCTACACTTACGGTGCCTATTGCGGACGAAACCCTACTTCTGTATCTTGCAGCCACAAGCTCAGCAGTCAGCGCAGTCCTCGTCAGAGAAGCTGATATCAATGGGAAGTTGGTTCAAAATCCTGTCTATTTTGTATCCGAAGCATTGTCAGGAGCGAAGACAAGATACTCCGAACTTGAGAAGTTCGTTTATGCTCTGATAATGGCTTCGAGGAAGCTAAGACATTATTTTTTGGCTCACAATGTAATTGTACCAACTTCGTATCCTTTAGGAGATATGCTCCGAAGCAAAGATTCCACTGGAAGGATTGGAAAGTGGGCAGTAGAGCTAGCACCCTTCGGCATATCTTTCCTGGCAAGGACAGCTATCAAATCTCAAGTCCTAGCAGACTTCGTAGCAGAGTGGACTCCACCTGCGAAGTTGACTCCGGAGAAATCAGATGACGGAGTTTGGACTGTTTACTCCGATGGAGCTTTTCAAGCATCCGGAGCAGGCATTGGGGCAGTATTGATTTCTCCGTCAGGTCAAAGAGCAATGTACTCCGCAAGACTCAACTTTAAGTCTACCAATAATATAGCGGAGTACGAAGGAATATTATTGGGACTCCGGAAAGCACGTGCTCTAGGGGCTACAAGGATAATTATAAAAACAGATTCTCAGATAGTAGCAGGGCACGTAGACAAAAGTTTTCAAGTCCGACATCCACAGCTTGCAAAGTACTTGGAAGAAATTCGCAAGATCGAAGCACATTTCAAGGGTATTTCCATTCGGAGTATACCAAGAGCTGAAAACGTGCAAGCGGACATTTTAGCGAAGGCTGCTGCCGGAGCTGTGGATGTGCCTGACGAAGCTTTCTATGAGGAGCTCAATATACCTTCGGTGCCACAAGTTGCTTCTGCAGAGATTCTCTGCATTCCTAGTGCAGATTGGAAAGATTCAATCATAGAACTCTTGCAAGGAGGAACGAATTTGCCCGAAGAGCCCCAATTGTCAAGGTTAAAGCTCAGAGCAAGAAACTATCAGTTAATCAACGGTATATTATACAAGGCCGGAGTATGTTCCCCTCTACTCCGATGTATATCTCAAGCCGAAGGCCAAGAAATTCTTCGAGAAATTCACGAAGGCCTTTGTGGAAGTCATTTAGCCCCTAGAGCACTGGCAGGAAAAACACTTCGCCAGGGGCTTTATTGGCCCACAATAACAGCTGATGCGGAGAGCTTGGTCCGCACTTGCCAAGGATGCCAGTGGATGGGTCGACGGAGTCATCGCCCACCAACAGCTCTTCAAGTCATTGCTCCAGTATGGCCTATGGCCAGATGGGGTATGGATCTAATTGGTCCCTTTCCGTTAGCAAAGGGAAATCTCAAGTTCGCAGTGGTAGCTATTGAATATTTCTCTAAGTGGGTGGAAGCAGAACCCTTAACAGCTATCACTTCGAATAATGTACAGAAATTCTTCTGGAAAAACATTATTTGCAGGTTCGGAGTGCCTAGATATCTCACAGTTGATAATGGAACACAGTTCGACGCAGAACCCTTCAGGAAGTTTTGCGAAGACTTAGGCATTCAACTATGTTTTGCTGCAGTGAGACATCCTCAGTCAAATGGAGCAGTTGAGCGAGCCAATGGAAATATCTTATCAGGGCTAAATCGAAGAATAGTAGGATTATCAAAGGGACTGTGGACCGAAGAGCTTCCGAAGATTCTGTGGTCCATTCGGACTACGCAAACAAGGTCCACAGGTTTTACTCCGTTCAGACTACTATTCGGAGATGAAGCTATGACTCCAACGGAGCTCAAAGGGGGCTCACTTCGCAGCACCGAACCAGACATCGAAGAAGAAAGACAAGCTTCGTTAGATTTGTCAGAAGAAACAAGGCTTCGAGCTGTAGCCAATTTATCAAAGTATCATCAGCAGACGAAGACTTGGTATGACCCGAAGGTTAAGCTCAGCGAGTTAAGGCCGGGTCATCTTGTTCTACGAAGCATTATAGCACCAGGGAAGTTAGGCAATAAATGGGAAGGTCCATATCTAATCGTCCGCTCGGGGCGCCCTGGTTCATTTAAATTAGCTAATTTAGAAGGTGAAGAGTTAGCACACACTTGGCATGCGGAGCACCTAAAGCGATACTTCGCATAAGGGCTCCTTGTAATTCGCTTGTAATCACCTCTAAATTAATAAAGCATACACCCGGTGGTTTAACCTTCCCCTTGACGCTCCTAGTCTCCCGAGCGGACGCGCTGGGACAGAAGTCGTTCGAGAGGGAAGTGTTATCAAGCTGGGAGGTATTTCCGGACTTCGTACCCATAAGTCGAAGCCTCCGGTGTGGGGGCTGACATAATCCGGAGCCCAGGCCATCGGCTTGTAGGCATCCGTAAAAGAGCCCAAAACCACATTCTACGGAGTCCAAGCTTCGGCTGGTAGACTTCCGTAAAAAGAGCCGAAGGTGGCCAAAATCTACGGAGTCCAAGCTTCGGCTGGTAGACTTCCGTAAAAAGAGCCGAGGTGGCCAAAATCTGCGGAGTCCAAGCTGCAGCTTGTCAGACTTCCGTAAAAAGAGCCGAAGGTGGCCAAATTCTGCGAAGTCCAAGCTCCGGCTGGTAGACTTCTGCAAAAAAGAGCCCAAGTGGCTACAATTTCTACGAAGTCCAAGCTCCGGCTGGTAGACTTCTGCAAAAATAGCCGAAGGTGGCTACAATTTCTGCGAAATCCAAGCTCCGGCTGGTAGATTTCCGCAAAAAACAGCCGAAGGTGGCTAAAGCAAAACAACATTTCAGCCATGAGCTCCGAATGTCTGTTCATATAAGTCCAAAGCGACAAAATTCTTAAGACATTAAAATGTCCTCGAAGTTATCTTAATTGATTTCTTTCGTAAAAGCAAACAAAGGTACCAAGTTACCATTCTTCTGACTGCAGATAGTCGAAGACATTCATAAGATTTCAAAAGATCTTTAAATGACAGAGGGGCTCCGAACCCCCAAAAAATTGTACTCCGAAGTTTTTTCTTTGCGCATAACCATCTTCGAATACAGTTCGAAGTTGCTTATACCCAAAGAGGGGCTAGTAAATATGGAGACAATTTTAAATCGGCATTCATTATCAAAACAAATGTATTTACAAATTACATCATGAAAAATTGGTATCTATACCAAGAAGGAATCGGAGACCTCTTCGGTCCCGAGAGCTAGGGGTGGAACGACTAGTTCCAACATCGGAAGTTCTAAGAACTTTACGTTTAACTCTCTTCCTCCCCTTCGAAGCTCTAAAATCCTTCTGCTCTTGTTGAAGTTCGGCCCAAGTTCGAAGTCGCTCGGGGCTTCTCTCCCAGCTTCTAAGATCTTCAGATCTTTTATTTTGGGCTTCACCTTCGTCTTCGGACCAATTAGTGTCTTCAGAAGACGAGGTGTTTGCGTCGCTCTCTTTATTTTCCTCTTTAATATAAGACAATATGTCTTTGATTACTTCGGGCGCAATAACGCCGGAGTCATCTCGAGGGATAAGAAATCGAGGACGCTTATAACTCTTTAGAAGTTCGAAGGTGTTCCACAGTGAGCGAAGTTCGCTGTTAAGCTCTAACACTTCGATATCTTCCATAAGAGGCAAAGCCTAAAAATATGACAAACAAGATTTTCATTGATAAATATTTACAAGCATCAGCTTTACATAATCAAAAATCCTAAATAATCCTAAACCTGCGGGTTCGGAGGAGGCTGACTGCTCGAAGCTTGGCTCCGAACTTGCTTTTGGCGTTGGCCTTCGTCAATCCAAGCCTTGATCGCAGATCGACCTTCGGCTCTCCATGAAGTCTGGAAGGCTCGCCAAGCAACAGCTACACCTTCGGAAGGTTTTAAAAGTCGGTCGTCGTCGAAGATGATGGAGCCCTGTGCGCTCGGAGTGATTGATCGGCCCAAATCCTCGTAGTAGCGAAGTATTCCAAGGGCAGACACTTGTCCGGAGAGTTCTCCATAACGTATGCCTGCCGTCTTCATTTGCTTCGCTGCTCCTTGGATCCTCTTTAGCCGGCGCAGCAGAGTTAAATTGTCATCCGAAGGTAGTGATCCAGTAGTACCGAAGTACTCCAAGACACCTAACATTTGTTCAATGACCTCCGAAGCCACCTTCTCGGACTTAACCTTTTCTTCAGTAAGCATATCCTTGGCCGAAGTTGTTTCAGCTAAAACTCCGGAGATTCGAGCGTTCTCCGTAGTCAAAGCATTCTTTTGAGTTCGGAGTTGGCCAGCCTCTTCTTGTAGCCTTACAAGCGCGGAGTCCTTCGCAGCATCCTCCGTCCGCAGTCTTTCAATCTCCGCTCGAAGCACAACTCTTTCTGCTTCGAGCTCTTTCCTTGCAGCTTCCAAACTTTGTCTAGCCCTTCGCTCTGCTATTATCACATTGTCCATTTGAGATACTCGACCTTCGGAGAAGTTAAGATTTCTTTGAAGAGTTTCATTCTCTTCCCGAAGTTGAGCGATTTCGTTTTCATTCGACAAAGCTGCAGCGCGGGCTAAGACTGCTTGCTAAGAAAAAGAAAAACTAGAATAAGAAATTATTCATATATAATTCATTATTTGGTTCGAAGATGCTTTATACCTGATAAGCTGCTCTTTCCACAGCAAGGTTAAGCTCCGAACCCTTCACTCTGCTTAAGCGGGCTACCAGTTCTGTTTCCCCGACTTGGCGACTGGCTTTACCCAAAGGTTTAACCAAAGTCCCAAGTCCGGTTTTCTCCTCCAAAAAAGGAGTTATGAGAGGAAGCAGTTTCGAAGCTTTCTGGTCAGCCCTGCTTAGCGAAGGTCCGGAGGTTTCTTCCGAGGCCCTTGGAACTTCAGAAGATGGCCCCCCCTCAGTCGATTCACTTTCGTCCGTTGACTCAGATGAAGTCGATCCTTGAGCTGGGAGGGGCTCGATGTGTCTTTTTCCTCTTCCAGGCCCCGGTAGAGCAACTCCCGGTTGCGGCCCCGAGGTTGTCGAAGGTCTTAGAGTTGTATCTTCGAGGGATACTTCGACAACAGGAGGCTCTGAAAAACCAAAAATATTACACATTGTATAATTTTGCAAAAATTGATAAGAATTAAGCAAAATTTACCTTCGATATTCTCTGGAATATCGAGCACCGGGCTGATCGGAGGATCATAAGTGTAGTCCTCATCCGAATCAGCCGTTAAATCTTGGGCTACAGGAGCATCGTCCTGAAGAACCCTCGTTACTTCTTCGAGAATCGAAGCCATAGTGACTTCGACTCCCCCTTCATCCACTGAAACTCCGGCTTGAGTTGTGTCTTCCTGAACTACCGAAGTCATTGGTTGATCAACATTGTCTCCAGACTCCGGTATGTTCGCAGGCACTTCGGCCTCATTCACACCCATAGGGGCTTCGATTTGTTCTCCCTGGGTATCCGGAGCTCTTACTTCTTCGATGTTGGTTTGAGGCTCCGGAATACCTGCAGTGTCTTCAATGAGAATACTTCGTTGAGCTGCATCTTCGTCAATTAATCTTACTAGTAAAGTACCTTCGTCTTCTTTAGAGCTAGAAGCCGAAGCTCTTGAGCTCGAAGGTGCGAGGTTTTTCGGCTTCCGAGCCACCTTCTTCGTCGGAGTCCTTGCGGAGCTGGATGCTCCAGCTTCGGCTACTCTCTTCTTGGGTCTTTTCTCTTGAGGCACCCAGTCCATCAGAGGGGGCGGAGTTAACTCCAACATTCCCCATACTCTGTTAGATCGCTCCCAACTTCCGACTAATTTGATTCGCCATTCCTTTTCTGACGGAGTTGGAGCACCCAAGATCTTCTCCGAAGCCCTTATAATTTGCTCTGAAGTAATAGGGGCTGAAGAAGCTAAAAAATAACTCAAGTTAATCTTTCTTCGAAGTAAATATGTATTACGCATGTTGGTTTCGAAGTTACCTGCAGGGCTCGAAGTATAGTTTATCTTGCGAAGACCGCCTTCGGAGTCATCTTCGAAGATGATAGGCCAGTTGGCCATCAGTGGAGAAATTTGAAGACCGATGAATTCTTCGGCCAAATCTCGCATACTGAGCCTCCGACTAATTTTTTCAAGCAGGTTCAGGCGGGCTTCGAGCTGACCTTCGTCGGGTTGCACTAGAGCTTCCTTCCGGAATCTGATTTCTTTGAGAGGTCCAGCTAGAGGACTGTTAACTCCAACTTCGGCGTAAAACCACCGCAGCACCCAATCAGTATACCATCTAGCGTTGATGGCCTTAGCAGGGAATCGCAGAGCGTATTCATCTCGAAGCCTAAAATTGATGCTTCCGAAGGCAACCAATACTTTTTCACCTCCGGAGCCTACGGAAGTCTTCGGCTGACAAGTTGCTCTATGCAGTGCTGCGAAGACTTCAGCCCTCCCCTCACAACCTTCGGCTCTCAGAGCCCATTCGAAGATAGCTAATCTAGCTACAGCATTCGGAGACAGTTGGGGGAGGGTTACATGAAACAAGTCAAGGACTTCGGCCAAGAAATCTACAGCAGGGAGGCCCAAGCCTGCTTCGAAAAAAGCTTCGAACACTACGACTTCTCCGGGCCTTGGTGATGGGATTGCCTCTTTGCCTGGTTTCCGAACCATTACTCCATTGCTAATCTTACCCCCTGCTGTGATTGTCAAGGACTCTCTTTTGCAGGTCGAAGGTCCCAATTCAAAGGACTGATCCAAATATTTGGTCGATGGAGGGCACAGACCTTGGTCATCGGGGATTTGGGGATTTCTTCCCCCTGCCGCCATGGACATTGCCGCCTGCCTCGAGGATGCCGCCGCCAATGTTGCCGCCGCTGCTGCTGCGGCTGCCTGCTGCCGAGCCAAGATCGAAGGCGGTGCAGATCCTTTGGTCTTCACCATCGCGATCGCCGGATTACTCAGAGAATGGGAACTAGGGCTCAAGAACTCGAAAGTTAGGGCTCAAGAACTCAAGAACTCAAAAGGCTTTTGACTGGGAGCGAGCGGTGAAAAGGTAATCGAGTAAGTTCCAGAGTTCTTTATTTATAGCCTAAAACTTTCCGTTTGTTACCGTTTGGGCTCTGCCCTTTCGCATTCCCACCTGTTATTTTCCTCCGAAAATAACGCCTCGTATAACTCCGTTAGAAACAGAAACTAACGGCTATATTTTCTAAGTCTAAAAAGACTTTCGAACTTCCTGAGTCAGTTCTAAGATAGTTCGAAAAGTAATTACCTTATGACTGATTCGAAGTTCATATCTTCATGTATTTCGGAGATAAAACAAAAATCAATAACCCCTATGATTGGTTATCTTTTCTTTCCGTATACTGCTCTCCTAACGTTACAGGTCGAACGGAGAAGCGTATTCGAGGGGCTACTGTTGGGGGAAAATATCCCATCTTCGGAGTTATTGCCAAAGCAACATGAAGACAGCCAACCAGTTCGAAGATAGTCCGAAGGTCATCTTCGAAGGTGGCTTGGAACCTCGTTCGGAGTCCGAAGACTGGCATTGGTTCGAAGTATATCTTCGAACCAAAGCCTTCCAGGATCTTTTCTGCCAGCTAAGATGGAAGACTTATCTTCTATCCTATTAGATTAGTCTTTTACCATTTTAGCCCTATTAAGGAAACCAAATAGTTTCCTTAATGTCGGTTGTAATAGAGGGGTAAATAGGTCTTTTCCTTAATGTTTGGGCCTATAAATACCCCCCATTTCACCCTGTAATAGGGACCGATTACAAGTGAATCAATACACACTTTCGAACTATTCTAAGCTATTATCCTTTCGGAGGCTTAGAACAGTTTGCTTCGCAAACACTTCGTTTGTTAGTTTCTTTTCTACAGAAACCTGTTAGCGTAATCTTTTACGCCAACAAGCCGGTTTGCTTTATTATCTTTTATTTACACTTAGGTTAATCGAACTTTATTGCTAAATATTTGTTTGATTTCCCGGCTACTCCGTTTTCCCTTACCACTGTTTAAGGGTCGTCGGAACGCGACGTCTGTGTCTCACGACATTTTAGGGTTCATCCTTGAGACGGTCGTGCGTGTTTGGATCATCGAATCGACGTCAGTGTGTGAGCACATTTTCATGTCAACAATATCCTAAGCTTCCCACTTTTCTTCCATACAAGCATGATATTCGATACCAATTCTACATATCGGCATGGCCTTATGAATCCTACATCATACAATCTTATTACCACAGCCATGATATATTGATATATCTCTGCCTTGAATCACCGAGGTGACTACTAAAAGGGCTGATATCCCTGCTTTATTGGGAGCCAATGTTCTCCAATCGATCATTTTAGACGTGGCATTTCATGATATTTCCATGCAAAACAATCCTGATTTCTCGTAATAATGCAGTTAATTCATCTTTTATTTCATCAGGAAGTTGAGCACTTACAAAAGTTGGCATCAATCTATCACCGGGTCTGATGTCTACCTCCTGTAGTTCATCAGTTGCAGCGAAGCTCTGACCGAGTTTACCATCTGCTTCGTCGATGGTATCTTCACAAGGTGAGCTTAGGCCGTTCATGTCTAACTGGTTTGACTCCATCGCTTGACACCTTGAGAAAATCACTATCTCAGGCTTTACTTAAGATACAATCGACTCCTTCTATCGGGGATATAACCCGGTTACCCTGCCGAGTGGTTTGTTCTGACTGTTGGGATGCCAAGCAACTCACAAAGACCGACCCATGAGGACCCGCATGGAAGCTCTCCTGAGTGCCGGAACTCCATAGGGTGGCTCTTGGACTATCATGACGACCATTATCTTAATCAAAGCCGCCATTGAGTATTATAGTTATGTATGTACCGATAATGGGTTATTATGCGCCTATTTTCTGCGACCATTAGTACGCCCATTAACCCCATGTAACCCCCTATCCTTCTCATATAAAATGATCGGGGAGGGAGGACACATAGAAAAATAAGCTTCGATAGATCGATCGATAAAATGCACATAGACACCTAGAGGGACCCATGATTCCAGGATCCCCTCGATTCGCCTGTTCAATTCAACTCGAACAATCATATACATAGAGGAACAGGGTTGTTATCCTCCCGGAGGCCCGAACTCGTCTAAAAATCCTCTCATGTTCACCCTTCTTATTCTTTCTCTGCCTTGTCAATCGAGGTAACCATCTGTCCATAGTCACGGCTCCCCCCTCTACCTACATGAATCATACTACGGGTACCACCCATAGGCCTTTGTTGTTCCCACGCAACGACAGCTAGCGCGCTAGCTAGGGGTGGTGTTGATAGTAAAAAATGGCATTAATGTTTGAAATTGTCAAAATATCAATTTTGGTAATTTTGGGCCAAAAATATACAACTCCTGGTACAGGGCGATGCACTAAAGTGCCAGAGGCCCACCTGCATGGGGCCTCGGAGGCCTTTTAGCAGCCTGCTCCACGGGCTGGCTTCGGCCCAAAGGCCCCTTCAACGGCCTGATTTGCTAAAGCTTTGGCCCGAAGAGCATGCTTCGGTGGGCCTACCGAAGGCCCACTTATGCTATGCTTCGGATAGGAGTCTGATACAGATTCAGGTTATTTTTATCTCTAATCTTGATTAGGCTGAATATTATCAGATTAGATGTAGAGATAAGAAGGCCCCTATAAATACAGGGTTGAGGTCAGTTCATAGGACCCCCCAAAAAATATAGATCAACTGTTCAAAACCTAGTTTTAACTGTAACCTTACTTTTATTTACTTTCCGCATTAGATTAGTACACCTTCGTGGGTTTGCACAGGAAGCCCTCCATCGGCCACTCCATAATTGTGGTAAGCCTTGTTGGTTCGCTTGTGAATCATCTGTTAATCTACGTAACAGATTGCTATCACCTTGTTGGCTTGCTTGTGAACCATCCATTAATCTACGTAATAGGTTGCTACCCTTTGTTATGTATACTGCTACACTTGTAATTCAGTCTCTAGGCCGAATTGGCGCTTGTTATTCGTTTGGCTGCATGTTTCACGTTCAGAGCTCCCTTCGTCGAAGGTTTCCAGAGCTAGGGAGCTGGTTCTGCTAGAGGACCCTTCGGCGAGTCTTTGCTTCATCCATCCGTGTCGGATCCGTCACGCTGTTGTCGGTCCGGTCAAGTCCCGCACATCGGATCTACTTTGCATTGTAGTTGCTTCGCGCCAGAGTCACGCTAGAACGCGTCGCATCAGACTTTGTTGCATCGTAATGCTTTGCATCGGACTTCGTCATGCTAGCGCTCCATACTGGACTTCGTTGTGCCAGCGCTCTGCATTAGATTTTGTCATGTCAGAGGCTTCGCACCGAACCCTATCGTTCGGAGGTGATTTAGCATCTCGATCTGTTCGGAGCCTCTCTGTGGCTAGATCAATCCGAACGCCGAAGGTTACCTTCGATGCACCCTTCGCATCAGATGTCGAAGGCCCCCTTCGGTGACAGTCTGCATGGTACACTCCGAATCAATTAGGCTCCGTTCGGACGATTGATTTATTTTATTTATATATATCGGCTAATTGGATTATTTCTTTGTGATCTGATTACCTGGCGACTCCACCCGACTTGCCACTGTTAAGGGTAGTCGGAACACAACGTTAGTGTCATGTTATGCTTAGGCTTATCCCTAAGTATCCACACGCTTTTAGATTGTCAAACCGGCCCAAGTGAGGGGGTATATTTTTTGTGCCAACACATTTTTTGGCGACTCCGCTGGGAAACTATGCAAACATGACAAGTATGTATACATCGGCTGCAAGTACCTCTACAATGACCATGACGTCTACAATGCTGATGGATCCCATGGGGGCATAGAGATCGACAACCGCAACATCATGACGCCCACCCTTGCAGATATCCCCGAGGAAGGTCGGGGGAGATCAATGCAAAGATGAAAGAGCTGCAAGATCTCATGATCGAAAGTTACATCAAGACATGTGTGGGCTTCATCAACTGTGACGTCAACATCCCGACCTCGCTCGGAGTCAGGTAACACTAGTGTCACCTCCTTTATCTTCTTTAGACATTGAGCAAAAGATAGCCGCATCTGTAGATCAAACTGTTAGCGCTTCGCTAGCCAACTGTCTAGATTCGGCAGTTAGCTCTCAGGTAGAGGCAATGTTTAGAAGGTTCGGCATTACCGAGGTCGTTCCTCCAATTCCAAATGCTAGCGTACCTGGTAAATCACATTTATAGTAGAACTGATGGTAGTACACACAAGACCATTGTATCCCCGTCCTCGACATTTGCGACCGAGACAAATCACTACACTTACGGCCAAGCTAACCTTGCTTATTATGCACCGCCTCCACCTACGCCTGCGCCAGGTCTACCCACGCCGTCTGTGTGCATGCTCCTACACACCTATATAGACCCGAGCACGTCATAGACCCTGGGGCGGCGTGAGAGGAGGAGCCCTACGGCTGACACACGGACATACCACCACGTGTCACGCCCCCGCATGAGAGACATGCACAGGCAGGAGGCCAGGACAATATTGAGGAGCAAATCTGCACGCTGTTTAGAGAGTGTACCGGCTTCGCACCTCGGTATTGGGCTAGGATTTACCGAAAGTCGTACCTCGATCACTTTGATACCATACCGTACCCTCGCGTCTATAGAGTCCCTGAGTTCACAAAATTCAATGGTGAGGGTAACAAGACCATGCTAGAGCATGTCAACCAATTCTTAGCATAGTGTGGAGAAGCTAGTGGGTTAGACGCATTAAAACTTAGACTGTTTTCTCTTTCGCTATCTAGCACCGCTTTCACTTGGTTTTTGGCGCTGCCGCCGAACTCCGTCCAAACATGGGCTCAATTAGAATAGAAATTCCATGACTATTTTTATACGAGCGAGATAGAACTTAGGCTTTCACACTTGACATCGGTCAAACAGAAATCTAGTGAGAGTGTCTCTGAGTACGTCAAGCGCTTTAGAGATACCAGGAACCGATGTTTTAGTCTCAACATTTCGGAAAGAGATTTGGCGGATCTAGCTTTCAATGGATTGCATTCTGAAATTAAAGAAAGACTAGATAACCAAACTTTTTAGAGGTCAGCCAAGTCCTACAACATGCTTTGGTCCAAGCAGCCCGTGACAAGAATAAAAAATTCATTAAAACATTTAACAAACCTAGGGCTGAAGTTCACATCATGGAACACTCCAACGAGGAAGAGTCAGAGGAAGAGGACAATTCGGCCGATATGTATGCAGCCAAATGGGCTAGGAACACTAAGAGCATGCCTATCACTTGTTCTTAGCTGCAGCCCTCTCCCACTAAGAATCGCCCCAGGAAAGTTAAATACTCCTTTGATGTGACTATATGCGAGAAAATATTTGATTTCCAATTGAAGAGCCAGCTTCTCAGGCTGCCCAAGGGCCAGGTCATCCTGACTGCCGATGAACTAAAGAAGCACCCCCACTGTAAGTGGCACAATTTGCATTCTCATTATACTAACGACTGCAATGTTTTCTGTCGGCAGGTTCAATTGGCCATAGAAGAAGGACAGTTGAAAATAGATTCTAGTCCAAAGATGAAGCTGGACAAAGACCCATTTCCTATGAACACCATCGACCTCGATGAAAAGAAGGTGCTGATTCAGCCGGAACAAGCCGAGGCATCTAAGGGGAAATTGATCGTCATTGGATAATCACGCACACGCACACTCGTACCAAAGAACCCTGAAGTAGGAGTGTGGAAAAAGAAAATCAACACGTCTCCTTCGGCTAGGGCTCGCAAGAAGCCAAAGGTAATGTACCCAATGTTGTTGAATAAACACCGGAAGAAAGCCAAAAAAATAGGCCCCCGGCCAAAAATGCCAATACAGCCAAACCCTTCGGAGAATGAGTTTGGACCCCAACAGCCGAACCCCACAAAGGGTGAGTTCAGACCTCGATGGCTGAACCCTTCGCATAGTGAGTTCAGACCCCTATGGTCAAACCATCCACATAGTGAGTTTGGACCCCAATGGCTGAACCCACCTCCGCTCTAGGCCAGCCCCCCGGTGAGAGAACTAGTTTAATTTAAATATAAAATAAAATAAAGTAAATAAATAAATACAACATTCAATTTAAACAATATAAAATCACACAACAAGCACATAGGTTTAAACTAGTTTAATTTAAAGGAAATCATGTTGTTAAGTTTCTGAATTTTATTTAATAAATAATTTAAAAGGAATTATAGTGAAGTGTTGTCCTTTGAAAAAGGGTTTTAAATGTGGGTAACCTCATTTTAAGCTTTCTAATCAATTTAAGATGAAAGGTTCATGGGCAATGTAGTGGTTTTCAGTATATGGACAGAAAGAAAATAAATATAAACTTTACTAAAATTTAATTATTTGAATTTACATTTTTACCCTAAGGGCATTTTAATACCTATTTGAATAATCATGAAAAATCCAAAGTAAACATACTGTTTTTATGGAACTAATGTGTAGAGAATAAAATTACAAAATTTCTGGAATTGAAATGACAATTTTTAGAGTTCAAATGCACCAGATATGAATTTTACAAGTTTAAAACAGTTTCTAGAATTTATTTTCAAATTTAAAATGCCTCGGGTCCACGGTGAGCCAGGCCCACGGTGAACCCGCGCACTGTGCGCATGGTCCGGCCCAATTTGGACCGTTGGATCCAGATCCAACGCGCGAGGGCGCGGCGGGGAGTTAAAATAACGCGAACGGCTGAGATTAAAACAACGAACCGGTACGCGATGAACGGCTCAGATCGAGTGCGGGTTTTAAATACCGATGGACGCGCGAGATTAAAACATACCGCTTCGATTAGATCAAACGGTGCGGATTAGATCACGCACGTGGTGAAAGCTGGCGCCGCTCGATCGCCAACGCACGGTCGGGATCGAATCCGACAAGGCACGGGTACTCGACCCATGTCGGTCGTCTTCTCCGGCGATGGCGAGCGGTATAGCGGCCACGGTGGGCTACGTCGGTCGGTTCTAAGGGCTAAAATGGAACCAGTACACTGCGGGGGTCAAGAGGGTACCGTTGGAGGGACTTGGGGTCGTCGGAGCATGGTCGGCGATGAGCGAGGGTGGCGAAGGTGTTCGGGCCCTCGTCGGCGATGGCGTTCCGGCGGGGTCCGGTGGCCGAGGTCGGGGTGGTCGCTACGGTCATGGCGGTGCGGTCGTCGAGGACGGAGGGGGGCTCTGGCGACGGCGAGCGGTGACTGGAGTGAAGGTGGTGGTGGTGCGCTAAATGTTGAATTGCGAGCGCTCTGGTTTGTTTTCGCAGCGATAGGGTGTAGGGGTGCAATGCAGAAGGCCAGGGGGGTTAAATAGGGTCATCAGCGGGGGCAGAGGGGGCGTAATCGGTGGAGGCCGAGAGTAAAACCTCTCATCAACGCCGGTGAGCTCATGCCTTGCATGCGTGCATTCGATCCGGGGGCGATGACGCGGTGGAATAATGGGGGAAACGGTCGGGAGAACGAGGGGGAATCAATGCCGACGAGTAATTAAGGAGAGGGGGCCGGCGAGAGCGAATCCGAGGGGGGTTAGGGTTTCGGCCGGCGAGGGGGGAGGATTTGGGGGCGGATCTCGCAGGGAAGATGGACCCGACAGGTGGGGGCCACTGGCCAGCGAGCGCGAGTGCACGAGCGAGGCGGCTGATGGGTGGGGTCGGGCTCGGGCGCGAGGGAGGACGGTTGGTGCCGACAGGTGGGGCCAGGGTGTCGGGCGTGTGTGCGAGAGGAGAGGGGGTCACCAACGGGTGGGGTCGGGCTGTCAGTCCGAGGCAGGCGAGAGTGACGGGCTGGGCCGGCCGGGTGAGAGAGAAAGGGAGGAGGGAGCCCGTTACTGTTTAAATGAATTCCTGATTAAAAATAATCACAGAAAATGGAATAAAATATTAAGACTACTTCCAAAGTTGATAAAAAATTGTAAAAATTCTCAAAAATATATCCTGGCTTTGGGATCATATACAAAAATTTCAGCTCCTGGTTTGGCTATTTCATCAAGGTTGTAGCTCAAAAGGGTAAAGGAGGGTATTAAAGGTATTTCCAAAATAATTAATTCCAGGAAATTGAATTAAATAATATTTTTATTTCCTTGAAAATTTGGCGTGTTACAAACCTATCCCCCTTACAAAGAATCTCGTCCTCGAGATTGGAGTGCTACTCGAATAGTTCAGGGTATTGGGCTTTCAGCTCGTCTTCTTTTTCCCATGTAGCTTCTTCGGCGGGGTGGTTGTCCCACTGAACCTTGCAGAAGCGAACTACATGGCTCCTGGTTACCCTTTCCTTGGTTTCCAAGATCTTGACGAGCTTCTCAATATAGGTCAAATCTTCTTGGACGTTGAGTTGTTGAAGGTCGGCTTGCTCGGTGGGCTCGCGAAGACACTTCTTCAGCTGAGAGACGTGGAACACATCATGAACTCCTGCCAAGGATGGAGGCAGTTCTAGTTGTTATGCCACTTCTCCTTGCCATCGGAGGATTTGGAAAGGTCCGACATAGCGGGGTGCTAGCTTGCCTTTCATGTTGAACCTTTGAGTGCCTCGGAGGGGAGTGACTCGGAGATAGACGTAATCACCCTCCTCAAAGGTTAGGTCTCTTCGATGGTTATCGGCGTAGCTCTTCTGTCGGGACTGGGCTATCTTCAATCTGCCCCTGATGATCTTGACCTTCTCTTCAGCTTCCCTTAGTATATCTGTCCCAAACAGCTGCGACTCTCCAATCTGATCCCAGAGCAGCGGCGTTCTGCACTTACGCCCGTAAAGTGCTTCGAACGGGGACATTTGCAGACTGGCTTGATAGCTGTTGTTGTAGGAGAACTCCGCATAGGGAAAGTTCTTGTCCCACATTCCGCCAAAGTCTAGAGCGCAAGCTCTAAGCATATCCTCCAATATCTGGTTGACTCTTTCGGTTTGACCGTCGGTCCGTGGATGATAGGCGGTGCTAAAGTTCAGCCGGGTGCCGAGTTCCTCTTGAAGGTTCTTCCAAATCTTGGAGGTAAACTGACTCCCACAGTCAGATACGATCTTCTTAGGAACTCCGTGAAGGCATACGATCTGGGTCATATACAACTCAGCCAACTTGGCAACGGTGTAAGTTGTCTTGACCGGGATGAAGTGAGCTACTTTGGTGAGTCGGTCGACGATCACCTAGATAGAATCATGACCAGCTTGGGTCCTGGGCAGTCCCGTGATGAAGTCCATTCCAATCTCTTCCCACTTCCATTCGAGGACCTTGAGGGGTTGAAGAAGTCCAGCAGGTCTTTGATGCTCTGCCTTGACTCACCGGCATGTGTCGCACTTGGCCACATACTCAGCTATTTCCCTCTTCATGCCGACCCACCAATATTTTTCCTTCAGGTCTTGATACATCTTGGTACTCCCGGGATGTATGGAGTATAGAGTATTGTGGGCTTCTTGGAGAATGAGAGTCTTCAACTCAGGCTTGTCGGGCACACATATCCAGTTTCCGAACCAGATGGTACCGTGCTCATCCTCGGAGAATCTGGGGGCTTTACCCTTCCGCATGTTCTGTTAGATCTCCAAGATATCTGTGTCTTCCTTCTGCTTTTCTCGGATCTGGTCTATCAAGACAGGACGAGACTCCAAGGCAGCGAGGTACGCTCGGGTGGTGATCCCTAGATTCAGCCTTTCCATCTCCTTGTAGAGCAGAGGGGCTTGGTCCTGAATCATGATGGCATTGCAGTACCCTTTTCGACTAAGGGCATCTTCCACCACATTCGCCTTGCCTGGATGATAATGGATGCACAAGTCATAATCCTTGATCAGTTCCAACCATCTCTTTTGCCTAAGGTTTAGATCTAGTTGGTTGAATATATACTTGAGGCTCTTGTGGTCGGTGAAGACCTCACACCGATTCCCCACAAGGTAATGTCTCCATATCTTCAAGGCATGAACCACGGCTGCTAACTCCAGGTCGTGGGTTGGGTAGTCCAGCTCATGCGGTCTCAGCTGTCGGGAGGCGTAGAATATCACCTTCCCATCTTGCATTAAGACACATCCCAAACCTTGGCGAGAAGCATCGCAGTAGACGTGGAAGTCTTTCTGGATGTCCGGCAGGGTCAGGAAGCTTTCTTCACAATCTGGGGTCCATTCAAACTTCACTTCTTTCTGTAGAAGTCTGGTCATAGGTTTGGCGATCTTTGAAAAATTCTCGATGAACCGGCGGTAGTATCCGGCCAATCCGAGAAAACTCTGGATCTCGGTCACGGTAGTGGGCTGCAGCCAGTTGGTCACTGCTTCCACGGTGGTTGGGTCCACTGCTATTCCTTCGGCAGATATGACATGACCGAGGAACTTTCCCTCAGATGACCAAAATTCACACTTTCTGTATTTGGCGTACAATTGCTGCTCCCTTAGCTTTCCGAGGGTTAGACGGAGGTGAGTTTCATGCTCTTCCTTGGTCTTGGAGTAGACAAGAATATCGTCGATGAATACCACGATGAACTTATCCAAGAACTCCATGAAAACATTGTTCATCATGTTCATGAAAAAGGTCGGGGCATTCGTGAGTCCGGACGACATCACAGTATACTCGTAGAGTCCATAGCAAGAGGTGAAGGCAGTCTTGGGTATGTCCTCTTCTCTAATCCTCAATTGGTGATAACCTGACTTGAGGTCAATCTTGGAAAACACCGAGGATCCCTTCAGTTGATCAAACAGGTCGTCGATCTGAGGCAATGGGTACTTGTTCTTGATAGTTACATCGTTCAAGGCTCTATAGTCCACGCACATCCTCTTGGTCTTGTCCTTCTTCATGACAAAGATAACCGGTGCACCCTAGGGTGAGGTACTCGGTCGGATGTACCCTTTCTGCTCCAGGTCTTCGATGTTTCTCTTGACCTCGGCTAGTTCATTGGCGGCCATCCGGTATGGACGATTGGAGATTGGAGTGGTCCCGGGGACAAGTTCGATTATGAATTCGATGTCCCGCTTGGGAGGCATTCCTGGTAGGTCCTCTGGGAAGACGTCCATGAACTGCTTGACTATGGGCACTTCTTCAAGGGCTAGCGAGTGGAGGGACGGTTCGAGTGGTTTGCGACTGGTCATCCGAAAGGTGACGGCTTCGCCTTCAGGGTTGGTCACTCTGACAGACTTGTTGGCACAGTCGATCACCCCCTTGTGCTTCATCAACTAATCCATCCCTAGGATGAGGTCGAGTCCGGTGCACTTAATGAGGACTGGCTCGGCCCGAAATAATATTCCTTGGATCTCTATCTTAACCTTAGGACTGTATAAGTGGGCTAAGGTCTTATTGCCTGGAGTGGCAATCATCATGGGGACGGATAGAGGGAGCACGTCCAAGTTGTGGGTTTTCACACAATCTTCAGAGATGAAGGAATGTGTCGCTCCAGAGTCAAATAAAATCATAGCTGGTACGGAATTTACGGTAAACGTACCGAGCACGACTTCGGGAGCCTCTTGAGCTTCCTCCACGGTGATGTGGTTGACGTAGGCACGAACCGCCTGGTTAGGTGCCCCGCCTTGGGGCTGCTTGAGGTGGGGACACTAGTGCGAATACTGCTCTTCCTTCCGGTAGTTGAAGAAAACTACCAGCCTTCCTTGGCGATCCTTCAAGATTTGGGCCTTGGCAGCGGGGGTCGGCTGAGCGGCCAGAGCTAGTGCAGCGGGGCGGGGATGCCCAGCGTTGGATTCACCGGCGGCGTGAGGCGGCCTGTAGGCAGGCCGAGGATGGTAGGCGGGCGCTGGTGGCGGAGGAACGAAGCGGGGCATCTAGGAGTTCGCCTTTTGATGCTTGAAGGCGATCATCTTCCTCTTCTTGAGGTCCATCTTGTTCTGCTCAGTCTCTTGGATGAGCGCTTTATTGACTGGTCGTTGGAAGTCGGCGTAGTCGGTGGCGACGAGCTGGATGGACAACTCATCCTTGAGTCCCCGGAGGAACTTGGCCTAGCGGAGGGCGTCGGTCCGCACTTCTTCCGGCGTGTAGCGAGCCAGATGGTTGAATTCATGGAGATACTTCATGATGGTCTGGTTGCCTTGTTGCAGGTCGCGAGACTCCTGCTGCTTGACCGCGATGACTCCGGTGGGGACATGGGCGGCACGAAAGGCGATGGTGAATTCCGCCCATGTCACCACGTGGTCCTCAGGCTGGGACTCACGGTAGTTGTCCCACCATTCGGCGGCAGGACCCTGGAGCTGGTGAGTGGCGAAGGCCACTCGCTCCCGGTCGGTGCAGGGGAGGAGATCTAGCTTCTTCCCAATGGTGCGAAGCCAATTTCCGGCCTCCATGGGGTTGGTGGTGCTAGAGAAGATGGGTGGGCGCACACGCAGAAACTCCGAGAGTTGGGGTGCTGGTGCACGAGGGGCAGGTTCTCCATTCTGCAGACGGTCCAACTGAGCTTGTTGGTGCTGCATTTGAGTGAGGAGGGCGGTGATCAATTGGTTCTGGTTCGCCATCATCTCCGCCAAGGTGGGGTGGTTGTATGGCGACCCAGATTGTCGTGGGCCCGTTGCACCCCAGTTGGGTACAACACCCTCGGGCGTGTCGCGGCTTCCTCCTTCTCCGTTGTTGGAGCCGGTGTTCCGGTTGTTTGCCATCTTCTGAATATACCATGTTATAAAGTAAAAAGCGGACGACAATACAATTAAAGAAAGTAGCTCATAAAGCTCATGCATATAAATCAAGTGGTAAAATTGTTCATTATACTCAAGCTCTTATTCTATCTACAACACAACTCATTGTAGATAGCACCACATACAAAAATTGTTTTATTAAAATAGTGGTCTCTCACGGCTACTCGCCACTGGAGGCGGTCTCCATGCTCTCGGAACCAAGGGTACGCGGCTCTCGAGGGATGGTGGGCTCGAGAATGTTCTCGATGATTGGGTCGGAGACGAGGCAGGGGCGTGGTGCAGGGGTGCTGGCGGTGGATGGTCCGACGGTGGAGGGATGTGGTGGGATCCTCTTGGGGCGAGGGGCGGGCTAACAAATGGGCTTCCTCTTCCTCGGGAGGAGGGGAACCATCTCCGCGATATCCTTCTACAGCTGCATAATCATGCGTTGTAGCTCGCTGTTATATTGAATTAAGTTCTTCGTCTCCTGGCGAAGAAACTCAACTGCCTCATGGTGCTCATCGGCGTCAAGCACCACCTCGGTATGGAAGTCATCCATATCCTGAAGAAGACACGACTGCTGGGCCATGACCAGATCACGCACGGAGTGAACTCTGTGGTAGATGCTATGGTAGGCACCGGGAGTGCGCTTCGGCACAAGCCGAAAAGACGAGTTCTAAAGACGATCATCATAGATCATCCTCAACTCCATGAGGGCCTGGAGGGCGACTCGTTGGCACGTGACGTCGAAAGTTGGGCCCCCAAGTGCGGTGGTAAAAGGCGGCAGATGCTCTCTGGAGCCGGGGACGGTGAGGGAGATGTCGCAAGGCCCGGCAAACTCCTCCAAGTACACTACTTGGAATTCGGGCTCGAAGAGGAACCCGAGGAATGTGAGCATCATGCGGAGCTCCCGGACGAAGCCCTCAAAGTGGCGGCAGTAGCTGTGGACTTGGTAGACAGGCATCTACAAAACAGCAGTTGAAGAAAAGTGAGGGGAGGAACAAAGTTTATAAAGTAGGTTTTCGAGAAATAATTTCCTGCAGCTATTGTCTAGGCGGGTCTGTTTGTCTTCCTACAGTCAAGTCGGCTCTGATACCATCTTGTCTCGCCGTGATTTACCGAAATCGGAACATTATTGAATTTCCATAGAAAAACAATAATACAAGAAGTTCATCATGTGACAATCGTACATACGACGGTATTCATGGTACGCAGACCATGTTTATTACATCAGAATTTTAATAAAAACAGTAATAAAGATAATAAAAATGCATGACGAACGTCTTCTTCAGGATCTTTGCTTGACTGGGTCGCTACTCTAGACCGTCTTCATAGTAGGCATCCTCTGTGGTGTTCAACGGGTATGAGTACAAAAGTACTCAACAAGCCACCGCGAATGCAAGTAATAATGCAAGATAATAACAAAGAAAGGATAATGGCTAAAAGTGTGGAAAAGTACATTTTCAGTTATTGCATTTAGTATAGTCAAATTTCATCATGCGGAATAATAAACATGAACGTCAATAACATCATCTAACTCGTGGAGTACGTTTTACCTCCTCGCACAATAGTCCTTACATGTCAAACCAACATGCACATCCATATTCAAAGTAGTCTAACTGTGGGATGTCACGCCACCCGCCCTTGACCGTGGGCTCGGCTTTTCGAAAAGATTAATGACTCTGATTAGAGATGTACTACTGTACCCACAAGGCACGCACTCATCCCAAACGAGATGACCCATACCACAGGAACTCGTGCCAAAACCTCGACATGAAATGCTCCAAGCGATAACCACCCGCTCTAGGTTTCGACGGCGCGCCGGGCCGCATCCAGGATAACGTCGCACCACCTTTTGTGCCACATTGGTACAAGCCACCCGCAGGTGCTGCTTGACCCATCTCCAAATGGTGGTCTCAGTTTGGAACACTCCATACCTTAGTTAGGACTTACCCATTAGACTTTTTGTTAGTACGGAAGTGTATTGCAACGGATCCCGCAGACCGGTCCTTATAGTGCCCCGGGTGCTACCGACCAATGCCCTAGCTTGCACCCGGAACAAACCATGCATTCACTCACAACCACAACTCCAACACCGACAGAATTCCAAGGATAAGAATAACGGGGATCATATAGTAGAACCAATCGCTACGACTCATTTTTAATCCTATAGGAATCATGTCAATACATTGGAAACTAGCTAATAATACTAATCACATGGTGACAGGGAGTTTAGGCTAGAGAGCATGGCTTGGGTTGCACATCAAGGTCGGGGGATCCTAATAAATATATTGTAAGGGTTTCATTTGACTAATGCATGTATATCCTATGTGTTTTAGCGATAGTTTAGTAAGACATGGGTTCAACATGCTCAAAGATTGGTTTGGTGACTTGCCTTGTTCAGCGAATGGGGAGGGAGGAACTACCGGGTAATATTCCGGCTCCTCGGCGGCGTCGTAGTCTTTCCAATATAAATAAAGTAAAATAAAATAAATACAACATTCAATTTAAACAATATAAAATCACACAACAAGCACATAGGTTTAAACTGGTTTAATTTAAAGGAAATCAACTTGTTAAGTTTCTGAATTTTATTCATAAATAATTTAAAAGTGAAGGGTTTTAAATGCAGGTAACCTCATTTTAAGCTTTCTAGTCAATTTAGGATGAAAGGTTCATGGGCAATGTAGTGGTTTTCAGTATATGGACAGTAAGAAAATAAATATAAACTTTACTAAAATTTAAATAATTGAATTTACATTTTTACCCTAAGGGCATTTGAATACCTATTTGAATAATCATGAAAAATCCAAAGTAAATACTGTTTTTATGGAACTAATGTGTAGAGAATACAATTACAAAATTTTTGGAATTGAAATGACAATTTTTAGAGTTCAAATGCGCCAGATATGAATTTTACAAGTTTAAAACAGTTTCTGGAATTTATTTTCAAATTTAAAACGCCTCGGGTCCACGGTGAGCCAGGCCCACGGTGAACCCGTGCACTGTGCGCATGGTCCGGCCCAATCTGGACCGTTGGATCCAGATCCAACGCACGAGGGCAAGGCGGGGAGTTAAAATAACGCGAACGTCTGAGATTAAAACAACGAACCGGTACACGATGAACGGCTCAGATCGAGTGCGGGTTTTAAATACCGATGGACGCGCGAGATTAAAACATACCGCTTCGATTAGATCCGACGGTGCGGATTAGATCGCGCACGTGGTGAAGCTGGCGCCGCTCGATCACGATCGCACGGTCGGGATCGAATCCAACATGGCACGGGTACTCGACCCGTGCCGGTCGTCTTCTCTGGCGACGGCGAGCGGTACAGCGGCCACGGCGGGCTACGGCAGTCGGTTCTAAGGGCTAAAACGGAACCAGTACACTGTGGGGGTCAAGAGGGTACCATTGGAGGGACTTGGGGTCGTCAGAGCGTGGCCGGCGACGAGCGAGGGTGGCGAAGGTGTTCGGGTCCTCGTCGGTTATGGCGTTCCGGCGGGGTCCGTCGACGATGGAGCGGTGGCCGAGGTTGGGGTGGTCGCTACGGTCATGGCGGTGCGGTCGTCGAGGACGGAGGGGGCTTTGGCGACGGCGAGCGGTGACTGGAGTGAAGGTGGCGGTGGTGCGCTAAAAGTTTAATTGCGAGCGCTCTGGTTCGTTTTCGCAACGATAGGGCGTAGGGGTGCAATGCGGACGGCCAGGGGGTTTAAATAGGGTCGTCAGCGGGGGCAGAGGGGGCGTAATCGGTGGAGGCCGAGAGTAAAACCTCTCATCAACGCCGGTGAGCTCCTGCCTTGCATGCATGCATTCGATCCGGGGGCGATGATGCGGTGGAATAATGGGGGAAATGGTCGGGAGAATGAGGGGGAATCAATGCCGACGAGTAATTAAGGAGAGGGGGCCGGCGAGAGCGAATCCGAGGGGGGTTAGGGTTTCGGCCGGCGAGGGGGGGGGGATTTGGGGGCGGATCTCGCGGGGAAGACAGACCCAACAGGTGGGGGCCACTGGCCAGCGAGCGTGAGCGCACGAGCGAGGCGGCTAACGGGTGGGGTCAGGCTCGGGCGCGAGGATGGTTGGTGCCGACAGGTGGGGCCAGGGTGTCGGGCGTGTGTGCGAGAGGAGAGGGGGTCACCAACGGGTGGGGTCAGGCTATCAGTCCAAGGTGGGCTAGAGTGACGGGCTGGGCCGGCCGGGTGAGAGAGAAAGGGAGGAGGGAGCCCGTTACTGTTTAAATGAATTTCTGATTAAAAATAATCATAGAAAATGGATTAAAATATTAAGACTACTTCCAAAGTTGATAAAAGTTTGTAAAAATTCTCAAAAATATATCTTGGCTTTGGGATCATATACAAAAATTTTCAGCTCGTGGTTTGGCTATTTCATCAAGGTTGTAGCTCAAAAGGGTAAATGAGGGTATTAAAGGTATTTCCAAAATAATTAATTCCAGGAAATTGAATTAAATATTATTTTTATTTCCTTGAAAATTTGGGGTGTTACAGACAAGTGGACACAACGAAGTGAAATGTTTTCCACGAGTTGTACATGGTACCTCCGAATCGACTAAAGCAGGACGAAGCCACGGAAGATGGGCGTGAGGGTCTAAGGAGGTCCCAATCCCAAAGGCCCCCTCGCCGAAGCTCGACAAAGGTAAGTCCCCTAGTCTAGCTGAGGCCATCACCGAAGCCTAGTTCGATCGGCCTAACGAGGGTGGTCCGACCGATAGGGTACAAAAAGAGGTTTTTACCAAGCGCAAAGATCAAGAGGCCGACCCAGGTAATCCTCGCTCGACCAAAAATCATAGGAACAAGTTGGTGGCGCCTGGTACTAATCCACGACCATCGTGGGCACCTCCAGGCATGTCAAAGTCACAGAAGAGACGCCTACGACATCTGCGGTCACAGGAGATGTGCGAGAAGAAGGCCGAGGATGAGCGAGATGCCGTCTTCGAGGAAATCCACCCTCGGCCAGTCGTTAAGCACGTATGGAAGCCCAAGCCGGGTGAGATGAACAACCCGACTCACATTCCAAACAACGACGATGACGACATGCTCGACGACGACTACACGCCCATCTCCGAGGGGCCCGCACCTCAGGCAATGGACATAAATGTCATAATACTTCCCGCCGAGTTTGCAATACCACGATATGAGGCCGAGGTCGCTCAGTTGAACCTCGGCCCACGAGATGATTTTTTTTAGAAGCCCGAGGATACGGCTCGTCACCTGAAGCCTCTCTATGTCAAGGGGAACATCGACAGAAAGCCTGATCTCCAGGATGCTTGTTGATGGTTGTGCCACTGTCAACTTCATTCCATACTCTCTTCTGAAGAAGCTATGCAGGGGCGAGGAGGACCTAAAGAAAACCAACCTAATGCTCAACGGCGTGAGCTCCGAAGGAAAAGGCATACTCTCCCTGGAGTTGACGGTAGGCAACAAGACGTTGCCAACAACATTCTTCGTCGTTGATGTGCAAGGTGTTGGGGGAAAATATTTCATCCTCCAAAGATCAAGGAAGCCTCAATATCAATACAAGCAGGAGAAATGAAGTTTGAAGCATTGGACTCCGAAGATCCTAAAGCATCAAGGCGTCGCTTTATTCGGAGCTCTCCACAGCAAAGGCCTCTGTCAAGGCCTTGGCATGACGAAGCCTTTCGGAGCCTCTTTACCTGAACGGGTACCGCCAGCGAGGACAGAAGAATAATTTTCACACTAATTAGATTAACCTTTTACTCTTTTAACCCTACGAAGAATATTAAATAGTATATTCTAAGTCGGTTGTAAGTAGAGGGTAAAGGGGTCTTTTCCCTATGTATTCCATCTATAAATACCCCTCTTCGCTCTATAAGGGCTAGTTTGGGAGCCCACAATCCCGGCCCATTCCCTGGGGATGGGCCGGGATTTTGAACTAAAATCCCGGCCCATCCCCAGGGAATGGGCTGGGTTTGTTAGCTCCCAAACAGGCCCTAAAGGGTATCGAATACTCACATATTCAATACACACTTCGAACTATCTCAATCTATTATCCTATTCAGAGGCTTGGAATAGTCTTCATAAACAGACACTCTCTTTGTTAATCTTTCTAGTTCTTTAAACCTATTAGCGTAATCTTTTATGCCAATAGTTGGCGCCGTCCGTGGCGAACCTAGTATAATAAGTTCGTTCTCTACCAATCCTTTCCTAGAGCCATGCCTCCTAAATGGAGCCTAGGCACTAGTCCCCTCCAGAGGTCTTCTTGAACCTCTAGGTTGAAGTCTTTGAGCTCCACCGAGGTCAGAGGACCCTCCTTGGTCCCCCCACCTCAAACTCCTGAAACAAATACTGTTCCTCGAGCATATGGAGGCCATCTTACGACTCTGTCCATGCTCCGAACTAACGGAGCCTCTCCTGCGGCTCCGTCCGTGCTCTGAACTAACAGAGCCTCTCCTACAGCTCCGTCCATACTCCGAACTGACTTCTTCAGTTCTCAAGACCTAGAGGTCCCCTCCGGAGGAAAAGAAGACCTTCTTGATGACATGGCATCCCAGATGGCTCATCTTCAGGCCAAAGTAGGAAGATGGAGGAAGGAAGTTGGTGGCAGGCTTCGCCCTCAGGCTAGCCTTGTAATCTCGAAGGTGCATCAAGACGACGGCCCTATCTAATATCCCAAAGTCTCCAACATTCAGAGAAGCACTGAGAATGCTTCCTTCGACGATGAATCCCCGCTGCACCCAGACTTGCAAAAGGTGCGCTTCGACCCCAAATTCAGGACTTTGAAGCTGTGCAAGTACTCTAGAGAGGAAGATCCCGGGGAATTCTACCGCTCTTATGCTCTAGCAATTGAAGCCAGCAGAGGGGTTCGAGGGAGTTGCTCTGCGTTGGTTCTCATCTTTGAAACCAGGATCGATTGGATCCTGGGAGCAGTTGAGGAAGAATTTTGTGAGCAATTTCCAAGGGACCTTCGTGCCCAATATGTCTACTAGGAGTCTTTTTTAGGTGAAGTGGCAACCTGGAGAATCTCTGCGGTAATTTTTCAAGTGCTTCGCCCATACGAAGTCGTAAATAAGAGGGTTGTTTACATCATCCATTGTTGATACAACACGGGAAGGAGTCATTAATGTAGGCCTCCTCGACAAGCTTCACCAGAAGCATATTTCCTCAGTAGCGCGGCTAATGGCCTACTTTGAGGAATATGCTAGGTCGGAAGAGGGATGGCTCTGAAGGACGGCTTCGTCTTTGCCAACCGTCCTACAAGAAATCAAACTTAAGGTGAAGACTTCAACTCCACCACAGGTGTATCCCTTCGACAACAACAACCATGATGGACGAAGAGGGCGAAAGAATCCTCGCTCTAAGGTTTTAAACATTGCTCTCTCTTCTTCGAAATTGCCCCTTAAACATCCACACGCTCAGGGAAACAAGGTCAGTGGCAGGAGGCCACTAGGGAAGCTGGCTAGCTGAGGCTAGGCCTTCTTTTGCTGTGTACATGGTGAGAACCGAAGCCATGCTACCGACGCATGCAAGTTTATACTAGCTCTATGGAGAAAGTATCTCGAGAGGAGCTCCAGTTGAGGCACTACTGACCGAGCCCCTCCTGAGACACGTCTAGAGCTAGTATATACTATCGGACATGTAGACAGCTTTGAAGCCCCAAGACAGCCTTCGGTGGCCAGTGTTATGCCACCTCCAAAGCAAGAAGATACACAAGACCATGGAAAACGGGTAGTTCTCCCATCTCTGGATGAGGGACCCTGGGCAGCATGTCGAAACGACAACGGAGAGAATATGTTCGTGAAGTAGGGCATATTAGGACCTCCTCGTCAGCTGCTGAAATGCCCGAGTGGTCTCACGTGACCATATCCTTCTCCGTAGCTGATGTAGCTGGTATTAAATTCCCTCATGCGGACCCTCTTGTTATTATAGCTGAAATTGCATGAACGAAGGTCCAGAGAGTGCTAGTTGATGGTGGAAGCTTTGTAGATATTATCTTCGTTCAGGCCTTCGACCAATTGTGCATCCCGCGGAAGCATTTACTTCCAGCAGCTCGTCTGCTTCAAGGCTTCGTAGGGCCTCCTCTCGATGCCCTTTGCCAAATAGGCCTTGAGGTCACCTTCAGATACGGGCTCATGGCTAGATCGGAGGAGGTGATTTTTGATGTCGTCGATGCCCCTTATGCTTATAATGTTATCTATGGAAAGGGAATGCTGAATCAATTTAAAGCTGTGGAGCATCACAATTATTTATGCCTGAAAATGCCCACGCAAGGAGGAGTGCTTACAGTCCTCGGCGACCAAGTTATGACGCGGAGGGCAAAGTATGACCATGGTCCACTCCTTGATCCTAAAAAGATAAATAATGTACAAGATCATTCGGAGGATGCCTCCGCGTCAAGTGAGCCCTCGAAGATATCCTCCCTCAAGCCAAGCCCCGAAGGTCAAATTATAACGAAGATCATTGTCAAGGACGACAAAGACTATCCCATCCAATTTGGCAAGGAATTGCCTTTGGAAATTGCCACTTCGCTGGAAGAAGTAGTTAAAGAAAACTGGATGTCTTTGCCTGGTCCTATGAAGATATTCCCGGAGTAGACCGAAGCATTATTGAGCACAGCCTACTCATCAACCCAAATGTTTGACCTGTTCGCCAAGGGCTCCGGAAATTTTCGACAGAAAGGGTAGACCTTGCCAAAGCAGAGGTGGAGAAGTTTTTAAAGGCCGGGATCATCAGAGAGGTGGACCACATAGAGTGTTTAACCAACCCCGTCTTTGTCAGGAAAAAGGCCTCCGGCATGTGGCACATGTGCATTGACTTCACATCCCTGAATAAAGCATGCCCACGTGACCCCTACCCCTTACTCCGCATTGATAAACTCATCGACTCCACTACTGGCTCTGAGCTTTTAAGTTTCCTCGACGCGTACTCCAGATATCATCAAATATGATTAAAACATGAATATGAAGCCAAGACAAGCTTTATAACTCCTTCCAGATTCGTTTGTTATGTTAGAATTCCCTTCGGCTTAAGAAATGTCAGGGCAACTTTTTCAAGGTTGATTGCTAAGGCTCTAGGTCACCAAATAGGTCGCAGTGTTGAGGCCTATATTGATGATATTGTAATAAAGAGTGCTTTAAAGCACCAACATAGTCTAGACATAGTAGAAACTTTTGAGAGCCTATGAGCATGTGGAATTCACCTCAACCCAAAAAAATGTATCTTCGGGTCTCAAGCTGGGAAATTTCTAGGGTACTTAGTTTCGAGAAGAGGGATCAAAGCTAGCCCAACACAAATTGGTGCATTGCAAAGGATAGCTCCGCTAGAAAATTTGAAGCAAGTCCAGACGCTCGCTGGACGCCTCGCGGCCCATAGCAGATTTTTGGCAAAGTCTGCAGAACGGAGCCTCCCAATATTTAAAGCCTTAAAAGGGTCCGAAGATTTTTCCTGGACACCGGAGTGCCAAAAGAGTTTCGTTGAAATCAAGAACTATCTCAGCAATCTTGTAACACTCACTATGCCCCTCGCAGATGAAACTCTTCATCTCTATCTTGCAGCTACATGCTCCGCTGTCAGTGCAGTCCTTGTTCAAGAAATGGATTTCAACGGGAAGTTCATACAGAATCCGATATACTTCGTATCAGAAGCCTTATCCAGAGCCAAAACTTGGTACTCCGAGCTCGAGAAATTTACCTATGCTCTGGTAATGGCTTCGAGGAAATTACGATATTATTTTTTGGCACATAATGTAATTGTACAAACTTCTTATCCTCTAGGAGATATGCTCCGAAGCAAGGATTCTATGGGGAGAATTAGAAAGTGGGCCGTTGAGCTAGCCCCCTTTGGTATCTCTTTCGTAGCAAGAACAGCAATCAAGTAACAAGTGGTTGCTGATTTTGTAATGGAATGGACTCCGACTACAGTATGGGCTCCGAAAGATTCAAATGGACACATATGGACCATATACTCTGATGGAGTTTTTCAAGCATCCAAAGCAGGCATCGGAGCGGTCATAATTTCGCCTTCAAGGCAGAAAGCAATGTACTCCGCAAGGCTAAACTTTAAGTCCACCGATAATGTTGCGGAGTACGAAGGGATTTTGTTGGGGCTTTGCAAGGCGTGTGTCCTTGGTGCTACAAGAGTTGTTATAAAAACAGATTCCCAGATTGTAGTAGGGCACATTGATAAAAGTTTTCAAGTTTGGCATCCACAACTTGCTAAATATTTTGAAGAGATCCGCAAGACCGAAGCAGCATTTAAAGGCATCTCTGTCCGGAGCATCCCACGAGCCGATAACTTGCAAGCAGACATCTTGGCAAGAGCTGCAGCTGGAGCCCTAGACATCACGGAATGGGCTTTTTGTGAAGAGCTTGCCTCCCCTTCGGCGCCACAACTCCGTCCTGTAGAGGTCCTTTGCATACCATGCACCAATTGGCGGAGTCCAATTATCGATTTATTGCAAGATGAAGCCAATTTTCCTAAAGGCCCAAAGCTATCAAGATTACAGTTAAGTGTCCGGAACTATCATATTGTCAATGGTATTTTATACAATGTCGGAGTTTGTTCTCCCTTGCTCTGATGTATTTCCCAAGCCGAAGGCCAAGACAAACATCAAGAAATTCATGAAGGCCTTTGTGGTAGCCATCTTGCCCCTCGAGCTTTGGCGGGCAAAACACTTCGCTAGGGGCTCTATTGGCCTATAGTAGTAGCTGATGCAGAGGCTTTAGTCCGCACTTACCGGGGTTGTCAATGGATGGGAAGACGGAGTCATCATCCACCAACACCTTTTCAATTTATTTCTCTGGTGTGGACAATGGTCGGTGGGCGATGGATCTTATTGGGCCCTTCCCAATGGCAAAGGGCAGTCTAAAATTTGCAGTGGTAGTGATTGAGTATTTTTCTAAGTGGTTCTAAGTAGAGCCCCTCACCGCTATCAATTCAAAGAATGTGCAATAAATTTTCTGGCGAAATATTATTTGCAGATTTGGGGTGCCTAGGCAGCTGACAATTGATAATGGCGCTTAGTTCGATGTCGAACCTTTTAGAGAGTTCTATGAAGGTCTTGTTATTGAAATGTGCTTTGCAGTTTTCCATCATCCACAATCCAACAGAGCCATCGAGTGAGCTAATGGTAATATCTTGTCAGGCTTGAATCAAAGAATAGTAGGATTAGATAAGAGGCTATGGACTGATGAACTTCTGAAGATTTTGTGGTCCATTCAGACCACTCAAGCAAGGTCCACAGGGTTCACCCCTTTCAGATTACTATTCAGAGATGAAGCCATGACGCCGACGGAGCTCAAGGGAGGATCCCTCCGCACCATTGAACCCTAGCTAGACAATGAAAGACAGACTTCGCTGGACTTAACTGAAGAAACAAGGCTTCGAGCTGTTGCTAACCTAGTGAAGTATCAACATCAGACGAAGACTTGGTATGACCCAAAAATAAAGCTTAAAGAACTTAAGTTGGGCTATTTAGTATTGAAAAGCATTATTGCTCCGGGGAAATTAGGAAATAAATGGGAAGGACTATATATCATCCTGTGCTCAGGACACCCCAGATCTTTTAAATTAGCTAATTTAGAAGGTGAGGAATATAAGCATGCATGGCAAGCGGAGCACCTTAAACGATACTTATCTTAGGGGCTCCTTGTAATGATTTGTAAACACATTTCTAAATGAATAACGCTTCTGGTTCGAATAATGCATGCTTCTCAACATGATTCCTACTTCTCGAGGGTACCGGTCGGACCGGCGAGGCAGGCTTCAGCACGTGAAGAGGGTCCCGGTCGGACTGGTGAGGTACTCTCGGTCAGACCGGCGAGGCAGTCTTCGGCGCGTGCGGGCTCGGGCACGCAGAACTCCATTGAACGGGGCTTCGGCGAAAGGGTTCGGCGGGGTGCGGAGGATACTGGTCAGACCGGCGAGGCGTCCTTGGTCTGACCAGCCATTGCCAAAAACAGCCTGATGAAGGTGGCTTCGGTCAGACCGGCCCTATGCCACCGGTCGGACCGGCGACGATAGATCCAATCTGTTAGAGGTTGGATGGCATAGAAAAAACAAGATCCAATCACCTCCCAATTTTGTGGAGGTGTTCAGGGAGACAATTATTCTGCAAAGATAATAAGAGATCAAACCCAATTTGTCCATAGGGTTGAATTACCGAGTATGGCGATAAAAACTGATAAAAGGGATATGTTGGGGGAAAATATCTCATCTTCGGTGTTATTGCCGCAACAACATGAAAGCAGATAGTGGATTCGAAGGTTTCCAGATGTCCATCTTCGAAGATACCCTGAGTCAAGCTCGAAGCACGAAGATAGGCATTGGTTCGAAGTACATCTTCGAACTAAGGCAATTCAAGATCTTTATTGCCAGCTAAGATGGAAGATTTATCTTTTATATTATTAGATTAGTCTTTTACCATTTTAGCCCTATCAAGGGTATCGAATAGTTTCCACTATGTCGGTTGTAATAGAGGGGTAAATAGGTCTTTTCCTTAATATTTGGGCCTATAAATACCCCCCGTTTCACCCTGTAATAGGGACCGAATACAAGTTATTCAATACACACATTCGAACTATTATAAGTTGTTATCCTTTCGGAGGCTTAGAACAGTTCTCTTCGCAAACACTTCGTTTGTTAGTTTCTATTCTACAGAAACCTGTTAGCGTAATCTTTTACGCCAACAGGATAAAAATCCGTTACGTGGATTAATGGGAGGTTCACAAGTGAACCAGCAAGGGTTACCGTGATTACGGACGTGGCAGACAGATGGCTTTCAAGCAAACCCACGAAGATGTGGAAAGTAAAGGAAATAAACGCGATTCAAAGATAGGGCTTTGAATTTTTCGGATTTGAGAGAGGGGGCCCTTGAATCAGCCTTGCCCCTAATATTTATAGGGGGTGGGCTGGTTATCCCTCCCTAGAGATTGAGTAAGACTCGGCCAAAGCTCTGTTAGGATAAGATTTGGGTAAAAATAGCTCGAATCCTCCTCGGATTCATATTCTGAACCCTGGCCGATCTGACCGAGCTCATGGGTCCGGTCTGACCGGACCTGGCTGGTTGGACCGGCCTACCATAGCTGGTCAGACCGACCTTTGCCAGGTTTGACACATTTTCAGTCAAAAATACAATTTTTCAATATTTGCCTAGTTTGACCATTAATGCCATTTTTTGTTATAAACTCATGCCCCCCTTTCTTTTAGCAAACTTAGTGAGCTAAAAGCACGACGGGCCTTGGGCAATATTTTCAATATAAGCCTTTTAACACTTCAAGTGTTCTACCACACACTTGGGAAGTACTTTTTCAAATATCTACCATTCAAAGCCCTTCGAAATCGCTCTCCTTGTAAAGACTCTAGGACGTATGCCTTGCTTGGAGCGATTTCGACTACCTTAAAAGGTCCTTCCCAACTAGGTGACCATTTACCAAATTTTGACCTCTTAGTGCCTAATGGTAAAATCGTTTTCCACACCAAGTCGTTGATTTGAAACGACTTTGCCTTGACCTTCTTGTTGTAGGCCCTAGCTACTCTTCTTTTATCTTTCTCTATTGCCACTAGAGCCTTCAACCTCTTATCGGTCACTTCTTCTAAATTATTCTTTAGAAGTGTCTCATATTCATCGACCGATAAGCCATCTTGCTTAATTAATATAAGTGAGCCAAGATCCACCTCTATCGGTAGAACGGTTCTTGTCCATATACTAACTCATATGGACTGACTTTAGTGGCATCGTGCCTTGCAACTATACTAGCCCATAGAGCTTCGGAAAGTACCTCATGCCTCCTCTTTGGAAACTCCTCAATCTTCTTCTTGATTAGTTTAATCACAGTTTATTACTAGACTTGGTCTGACCATTGGCCTGAGCATAATATGGGGAAGAGTTTACCAATTTGATCCCATAGTATTCGGCAAAGTCCCTCACCTCTTTAGCAACAAACGAAGTACCTTGGTCAGTAGTGAGAGTTTGGGGAATGCCGAATTTGTGTATAATGTGTTTCAAGATGAAATCAATTACCTCGTTGTGAGTCATGTTCTTGAGCGGCACGACCTCGGTCCATTTGGTGAAGTAATCTGTTGCCATCAACACGAACCGATGCCCTTTTGAAGATGGAGGATGAATTTGCCCGATGAAGTCTAAGCTCTAGCTTCGGAACGGCCATGGTTTGATAATATGATTGAGCATCGATGTAGGTGCTAGCTCAATATTACCAAACCATTGACAAGTCTCACATCCTCTGTAGTATTTAAAACAGTCCTTAGTCATGGTCGGCCAATAAAAACCTGCCCTTTTGAGCATCCAACTCATTTTCGGGTCGACTGATGAGTACCGCAAAGCCCTTCATAGACTTCACCTGCAGCAACTCTAGCTTGATCGGAGTCCAAACACTTCAAAAGTACTCCATCAATAGTCCGACGATACAACATATCGTCAAGCAAAACAAATTTGAAAGCTTGTCACCGAACCTTTTGATCAACCTTTTGGCCTGGATTTCTCAAATATTGAACAATTGGGATCCTCCAATCGTCCTCACTGATCAAAGGAGCAATGGCCAAATTCCCACTAGAATTGGCCTCGAGATTTCTCATTTGAACCTGCCCCCCGAGTGCTAAACCTTCCTGACAACAGTCAGTCGGACCGGCCATGTTGGCCCGATTCAACCGGCTATTGCTGGTCTCCTGGCACATTTTAGTCTGACCATCCTGACATGATCGGTCGGACCAGGAATGCAAGGGCGGTCTGACCGTGCTTACAAGGCTGGTCACACCAACATTAGTACCCTTGGGTGCTACATCGTCTTCAAGCATCGGCTTTTCTCGTGTGCAGAATTTACCTTTCCTAATTTGATAGCCTGATGCTTGTTGAGCCAAGTCATTTGCAAGTGAGTTGGCCTCTCTAGATACATGAGTAATCTCAAAATCATTAAAGGTAGCAATTATGTCTAAACACTTATCCAAGTAGCTATTTAGTAGACTGCTAAAACATTGAGCAAGCTTGGCTACTTGTTGCACAACTAACAAAGAATCACCATATGCATGAACATATTTCACACCCATGGAGTTTAACAACTCAAGACCTAGCAATAGGGCTTCATATTCAGCTTGATTATTATTTGAATGAAATTCTAAATGAGCCGAGGTTTCAAAGTACATACCACTTGGTGATACGAGCACCACTCCAACACCTCGGCCATTTTTGCAAGCCGAACCATCAAAATAAAGTTTCCATGGTAATACTTCAATCAAAGCGACTTCATCGCCCCAATTAACATCTACATTGTGATCTACTATAAAATTAGCAACAACTTGGCCTTTCATAGCTCTCAACGGTTCATAAGCCAAATCATATTCAATTAACGCATACGCCCACTTGCCGATTCTACCACTTAGAATCGGCTTTTGCAACATGTACTTTATGACATCCGTTTGGCAAGTGACAACACATGTGCTAGGGAGAAGATAGTGACGCAATTTGGTACACGCATAATAAAGGGATAAACACAAATGCTCCATAAACACGTACCTTTAATGTCTTGAGTCAACACGGCTCCAATCACACTCTCCTCCGCGGCAATATAAAGCCGAAACGGAATCCCGGCCTTCGGCGCCCTTACTACTGGTGGCGTCGATAAGCACTCTTTTATTTTCTCAAAGACGCGTTGTTGGCTTGCCCCCCAAGTGAACTAGGCTACATTTTTTAGCCGGAGTATCGGGACGAAAGCATCAATTTAGCCCTTACATAGCAGTTTCTGCACATCTTTCTTACATGTCAGTGCTACAGATCCTCTAATTTTCTCAAGTCTCTTAGGATCGATTTCAATCCCTCTTTCATGAATCATGAATCCCAAGAACTTATCCGCTGACACGCCAAAAGCACACTTGAGCAGGTTCATTTATAAGCCATACTGGCGCATTCTTTTGAAAGCAACTCTTAAATTGGCGAGGTGGTTCTCCATAGCATCCGATTTGACCACAACATCATCTATATAAACCTCTAACATAACTCCTAGCAAGTCATGAAAGATTAAGTTCATGGCACGTTGGTATGTGGCGCCAGCATTCATTAAACCAAACGTCATTACTACTCACTCAAACAAGCCGACAAAACTGAGGCAGCGAAAGGCCATTCTAAAAACGTCCTCTTCGGCCATAAAGATTTGATTATAACTAGTTTTGCCATCAAGAAAACTTAGTACCTTGTGTCCCGAGGCATCGTTGATCAACATGTCGACTATTGGCATGGGATACTTGTCTTTCGGAGTGGCTTTGTTCAAATCCCTGAAGTCGATGCAGATGCGGATCTTGCCACTCTCCTTCTTCTCGACAGGCACGATGTTAGCGACCCATTCCGCATACCTGCATGGACTAATAAAACTTGCTGCTAATAGACGTTCAACCTCCTCTTTAACTTGTTCATAGATGGCCGAATTGAAGCGGCGCGGTGGCTTCTTATAAGGCCTAAACCCAGGTTTGATGGGGAGTCGATGCTCAACAAGATCTCAGCTTAACCCGGGCATCTCGCTGTAGTCCCATGCGAAGTAATCAACATACGATCAAAGCAATTTTATTACTTTGGCCTTTACATCATTACTCAAATTCTGATTTACAAATGTCGGCCTCGGAACACTACCATATCCTATGTCTACATGTTCCAAAGGATCAGCCGACGAGAAGCCTTGACCTAGTTTCTCTATTTCACTAAAATCTTCAATGGCTTCGGCAATACCATCTTGAGAAGACCGATATTGCGCTACACGAGACTTTAGTCAATCAAGATTAGCACTAGACATTCTACTATCTTAGACACAACCAAGCCACACCGGCCGGCTTCACATAAATAGGAACGAACCTACCCTCTGATACGCTGACAAAATCATAATCCGAGATGTCTCGCCCTGACAAACATTCTATCTCATCATGGGCGGTGTTACTTGACACATCGGCCAAGCTAACGTGGGCCGATGAGTCTGTGTGCACTATCTCGACCTCGTCACCATCCCATTGTATCAGGTGCTAGTGCAAGGTAGACAACACCCATTGGTTTGCATGGATCCAATGACGCCCAAGCAATACATTATAATTACCTTGCACGTCGACTATGAAGAAAGCGGTGGGTAGCGTCTTGTTCCCCACTATCAGTTCTAGGGACAGTACTCCTTTAGCTTCCATCGTGTCACCGTTGAAGCTGTTGATGGTGACGTTGGTCTTCTTTAGGTCATCGTCATCCTTGTCGAGCTTCCTCAGGAGGGAGTATGGCATTAGGTTCACAGTGGCGCCACCATCAACGAGCATCCTTGAGATAGGCTTCCCGTTGATGTGCCCCCTTATGTAGAGAGGTCTCAGGTGATGGCTCGTGTCTCCGGGCTTCTCGAATACGGCGTCCCGTGGGCCAAGGTCTAGCTGTGCGACCCCGGCCTCCTCCTACAGTGGAGAGAACTCGAAAGGTAACATGATGATGCCGATGTCCGTCGCCTGAGGAGCGGGCCCCTTAGAGATGAGAGTGTAGCCGTTGTCGAGCAAGTCGTCGTCGTCAGAGCTAACAACGGGGGCCAAGTCATCGTTCATGACCGGCCTAGGTCTCCAGACTTTCTTCATGGTGGGTCGAGGATGGATTTCCTCAAAATGTGCGTCCCGCAACTCCTCGGCCTCCTCTTCTCGTATCTCTTGTGCCCGCAAGCACTGCAACCTCCTCTTTTGAGACTTGGACATCCACGAGGGTGCCCATGATGGCTGAGGATAGGTGCCGGGTGCCACGGTCATTCTTTTAGAGGTTTTGGACGAAGGGGACTTGTCTGTATCGGTCTTGAATGTCTTGCGCTTGCCATGAGAGCACTTCTACCTCTGGTCGGTCGGACCGGCCATGGCGAGCTGGTCGGACCAACCTGTGCCGAAAACCGCCGTAAGGCTGGTCGGACCGGTCACAGTAGGCTGGTCAGACCGGGCTTCGGCCGGGGCTCTGGTGAGGTTAGGAGATGCGTCTTCACGCCATCCCATTGGGGCACCCTTCGAGATTGGGACCTCCTGGGATCCCACCCTGATGACTATAATCTCCGGGGCGTCTTCACGTCCATCCCTTCTGGTGCCATCTAGCGGAGCCTGTTTCTAAGGTACTACGGACAGGCGGTGAATAATATTATCATCCTGCACCGGCCCCCGAACTTGCCACTCGGAAACACTAGAAGGAATGTGAGTGTTAGTAGCTGGACACTGCCCGGAGTTCTCTGGCGGTGGAGGCCAAGTCAGAGCAATCGCCAGTAGTAGGGTGGTGGCATCGGAGGCTCTAGCGACCTCGCCCACTGAGTGCCAAACCCGTTGGCCTGTTGGAAACTCGGCCACGTCGATGGTACCTCGGACCATACCAGCAAAGGGACCCACTAGGACGGAGGTAAACTAGCCCATGGCAAAGATGGGTCTGGCCACTAGAGACGGAATCCATCCAGAGGCTGCATCGCACATGGAGGAGGTGGGTCTGGCCACTGAGGTCTGAATCCCCCCGGAGCTTGGAACCCATCCGGAGGAGGTGGGTTCGGCCACTGAGGTCCGAAGCCTCACGGAAACTGGGGCCAAGCCGTAGGAGGGTTCGGCCACTGAGGTCCGAACCCTACCGAAGGCTGGCACCAACCCAGAGGGGGGTTCGGCCACTGAGGTCCGAACCCTACCGGAGGCTGTATCCACTCCAAAGAGGGGTTCAGGCCTTGAGGTCCGAATTGAACCCTCACGGGGCTCGTTCTCCTAGGTGGTTTCGACCATCCTAGAGCCCATGGGCAAATACCTCTCCTCTCTAACCTTCACTAGTGCTTGTCCGAAAGCATCTTGTATGTCATCTTCGGCCTTCTGCGGTGCCTGGCCGAAGATGATGGCTTAATATTTTCTTTCGACACTCCTACCTTCGGATTCTTTGGTATGAGTGTGCGTGTGCGAGTGTCTCTTATGACGACCGCTTTCCCTTTAGCCGACTCGGCCATCTTCGGCCGAATCAACACCTTTTTCCCTCGAGCTCAACGTTGTTCATGGGAAAAGGGTCTCTATCTAATTTGATCTTTGGATTTGCTTCTATTTTCAATTGTCCTTCCTCTATGGCCGATAGTACCTGTCGACGAAAAACATCGCAATCGTTAGTGTAGTGAGAATGTGAATCATGCCACTTGCAGTAGGTGTGGCGCCCTGATTTATCAAAATCGAGACATTATTGAATTTCCATAGAAAAACAATAATAACAAGAGGTTCATCATGCGACATCGTACATACGACAATATTCATGGTGCGCAGACCATATTTATTACATCAGAGTTTTGATGAAAACAGTAGTAAAGATAATTAAAAATCTGCATGATGAACGCCTTCTTCAAGATCTTTTCTCTTGACTGGGTCGCTACTCCAGACCGTCTTCATAGTAGGCATCCTCTGTGGGGTCCAACGGGTATGAGTACAAAAAGTACTCACAAGCCACCGCAAATGCAATAATAATGCAAGAGAATAACAATGGAAGGATAATGGCTAAAAGTGTGGAAAAGTACATTTTCAGTTGTTGCATTTAGTGCAATCAAATTTTATCATGCGGAAATATAAACATGAATATCAATACAACATCTAACTTGAGGAGTATGTTTTACCTCCTCGCACAACAGTCCTTACATGTCAAACCATCATGCACATACATATTCAAAGTAATCTAACTGTGGGATGTCACGCAACCCGCCCTTGACCGTGGGCTCGGCTTTTCAAAAAGATTTAAGACTCTGATCAGAGATGTACTACTGTACCCACAAGGCACGCACTCATCCCAAACGAGATGACCCATACCACGGGAACTCGTGCCAAAACCTTAGCATGAAATGCTCCAAGCGATAACCACCCGCTCTAGGTTTCGCTAGCGCGTCGGGCTGAATCCCGGCTAACGTCGTACCCCCTTTTGCGCCACATTGGTACAAGCCACCCGCAGGTGCTGCTTGACCCATCTCCAAATGGTGGCCTCGGTTTGGAACAATACATACCTTAGTTAGGACCTACCCATTAGACTTGTGGTTAGTACGGATGTGTATTGCAACGGATCCCTCAGACCAGTCCTTATAGTGCCCCGGGTGCTACCGACCAATGCCCTAGCTTGCACCCGGAGCCCACCATGCATACACTCACAACCATGTCTCATCACCAACAGAATTCCAAGGATAAGAAGTAACGGGGGATCATATAGTAGAATCATTTTGCTACGACTCATTTTTAATCCTATAGCGATCGTGTCAATACATTGGACACTAGTTAATATCATTAACCATATGGTGACAAGGAGGTTAGGCGAGATAGCATGGCTTGGGTTGCACATCAAGGTCGGGGGATCCTAAATAAATATATTGTAAGGGTTTCATTTGACTAATGCATGTATAACCTATATGTTTTAGCGATAGTTTAATAAAAAATGGGTTCAACATGCTCAAAAGATTGGTTTGGTGACTTGCCTTGTTCAGCGAAGGGAGAGGGAGGAACTTCCGGGAAATATTCCAGCTCCTCGACGGCGCCGTAGTCTTTCCAATATAAATAAAGTAAAATAAAATAAATACAACATCCAATCTAAACAATATAAAATCACACCACAAGCACATAGGTTTAAGTTGCTTTAATTTACAGAATAAATCAAGTTGTTCAGGTTCTGAAATTCATTTTATAAATAATTTTAAAAGGAATTAAAATGAAGTGTTGTCCTTTGAAAGAGGTTTTAAATGTGAGTAACTTCATTTTGAACATTCTAATCAATTTGAAATGAAATAAAATAAAATAAAATAGTTGAATTTACATTTTTACACTAAGGGTATTTGAATACATATTTAAATAATCATGAAAAAGTCTACAGTAACATACTGTTTTTATTGAACTAAAGTGTAGAGAATAAAATTATAAATTTCCTGAAGTTGAAATGACAATTTTTAGAGTTCAAATGCGCCAGATATGAATTTTACAAGTTTAAAACAGTTTCTGGAATTTATTTTAAATTTAAATCCCCTCGGGTCCACGGTGAGCTAGGCCCACGGTGAACCCGCGCACTGTGCGCGTGGTCCGGCCCAATCTGGACCGTTGGATCCAGATCCAACGCGCGAGGGCGAGGCGGGCGCGTTAAGTGAAAATGGACGCGTGAGATTAAAAGGCCGAACCGGTATGCGATGGACGGCTGAGATTAAATGCGGTTTTTAAATACTAACGGACGCACGAGATTAAAACGTACCCCTTCGCGCAGATTAAACCGCACATGGGATTTAATCAGTACCGTTAGATCCAGATCGCATGGCGCGGATCGAATCTGACACGGCACGGGTACTCGACCCATGCTGGTCATCTTCTCCGGCGACGGCGAGCAGGCCAGAGGCCACGGCGAGCGACGGCGGTCGTACCTAAGGCCTAAAACGGAAAGAGGGCAACTAGGGGGTCATGAGGGTACCCTTGCGGTGACGAATGGTCGACGGAGCAAGGCCGGCGACGAGCGGAGGCGATGGAGGCGTTCGGGTCCTTGGCGGCGACGGCGATCCGGCGGGGTTCGTCGACGACGGAGTGGTGGCCGGGGTCGGTGAGGTTCATGCGGTCACAACGGTGCGGTCGGTGAGGACGGAGGGGGACTCCGGCGACGGCGAGCGATGGCTGGAGGACGGGCGGCGGTGGTGCGCTAAAACGCGGAATGCAAGAGCTCTGTTTGTTCTCGCAGCCTGTGAGCGTGGGGGTGAAATGCGGGTGGCCAAGGGGTTTAAATAGGGCCATCGGCGGGGGCAGAGAGGGCGTAATCTACGGTGGCCGTGAATAAAACGCGTTTAAACGCCGGCGAGCTCAGGTTGAGTTCGATTCATCGAACCTGGACGCGAATCGATCGGGTTTAATTGGGGGAAACGGTCGCCGTGGACCGGGGGTGGTAATGGCGGGCTCAATTTGAGGGGAAGGGGTCTGGGGCAGGGGATCCGAGGCGCGTTATTGCGTCGGCCGGTGAGGGGGGGGGGATTTGGGGGCGGATCTCATGGGGAAGACGAATCCGACAGGTGGGGGCCACTGACCAACGAGCGCGAGCGATTGAGGGTGGCGACTGACGGGTGGGACCGTGTGTCGGGCGCGCGCGTGAGGGGAGGCGATTGGCGCCGACAGGTGGGGTCGGGCTGTCAGCCTGAGGCAGGCGAGGGTGACGGGCTGGGCCGGCCGGGAGAGAGAGAAGGGAGGAGGGAGGCCCAATACTGTTTTAAAACATTTCCGAATAAAAATAATTCTAGGAAATAGATTAAAATTTTTGGGCTACTTCCAAGCTTGGTAAAAATTTGTAAAACTTCTCAAAAATATATTTTGGTCTTAGGATCATACATAAAAAGTTTCAGCCTCTGGTTTCGCCATTTACTCTATGTTGTAGTTCAAAATGGTATAGAAGGGTATTTAAAAGTATTTTCAAATAATAAAATCAAGGAAATTGAATTAATTAATATTTTTATTCCTTTGAAAATTTGGGGTGTTAAAGTAGGGGTGCTTTTTTAATTCATCGGCGGATGGCATGACTTGCCCTTTCGACAATTGCAGAAGCTGATTTTTAAGTAAAAAATCGAATATTTTATTGCACTTAGACACGTCGAATGAATATCTAACTTCGTTAGGCTGACTCTTGGAGGGAGATGGCCGCAATTCGGAGCAGGTGATGGGTTTAGACTTCGCGCTCCAAGTCCATTCGGCCGTGTACGTATCGGCCGAATCTTCTTCCTCTGTGGACCCTTTCTCCTCAGAGTGCTCCATAGTGTGGATTTCAGCCCTTGGCTTATTAAAAGTTTTAACGAATTTTCTATCTTTGGCCTTGCCTTACTGGACCAGAGCCTATTGCAAGACTTGGCTAACGTCCAAGAGGTTTTAATTATCCATACATTCTTTAATTTCTACCCGTAGGCCATTGAATGCTAGATCTGCTAGGTGTCCTCTCCGATACGTTTAGGCTAAAACATTTATTCTTGGTGTCTCTAAAGCGCTTGACATACTCAGAAACACCCTCGCCAGATTTTTGTCTAACCGCCGTGAGGTGCGATAGCATAAGTTCGGTCTCGCCTGTGTAAAAATAATCAAGAAATCTCTGCTCCAATTGAGCCCATGTCTAGACGGAGTTCGGCGGGAGCGCCGAAAACCAGGTTAATGCAGTGCCGAACAATGATAAGGAAAGTAACCTGAGTTTCAATGCATCTGACCCACTATCTTTGCCACATTGTGCTAGAAATTGGCTAATGTGTTCTAATGTGGATTTACTACCCTCGGCATCAAATTTCGTGAAATCTGGGACTCTATAACCACGAGGGTATGGAATGGTGTCAAAGTGGTCGGGATATGGTTTCCGATAAACCCTGCTCTATCCCGAGGTGTAAAGACGGTGCATTCCATAAATAGCGTGTGAATACGTTCCTCGACATCGTCGTGGTCTAATGCTTGCGCGCATCTTTCATGTGGTGGCGGGACGCGGGGCGGTATATTAGCATGCTCTAGCCTATGCTGCGGTGTGGGAGTGTGCAGTGCGAGTGGCGGTGGCAGAGCAGGTATGGGCGAAGGAGGTGGTGGCACTTGATAAGATGGGTTTGCCTATCCATAAGCGTAGCTATGTGTTTCGACTATGGATGATGTAGCTAGAAATGTGATGGTTTTTCCAGTATTGCCGTTAGTTCTACCATAAATACGTTGTGCTGGCGGAATACTAGTGATTGGTGCTAGTGAATCGACCTTAGTAAAACTGAATCTTCTAAATACTACTGCCACTTGCGAGACAACTGCGACTTCTAGTTTGTTGACTAGCAAAGCGCTAACCGCCTAATCAAGAGACGCAGCTATTCTACGGTCGACTTGTGAGGTAGATAAAGGGGGTGATGATGGGCGTACCTGGGTTAGGTTGAGGTTGTCGCGCATGATGAAGCCTGAGCGTGTCTTTATGCAATCCCTGAGCATCAGCTCTTCAAGTTCCTTTTTCTTTTCTTCAATTTTTGCTCGGTCTTCCTCAGATATGTCTGCCATGGTGGGCGTCATAACATTGCGGTCGTCGGTGTCCGTGCCCCCCATGGTGTTTATCAACGTTGTAGTGGATGTAGACATAGTAGAGGTACTCGCTGTCGATGTAGTGGTAATAGTCATGGTTGGCGTTGTCCCCATCGGAGTCGCCAAAAAGTGTGTTGACGCATAAATGCGCCCCCGCACTTGGGTCGGTTCGACGTCCAAAAGTATCGCAACGATACCGACGCCGTATTCTGACTACCATGGATAGTGACAAGGGATTTGGAGTCGCCAGGCAATCAGATAAATAATTGATATTTCAATCCAATTGGTAAATAGTAGAAAATGATCAAAATACCTAGAATCGGCAAATTCAAAGGCCGGTTCGGAGTTACAATGAAGATGGTCTGAAGGGTCCCTAGGGCACCTTCGGCCTCAAGTCCGGTCGGACCAGAGGTATGACCTCGGTTGGGACCGGAGGTGCGGAGCGGTCCCGAGAGAGTGTCCTGGGGGCTTCAGCGTGGTGCGGAAGGTCCCGGTCAGATCGGCGAGGTACTCCCGGTCAGACCAGCGAGGCAGGCTTCGGCGCGTGCAGAGGGTCCCGGTTAGACCGGTGAGGTACTCCCTGTCGGACCGACGAGGCAGGCTTCGGCGCGTGCGGGCTCCGGCATGTAGAACTCTGGCGAACGGGGCTTCGGCGTGGTGCGGAGGATCTTGGTCGGACCAGCGGGGCGCCCTCGGTCTGACTGGCTGTTGCTGAAAACAGCCTGACGAAGGGGTCTCCGGTCAGACCGGCCCTACGCCACCGGTCGAACTGGCGATGACAGATCCGATCTGTTAGAGGTCTGATGGCCTAGCAAATAAGATCCAATTGCCTTCCCAATTTTGCGGAGGTGTTCAGTGAGACAATTATTCTGCAAATATAATAAGAGATCAAACCCAATTCGGCCAGAGGGCGGAACTACAGAGTATGGTGATAAAAACTGATAAAGGGGATAACAATCTGTTACATGGATTAACTGGAGGTTCACAAGCGAACCAGCAAGGGTTACCGTGATTACGGATGCGGCAGACGGAGGGCTTTCAACCAAACCCAAGAAGATGCGGAAAGTAAAGAAAATAACGTGATTCAAAGCTAGGGCTTTGGATTTTTCAGATTTGAAAGAGTGGGCCCTTGAATCGGCCTTGCCCCTAATATTTATAGGGGAGTGGGCTGGTTATCCCTAGCTAGAGATAGAGTAAGACTGTCAAAACTCTATTAGGATAAGATTTGGGTAAAAATAGCTCGAATCCTCCTCGGATTCGTATTCTGAACCCTGGCCGGTCTGACCGAGCCCATGGTCCGGTCTGACCGGACCTGGCCGGTTGGACCGGTCTTTGCCAGGTTTGACACATTTTTGGTCAAAAATACCATTTTTCAGTATTTGCCTAGGTTGACCATTAATGCCATTTTTTGCTATAAACAGCTTCGGAAGGCAATCACCATCTTCTCGCCTCTGAGTCCAGTGAATGTCTTCGGCTGGAATGAAGCTTTGTGAAGGGCAGCGAAGATCTCACCCCTCCCCGCACACCCTTAGGCTCGCATAGCCCACTCAAAAATAGCTAGACGGGCGATTGTGTCGGGAGAGAAGAGGGAGAGTTACATGGAATAGGTCTAGTACCTCCGCCAGGAAGTCTACCACCGAGAGCCCTAGTCTAGCTACGAAAAAAGCTTTGAAGACTACCACCTCTCTCGTCTGCAGCACTGGGATCACCTCCTTCCCGGGTTGGCGCACCCTCACTCTGGGCCCCATCTTCCCTTCGACCGTTGCGGCGATCGTCTTCTTCAAGCAAGATGATGCCCCCAAGCTATACGATTGGTCTGTATACTTGGCGGACGCCGGATGGAGGTCGTGAGGACCGACCGGACGGGGATTCTCTGAAGGCCCCGTCACCGCAGCCGCCACCATCGCATGCTGCTGAGCCAAGGTTGAAGCTGGCACATGTGCTTTGTTGCTAGTCTTCGCCATCAAGGGAAACAATAGGCTAAGAGTATGTGCTCAAGAAGAAGAAAAGAAATGTGCGAAAGAAATCAGTAAAGTGTGTAAAGTTCAATTTTACTTTTCTTTTTATAACACTTAGAATTCATTGTACTGTATGATATAGAGTGACGTTTGTTTGCTCTGTTTCGGTTTTGATGCTATCATAACTTGCAGGGTCGCCTCATGAAGAATTACAACCATAAGATATCGTGCGACCGTTAGTTTTCTCAAAGAGTAACGACTCTATTTTGAGTCTAACGACTCTAAAGGCTAACGACTATTTAGGCTCTGAAAGAACCTGTTTCTAAAGCCACTCTCCTGGATGCCTCCGAATAGGATTCGGTCTGGAGATCATTTGCTTCCTAATATTTCTATGGGTTGTAAAGGCTTTTAGGTTTCTTTTTTCCAAATTTGAGGCATGAAATTATTTCTTGCGTATACTGCCCTCTTCACTACACAGGCAATTCGGAGAGAAGTATTCAAGGGGCTACTGTTGGGGGAAAATATTTCATCCTCCAGAGATCAAGGAAGCCTCAACATCAATACAAGCAGAAGAAATGAAGTCTGAAGCGTTGGTCTCCGAAGATCCTAAAGAACCAAGGCTTCGTTGTATTCGGAGCTCTCCACAGCAAAGGCCTCCGTCGAGACCTTGGCGTGACGAAGACTTCCAGAGCCTCTTTACCCGAAGGAGTACCGCCAGCAAGGATAGAAGAATTATTTTCTCACTGATTTGATTAACCTTTTACTCTTTTAACCCTACAAAGAATATTAAATAGTATCTTCTAAGTCGGTTGTAATTAGAGGGTAAAGGGGTCTTTTCCCTGTGTATTCTGTCTATAAATAACTCTCTTCGCTCTGTAAAGGGTATCAAATACTCAGATATTTAATACACACTTCGAACTATCTCAAGCTATTATCCTATTCGGCGGCTTGGAATAGTCTTCATAAACAGACACTCCATTTGTTAATCTTTCTAGTTCTTTAGACCTATTAGCGTAATCTTTTATGCCAACACAAGGTAACTAGAGTGTGCTACTTGGGCGCGATTGGATTCACTCAAATTGTTGTATTCCTTCTACTTTGCACCAATGCCTAATGCAGTGGGACGACGATGATGTGGAGGTTGTACCAGCGGATACTTTGGCCCAAGTAGCATTGGGCGATGTATCTATCGACGCCGTCCATGATAACGTATAGTGTCTATCAGGTAGAGACCTCTAGGATTACGACTTCGTTAGCGTGTCCGGAGGACATTTTGTACCCATGTCTATAAAGTCGGCTGATGTAGCACGGCTATTTCTAAACTAGTAATCATGTCTAGTAAGAGTAATCTTGATTGGCTGAAGTCTCGCGTGGAGCAATATCGGTCTTCTAAAGATGGTATTTCTGAAGGCATTGAAGATTTCAGCGAAGTAGAAAAGTTAGGTCAAGGTTTTGCGTTGGCCAATCCTCTAGAAGAAGTCAATATAGGTGATGGTAGCATTCCAAGGCCAACTTTTGTAAACAAAAATTTACAAGCTAGCGAAAAGGCCGATGTGGTAAAGTTGCTTCGGTCATATGTTGATTTTTTCGCATGGGAGTATAGTGAGATGCCTAGACTAAGCCATGAGCTCGTAGAGCATCGGCTGCCTATCAAACCCAGATTTAGGCCTTATAAACACCCCCCTCGTTGCTTTAATTTGGTCATGTATGATCGAGTTAAAGAAGAGATAGAACGATTCCTCAAGGCTAGATTTATTAGGCCATGCAGGTATGCTGAATGGGTTGCTAACATTGTGCCTATAGAGAATAAGGGGAGTGGCAAAATATGAGTTTGTATTGATTTCAGGGATCTGAACAAGGCCACTCTGAAGGACGAGTAACCCATGCCGATAGACGACATGTTGATCAACGATGCTTTAGGACACAAGGTACTAAGTTTTCTTGATGGCAACACTGGTTATAATAAAATCTTTATGGCTGAAGAGGACGTCTACAAGACAACCTTTTGATGCCCTGGTTTTGTCGGCTAGTTTGAGTGGGTCGTTATCACTTTTGGTTTAAAAAATGCTGGCGCTACATACCAACGTGCTATGAACCTGATCTTTCATGACTTGCTAGGAGTTATGCAAGAGGTCTATATAGATGATGTCATAGTGAAATCAGATGTCATGGGCAACCATTTAGCCGATTTGAGAGTTGCTTTTGATAGAATGTGTTAGTATGGACTAAAAATGAACACACTCAAATGTGCGTTCGGTGTGTCGGTGGGAAAATTCTTAGGATTCATGATTCATGAAAGAGGTATTGAGATTGACCCTAAGAGGCTTGAAAATATTAGGAACTTTGAAGCACCGACATGCAAGAAAGACGTGCAAAACTTGCTAGGTAAGATGAATTATTTGTGTCACTTTATATCTAACTTGTCTAGCAAGATTGATGCTTTCGTCCCCATACTCTGGCTAAAGAACTAGGACGGGTTTATTTGGGGACAAGTCAGTAGAGCGCCTTTGAGAAAATTAAAGAGTGCTTGTCATTACCACCTGTGGTAAGGGCACCTAAAGCTGGGATTTTGTTTCGGCTATACGTTGCTGCAGAAGATAGCATGATAGGAGCTGTGATATGTCAAGAGGTTGAGGGAAAAGATTACATCATCACATTCTTGAGCTGCCGCTTGCTGGACACCGAGACAAGGTACGTGTTTGTGAGCGCTTGTGTTTATCACTTTATTATGCATGTACCAAATTACATCACTATCTTCTCTCTAGCACATGTATTGTTGCTTGTCAAACCGATGTCATAAATACATGTTATAGAAGACGATTCAAAGTGGTAGGATCGGGAAGTGGGCTTATGCTTTGATCGAGTACGATTTGGCTTGTGAACCTTTGAGAGCTATGAAAGGCCAAATCAGTTGCTAACTACATAGTTGATCACCACATAGATGTCAATTAGGGTAGCAACGTTGCTCTAGTTGAAGTAGTGCCATGGAAAGTATATTTTGATGGTTCGGCTTGCAAGAGCAGTCAAGGTATTGGAGTGGTTATCATATCCCGTAATGGTATGCACTTTGAGACCTCAGCCCGTTTAGAATTCCCTTCTACTAATAATCAAGCCGAGTATGAAGATTTATTACTAGGACTTGAATTGTTAGGTTCCATGGGTGTTAAACATGTTCATGCGTATGGTGTTTCTCTATTAGTTGTAGAACAAGTAGCTAAAAGTGCTCAATGTTTTAATTGTTTCCAAAATAGCTACTTGGATAAATATTTCGACATAATTGCTACTTTTGATGATTTAAAATTTCTCATGTGTCCAGAGAAGCCAATTCAGTTGCAAATGATTTGGCTCGAATAAGCATATGGCTATCAGGTAAGGAAAAGAAAATTTTCTTTACAGGGAAGGCTAATGCTTGAACTCCCTACCGAAGCTAGAGACTTCGGGCGGATGTGAGGCCCATCAGACCCTCTAGACCGACCCCTTCGCCCATATAAGGATGTTGTGCGCCAGAGCCCTCATGCCGGAGCCCTTCATCCGCTGAAGGACTCTGCACACCGGGCTCCTCACGCCGAAGCCTTCCGAGCATTGGAGGCCTTCACGCGCTAGACCCCTCCATCGATGGGCTTCGGTCCGATCAGCTCCGCATAGCCAATCTGACTTGCCCTCGGCAGGGATAGGATTGGCTTGGATGGCACTTTGAAATTTACAAATTAGAAACCACATTCAGAAAAGGAATTGGTGAACCCTCTAGGAGTCCATAAGGATTATTGGATAATTCCAATCGTTTAGTACCTAAATGATCCTAGTAAAAGGGTTGATCGAAAAATTCGGCGACAGGCGTTTAAATTTGTGTTGCTTGACGATGTGTTATATCGCCAAACTATTTACGGAATACTTATAAAGTGCTTAGATGTTGATCAATCTAGAGTGGCTACAGGAGAAGTTCATTAGGGACTTTGTGGCACTCATCAGTCGGCCCAGGAAATGAGTTGGATGCTCAAAGGAGCAGGTTTTATTGGCCTACTGTGGCTGAGGATTGTTTTAAGTATTATAGAAGGTGTGAAGCATGTCAAAAGTTTGGTAATATTCAGTTGGCTCCGGTGTCTCTACTTAACCCTATTATTAAACCATGGCCGTTCTGAGGTTGGGGTTTGGAATTCATCGGCCAAATTCATCCTCCATCTTCAAAAGGGCATCGGTTCATGTTGATGGCAACAAATTACTTCACCCAATGGACTGAGGCCGTGCCTCTCAAGAAGATGACTCACAATGAGGTAACTAATTTCATCTTCAAGCGCATTGTACATAGATTCGGTATTCCCCAAACTCTCACAACAGATCAAGGTACTTCATGTATTGCAAAGAAGTAAGAGACTTTGCAGAATTTTATGGTATTAAGCTGATAAACTCGTCACCATACTATGCTTAGGCCAATGGTCATGCTGAGTCTAGTAATAAAACTATAATTAAGCTCATTAAGATGAAAATTGAAGAGTTCCCTAAAAAGTGGCATGAAGTGCTTTCCGAGGCATTATGGGCTTGTAGAGTTGCAAAGCATGGTGCTACCAAAGTTAATCCATATGAGTTATTATATGGATAAGAAGCCATTCTACCGGTGGAGGTAGATCTTGGCTCTTTAAGATTTCTTAAGCAAGACGACTTATCGGTTGATGAATATGAAACTCTTTTGAAGGATAATTTGGAAGAAGTGACCGATAAGAGGTTAAGGGCTCTAGAAGCTATAGAGAAAGAAAAAAGGAGAGTAGCTAGAGCCTACAACAAAAGAGTCAAACCAAAATCGTTTCAAGTTAGTGACTTGGTTTGGAAGATGATTTTGCCCTTTGGCACTAAGAGCCCCATGTTTGGTAAATGGTCACCTAGTTGGGAAGGTCCTTTTAAGGTAGCTAAAATCGCTCCGGGTAATTCATACTTGTTAGAGTCTCTACATGGAGAGCAATTTCGAAGAGCTTTAATAGCAGGTATTTGAAGAAGTACTTCCCAAGTGTGTGGCAAAGCACTTAAAAGTGTCAAAAGGAAGATATGGAGTATATCGTCGTTAGCTGTTAGGGGGAATATATTTCCCCTGAACAGGGGCTAAATGACGTCAGCCTCCGATGGCCTCCGGCCCGAAGCCCGACACTGTCGAGGCCTGCATCCTCCCCAGGTCTGTTCCCATTCTCAAGGTTCGTCCCAGAGCCAGCTGGGGCGAAGCCCCCGGGCACCATCGAAGCCCTCCAGAGCGGGGTACATAGGAGCCCTTCGGTGCGAAGCGCACAGGATTCCCCGAAGGCCGCAAGGAGCCAAGCCTCGGGCTGGCCCCAAAGCCAGCCCTCAAGCCTAGTTGAGGTTTACCTTCGGACCATGTCCGGAGTTAGCCCTTGATCCCCCCTTTCGGGGCTCCACGAAGCCAGCACCGAGACCCCAGTTCGGAGCCCAGTTCGAGGCCAAGGCTCCGAGACCCCAGTCCGAGACCCCAGTTCGGAGCCTTGCTTGGAGCATGCTTCGAAGCCCCCCTTCGGGGTGCACTTCGAACCTTCTTCACAGCCTCCGCAAGAAGGGCTCCGGCCCCTACTCCGAAGCTCAAGAAATATCCAAGTATATAGGCCATACCGGGGGCCCCCCGCCCCTGGTATGTCGTTTAGCTGGTCAAAGCCTGGCGTAGCCTAACACGTCTGTAAAGCTGTAAAGTTGTAGGGTACTTTTGTACAGTAGCTAGCTCTCTTTCCCTGTCTACCCCTATGAGCCTAGGGGCTTGTAGAGGGCATTTTGGTCTTTTCCTTAAGGCCTGCGTGCCTATAAAAGCAGGGCCAAGCCCTTGTAACAAGGATACCTTCTCCAGGGGGCCAAGAGACCCTGGAATTTCTGCCTCATACTAGGGCAAACCATACAAATCCACCACAACTGGACGTAGGGCTATTATCTCCTAGGAGAGGCCCGAACCAGTATAAACCCTTTTCTCCCTCTGCTAGAACCCTTCGAGGTTCATTCTCCACATCATAAACCACCACAGAAAAACCTGCTGGAACTAACGCAATTGTTCCAACAGTTGGCGCCGTCCGTGGGGACCTTAGTCCTAGAAGCTAAGTTCTCTACCACTGTCTGCAACTCGAAGTATGCCTGAAGGGGGAGCTTCGAAGCTTTCTTGCTTCGCGCACCCTCCGGCAAGTGGCTTCGGGTGCAGCTCGAAGGCCATCTTCGCCTTCCTCCATCCTTCACTTACCGGAGCTCACCCTCCAGCAAGGGGCTCCGCTCCACATGTCGGAGGTCGTCAAAGCCCCAAGGGCTACGAGGTCAACCTTCAGCCACTTTGCGAGGTACGTCCGCTATCCGAAGTGCCACTTCGCGATCATTTTGGTATTTATTCGAAACCCTGCTTCGCCTTAAAATTCGAAGCCTAGCTTCGCCTTTTACAACAAGTTTTTGCCCATCTTACTTAAAAATCGAAGCCTCGCTTGCCTTATCAAAAACCTGAAGCCTCGCTTCACTTTGTTTAAAATACAAAGCCCCGCTTCGCTTTATAAAATCCGGAGTCCCCTCCGAAGGCTACACAGTGCCCCGGGCCCGTAGCAGTGGGCTAAAAGGACTCCGGGGCACTGGCCCAACGCGTCCAGGGATTCCGGGCTCCGCACCCGAAGCATCCCAGGGATTCCGGGTTCCGCACCCGAAGCATCCTAGGGTCGAAGGTGACCTAGAGTCGAAGGTGTTCAGAGTCGAAGGTGGCTCACATTATCACAGGTTCGGTGAATCCACACAAATATCCTTCTCATTACAGGACCAAGTTCCGAAGCCTTGCTTCATTATCCAAACACGCTCCGAAGCCTTGCTTCATGTGTTAATATAATATACGCCTAAGCGACACGAAGTCATACTTCGCTAAAATCTAAGTGCGTTTCAGAGCGTCGCTCACACACAGCATCCAAATCCTAGCATGCCGAAGCACGCTTCGCTTAAATTGGTTATGCTGAAGCCTTACTTCGCACCAACTAATGCGTTCGGAGCCCAAAAGAGGCCTTCGCTTAATGAAATTCTGAGCAGCCTAAGCCCTGCTTCGCACCAAATTAAAGCATTCGGAGCCCAAAAGAGCCCTTCGCTCAATGAAATTTCATGCGTCGAAGCCGCCGAAAGGCGCACCCTTCGCATCTTTTATTTTTTGCCCGCACCAGCAACGGCTAAGTCCCTAGCTGCCACGAGCAAAGGGGGGAAGCATGTATGCGAAGTGTGCGAAATGTAATACGCAGTACGAGCGTGACAAGCTAAAACGTTCGAAGCCAAACAATGTGAAGCATACAGACGAAGTATGCAAATATAATAAACTCCATTCATTATAGGACAATTGAGAAGTGTGTTACAAATATACTTCGAGAGCAAACTACGAGTAGTTCTGTGTCCAAGCCTAAGAAGAATCATGTGCGAGGCCCCAACCCTCGCTTGCCTCTCTTTCGGCCAGGGCCCCCTCGGCTGGACGAAGCCTCGTCGGATCCCGCTCTCCCACGTCCGGCTCGTCCAGGCTCCGAAGCCCGCAGACCTCATCTTCCACTTTGCAGGTCGCTCCAAGTTAGCGAAGTAGGCGGTGCTGTATCGAAGGCAGAGAAGTCTAAGGCTTCGTCGCCTGCTAAGGCCGTCCGCGGAGGTAAAAACAAAGAACTCTGAAGGAACTCCGTCTTCACAGCAGCTAGCAAATCCTGAGCTACTTCGGAGATGGCTTCGCTGCTAGGCCCCCTCGGAAGCTTTAACCGAGGGGGACCTTCGGACCTAGCTACTTCGAGGACCACCCACAACTGTCAAAGTTCTTCGGAGTCCTCGAGCACTTCGAGGTCTACACTCGGGGCTGAGCCTGGGCAGGTATAAAAAAACCCCCGCATTCATATTAATAAGCTGATAGAGTTTTTACAAGCCTGTAGCTAAGTATTACAAAAAGGCCTAAGGAGATCTACACCTTCGTAGTCGGAGGTGTCGAAGTCGAAGGCTGGTCAGGCACAGCAGGTGCTTTGGATCGGCGGTGTCGAAGTGCCTTCTGGAGGTCGAGGACTGCTTCGCAGCCTTGCTCCTTCCAGGGTTCCTGCAGCCGCCGCCAGGCTCCGCGGACATCGGCCGGAGCCATCACCAAGTGCTGACCCCCGAAGGCCACTGGGGTCACGGAGGTTGCCGCCCGAAGGTGGTCACACCCCGTGTCATAGAGCATCTGCAACACCCCTTGGCCCGTGACTCGACCGGCCATAAGAGCGAAGCCCTTCAGCGCTTCCTCTCCCATCGAAGCCGCAGTCTTCAAGAAATCGACGCGGTCCCCAATCGGGTCCTGGTCACCAAAGTCCGGAGCCCGGCACTCGGTCCCTATTAGCTCAAGGACCTCGGTCAGGCTCTGGATGGCCTCGCCAAGATTGTCCACGACGAAGTCTTCAAGCTTCTGAGCCTGTTGGCGGAGTGAAGCATTCTCCTTCCGCCTGTCGGGCCTCGGCGTCCTTCGAAGCCTTGAGCTCCGCGCGGAGTCGGCCCATCTCCGAAGCCAAAGCTTCCTTAGCCTTGTCGGCTTCAGCCTTCGCCGCCTCTGCCACGCCAACCGAAGCCTCGGCCCGCCTTCGTTTCTCGGCTTCCACCGAGACTTCGCGGCGAAGGGCCTCCTTCTCCTCTGTGAGGTGCTCCATCCTGCCTGTCTGCAGAAGTCGAAGCTGCTGCGTTCAGTGCGAAGGCCTGCAGGAATTCAAGAAATCACAAGTATTAACCAAAGACTAAAGCGTGGTTCGAAGGCTGAAAGGGGCTTCGCTCACCCGTATGAGCACTTCGTTCGCACTGATGAAGATATCCGTGGGGTTCAAGTGGCTAAGTTGGGCCACCAAGTCCCCTGCCTCGGCAGCAGCACAAACCTCACGGAAGCCGTTGATCGCCGCCTCCGTCACGCCCCCCCTCGGCTTGAAGGGGTGAACCACATCCTCTACCGCGGTCACCTGCGCGGGGTTCGGCATGGCGGGGCTCAAGCCCACCACGTCGACATCCTCGTCGCTTTGAGGGTCCTCCCCGCCACGGCCTCCGCTACCTCCGTCTTCGGACGAAGTACTTTCGGACTCCGAATTGCTGCCATTGCCGCTGCTGCTCGAAGCTTCTATGGGCTTCACCTCGGCGGGCTTCAATCCGGTTTCGCCTGCCGGCTTCGCCACGGTGGGCCTCGCATCGGCTTCATCCTCTGCAGAAAAGCCAAGTCAAGATCCACATATTGAAGAAAGCATGATTAAAGAGTTTACCTTCGTTAGAGATATCTTCGAAGGAAGGAGGGGCTAGGTGTGCCCTCCAATCCCTTCGCTGCGAAGCTGGCGCATCAACCTTCGCGCCAAAAGTTGTTGCCGCCAGAGCATCCGCGGCCTTCTTGGCGGCGGGAGTAAGCGCGTCGGCCTCCGCCGCCGAAGGCTTCGCCGCCAGGGGCTTCGCTGCCTTCTTGGGGGTCGGAGTAGTTGCGGGCTTCGCCGCAACCTCTCCCGGGTTAGGGACTTCGGCCACGGGGACCTCCGGCCGAGGCCCGAAGCAACCTGTTCATCGTCTTCCCCCCTCTTCCTCTTGGCTCCGGCCGACGAGGTAGTAAGGTGGGAGAAGTCTGGCAGAGCAGGGATCCCCTCGAGGTCGAGCGCGGTCCATACTCTGTTCTAGCTCTCCTAGGACCCCACCAGTGCGAGGCGCTGGGCCTGCTCCTCAAAGGTTGGAGTCCCAACGACCCGATCCGCCGCCGCGATGGCCTCCTCCGGAGCCCTCATTTTGAGGTGGGCTTCATGAATGGTTTAAGTCAGAAGTGAAAATCTACGAAGTATAAAAGGCAAAGAGATTGCGAAGCCTTACAGAACCGTTCGAAGGCCAACTCACTAAGTTCCCCTCGACCCGAAGCCTGGAAGAGCCCCTCCGGCCAGGAGCGCGCGAGGGGGCTGAGTCAGAGGGTGATGAACTCCTCCGCGAGGTCCCTCATGCTCATCTTCACCGCCACTCTCCGGAGTAGCAAGATCCTCGAGTGAAGGATGTCTTCGCTGGTCTTCACCACCCCTCGCGCCAGTAAGAGATAAGGGCGTTCGTACTCCGAAGGTGGGAGTTCGCGCCGACGGAGGCGTAGAACCTCTCCTGATCCCACTTCGAGTACCACTTGTTGTTTACAGCCCTCGCCGGGAAGGCGTCCTGGAACTCCTTCCGGAGCTGGAAGTTGGCGCTACCGAAGGCCAGAGCCCTCTTGACGCGGTCTGTCCCCTCCCTCGGCTTCGGCTGGCAGTTGGCGTAGTGGAGGGTGACAAAGACATCCGGGCGGCCCTCGCAGCCCTCGGCCCTCATAGCCCATTCAAAGATAGCCAACCTCGTAACTGCGTCGAGCTAGAGTTGGGGAAGCTCGAGGTTGTAAGCCTTGAGGACTTCGCTCAGCATCCCCACTGCTGGCAGCCCGAGGCCGGCTTCGAAGAAGGCCTCGAACACCACCACCTCGTCAGCCCGAGGCCTCGGCACAGCCTCCGACTTCTCCGGGACCCGAAGCTGGATCTTCGCTGCGATCCTCCCTTCGCAGGCCCTCTGGACCGACTCCTCCGTGGAGATCGAAGCCCTCATCTCCAAGGTCTGCTCAAACTTGTCGGAGGGCGTCCGAAGGTCCCTCGGCCCCAGCCGCCTAGGCGCAGGCTTCGCCGCTGCAGCCGCTGCCACTTGCAGTTGGGCGGAGCTCGAGCTCGGACCCAGAGCCAAGGACTTCGCCAATGCCTTCTTCGGCATCTTGGTTGGGCTAAACCTAGCGAAGGGCTAAAGCTAGCGAAGGGTGCTCTGCGCGAAGCCAGAAAGAAGAAGAGAGCGAAGGTTGTAAGGCAACGAGAAGGAAGCAAATGAGAGCGTGCCGAAGCTGCACGCGGTAAACCCCTATTTATAGGTGCGGTAAGAATTCCAACAGTCGTGGGCCGAACCCACTGTCGTGTGGGCCTCCAACGAAGGCGAAGCAGCCCAGCGCAGGGTAACGGTAACTTTCTAGCCGTTGCGGAGCCGTTTGGGCTCCCCGAGGCCATTCTGACAAACTTGCGCAGGCATTTAATACCAGCGGTTCTCGAGGTCACCTTCGGTCCCAGCTCCGAAGGAATGTTTTATCTGAGGTTGTAATTTTGCAGGTCATTTGTCCCAAGGGCGCGCGCACCCCTTCGCCCCGAAGGCCTACACGTGAGGGGCTACTGTTGGGGGAATATATTTCCCCTGAACAGGGGCCAAATGACGTCAGCCTCCGATGGCCTCCGGCCCAGAGCCCGACACTGTCGAGGCCTGCATCCTCCCCCAGGTCTGTTCCCATGTCTTAAGGTTCGTCTCGGAGCCTGCTGGGGCGAAGCCCCCGGGCACCATCGAAGCCCTGCGGAGCGGGGTACATCGAAGCCCGCAGGATTCCCCGAAGGCCGCAAGGAGCCAAGCCTCGGGCTAGCCCCAAAGCCAGCCCTCAAGCCCAGTTGAGGTTTACCTTCGGACCATGTCTGGAGTTAGCCCTCGATCCCCCCTTTCGGGGCTCCACGAAGCCAGCTCTGAGACCTCAGTTCGGAGCCTAGTTTGAGGGCAAGGCTCCGAGACCCCAGTCCGAGACCCCAGTTCGGAGCCTTGCTCGGAGCATGCTTCGAAGCCCCCCTTCGGGGTGCACTTCGAAGCCTTCTTCACAGCCTCCGCCAGAAGGGCTCCGGCCCCTACTCCGAAGCTCAAGAAATATCCAAGTATATAGGCCATACCGGGGGCCCCCCGCCCCTGGTATGTCGTTTAGCTGGTCAAAGCCTGGCGTAGCCTGACACGTATGTAAAGCTGTAAAGCTGTAGGGTACTTTTGTACAGTAGCTAGCTCTCTTTCCCTGTCTACCCCTATGAGCCTAGGGGCTTGTAGAGGGCATTTTGGTCTTTTCCTTAAGGCCTGCGTGCCTATAAAAGCAGGGCCAAGCCCTTGTAACAAGATACCTTCGCCAGGGGGGCAAGAGACCCTGGAATTTATGCCTCATACTAGGGCAAACCATACCAAATCCACCACAACTGGCGTAGGGCTATTATCTCCTAGGAGAGGCCCGAACCAGTATAAACCCTTTTCTCCCTCTGCTAGAACCCTTCGAGGTTCATTCTCCACATCATACACCACCACAGAAAAACCTGCTAGAACTTGCTGGAACTAACGCAATTGTTCCAACATTAGCCCATTTTTCTTTTAGCTCACTTAGTTTGCTAAAAAGGCAAGGGGGCATGTGTTGATAGTAAAAAATGACATTAATTGTTGAAATTGTCAAAATATCAATTTTGGTAATTTTGGGTTGAAAATACACAATTCTTGGTATAGGCCGAAGCCCTGAACTGTCGGAGGCCCACTTGCATGGGGCCTCGGAGGCCTTTTAGCCAGAATCAGACTCAAACTATATCTCTGAAAACACAGCCCAAAGTGGGCCTTCGGTAGGGCCTGTCGAAGCCTGCTCCTTGGGCCAAAGCTTCGAAGAGCCAGGCCTCCGAAGGCCTTCAGGCCAAAGGTAGCAGGCCATCATAAGGCTTCCGAAGCCCAATATTCAATGGGCCTTTGGCCTTGTAGGTCTTCGTCCTGATCCAAGACTTGTGTATTTTCGGCCCAAATTACCAAAATTGATATTTTGACAATATTGACCATTAATGCCATATTTTACTATCAACATGTGGTAAGACTTGTTGGTTCGCCTATGAATCATCTGTTAATCTACGTAACAGATTGATATCACCTTGTTGCTCGCTTGTGAACCATACATTAAGTTACGTAACAGATTGCTACCATTTGTTTTGTATACTGCTATACTTGGTAATTCGGTCTCCAAGCCAAATTGTCGCTTGATATCCATTTGGTTGTTGGTTTCACGTTCAAAGATCCATTCGTCAAAGGATTCCAGAGCTAGGGAGCTGGTTTTGGAGGCTGCCAGAGCACCCTTAGCCGAGTCTTCGCTTCGTTCATCCGTGTCGGATCTGTCACGCTGTTGTCGGTCTAGTCAAGTCCCGCACATTGGAGCTAGTCATGCTAGAATGCGCTGTATCAGACTTCATCGAATCGGAACACTTCGCATCGGACTTCGTTGCACCAACGCTTCGTGTTTTATTTTGTCGTGTTAGAGGCTTCGCACCAAACCCTGCCGTTCGGAGGCGATTTAGCATACGATCTGTTTGGAGCCTGTCTGTGGCCAGATCAATCCGAACACCGAAGGATACCTTTGGCGCACCCTTTGCATCTGACGCCAAAGGCCCTCTTTGGTGACCCTCTACACGGTACTCTCCGAATCAATCAGGCTCCGTTCGGCCGATTGGTTTATTTTATTTATATATTTCGGTTAATTGGATTATTTCATTGTGGTTTGATTACCTGGCGACTACACCCCCTTGCCACTATTAAGGGTAGTCGGAACATGACTTCAGCATCGTGTTACGCTTAGGCTTGTCCCTATGTATCCACACGCTTTTGGATCGTCAAACCGGCCCAAGTGCGGGGGCATGTTTTTCGTGTCAACAGGCGGAAGTATTGTGACTGACTGAGTAGATCGATGGTTGTTGTCTACAAAGTCAACAACAAGGTACTAAGAGGAGCCGTGATTGCCTTTAGGAGTCTGGACTTCATCGGAGACTTCATGAACCAATTTATTCCAACCACCGCTACAATGAAGACAACGAAGACTCCACCTACGCTGTCATAGACACCTGCTTCACTACGACCCACTCCACCGAGGGCGCCTTTTGAGGATCGCATTCAGAAGGTCACCAACTCTCTTGCCGACTATGTCATCATTGCCAATTCTATAGGGTGCATCGTCCAACGATGACGGTTCTCCACGGTCGCAACTAACCAACCTCGTCGACTGACTCCACTGACCCACTAAGCTGCTCTAGCGACCACCGTCATGGCGATCACTAGAGTCATCTCGATGGACAAGCCCTCTATTGACACTAAATATAGTACTCATTGCCGAGAGTGTCGAAGGAGGAACACCGACAGACGCAACCAGCATACAACAGCTCAAGGGGGATCAAGCGCCTCTTGTCAAAATGGACCAGCTGCATAAATGGTGGCCTTCGAAGGCCATGATGTGTACCGAATGCCTACCGTGAACCTGGTCACCATTGAAAGGGTGTTGGCAACACTCCCCGACACGCCTAAGCCCTAGAGGACCCAGGCTGCCACGACATAGATAAGCGAGCCAGTGCTTTCTCGCCAAACAAGCTTGCCAACCCAAGGATTGCGGTCCTGCCCCTCTAGGTAGGAAGGGTACAGTCACTGAAACGAGCACAGAGGAAGTTCGTATGTTGGTGATGCTCGAGAGATCATCAAAGATTGGCTATATGCTCGCAACCTCATTGCTCGATGACAACAAGAGCAAGAGCAGGAGGATATGTGTTATCGTGAATGATACAAACGCGTGTCCGTGATCAAAGGGCTTTGAATGAGGGCCATGCCGATCACAATGACCTTCAACACGATGGTTTCCTCACCTTCTCCGAGCGGCTACGACATGTCGAGTAGCCGCGCCACTTCCGATCGACTTGGATCATGCCATATGACAGTAAAACTGACCCATCTCAATGGTTGCGATTATATTATATCGCCATTCATGTAGCTGGAGGATACTAGGACATCATGGTCAATTACCTCCCCGTCGTGTTGTCAACCTCCGCAGTTAACTAGTTGGCCTTCCTCCCAGATGATTCCATCAACTCCTAGGATGACTTATGTGAGACCTTCATCACAAACTACCAGGAGACGTGGCAAAGAACCACCTCACGGCATGACCCGTGTTTGCACATTCACACGCCATGACCGGCAAAGACCCACCTCCCGCCATGTCGAATGGGAACAAATGTTTCCATGTTCACACAGCTACAACAAGGACAAGAAGAAGAAAGAATGATGTCGATCGTCAGCACCGCGCTGATCACCTACCCTCAAGGACCGCGATGACCTTGATCGTCCTTGCCTCAAGGACAAAAAGAGGAAGGGGAAGGAGGTCATGGTCGTCGATCAAAACCCAAGAACACAAGTCCAAGATGACACAACACTACAATAATATCTAGGTAAGCCATGCATTATCCACCCTAATAGCAGTCATACCACTCGACGTTTCTTTAATCTATAGAACCAGATGCTGACATAGGTAGGAGCATACCGCCAACCTAATAAGTGTCGGTGAGACGCTATGGAGAGAAGGCCCAAAGGTGACAAAATCAAGGGCAATGCTCCCTTGGTGGGGAATGATTTCCAAGAGCCAGCTAGAACGGTCTGCATGATGGTTCAAGACGTCAACATAAGCTGATGGCCTGCTGCGTCAACGCCATCGGCACCAAGGTGAAGGAACACCTTTGGTGGTCAGAGATCCCAATTGCCTTTGAGCACCAAGATCAATGGATAGATGTACCCAAGCCTAGGCATTTCACGCTAGTCGTCAACCCAGTCATCCTAAAGGTCCGTCATAAAAGGATGTTGATCAATGGGGGAAGCAACCTTGATGTCATGTTCAAAGGGAAGTTGAGGCCTCTTAGCGTCGACCTCTCAGCACTCTAGAATATGGACACTCCCTTCTATAGTGGCGTTTGGTTCCTGGGACAACTACATAACCGAGCACATCAACTTCTACGTCGTCGACTTCGAGACCGTGTATCACGTAGTCCTCGCGAGGCCTTGACTCGCCAAGTTCATGGTGGTTCCACATTACGCGTACTTGGTCCTGAAGATCGTAGGACCCAGCGGAGCCTTCTCCGTGAGGGGAGACATAGCCACCTCGCACGCCTATGAGCTGGACAGACTCATGTTGAGTGAGGCCTTGGACATGTCTTTATGAATGGATGAAATACTCCAAGAATCCAAGACCACACTGACCAACGGACTCGAGATCGTGAGTCCCATGCCATCTGCGATCGCCTTGATGCCATCTCTAGTCGAGTACAAAAGTATTCGGCTATCAGATGCCAACCCCTCCAAGACGACCTAGTTTAGGACTGCGCTAAACCTAAATAGGAAAGCACGCTCGTCAGCTTCCTACGCTCCAACGTTGACATATTTGCCTGGCAACCCTCCGATATGCTAGGCGTGCCCTGGGAGCTGATCGAGCATGAACTCCATGTGAATCCGACTACCCAGCCGATCAAGTAGAGGATGTGAAGATTCCCCGAAGATCACAAGAAGGCCATCAGAGAAGAAGACACTCACCTCCTAGCAGCAGGATTTATAAAGGAGGTACAACACATAGACTGGTTGGTTAACCCAGTCCTTGTCCAAAAAAACAGTGGGAAATTGAGGATGTATGTTGACTACAATGATCACAATAAGCGATGTATAAAGGATCCCTTCCCACTTCCACGCATTGATCAGGTTGTTGATTCGACCGCCAACAGTGCTCTGTTGAGCTTCCTGGACTACTATTCGGGCTACCACCAGATCAGCTTGAAGGAAGAAGACTAGAAGAAGACCGCCTTCATCACCCCATTTGGTGCCTACTACTATACATCGGTGTCTTTCGGCCTGAAGAATGCAGGGGCCATGTACCAACGAGACATTCAGCGTTGCCTGGCTAACCATATCGGCTGCAATGTTGAGGCGTACATTGATGATGTGGTTATCAAGACCAAGAATACCAAATACCTCATTGTGGATCTCCAAGAGATGGTGAGTAACCTCCACAAGTTAGACTAGAAACTCAACCCGGAGAAATGCGTGTTTGGAGTCCCGATTGAGAAATTGCTCGGGTTCATTGTCAGTTGTCGAGCCATTGAAGCAAACCCTGAGAAGATCTTAGCGATTCTGAACATGTCAAGGCCTACCGACGTCAAACATGTCCAACGTTGATATGCTGCATGACGTCCATAGGATAGTTTATTTCATGGATGTGGGAGCAAGGGATGCCATTCTTCAAGTTGCTAAAGAAAGAGGTGCTTCCCTTGGACGGAAGAAGTTGAACATGCATTCTTTGACCTTGAGAAGTTCCTGACAACTCCACTGACACTCGCCGTGTCGACAAAAGGAGACATGCTCCTCCTCTACATCGCCGCCACCACCCATGTGATCAGCACCACCTTGGTCATCGAACGACCTGAAAGGGTACTCGCCTAACCGGTCCAGCGACTGGTATACTTTGTAACATATGTCCTTGGGCCGTCGAAGGTCCAATATCCACAGGTGCAAAAACTTATGTAAGCCATCCTTTTCTCCGTCCAGAAGCTCAAGCATTATTTCCAAGCCCACTCAGTGGAGATGGTTACTGAGTTCCCTCTAAGTGACATCATTTGGAATCAGGACTCCACCAGACGGATCGCCAAATGGGCCATCGAGCTCGGGGAGTAGCCATCGACTTCAAGCCACATACCGCCATCATGTCCCAAGCGCTCGCTAATTTTGATGATAAAAGGATTGAGCTCCAGCTACCTCCTACGAAGACCATTCAGGATTATTGTACCCTTCATTTCAACAGGTCCCACGGCCTTGAACAGGCAGGAGCTAGGGTACTTTTGACATCCCCCAAGGTGAGAGCCTGAAATATGTTCTTCGCCTGACCTTCGCCGTTGTTGGCGTAAAAGATTACGCTAACAGGTTTCTGTAGAAAAGAAACTAACAAACGAAGTGTTTGCGAAGCAAACTGTTCTAAGCCTCCGAAAGGATAATAGCTTAGAATAGTTCGAAAGTGTGTATTGAATCACTTATGATCGGTCCCTATTACAGGGTGAAATGGGGGGTATTTATAGGCCTAAGCATTAAGGAAAAGACCTATTTACCCCTCTATTACAACCGTCATTAAGGAAACTATTCAGTTTCCTTAATAGGGCTAAAATGGTAAAAGACTAATCTAATAGGATAGAAGATAAGTCTTCCATCTTAGCTGGCAGAAAAGATCCTGGAAGGCTTTGGGTCGAAGATATACTTCGAACTAATGCTTGTCTTCGGACTCCGAACAAGGTTCCAAGCCACCTTCGAAGATGACCTTCGGACTATCTTCGAACTGGTTGGCTGTCTTCATGTTGCTTTGGCAATAACCCTGGAGATGAGATATTTTCCCCCAACAGTAGCCCCTCGAATACGCTTCTCCGTTCGACCTGTAACGTTAGGAGAGCAGTATACGGAAAGAAAAGATAACCAATCATAGGGGTTATTGATTTTTGTTTTATCTCCGAAATACACGAAGATATGAAATTCGAATCAGTCATAAGGTAATTACTTTTCGAACTATCTTAGAACTGACTCAGGAAGTTCGAAAGTCTTTTTAGACTTAGAAAATATAACCGTTAGTTTCTGTTCTAACGGAGTTATATGAGGCGTTATTTTCGGAGGAAAATAACAGGCGGGAATGCGAAAGGGCAGAGCCCAAACGGCAACAAACGGAAAGTTTTAGGTTATAAATAAAGAACTCTGGAACTTACTCGATTACCTTTTCACCGCTCGCTCCCAGTCAAAAGCCTTTTGAGTTCTTGAGTTCTTGAGTTCTTGAGTTCTTGAGCCCTAACTTTCGAGTTCTTGAGCCCTAGTTCCCATTCTCTTAAGTTGATCCGGCAATCGCGATGGTGAAGACCAAAGGATCTGCGCCGCCTTCGACCTTGGCTCGGCAGCAGGCAGCCGCAACAGCAGCGGCGGCAACATTGGCGGCGGCACCTTCGAGGCAGGCGGCAATGTCCATGGCGGCAGGGGGGAGAAATCCCCAAATCCCCGATGACCAAGGTCTGTGCCCTCCATCGACCAAATATTTGGATCAGTCCTTTGAATTAGGACCTTCGACCTGCAAAAGAGAGTCCTTGGCAATCACAGCAGGGGGTAAGATTAGCAATGGGGTAATGATTCGGAAGCCGGGCAAAGAATCAATTCCATCACCGAGACCCGGAGAAGTTGTGGTATTCGAAGCTTTTTTCGAAGCGGGCTTGGGCCTCCCTGCTGTAGATTTCTTGACCGAAGTCCTTGACTTGTTTCATGTAACCCTCCCCCAACTGTCTCCGAATGCTGTAGCTAGATTAGCTATCTTCGAATGGGCTCTGAGAGCCGAAGGTTGTGAGGGGAGGGCTGAAGTCTTCGCAGCACTGCATAGAGCAACTTGTCAGCCGAAGACTTCCGTAGGCTCCGGAGGTGAAAAAGTATTGGTTGCCTTCGGAAGCATCAACTTTAGGCTTCGTGATGAATATGCACTGCAATTCCCTGCCAAGGCCATCAATGCTAGATGGTACACCGATTGGGTTTGAGGTGGTTTTATGCTGAAGTTGGAGTGGGTAATCCTCTGGCTGGTCCCCTCAAGGAAATCCAGTTCCGGAAGGAAGCCTTAGTGCAACCTGACGAAGGTCAATTCGAAGCTCGCCTCAACTTGCTTCAGAAAATCAGCAAAAGGTTGAGCATGCGGGACTTAGCCGAAGAGTTCATCGGACTTCAAATTCCTCCGTTGATGGCCAACTGGCCTATCGCCTTCGAAGATGACTCGGAAGGCGGTCTTCGCAAGATAAACTATACTTCGAGCCCTGCAGGTAACTTCGAAACCAACATGCATAATACATATTTACTTCGAAGAAAGATTAACTTGAGTTATTTTTTAGCTTCTTCAGCCCCTATTACTTCAGAGCAAATTATAAGGGCTTCGGAGAAGATCTTGGGTGCTCCAACTCCGTCAGAAAAGGAATGGCGAATCAAATTAATCGGAAGTTGGGAGCGATCTAACAGAGTATGGGGAATGTTGGAGTTAACTCCACCCCCTCTGATGGACTGGGTGCCTCAAGAGAAAGGACCCAAGAAGAGAGTAGCCGAGGCTGGAGCCTCCAGCTCCGCAAAGACTCCGACGAAGAAGGTGGCTCGGAAGCCGAAAAACCTCGCACCTTCGAGCTCAAGAGCTTCGGCTTCTAGCTCTAAAGAAGACGAAGGTACTTTACTAGTAAAATTAATTGACGAAGATGCAGCTCAACGAAGTATTCTCATTGAAGACACTGCAGGTATTCCGGAGCCTCAAACCAACATCGAAGAAGTAAGAGCTTCGGATACCCAGGGGGAACAAATCGAAGCCCCTATGGGTGTGAATGAGGCCGAAGTGCCTGCGAACATACCGGAGTCAGGAGACAATGTTGATCAACCAATGACTTCGGTAGTTCAGGAAGACACAACTCAGGCCGGAGTTCCAGTGGATGAAGAGGGAGTCGAAGTCACTATGGCTTCGATTCTCGAAGAAGTAACGAGGGCTCTTCAGGACGATGCTCCTGTAGCCCAAGATTTAACGGCTGATTCGGATGAGGACTACACTTATGATCCTCCGATCAGCCCGGTGCTTGATATTCCAGAGAATATCGAAGGTAAATTTTGCTTAATTATTATCAATTTTTGCAAAATTATACAATGTGTAATATTTTTGGTTTTTCAGAGCCTCCTGTTGTCGAAATATCCCTCGAAGATACAACTCTAAGACCTTCGACAACTTCGGGGCCGCAACCGGGAGTTGCTCTACCGGGGCCTGGAAGAGGAAAAAGACACATCGAGCCCCTCCCAGCTCAAGGATCGACTTCATCTGAGTCAACGGACGAAAGTGAATCGACTGAGGGGGGGCCATCTTCTGAAGTTCCAAGGGCCTCGGAAGAGACCTCCGGACCTTCGCTAAGCAGGGCTGACCAGAAAGCTTCGAAACTGCTTCCTCTCCTAACTCCTTTTTTGGAGGAGAAAACCGGACTTGGGACTTTGGTTAAACCTTTGGGTGAAGCCAGTCGCCAAGTCGGGGAAACAGAACTGGTAGCCCGCTTAAGCAGAGTGAAGGGTTCGGAGCTTAACCTTGCTGTGGAGAGAGCAGCTTATCAGGTATAAAGCATCTTCGAACCAAATAATGAATTATATATGAATAATTTCTTATTCTCGTTTTTCTTTTTCTTAGCAAGCAGTCTTAGCCCGCGCTGCAGCTTTGTCGAATGAAAACGAAATCGCTCAACTTCGGGAAGAGAACGAAACTCTTCAAAGAAATCTTAACTTCTCCGAAGGTCGAGTATCTCAAATGGACAATGTGATAATAGCAGAGCGAAGGGCTAGGCAAAGTTTGGAAGCTGCAAGGAAAGAGCTCGAAGCAGAAAGAGTTGTGCTTCGAGCGGAGATTGAAAGACTGCGGACGGAGGATGCTGCGAAGGACTCCGCACTTGTAAGGCTACAAGAAGAGGCTGGCCAGCTCCTAACTCAAAAGAATGCTTTGGCTACGGAGAACGCTAGAATCTCCGGAATTTTAACTGAAACAACTTCGGCCAAGGATATGCTTATCGAAGAAAAGGTTAAGTCTGAGAAGGTGGCTTCGGAGGTCATCGAACAGATGTTAAGTGTCTTGGAGTACTTCGGTACTACTGGATCACTACCTTCGGATGACAATGTAACTCTGTTGCGCCGGCTAAAGAGGATCCAAGGAGCAGCGAAGCAAATGAAGACGGCAGGCATACGTTATGGAGAACTCTCCGGACAAGTGTCTGCCCTTGGAATACTTCGCTACTACGAGGATTTGGGCCGATCAATCACTCCGAGCGCACAGGGCTCCATCATCTTCGATGACGACCGACTTTTAAAACCTTCCGAAGGTGTAGCTGTTGCTTGGCGAGCCTTCCAGACTTCATGGAGAGCCGAAGGTCGATCTGCGATCAAGGCTTGGATTGACGAAGGCCAACGCCAAAAGCAAGTTCGGAGCCAAGCTTCGAGCAGTCAGCCTCCTCCGAACCCGCAGGTTTAGAATTATTTAGGATTTTTTTTTTATTATGTAAAGCTGATGCTTGTAAACATTTATCAATGAAAATCTTGTTTGTCATATTTTTAGGCTTTGCCTCTTATGGAAGATATCGAAGTGTTAGAGCTTAACAGCGAACTTCGCTCACTGTGGAACACTTTCGAACTTCTAAAGAGTTGTAAACGTCCTCGATTCCTTATCCCTCGAGATGACTCCGGCGTTATTGCGCCCGAAGTAATCAAAGACATATTGTCTTATATTAAAGAGGAAGATAAGAGAGCGACGCAAACACCTCGTCTTCTGAAGACACTAATTGGTCCGAAGACGAAGGTGAAGCCCAAAATAAAAGATCTGAAGATCTTAGAAGCTGGGAGAGAAGCCCCGAGCGGCTTCGAACTTGGGCCGAGCTTCAACAAGAACAGAAGGATTTTAGAGCTTCGAAGGGGAGGAAGAGAGTTAAACGTAAAGTTCTTAGAACTTCCGATGTTGGGACTAGTCGTTCCACCCCTAGCTCTCGGGACCGAAGAGGTCTCCGATTCCTTCTTGGTATAGATACCAATTTTTCATAATGTAATTTGTAAATACATTTGTTTTGATAATGAATGCCGATTTAAAATTGTCTCCATATTTACTAGCCCCTCTTTGGGTATAAGCAACTTCGAACTGTATTCGAAGATGGTTATGCGCAAAGAAAAAACTTCGGAGTACAATTTTTTGGGGGTTCGGAGCCCCTCTGTCATTTTAAAGATCTTTTGAAATCTTTATGAGATGTCTTCGACTATTTGTAGTCAGAAGAATGGTAACTTGATACCTTTGTTTATTTCACGAAAGAAATCAATTGAGATAACTTCGAGGACACTTTAGTGTCTTAAAAATTTTTGTCACTTTTGGACGCATATGAACAGTCATTCGAAGCTCATGGCTTAAATGCTGTTTTGCTTTAGCCACCTTCGGCTGTTTTTTGCAGAAATCTACCAGCCGGAGCTTGGATTTCGCAGAAATTGTAGCCACCTTCGGCTATTTTTTGCAGAAGTCTACCAGCCGGAGCTTGGACTTCGCAGAATTTGGCCACTTGGGCTCTTTTTTGCAGAAGTCTACCAGCCGGAGCTTGGACTTCGCAGAATTTGGCCACCTTCGGCTCTTTTTACGGAAGTCTGACAAGCTGCAGCTTGGACTCCGCAGATTTTGGCCACCTTCGGCTCTTTTTACGGAAGTCTACCAGCCGAAGCTTGGACTCCGTAGATTTTGGCCACCTTCGGCTCTTTTTACGGAAGTCTACCAGCCGAAGCTTGGACTCCGTAGAGTGTGGTTTTGGGCTCTTTTACGGATGCCTACAAGCCGTGGCCTGGGCTCCGGATTATGTCAGCCCCCACACCGGAGGCTTCGACTTTATGGGTACGAAGTCCGGAAATACAACCCTGCTTAACACACTTCCCTCTCAACGACTTCTGTCCCAGCGCGTCCGCTCGGGAGACTAGGAGCGTCAAGGGGAAGGCACGCTACAGGATGTACGCTTTATTAATTTAGAGGTGATTACAAGCGAATTACAAGGAGCCCTTATGCGAAGTATCGCTTTAGGTGCTCCGCATGCCAAGTATGTGCTAACTCTTCACCTTCTAAATTAGCTAATTTAAATGAACCAGGGCGCCCCGAGCGGACGATTAGATATGGACCTTCCCATTTATTGCCTAACTTCCCTGGTGCTATAATGCTTCGTAGAACAAGATGACCCGGTCTTAACTCGCTGAGCTTAACCTTCGGGTCATACCAAGTCTTCGTCTGCTGATGATACTTTGATAAATTAGCTACAGCTCGAAGCCTTGTCTCTTCTGACAAATCTAACGAAGCTTGTCTTTCTTCTTCGATGTCTGGTTCGGTGCTGCGAAGTGATCCTCCTTTGAGCTCCGTTGGAGTCATGGCTTCATCTCCGAATAGCAGTCTGAACGGAGTAAAACCTGTGGACCTTGTTTGCGTAGTCCGAATGGACCACAGAATCTTCGGAAGCTCTTCGGTCCACAGTCCCTTTGATAGTCCTACTATTCTTCGATTTAGCCCTGACAAGATATTTCCATTGGCTCGCTCAACTGCTCCATTTGACTGAGGATGTCTCACTGCAGCAAAACATAGTTGAATGCCTAGGTCTTCGCAAAACTTTCTGAAGGGTTCTGCGTCGAACTGTGTTCCATTATCAACTGTGAGATATCTAGGCACTCCGAACCGACAAATAATGTTTTTCCAGAAGAATTTTTGTACATTATTCGAAGTGATAGCTGTTAAGGGCTCTGCTTCCACCCACTTGGAGAAATATTCAATAGCTACCACTGCGAACTTGAGATTTCCCTTTGCTAACGGAAAGGGACCAATTAGATCCATACCCCATCTGGCCATAGGCCATACCGGAGCAATGACTTGAAGAGCTGTTATTTGAGTAGGGCTAGCTTCAATTCCCCTGCTTGAAACTAAGTACCCTAACAACTTTCCAGCCTTAGCTCCGAATATACATTTTTCGGGGTTAAGGCGGATGCCACATGCCCGAAGGCTATTGAATGTTTCTGCTAAGTCTAGGCTATGTTGGTGCTTTAAAGCACTCTTTATTACAATATCATCCATATAGGCCTCCACATTGCGACCTAGTTGATGACCTAGAGCCTTAGCAACTAATCTTGAAAAGGTAGCCCCGGCATTTCTTAGGCCGAAGGGCATTCTTACATAGCAGAAGACTCCCGAAGGAGTTACAAAGCTCGTCTTGATTTCATCTTCGCGCTTCAACCATATTTGATGATATCCGGAATACGCGTCGAGGAAGCTTAGTAACTCCGAACCTGCAGTGGAGTCAACTAGTTGATCAATTCGGGGCATGGGGTAGGGGTCACGTGGGCACGCTTTATTCAAAGATGTGAAATCAATGCACATGCGCCACTTTCCGGAGGACTTCTTCCTGACGAAGACTGGGTTTGCTAACCATTCTGTATGGGCCACTTCTCTGATAATCCCAGCCTTCAACAGTTTTTCAACTTCGTCCTTAGCTAGAGCAGCTCTCTCTGCGGACATCTTCCGGAGCCCTTGTCGAACAGGCCGGGCCTTCGGGTTTACAAGCAAGCTGTGCTCAATAATATCCCGATCGACTCCGGTGATATCTTCGTCAGACCAGGCGAAGACATCCAAATTTTCTCCTACAACCTTTTCCAAGGAAGTTGCAACTTCGGGAGGTAAATCTTTACCAAACTGAAAAGTGTATTCTTTACCATCTTTGACAATGATCTTCGTTGCAATCTCTCCTTCGGGACTTGGTCTTGGAAACGATTTCTTCGAAGCTTCGGAGGAGGCTGAAAAAATTTCTCCATTTTCTTGGACACTGTTTACTTGCCTCGGATCTAGAGGAGGACCATGACCATATTCTGCTCTCCGAGCTATGGCTTGATCTCCGAAGACTGTCAGAACTCCTGATTGTGTGGGCATCTTCATGCACAAGTAATTGTGATGCGCCACAGCTCCGAACTGATTCAACATGCCTCGGCCAAAGATAACATTATAAGCATACGGGGCATCCACCACATCAAAGATAACTTCTTCAGTTCGGGCTAGTAAACCTTCTCCGAAGGTTACTTCCAGGCCTATCTGGCCAAGTGCATCTAACGGAGGTCCTGCAAAGCCTTGCAGAGGACGAGCCGCTGGGAGAAGATGCTTCCGGGAAATGCATAACTGATCGAAGGCTTGTACAAATATGATATCTGCCGAGCTACCTCCGTCGATTAGCACCCTTCGGACTTCAGTTCCGGCAATATCAGCAGTGATAACCAATGGATCTGCATGCGGGAACTTGATACCAGCTGCATCCTCCGCAGAGAAAGATATTGGAACATGAGACCACTCCGGCATTGCAGCTGCAGATGACGAAGTCCCAATGTGGCCTACTTCTCGGACGTACTCTCTTCGCTGTCTCTTGGACATGCCTCCGAGGGTACCTCCTCCGGAGATAGGGAGAACTACTCTCTTCCCTCTATCTTGCCCTTCTTCTTGCTTCGGAGGTGGCATAACATTGGCCACCGGAAGATGCCTTGCAGCATCAAGATTTTCTATCCGCGCCACAGCCTGGACCGGCTCCGAGCGCACTGCTGCTGGACTTCGGTCGGTACTACCTCGACCCGAAGTTCTCTCCAAGTATTCTCCCCGAAGGGTAAGAATAGCCTTGCAGGTGTCAGTTGCATGGCTTCGATTCTCTCCATGAATACAGCAAAAAAGGGTCTGGCCCTTGCCAGCCGTTTTCCCTGGTGGCCTCCAGCCGCCGGACTTGTTCCCTGCAGGCTGTGGAGCTCTTGGTGTAAACTTCTGCGGGGGTGCAATGTTTAAGACCTCAGAACGAGGGTGCTTTTGCCCTCTTCTTCTATCATGTTGCACTTCGGGGACTGGTTCTTGTGGCTGAGCCGAAGTCTTCACCTCTGCTTTAACTTCTGTCAACACTGTCGAAGTAGCAGTAGTCCTCCGAAGCCAACCTTCTTCCGACTTCGAGTACTCCTCGAAGTACGACATCAACTGTGATACTGTGGTGATGCTCTTCCGATGCAATTTATCCAAAAGGCCTTTATGACTGACGCCTTCCCGAGCCGCATCAACCACCGAGGATGTGGACAGCCCCCGAATTTGCGACTTCGTGTGAGCGAAGCGCTTGAAGTACTGCCTCAATGTTTCTCCGGGGAGCTGTTTCACTAGGAAAAGGCTTCCTGTCGACATGGGGGGCACGAAGGTACCCTGGAAGTTACTTATGAACTTCTTCTTTAACTGTACCCATGACGTGATTGATCCTGGTTTTAAAGACCAGAACCATCTCAACGCCACTCCTTCGAGGGCTAACGGGAAGCACTTCGCCATAGTTTCTCTGTCCCCGCCACTAGCCTCGATTGCTAGGGCATAAGAACGCGCAAACTCACTGGGATCTTCATCTCCGGCATACTTGCTAAGCTTCGAAGCTTTGAACCTCGGATCGAAGCGAACCTTCTGAAGCTCGGGATGCAACGGAGATTCATCGTCGTAAGAGGCGTTCTCCGGGGCTTCGGGATAGTCAAGATCGTCGTCTTCGTGCACTTCGGGGATAGCTGGGGTGGCTTGAGGACGAAGCCTGTTCGCAGCCTCTTGCCGCCACCTTGCTACCTCGGCTTGAAGATTGGCCATTTGAGTGGCCATGTCTCCAAGGCTATCTTCATCTCCTCCGGAAGGACCTTCCGGGTCTTGAGAACTGGTATGATCAGTTCCAATCGGAATGGCGGGTGGTAGAGGGGCTCCGGGCGGTCGGAGTGTGGAAGGGGTTGGTGGAGAGGCTTCGTATCCTCGAGGGATAAAAGCCCCTTGCGGAGTTTGAGGTGGAGGGATAGTCGAAGACCCTCCGACTTCAACTGTGTCGAAGGGTATCTCTCCGGAGATCCGAGAGGACCTCCGAGTGGGATTGCGAGGTGCACTCCGCTTGGGAGGCATGATGCAAGAGGTTGGTAGAGAACGAAGTTTTTTGGACTAAGATCCCCACGGACGGCGCCAACTGTTGGCGTAAAAGATTACGCTAACAGGTTTCTGTAGAAAAGAAACTAACAAACGAAGTGTTTGCGAAGCAAACTGTTCTAAGCCTCCGAAAGGATAATAGCTTAGAATAGTTCGAAAGTGTGTATTGAATCACTTATGATCGGTCCCTATTACAGGGTGAAATGGGGGGTATTTATAGGCCTAAGCATTAAGGAAAAGACCTATTTACCCCTCTATTACAACCGTCATTAAGGAAACTATTCAGTTTCCTTAATAGGGCTAAAATGGTAAAAGACTAATCTAATAGGATAGAAGATAAGTCTTCCATCTTAGCTGGCAGAAAAGATCCTGGAAGGCTTTGGGTCGAAGATATACTTCGAACTAATGCTTGTCTTCGGACTCCGAACAAGGTTCCAAGCCACCTTCGAAGATGACCTTCGGACTATCTTCGAACTGGTTGGCTGTCTTCATGTTGCTTTGGCAATAACCCTGGAGATGAGATATTTTCCCCCAACAGCCGTGTTGAACAATGTGTCCGAATATGAAGCTCTTCTTCACGTTCTTCGCATTGTCGTCTCCCTCGGGATCAAACGGCTCATGGTGTATGGAGACTCCAAGTTGTTAATCAGCCAAGTAAACAAGGATTGGTCCCACATTAGTCAAAAGATGGATTCCTATTGCCAGGAGATGCACAAGCTGGAAGATAAGTTAGACGACCCAACCGAGCAGTGCCACCGACTGGACTCCCTTCTTTCTGGTCTATGGATCAGAGGCTGTGTTCCCGGTGGACATGCTGCATGAAAGCCCCAAGGTATTGTGGTATGAAGAAGGAGCTGCCGAGCAGTCCTAAGAAGAAGTCATCGACAGCCTAGATTGGCCCATTTGGCCCCCTCAATCCGGACTGTCCAAAACACGCAAGGCCTACGAAGGTATCACGACCAGAACATCCATCACCACTCCTTCCAGGTCGAATACTTGGTCCTACGCCGTGTCCAATCAGTGGTCGGGACCCACAATCTCTCAGCTCCGTGGGAGGGTTCATCATCGCCGAGGTCACTCGCTCAGGATCCTACTGCCTGATGTGCGAAGATGGCCAGAAGTTGTTAAACTCCTACAATATCGACCATATCAGATGATTTTATCCATAAGTGTGGGATCGGAATGGCGACTAGAGGGGGGTGAATAGGCACCTCGACGCTTTCTTTCGAAGTGATGGCCTAATCAAATCACCCAACGCACCTCTAAAAACACAAATTCAAGTTTCAAATCAATCAGTACAAAAATTGAGCTCAAACAAATTCAAATGCCCAAAAACAGCTTCGTTTCAAGTTTTTAATAAACTAGTATCAAATCTCAGGAACAAAATATTCAGACCAAAGTATTTAGTTCAAGACATCACAAACAAAGGTGGAAAATTCTGAAAACTGAGATTCAGACTAAACTGCACTTAGTCAGATAGAACCAGTAATTTCAGAGCTTCAAATTTAGTTCTGATTTTGTATTTCAAACAGCTACAATTCAGATTAAAACTTCAAATCAGATCAGCTAGTCAAGACAATTCAGCAAACAGAAAACAGATTTCTGAAACTTTGTAAATACAAAACGTTACTGTAGCTTGTCTGAAAACAGAATATACAAATAAATTCATTTCAATCCGATCTCAGATTCCATTCTAAAAACAATTAACATTCAGTCTCCAAAGATCAAATCTGGATTACAATGCTAAAACTGAAATCTATTTCAATTCAAAACAGAGTTTAAACTTCAAATTACAGAATATACTCTTTGTCTGAATCATTTGGATACAAAATTTGTATTCATGTTTCAGATATTCAATTCATCTCAACACAGCAATATGAGACTAACAACAAACTTGACACAATCTGAATTATTTTCAACTAAGAAATTCTGAACAGAATACTCTGAAAATTAAAACTGAAACTGAAACAAATCTGAATTTTCAGAACTCACACAGTGTTTTCAGATCTGTTTACTCACAACATTTCAGCCAACTCAATCCCAGATACTGATAGAATTCAAACTTCAGAATGAACTTTAATTCCAACTTAGCACAATTCAGACGTTCAGCAGATTAAATCAAATTTGAGATTTAAACAGAATCAAATCTGAACCTGAACATATCTAGTAAGCCATTGACAACAGAGTTCAGATTCACTACTAACTTTAAATATAACTCAACCTCAATTCTGAATCCTTCAAATTTTAACTCAGATCACATGTACTATTCAGAGCAATTCAATCAAACAGAACAAAAACATGAACATATCCACAAACTAAATCCTGACAAAATTTTGATAATGAACAGAATAGATTCTGATCAAAACAATCAACACATCCACAGTTTAGACAAACTCTTGATTAAGAATAGTGTAAACTATCAAAACAGATTCAGATTGATTCAAATTTAAGATTGCAGTTTCATATCAGTTCAGTTTATAAATTCAGTTTCAGATCAGATCAAATAGAGTAACAGTTCTGCTGAAAAAAAATGAACAGAAATTCAGCTAATATGATCAACTGTATACAAAGAACAAATTGGGTTCTACACAAGAAGACTGAATCTATTCAATGAACAACTCAACAAAACTTCATAACAATCACATTCAGTAGAAATCACACAACAAATTATCTCAGATCATCAAGTAATTACAGATAATTTGAAGATACACAAACCTGAGACATCTCTGAAGAAGTTACTGGAGTTTAATATGAACAAATGCTGTTCAAGACGCTGAAGAACTCTTGTAGACACACTCAAGCAGGCGCACTGGATGGTGAATAGGATTCTCGAAAAACTCATGTAGATCATCCGGCAATTTCTAGCGTAGCGCTATTCATTGTATTGAAAACACAGCAGCAAAGCGTCTCTCGGCAACACAAAAATGCAGAGGAAAAGTTCTATTTGATTTCTGTTGCTTGTACATACTGGATGTTCAAAATGCCCACACTATTCATCTTCACGCGATGCAACAGGAAGTGAAAACTCAGATGAACACATTTGGCAATAGAAAATGAATAGACTATTCTGGATTATTCTCAATCACAGCCAAATAGAATTACACAAGAAAACACTTCAGATCATCAAGCAAATCACAGAAAATTCGAAGTGAAAATACTTGGAGCAATTGCTGAAAAGACTCGTTCCTGGATGATGAACATTCCTTGACGGCAGGGCTGTAGCAGTCCGGCAAAACCAGTGTTGTTCATGATCATACGATTCAGCAGCAAAAGCTTCTCGGTTGAGCCAACGCCATTTCAGAAGAAGAAAAATTGAAATTGCTTTCTCTTTGATCGAATAATCTGGATAGATGCTGATCGGGCAGCCAAGGGGATATTTATGACACCAACTCCATGTTCTAGAAGGCATATTTTGCACTAAGCCCCTTAGAAAAGACACTATTTACAAAACTGAAAATAACAACTAGAAATATAATATTTTACTCTAGAAAATTACAAAAGACCCTTCTTTAGAATATTTTTAGAATATATATAATCCAAAAATACTCTAAAAAGTACACACAATGACACTAAATATTTAAACTAACACTTTGACACTATTTTATTGAAATAGTAAAAAGGTAAAAGTTTCGACGGTTTTCAGCAAAAACCGACAAAGCCTTTTCAGCTCTTCGACTTGTGACACCGCTTCGCGACTTCGAGCGCCAGCAAGCCACTTCCGCTCTCGATCCCCTCGAGCCGCGCGAATTCTTGTCCTGGCCTCCCTCTAGTGAACACGGTCAACACGCCGTCGCAGTCGGCCGTCCGTCCGAGTCTCGCTCCGTCTTTCATGCACTCTTGAAATCTTCTCCAACTTTGCTCGGCCTCCCTGATCCTCAGCATCAAGCTCCCCGCTCAACCCTCGATCACCAGCCGTCGACAGTCGGTCAGCATCTCCACTCTGCACAAACAAGACAAGCCAAAACAAGAATGAAACGCACTGCCGAAACCCTCGGCAGCCACACCTTCACTCCACATCGAAACCCTCGATGCACTCCACATACTCTTGACCACTCATTCGCTCATCCTTGTCAATCACTCATCATCCAAACCGAAACCACCCTTGGTTTCTCAATAAGCGAGATAAGTATTTGAAATTGTTTCATAATAAAGATATTTGCGTTGTTTCATAATAATACCTTCGCTCTAGCTATGTGGTCACAACCCGCTCTGACTCAGCTATTGTTAAGACGTTCGAATGTTGCCGTTCTACCCGAGTGGTCATGACCCACTTTGGCCCGACTATTACGAGGATCGCCTGAGTACCTTCGCTCTAGCTATGTGGTCATGACCCACTCTAAGTTAGCTATTGTGAGGACGTTCGGAAGTCAATGTTCTAGCTGAGTGGCTAGGACCTGCTCTGGCCCAACTATTACGAGGATCGACTAAATACCTTCGCTCGAGCTATGTGGCCATGACCCGCTTCTGACTCAGATATTGTGAGCACGCTCCAACGCCATTATTCTAGCCGAGTAGCCATGACCCACTCTAGCCCAGCTGTTACGAGGATCGCCTCAATATCTTCGCTCTAGCTATGTGGTCAAGACCCATTGTGACTCAGCTATTGTGAGGACGCTCCAATGCCACCATTCTAGCTGAGTGGCCATGACCTTCTCTAGCCCAGCTATTATGAGGATCGCCTGAACGCCTTCTCTCTAGCTATGTGATCATGACCCACTCTGACTTAGCTATTGTGAGGATGCTCGCACGCCACCATTCTAGCCGAGTGGCCATGACTCGCTCTAGCTTGGCTATTATGAGGATCGCCTGAATGCCTTCGCTCTAGCTATGTGGTTATGACCCGCTCTGACTCAGTTATTGTGAAGATGTCTGAATCCCACCACTATAGCCGAGTGTCCATGACCCACACTAGCCCCACTATTGTTGGTCTCTGGGAATGCCGGAAATATCTCTACCTCGACTAAACAGTCATGACCCTCTCTGACCTAGCGATTATTGGTTCTGTCCAGATTGCCTTGATGACTCGCACTCACCGTGATTAATAGCATTGTCTCCCAACCATGAGTAACAAAGACGACTCCGATCGATGTGCATGAGGCTTTGGTCCCTACGCTAAGTGAACCTGAGTTACTCAAGATAAGGTTGAAGTTTCGCTTACATGACTCTCGGAGTTCGTTGAAGCCAGCTCTACACTCGGACAGTCACAAGCAACTACTATGACTATAGTATTCATGATCTACTCTAGCGTAGTCATTGTGAAGGTTGTTTTCCTACTTGGGGTTTCTTATGAGCATGTTTTCTTTGTCTCAACTGCTACCTGTTGCATTCGAATTTCCGTGACGCCGATGATTCTAAATAGCATGCACGTAGCTTGGGTTCCTTGCGCTATATAGACCTAAGCTATATCGATGAAGGCAAGGATCAGCGATGCACACAGACGGATAGGCAAAAAAGAAGGCTTAACAAATGAAGAAATTTTTATTGCATTTCTATGAGATGTACATATACAATAATTTCTTCTGCACTTTTTTTATCTGCTTGGTAGGGTCAAGATTCCTCGGATTGAGATCCACCGCATACTGAAGTGTTGAAGAATTCCCGAAGTACGAGAAGCTACTAATAGTATTCTCAACACACGTTGACGATCCATCGAGGAAGAAGCGCATCTCTGATGATGCCGCCTAGCGCACCAGCGATGAACTAGTCGACAAAGCAGTGCGAAGAAGCTTTTAGCATCTTCTTCAAGCCATGATGCCAACTGGCCGAGGAAGATGTGCATCACCAACGATGCACTTCCTCTTCTTCCTAGACCATGACATAAGGTCACCGCACGGGCTCACCAGGCCTAGGCCGCTGTCAGAGAACCGCCATAAGGTCGCCGCACGGACTGTAGTCTCCTTGCCAAAACGCCAATGCAGGACAACTCTAGTTGGCATATGAAGACGTTCACTTGAAGATTCAATGGAAGAATGATCAATACTCCAATCGTATTGGCATGAAAATATACAAGATAAGTCAAGACAAACACTTACCGGAAGTCTGGAGGCTCTTGGTAGCCCATCGAGAAGCCATCATACCAAGTCATCGGAGGACTAAAGTTCCAATGATGAAGGGAATATGAAGGAGAAGAAATGACTTATGCCAAGATGTTGGAGAAACCGACGCCAAAGGCCCCAATTTATAGGCCGAGGCAGGATGGCTGGAAGCGGATCATTGGTCCACCATTAAAGATAGAACTCCACAATGGCGCACCAAGAATCGCTCCACCAGACTCCGTATCACGCCGGTCAATATCCCCTTCTATGCATGCACGCTCAAAATGACTCGTCGTGTCACCTAGAAAGGCAGCATGCGAGATGTGACGCCTGGCGTGCCTGACGCTTCGACACCATTAAAGGCTTCGTCAGGATTTTCTCAATCGGACTTCACGCGTCGAAACTTGTGGGATTTAAAGATCCAACTATCGCCCCTCGCCATCCATGTAACTAAGTCTTTAGATTGTACAAGAATATGACATGTAATTCAAATTCAAATTCTATTGAATTTTAAGCATTTTCTGGATGAATTGTGGTCCTCTCACTCTGTATCCACGATCCGCTCTGGCTCAGTTGAGGAAGACCCCATGTTTCCGAGTTCTTAACAAGTTTTTGGCTCTTAAGCATCTTTTTCTATGACCAGTAGTGGTCTTCCCACTCTGTATCCATGATCCGCTCTAGCTGAGTCATGGAATACCCTTTCTCTAGATGCTTAATATACGCCCTTTAACTGGCAAAACTCTTTTCAGATTATCGCAATCATTCACTGTATATCCACGATCTGCTCTGGCTAAGTCGAAATGACTGATTTCTGACTGAGTCGCCTTTCTCGACTGATCCTTCATGACACATTATGAACTATACATAACACTGATGACTCTAAGAAGTGTGCATGTGGCATGAGTTTCCCTGTGCTAATAAGGTTATGCTATACTGTATAGTCAAAAATGTCACGACTAGTTGGTCCTTCATGCAAAAATATAAAGTGATAAGGAAACAATACATTAAATATGTTCATGTCTTAGAAATATGTCACACATATTTTTGTTCACTTGGTAGGTGCAGGAGGAATAGGAGGATAAATCTCGATATATGAGATCAAAGCTTTGGTAGTGTCCCCAACCTAAGCATGGATGCGTCCGACATTAGACTCGTTGATGGGCATCGACCACCATGCTCAGATGTAATCCATTCGAGCAGTGGGATACAATGCTCGGACGATCCAACCGCGTGCACGACCACCGTCCTCCTGAAGTCCTGAGTCATCTGCCTCAACCATTCATCAGCACCCTCTAGTCGAGCCAATGACTCCTTTGCTGACCATTGCGAGCTCAGGGGCTCATCATCGACCATTCAAATCAACTTCTTAGCACATGTTTGATAAGCATCTAGATGCTTCTGAGTGTTGGCCAGACGCTGCTCCATGTAGGAAAATTGAGCACCCACCTGACGATGAAGCTTGACAAAGCAAGAACAAGGTTTTAGATCATATACCAACAAGAATTCGTCAGGAATGAAGAAGCTCTGGAAAGATGTTCATAATTTTGTACTCACCGAGCCACTTTCGAGCAGAAGCTTCTGACTCAGCAAGTCGCTTCATCACCTTCTCTAGCTATACCAAAGCATCATCCTGTTGACACGAAAACGTGCCCCCGCACTTGGGTCAGTTCAACGATCCAAAAGTGTGCGGATACTTAGGGACAAGCCTAAGCGTAACACAACACCGACGTCAGTGTTCCGACTAACCTTAACCTTGTTAAGGGGGGTGGAGTTGCCAGGCAATCAGATCACATAGAAATAATCCAATTAGCCGAAAGAAATAAATTAAACAGAATAAATCAGCAAACCGGTTGGAGCCTATCTGCTTCGAAGTATGGTGTGAAAGGGGTTGCCGAAGTGTACCTTCAGCGTCTGATGGGAAGTGTCCCGCCGAAGGGTACCTTCGGCGTTCGGACTGATCTAGCCGAAGATGACCCCGAACGGATCTGGACTGCGACAACCAGCTCCGAACAGCGGGGTTCGGTGCGAAGTCTCTAATACAGTAAGATACAGGATAATGACTCAGGCGGAACGCGTGAACGTGACTTCGTCCGGAGCGGAGTACGAGCGTGGCGAAGCCTGTCATGATGAAGTCTATTGGCATGTGGTCGAAGCAACAGTAATGCCGAAGGGTGTTCTGGCGACATCTGAAACCGATCTCTCAGCTCCGGACACCTCCGACAAAGTAGCTCCGAACGTGGAAACCTGCAACCGAATGGATTCGAAGTACAAATTCAGCCTGAGGACCGAATGCTGCTAAGTGTTGCACTAGTGGAAAAGGTAGCAATCTGTTACACAGATTAGCGGATACTTCACAGGCGAAGTAACAAGGCGATAGCAATCTGTTATGAAGATTAATGGATACTTCACATGCGAAGTAACAAGGCGATAGCAATCTATTACGTAGATTAACGGATACTTCACAAGCGAAGTAACAAGGATTACAACTGTTGGCGTAAAAGATTACGCTAACAGGTTTCTGTAGATTAGAAACTGACAAACGAAGTGTTTGCGAAGTGAACTGTTCTAAGCCTCCGAAAGGATAACAACTTAGAATAGTTCGAATGTGTATATTGAATAACTTGTATTCGGTCCCTATTACAGGGTGAAATGGGGGGTATTTATAGGCCCAAATATTAAGGAAAAGACCTATTTACCCCTCTATTACAACCGACATAGTGGAAACTATTCGGTACCCTTGATAGGGCTAAAATAGTAAAAGACTAATTTAATAAGATAAAAGATAAATCTTCCATCTTAGCGGGCAGAAAAGATCTCAAAGAGCCTTAGTTCGAAGATATACTCCGAACCAAGGCCCATCTTCATACTTCCAGCTTGACTTAGGACATCTTCGAAGATGGACATCTGGAAACCTTCGAATCCATTATCTGCCTTTGTGCTGTTATGGCAATAACCCTGAGGATGGAATATTTTCCCCCAACAGTAGCCCCTCGAATACGCTTCTCCGTTAAACCTGTAATGTTAGGAGATTAGTATACGGAAGAAAAAATAACCAGGTGTAGGGGTTATTGGATTGTAACTTATCTCCGAAATGTACTGAGATATAAAACTCTGAATCAGTCTTAAGACAATTACTTTCGAACTATCTTAGAACTGACTCAGGAAGTTCGAAAGCCTTTTAGACTTAGAAGAAATAGCCGTTAGCTTCCTTCTTCTAACGGAAACTACAGAATGCGTTAATTTCGGAGAAAAGTAACGGGCAAGAATGCGAAATGGCACAGACTAACGGTAAAAAATGTAAAGTCTAGGCTACAAATAGAGGGCCTAGAACTTTCCTGAGTACCTTTCCACCGCTTTCTTGCAAACAAACACCCTTTGAGCCCTTTGAGCCCTAGCCTCCATTCGTCCTCCAGAGCAACTTAGTAACTTCAATGGCGAAAACCAAGAGTTCTGAGCCCCTTCGGCCTTGGCTCGACAGCAGGCGGCTGCAGCAGCGGCGGCTGCGGCGTTGGCGATGGTAACTCCATCATCCGCAACGGCATCCATGGCAGCAGGAGGGGGAAATCCCCAAAATGTTGATGATCAAGGTCTCTGCCCGCCATCAACGAAGTACTTGGACCAATCCTTTCAACTGGGACCTTCTACCTGCAAAAGAGAATCACTGGCGGTCGCAGTAGAAGGGAAGATTAGTACCGGAGTCATGATCCGCAAACCTGGAAAGGAACTCATCCCGTCGCCAAGGCCCGGAGAAGTGGTCGTATTCGAAGCCTTCTTCGAAGCTGGCTTAGGCCTTCCGGCAGTGGACTTCTTGGCCGAGGTACTTGATTTGTTTCATGTCACTCTTCCTCAACTTTCTCCGAATGCAGTAGCTCGTTTAGCTATCTTCGAATGGGCGTTGAGAGCCGAAGGCTGTGAGGGGAGGGCAGAGATCTTCGCTGCGCTACACAGAGCTTCGTGCCAGCCAAAAACCTTCCTAGGCCCCGGAGGTGAAAAAGTGGTAGTAGCCTTCGGAAGTATTAACTTCGGGCTTCGGGATGAATACGCCCTTCAATTCCCTGCTAAGTCCATCAATGCAAGATGGTATACCGACTGGGTCATGAGATGGTTTTACGCCTGAAGTTGGGGCGAGCAATCCTTTGGCCGGACCTCTGAAAGACATCCAATTCCGGAAGGAAGCCCTAGTACATCCAGACCAAGGTCAGCTCGAAACTCGCCTTAGCTTACTTCAGAAGATCAGTCGAAGGTTGAGCATGCGAGACTTAGCCGAAGAATTCCTCGGATTACAAATCCCTCCGCTGATGGCCAACTGGCCTATCATCTTCGAAGAGGATTCGAAAGGCGGTCTCCGAAAAATCACTTCGAATTCGAGCCCTGCAGGTAACTTCGAAAACAACATATATTATGCATATTCATTCGAAGAAGTAACTAACTTAATTCATTTTTTAGCTTCTTCAGCCCCTATTACTTCAGAGCAAATCGTGCGAGCTTCGGAGAAGATTTTGGGCGCTCCAACTCCGACTGAAAAGGAATGGAGAATCAAGTTGGTCGGGAGTTGGGAAAGATTTAACAGAGTGTGGGGAATGCTGGAAATCACTCCGCCCCCTTTGATGGATTTGGTGCCTTCGGAGAAAGGACCCAAAAAGAGGAAAGCCGAAGTTGGGACTTCGAGCTCAGCAAAGACTCCGGTCAAGAAGGTGGCTCGGAAACCAAAGAACCCCGCACCTTCGAGCCCAAGGGCTTCCGTCTCTGACTCCCAAGAGGATGAAGGGAGGTTGCTTGTGCATTTGATAGACGAAGATGCATCTCAAAGGACTGCACAAGCCTAAGTACCTGCGAATGTGCCGGAGTCTCGAGATAACCTTGAGCAACCAAGGACTTCGGCAGTTCAAGAGGATTTACCTCAGTGCGAAGTTCCTGCGGATGAAGATGGAGTCGAAGTTACTATGGCTTCGATTCCTGAAGAGGCAACAAGGACTGCTCAGGAAAATGCTCCTGAAGTCGAAGATTTAACGGCTGATTCGGACGAAGATCTCGCCTTCGATCCGCCGAACAGTCCAATGATTACCCCTCGCCAGAATGTCGAAGGTAGACTTCGAATAATTCTTTTATGTTTATTTTGCGTATTTATACGAAGTATAACACCTTTGTTTTTTTAACAGAGTCCACTCCTATGGAAGAAGTCCAGCAAGAAGAAATAATCCCTGGACCTTCGACGACTTCAGAGCCAATCCCAAGAGCCACTCAAATGGGGCCTGGAAGAGGCAAAAGGAATGTAGAACCCCTCTCTACTGTGAGTTCCGGATCAACTCTGTCTGACTCAACAGACGAGAGTCAATCTACCGAGGGGGCCAGTCTCCAGGGGCTCCGAAGACTACAAGCCAACACTCCGGCCCTTCGCTGAACGAGGATGACCAACAAGCGATAAGCATGCTCCCCCTTCTAGCTCCTTTCTTAGAGCGAACAACTGGTCTTCGGACTTTGCTCGAGCCTTTGGATCGAGCTAGTGGCGACATAGGGGAGACCAACTAAGTGGCCATTCTGAGCAAAGCGGACAGGTCGGAGCTTAACTGCTGCTATGGAACGCGCAGCTTACCAGGTACGAAGCATCTGCGAAATAACATAGAATTTACCTACAAATAAATTTTTACCTTGCTTTTTTCTTTTTGCAGCAAACAGTCTTGGCCCGAGCTGCGAATATATCGAATGATCAAGAAATCGCTCGTCTTCGAGAGGAAAATAACATCCTTCAACGGAATCTCACCATCTCCGAAAGCCGAGTGGTTCAAATGGACAGTATAATGTCAACGGAGCGCAGGGCCAGACAAGGTTTGGAGGCTGCGAATAAAGAGCTTGAAGCAGAAAGAGTTGTGCTTCGAGCTGAAATTGAAAGAATGTGGGCGGAGCACGCTACTGCGGGGACCGAGCTTGTCAGACTCCAAGAGGAAGCTAGCCAGCTTTTGAACCAAAAGAATATCTTGACTACTAAAACTGCTAGACTTTCTGGGGTTCTGGGAGAGGTAACTTCGATGAAGGACGCACTGAATGAAGATAAGCTGAAGTCCAAGAAGGTAGCTACGGAAGATAAGAATCAACTGCTAGGTGTCCTGGAGTACTTCGGTACTACTTGGACACTTCCTTCTGATGATAACATTTCTCTTCTGCGCCGGTTGAAAAGGATTCAAGGAGTGGCGAAGCAGATCAAGACAGCAGGCATTCGATACGGAGAACTCTCTGGATAAGTGGCTGCTGTTGGCCTACTTCGCTACTACGAAGATCTGGGCCAATCGATAACTCCGAGCGCAGGAGAGGGCCCAATTACCTTCGACGACGAGCGGCTTCTGACTCCTTCCGAAGGTGTGGCCGCTGCCTGGCGAGCCTTCCAGACTTCATGGAGAGCCGAAGGTCGCTCCACGATCAAGGCCTGGATCGACGAAGGACAACACCAGAAACAAGCTCGGACCCAAGCTTCAAGCAGTCTGCCTCCTCCGAACCCGCAGGTTTAGAAAATATCTTAGGATTTTTGGCTATGTAAAGCTTTGTGCTTATGAACACTTATCAATGAAAATTTGTTTATCATATTTTTAGGCTTTGCCTCATACGGAAGATATCGAAGTGTTAGACATTAACGACGAACTTCGCTCATTATGGACCACCTTCGATCTTCTAAAAGCTTATAAGCGCCCTCGATTTTTAGTTCCTCGAAATAGCTCCGGTGTAATTGTGCCCGAAGTAATCAAAGATATACTATCTTATATTAAAGAGGAAGAAAAGAGGTTAACTTGAACACTTCGTCTTCTGAAGAGGTTATATGGTATGAAGACGAAGATGAAGTTCGAAGTAAAAAACCTGAAGAACTTGGAAGCTGGGAAAGGAGCCCCGAACGGCTTCGAACTTGGGCCGAGCTTCAACAAGAACAGAAGGACTTTAGAGCTTCGAAGGGAGGCAAGAGAGTTAAACGTAAAGTTGTTAGAACTCCCGGTGCTGGAACTAGTCGTTCCAATCCTAGCTCTAGAGATCGAAGAGGTCTTCGATTCCTTCTTGGTATAGATACCAATTTTCATAATGTAATCTGTAAACATATTCGTTCGAATAATGAATACCAATTTCAAATTGTCTCCATATTTACTAGCCCCTCTTTGGGGATAAGCAACTTCGAACTGTATTCAAAGATGGTTATGCGCAAAGAAAAACTTCGAAGTACAATTTTTTGGGGTTCGGAGCCCCTCTGCAATTTAAAAATCTTTTAAAATCTTATAAAATGTCTTCGACTATTTGTAGTCTGAAGAATGGCAACTTAGTACCCTTGTTTTTTGAAAGAAATCGCTTGAGATAACTTTCAGGACACCTTAGTGTCTTAGATAATTTGTCACTTTGGACTATGTTAACAGACATTCGAAGCCCATGGCTCAAACTCTGTTTTGCTTTGGCCACCTTCGGCTCTTTTTTGCGAACTCTATCGAACCAATGGTTCGGAGTTTGCAATGGTCTCTTTGGACTCTTTTTACGGATGTCTACCAGCCAATGGCTTGGACTCCGCATATTTTGGCCACCTTCGGCTCTTTTTATGGAAGTCTACCAGCCAATAGCTTGGACTCCACATGTTTTTGGCCACCTTCTGCTCTTTTTACGGAAGTCTACCAGCCAATAGCTTGGACTCCGCATGTTTTGGCCACCTTCGGCTCTTTTTACGGAAGTCTACCAGCCAATGGCTTGGACTCCGCATGATGTGGTTTTGGGCTCTTTTACGGATGCCTACAAGACGGTGGCTTGGACTCTGGATTATGTTAGCCCCCACGTCGGAAGCTTCGAACCAATGATTCGAAGTCCGAAAATATGATTCAGCTTCATGACACTTCCCTCTCGGTCAACCCCGCAGTTCCAGTGCGTCCACTCGGAAGCTGGAGGTTTATGAGGGGAAGGCACTATCTGGACCATATGCTTTATTAATTCAAAGATGATTACAAGTGATTTACAAGAAGCCCTTATGCGAAGTATCTCTTTAGGTGCTCCGCATGCCAAGTATGTGCTAACTCTTCACCTTCTAAATTAGCTAATTTAAAAGAGCCAGGGCGTCCTGAACGAACAATTAGGTATGGACCTTCCCATTTATTTCCTAACTTCCCTGGCGCTATAATGCTTCGTAGAACAAGATGACCCGGTCTTAGTTCATCGAGCTTAACCTTCGGGTCAAAAAAAGCCTTCGTCTGCTGATGATACTTTGATAAATTTGCCACAGCTCGAAGTCTTGTTTCTTCTGATAAATCTAGCGAAGCTTGTCTTTCTTCTTCAATCTCCGGTTCGGTGCTGCGAAGTGATCCTCCTTTGAGCACCGTTGGAGTCATAGCTTCATCTCCGAATAGTAGTCTGAATGGAGTAAAACCTGTGGACCTTGTTTGCGTAGTCCGAATGGACCACAAAATCTTCGGAAGCTCTTCGGTCCACAGTCCTTTTGCTAATCCTACTATCCTTCGATTTAGCCCTGACAAAATATTTCCATTAGCTCTTTCTACGGCTCCATTAGACTGAGGATGCCTCACTGCAGCAAAACATAACTGAATGCCTAGATCTTCGCAAAACTTCCTGAAAGGTTCTGCATCGAACTGTGTTCCATTATCAACTGTGAGTTGTCTAGGCACTCCGAACCGGCAAATGATATTCTTCCAAAAGAATTTCTGTACATTGTTCGAAGTGATAGCTGTTAAGGGCTCCGCTTCTACCCACTTAGAAAAATATTCAATAGCTACCACTGCGAACTTCAGATTTCCCTTGGCTACTGGAAATGGACCAATTAAATCCATACCCCATCTGGCCATAGGCCATACCGGAGCAATAACTTGAAGAGCTGTTGGTGGGCGATGACTTCGTCGACCCATCCACTGACATCCTTGACAAGTGCGGACTAAGCTCTCCGCATCAGCTGTTATTGTAGGCCAATAAAGCCCCTGGCGAACTGTTTTTCCTGCCAAAGCTCGAGGGGATAAATGGCTACCGCAAAGGCCTTCATGAATTTCTCGAAGAATTTCTTTACCTTCGGCTTGAGATATACATCGGAGTAGAGGGGAACATACTCCGGCCTTATATAAAATACCGTTGATTATTTGATAATTTCTAGCCCTAAGCTTCAATCTTGAAAGTTGTGGCTCTTCAGGTAAATTTGTACCTCCCTGTAAAAGTTCCATGATTGAATTTTTCCAATCTGCACTAGGAATGCAAAGAATCTCTGCAAAGGGAATTTGTGGCACCGAAGGTGTACTGAGCTCCTCATAGAAAGCTTCTTCTGGTACATCCACAGCTCCGGCTGCAGCTTTTGCTAAGATGTCCGCTTGCACATTTTCTGCTCTTGGTATACTCCTGAATGGAAATACCCTTGAAGTGTTCTTCGATCTTACGGATTTCTTCTAAGTACTTTGCAAGCTGTGGATGCTGAACCTGAAAACTTTTATCTACGTGCCCTGCTACTATCTGAGAATCTGTCTTTATAACAACTCTTGTAGCCCCTAGAGCACGTGCTTTTCGGAGTCCCAGTAAAATCCCTTCATACTCCGCTATATTATTGGTAGACTTAAAGTTGAGTCGTGCGGAGTACATTGCTCTTTGCCCTGAAGGCGAAATTAATACTGCTCCAATGCCTGCTCCGGATGCTTGGAAAGCCCCATCGGAATAAACAGTCCAAACTCCGTCACTTGACATCTCCAGAACCAAAGTTGCAGGTGGAGTCCATTCTGCTACAAAATCTGCTAAGACTTGTGATTTGATTGCTGTCCTTGCCAGAAAAGATATGCCGAAGGGTGCTAGCTCAACTGCCCACTTTCCAATTCTTCCAGTGGAATCCTTACTTCGAAGCATATCTCCCAAAGGATACGAAGTTGGTACGATTACATTGTGAGCCAAAAAATAATGTCTTAACTTCCTCGAAGCCATTATCAGAGCATAAACTGAACTTCTCGAGTTCGGAGTATCTTGTCTTCGCTCCTGATAATGCTTCGGATACAAAATAAACAAGATTTTGTACCAACTTCCCATTGAAATCCACTTCTCTGACAAGGACTGCACTGACAGCAGAACCTGTAGCTGCAAGGTAAAGGAGTAGGGTTTCGTCCGTAGTAGGCACCGTGAGTGTAGCGAGATTACTGAGATACTCTTTAATATCTTCGAAGCTTTTTTGACACTCCGGTGTCCATGCAAAATCTTCGGACCCTTTCAATGCTTTAAATATAGGCAAGCTTCTCTTCCGCAGACCTTGATAAAAACCTGCTAAGTGCTGCCAGACGCCCAGTCAGCTTTTGCACTTGCTTTAAATTTTCCGGAGGAGCCATCTTTTGTAGCGCAGTTATTTGAGTAGGGCTAGCTTCAATCCCCCTGCTTGAAACTAAATACCCTAACAACTTTCCAGCCTTAGCTCCGAAGATACATTTTTCGGGGTTAAGACGGATCCCACATGCCCGAAGGCTATTGAATGTTTCTGCTAAGTCTAGGCTATGTTGGTGCTTTAAAGCACTCTTTATTACAATATCATCCATATAGGCCTCCACATTGCGACCTAATTGATGACCTAGAGCCTTAGCAACTAACCTCGAAAAAGTAGCCCCGGCATTTCTTAAGCCAAAAGGCATTCTTACATAACAAAAGACTCCCGAAGGAGTTACGAAGCTTGTCTTGATCTCATCTTCACGCTTCAACCATATTTGATGATAACCAGAATACGCGTCAAGGAAGCTTAATAACTCTGAACCTACGGTGGAGTCAACCAATTGATCAATTCGGGGCATGGGGTAGGGGTCACGAGGGCATGCTTTATTCAAGGATGTGAAATCAATGCACATGCGCCACTTTCCAGAAGATTTCTTTTTGACGAAGACTGGGTTGGCTAACCATTCTGTGTGAGCCACTTCTCTAATAATCCCAGCCTTCAACAATTTTTCAACTTCGTCTTTTGCCAGAACAGCTCTTTCTGCAGACATTTTTCGGAGTCCTTGCCGAACAGGCCGGGCCTTCGGGTTTACAAGCAAACTATGTTCAATGATATCCCGATCGACTCCGGTGATATCTTCGTCAGACCAAGCGAAGACATCTAAATTCTCTTCTACCACCTTTTCCAAGGAGGTTGCAACTTCTGGAGGTAAATCTTTACCAAATTGAAATATATATTCTTTACCATCTTTCACAATGATCTTCGTTGCGATCTCTCCTTCGGGACTTGGTCTCGGGAAGGATTTTTTTGAAGCCTCGGAAGGGCCTGAAAAATTTTCTTGATTATCTTGTACATTGTTTACTTGTCTTGGATCAAGAGGGGGGCCATGACCATATTCCGCTCTCCGGGCGATAGCTTGATCTCCGAAGACAGTAAGGACTCCTGCTTGTGTGGGCATCTTCATGCACAAATAATTGTGATGCGCCACAGCTCCGAACTGGTTTAGCATGCCTCTTCCGAAGATGACGTTGTAGGCATATGGGGCATCTACAACATCGAAGATTACATCCTCAGTTCAGGCCAACAAACCTTCTCCGAAGGTAACATCCAGGCCTATCTGGCCGAGTGCATCAAGCGGAGGTCCTGCGAAGCCTTGCAATGGACGAGCCGCTGGAAGAAGGTGCTTTCTGGAGATGCACAATTGATCGAAGGCTTGAACAAAAATAATGTCTGCCGAGCTACCTCCGTCAATCAACACTCTTCGAACTTCAGTGCCCGCAATATCAGCAGTAATAACAAGTGGGTCTGCATGCGGGAATTTAATGCCAGCTGCATCCTCCGCAGAAAAAGATATTGGAGCATGAGACCATTGCCGGCATAGCAGCTGCAGATGACGAAGTCCCAATGTGGCCCACCTCTCTGACATAGTCTCTTCTCTGTCTTTTCGACATGCTTCCGAGGGTACCTCCTCCGGAGATGGGGAGGACTACTCTTTTCCCTCAATCTTGCCCTACTTCTTGCTTCGGAGGTGGCATAACATTGGCCACTGGAGGACGTCTTGTGGCTTCGGAGTTTTCTATCCGCGCCACAGCCTGGACCGGCTCCGGGCGCGCTTGAGCTAGAACTCGATCGGTAGTACCTCGACCCGAAGTTCTTTCTAGATATTCTCCTCATAGAGTGAGTATAGCCTTGCAAGTATCAGTTGCATGGCTTCGATTTTCACCATGAATGCAGCAGAAAAGGGTCTGGCCTTTGCCAGCCATTTTCCCTGGCGGCCTCCAGCCGCTGACCTTGTTCCCCGAAGGCTGTGGAGCTCTCTGTATGAACTTTTGCGGGGGTGCAATGTTCAAGACTTCAGAACGAGGATGCTTCTGCCCCCTTCTCCGATCATGTTGAACTTCGAAAACTGGTTCTTGCGGCTGTGCCGAAGTTTTCACTTCTACTTTTACTTCTTGCAATATGGATGGAGTAGCTGCAGTTCTTCGAAGCCAACCCTCTTCCGGCCTCGCATACTCCTCGAAGTATGACATCAGTTGAGAAACCGAGGATATGCTTTTCCGATGAAGCTTATCCAGGAGGCCTTGATGAGTGACACCTTCTCGAGCTACATCAACTAACGAAGATGTAGACAACCCTCGGATTTGCGACTTCGTATGAGCGAAGCGCTTGAAATATTGCCTCAATGTCTCTCTAGGGAGCTGCTTCACCTGGAAAAGGCTTCCCGTTTACATTGGAGGTATGAAGGTGCCTTGAAAATTGCTTACGAACTTCTTCTCCAGCTGCCCCCATGAATTAATTGATCCTGGCTTCAAAGACCAGAACCACCTTAATGCCACTCCTTGAAGAGCTAAGGGGAAGCACTTTGCCATGGTATCTCGAACTCCTCCACTAGCTTCAATTGCTAGGGCATAAGAACGGACAAACTCTCCGGGATCTTCATCTCCAGCATACTTACAGAGCTTCAAAGTCTTAAACTTCAGATCAACGCGAACTTTCTGCAGCTCAGGATGCAGCAGAGATTTAGTATCGAAGGAGGCGTTCTCCGGGGCTTCGGGATAAACGAGTTTCGTCATCTTCGGGCACTTCTAGAATAGTTGGGACGGCTTGAGAGCGAAGCCTGTTCGCGGCTTCTTGCCGCCATCTTGCTACTTCAGCTTGGAGGCTGGCCATTTGAGTGGCCATATCTCCAAGATTGTCTTCATCTCCTCCGGAAGGGTCTTCCGGGTCTTGAGAACCAAGGGGATCAGTTCGAAGTGGGATTGAAGGTGGAAGAGGGACTCCGGGTGGTCGAAGTATAGAAGGAGTTGGCGGAGGAACTCCGTATGTTCGAGGGATGGAAACTCCTTCCGGAGTTTGAGGTGGAGGGAATGTCGAAGGCCCTCCGACCTCAACCGTGTCGGATGGTGCCTCTCCGAAGATCCGAGAGGACCTCCGAACAGGGTTACGAGGTGTACTCCGCTTAGGAGGCATGATGTAAGAAATTGGTAGAGAACGAAGTTTTTTGGACTAGGTTCCCCACGGACGGCGCCAACTATTGGCGTAAAAGATTACGCTAACATGTTTCTGTAGATTAGAAACTGACAAATAAAGTGTTTGCGAAAGTGAACTGTTCTAAGCCTCCGAAAGGATAACAACTTAGAATAGTTCGAATGTGTATATTGAATAACTTGTATTCAGTCCCTATTACAGGGTGAAATGGGGGGTATTTATAGGCCCAAATATTAAGGAAAACACCTATTTACCCCTCTATTACAACCGACATAGTGGAAACTATTCGGTACCCTTGATAGGGCTAAAATAGTAAAAGACTAATTTAATAAGATAAAAGATAAATCTTCCATCTTAGCTGGCAGAAAAGATCTCAAAGAGCCTTAGTTCGAAGATATACTCCGAACCAAGGCCCATCTTCATACTTCGAGCTTGACTTAGGACATCTTCGAAGATGGACATCTGGAAACCTTCGAATCCATTATCTGCCTTTGTGCTGTTACGGCAATAACCCTGAGGATGGAATATTTCCCCCAACAACAACTATTCAAAGTGGCCGTCGGAGGGCTTCCAGGCAAACCCACGAAGAGTATAGAAAAGTAAAGATAAAGTAATTGTGATTCAAAGCTAGGCTTTGTGGTTGATTTTTGTCGGGGGGCTTCTAACTAGGCTTCGCCTCTATAGTTATAGGGGCTAGACCTCTAATCTAATATGCTATAATTAGGTTGAATAGAGATAAACACTTAGCCAGAATCAGGTCTAACTCTACCTCTGCCTGATATGGGCCTTCGGCCAAGCCTGCCGAAGCCTGCTCCTTGGTCCGAAGCTTCGGTGGGGTGGGCCTCCGAAGGCCTCCTGGCCGAAGGCCGTGGGCTGGCTGGAAGCTTTCGAAGCCCATAGCCCAATTGTCCTTCGGCACTACAAGGCTTCGGCCTAACCCGGGACATGTGTATTTTTGGCCCAAATTACCAAATTGATATTTTGACAATCTTAACCATTGATGCCATTTTTTGCTATCAACACATGCCCCCGCCTTTTAGTGAACTAGGTGAACTAAAAGCACAACGAGCTAAAGACGATACCTTCCATATCGGCCTTTTGACATCTTTTTAGTTGTTTGCCACACACTTGGGAAATACCTTTTCAAGTATATACCATTCAAAGCTCTTCGAAACCGCTCTCCTTGCAGAGATTCTAATACATATGCATTGCCAGGAGCGATTTTGGCTATTTTGAAAGGGCGTTCCCAACTAGGTGACCATTTACCAAACTTGGGACTCTTAGTGCCTACGGGTAAAATCATCTTCCAAACCAAGTCACCTACTTGAAACGATTTTGGTTTAACCTTCTTATTGTAGGCTTTAGCTACTCTCCTCTTGTCTATTTCTATGGCTTCTAAAGCCCTCAATCTCTTATCGATCACTTCTTCTAGATTGTCTTTCAAAAGAGTCTCATACTCGTCGACCGATAAGCCATCTTGCTTTAAAACTCTTAAAGAGCCAAGATCTACTTCTATAGGTAGAACGACTCCTTGTCCGTATACCAACTCATATGGACTAACTTTTGTAGCACCGTTCTTTGCAATTCTACAAGCCCATAGCGCCACAGAGAGCACTTCATGCCACCTTTTAGGGAATTCTTCAATTTTCTTCCTAATGAGCTTAATCACGGTTTTATTACTAGACTCGGCTTGACCATTGGCCTGAGCATAGTAGGGCGAAGAGTTTATCAACTTAATACCATAATATTCGGCGAAGTCCCTCACTTCTCTAGAAACAAATGAGCTACCTTGATCTATAGTGAGAGTTTGAGGAATGCCGAATCTATGTATGATGTGCTTCAAGATAAAGTCAAGTACCTCGTTGTGAGTCATGTTCTTGTGAGGCACGGCCTCGGTCCACTTGGTGAAGTAATCCATCGCCATCAACACGAACCGATGCCCTTTTGAGGAAGGAGGGTGAATTTGGCCAATGAAGTCTAAACCCCAACCTCGGAACGACCATGGCTTGACAATAGGGTTGAGTAATGAAGCAGGAGCCAACTGAATATTGCCAAACTTTTGACATGCTTCACACCCTCTATAATACTTAAAACAATCCTCAGTCATAGTCGGCCAGTAGAAACCCGCTCTTTTGAGCATCCAACTCATTTTCTGGGCCGACTGATGAGTGCCACAAAGTCCTTCATGGACTTCTCCTATAGCCACTTGGGATCGTTCGTGGTCTAGACACTTTAACAATACTCCATCAATGGTTCAGCGATACAGTGTGTCGTCTATTAACACAAATTTAAACGCTTGTCGCCGAACTTTCCGATCAACCTGATGAGGACATCACTTCACATGATACACACATGGAGCCTCCACCTACAATACTACAAGGACCAATCACACGCGCCCGTGCCCGTCGCTTGAACTATGAGGTTAATTCTTTCCTTAGCAACTATTTCAATATTTGTTTGGATGGGATGCTACTGAATTCTAGTGATATTTTGTTGCTTAGGAACATGGGAGATGGAATACAAGAGTTGGAGCTGAAGACGGAGTCGCACGGATGTTTTGAAGTCAAGATTTCGCTGGTTCGGACTACATCAACCACCCTGCACCAAAATGGGCATAACTTCCTCATACGAAGTCCGATTGGCGCGTTCTTTGACTTTTTGGAAAGCTGAGGAGAAGACGGATCGTTTGCCGTTGGTTTCACATCATTTGGACTCTCGAGTCGTTCTGTATGATTAAAACAGTCCTGCGTGACAGAACTGGGCCGTGTTGGCCATAATCTCTGAGTCTGTACATCTTCTAGCCCACAGCCCAAGTCTGTTCACCTCCCACAGGCCGCCGCCCTATATATTCTCACGCCAGCCACTTCTAGGGTTAGGTTTTGCTTTGTTGCATCTACACTATTGTGTTTAGATCCCGCCTCTTGCGCCGGACCGATTGGCTGCCGCATTGGCGTTTGTGGAACCTCAACTTATCTTCGTTTGTCTGTGTTTTGGCATTCGATTTGTATCCTTCCTGTTCTTGCTTGTGTTCTTGGGTTCGCTTGCAGGAATTAGCCTTCGTGGCGAGGTCAATCGCGTTCTGCGTGGTTGATAACCAATGGAGACAGTGGTGTAACGATTGCGAGGTTTTGATCCGCCGGACCGGAGCCTTGGATCGCCAACGTCGAGATTCTCCACCAACCCAAGTTTATCCCTTACCTAGCGGAAGATCGGGACCACTCCCCCATCAGCTGGTATCAGAGCTCAGTTTTCCCGTTAGGTAATTTCGATCTACTTTTGTTTTTACCCAGAGTCCAGAAAACCGCACCAAAATCGCCAAAAAAATCGGGAAGATAAAGAAAAAAATTGGAGAAAGTTTTTGCTCGCCGGACAGCGAACTTGTTTGAATTTTTGTGAGCCACATCCCACCTCAGTTGTAGGTGCCAATTTTTGTGGTTACTCCTCTGGTCATCCTTGTTTCAAAAAAAATAGAGTGAAAAAAAAGGAGAAATAAAAAATATAAAAAAAAAGAGAAGCGGGCTGTTAGTTGCTTGTCCGAACTCTTGTCCGAACTCTTGTCCGAACTCCTGTCCGAACTCTTGTCCAATCTGAGGCAGTCTTTGGCTGTTTGCTGCTTGTCCGATCTCTTGTCTGAACCTTTGTCCGAACTCTTGTCCGATCCGAACAGCAGCAGAGAAAAAAAAAGAGAGAAAAAAAAAATTGCACATACCCTTGTCCGATCACTTGTCCGATCTCTTGTCCGATCCCTTGTCCGATCTATAGAGAGCTGATTTTGACCTGTTTTTGCTTCCTTTTGATTTTTGGGCACATAGTTTCCCTCTATTACTTGAACTTTCACTTTGGGAGCACTACGGTCAGCAACTTTGACGAGTTCTTGGGAATACTTATTGAACTTGGTTTAACTGTTATTATTATCGCTAATCCTTGCTACTCACTTGCCTTCCAAGCTACACATTTCTCTTGGTCTGGTAAGGATCATTTCTTGCAATTGTACACCACCCTCCACTTGGTTCATCACCTGTAGGCCGGTGACCTCACTGCGGCGTGGTAAGAACACTTGCAAGCGTGGGTAAGGTGCTTGACGAATTGCTTCCACCACACATCCAGCACCCCACCTAGCTATTTTACATAAGGATTATTTCTTTGTTGTTTTGTCTTTTCTCTAACATGGCAGCACTTATTGTACAACATGACTTGAGCACTCACATGGACCAGGACGACCAGTCACAACGGAACAATATATTTCAGACCTTCTTCCGCGTCAAAGACCGTCGTGCGCATGTCATCATCGACAGCGGTAGTTGCAACAATTTGGTGAGCCTCGACGTGGTAACTAAGCTTCAACTTCCCACACGTGCACATCCACACCCTTACCATGTGCAATGGCTCGACGACAGCGGTATGGTCAAGGTAACACAAACTGTTCACATCGAATTTTCCATTGGTACATACTTTGGAAGTGCTGATTTTGATGTAGTACCAATGCAAGCATGTTCTCTATTACTTGGTAGACCTTGGGTATATGATACTGATGCTACACACCATGGTAGGAGCAATAAGTACACATTTATGTATAAAGGAAAGAAAGTTACATTGCTTCCTATGACTCCTGCTGAAATTGTGAAATTTGAACAAGAAAAACGTGCTAGGGACGCACAAAAGAGCAAACAACTTTCTGAAAATCAGCAAGTAGATGAGACACTTTCGGGGCAACAAAAAGATAAAGTTGTTTTTCCTTCTTCATCACAAGCTATTAATCTGAAAGGACGTATCATGCATGCAACTAAAACTAACCTTGCAGTACGTAGCTCTCTTGGTCTTGCAGGTTTCTACCGGCGTTTTGTGAGAGATTTCAGCACCATAACCGGTCCTTTACCTGAGTTGACCCAGAAGGGAGTTATTTCTACTTGGGAGTCAGCACAAGAGCAAGCTCTTGCCACACTCAAGGATCTCATTACACATGCACCTCTACTTCAGCTACCCGATTTTAGTAAGCCTTTTGAGTTAGAATGTGATGCTAGTGATTTTGGCATAGGAGATGTGCTGCTACAAGGAGGTAAACCCATGACCTATTCTAGTGAGAAATTGCATGGTCCACAATTGAATTATTTTACCTATGAGTGTGAATTATATGCCTTAGTGCGTGTGCTTAAGACTTGGCGACATTACCTTTTGCCTGAGGAGTTTATTATACATTCTGATCATGACACACTCAAATATTTGAGAGGGCAAGCTAAACTGAACCGTAGACATGTAAAATGGGTTGAATTTATTGAATCTTTCCCATACATTGTGAAATACAAGAATGCCAAAGAAAATGTGGTTGCTGATGCATTGTCTCGCATGGTTGTTCTTTTATCTCAACTTGATATTAACGTTTCAGATTTGGAAAGTTTGAAAGCTTTGTATGTTGTAGATAAAGAATTTGCTGATGGTTTTTTGTCCCATGCTAACAAGCTATGTGCTCCAGATTCGTCCGTACATTTGCTGTTGTTACAGGAATCACATGGCAATGGATTAATGGAACATTTTGGGAGAGAAAAGACTTTGGCCCTGCTGTCCAATAATTTTTATTGGCTCAAGATGCGGAGAGATGTTGAACGATTTGTGCAGCGTTGTGCCACATACCATAAAGCTAAGTCCAAACTTAACCCGTATGGTTTGTATACTCCACTTCCTGTTCCTAGTGCACCTTGGGAAGATATTAGCATGGACTTTATTGTGGGATTGCCTAGGACAAAGAGGGGGAGAGACTCCATATTTGTGAGAGTGGATAGGTTTTCTAAAATGGCACACTTTATTCCCTGTCACAAGACCAACGATGCTTCACATATTGCTGATTTATTTTTCAGGGAAATTGTGAGATTGCACGGGATGCCTAGAACCATTGTTTCAGATCATGATGTGAAGTTTATGAGTTACTTTTGGGAGACAATGTGGGTCAAGCTTGGCACAAAATTGCTATTTTCAACAACTTGTCACCCGCAAACTGATGGTCCAACAGAAGTGGTAAACCGTACACTCTCCATGTTGATCCGCCGGACCGGAGCCTTGGATCGCCAACGTCGAGATTCTCCACCAACCCAAGTTTATCCCTTACCTAGCGGAAGATCGGGACCACTCCCCCATCACAACCCTTTGGCTAGGGTCTCTCAAATACTGGACGATTGGTATTCTCCAATCGCCCTTATGGGCTTTGAAGGGTTTTGCTAGCTCACTCCCTGAAAAGTATCTAAGCTACTGATTTCGGGGTGCCCCCTGAGCCCTTCCTGCTTCTGACGAAGCCTGGCTGGAATGGCTATGCGGAGCGTATCAGGCCGGAGCCCCCTGCCAGAGGGTCCGAGCTCCCAGAAGCCCTCACTGTATGGAGCACTTTGGATCACGGTCTCCGGCGTGCTAGACCCTTGGGTGGGCAGAGTACTCCGGTCCTGGGACCTCAGCGCGCGGTAGCCTCCGGCTGCCGGATGGGTCCGACCTGAAGGGTGCGCCTGTCCGAAGTCACTGGCTTCGACAGTGAGACCAAACATTGGTTTCTCCTGTACAGAAAATTTTCCTCTCCTGACTTGGTAACTAGATGTTTGCTGAGCCAAATCATTTGCAACTGAATTGGTCTCTCTTGACACATGAGAAATTTTGAAGTCATCAAAATTAGAAACTATGTCCAAGCACTTGTCCATGTAGCTATTTAGCAAGCCATTAAAACATTGAGAATTCTTAACCACTTGTTGCACTACTAACAGGGAATCACCATGTGCATGAACATGTTTAACACCCATGGATTCTAACAATTCAAGCCCTAGCAGTAAAGCCTCGTATTCAGCTTGGTTGTTGGTAGAGGGAAAGTCTAAATGAGCCGAGGTCTCAAAGTGTGCTCCACTAGGTGATATGTGAACTACTCCAATACCTTGGCCATTTTTGCAAGCTGAACCATCAAAGTAAAGTTTCCACGGCATTACCTCAATCAAAGCAACATTGTCGCTCCAACTGACGTCTATGTGGTGATCAACTATAAAGTTGGCTACGATCTGGCCTTTCATAGCTCTTAGGCGCTCATAGGACAAATCATATTCAATCAAAGCGTAAGCCCATTTTCCGATTCTTCCACTTATAATCGACTTTTGTAACATGTGTTTTATAACATCGGTTTGGCAAATGACAACACATGTTGTAGGGAGAAGATAGTGGCGCGATTTGGTACACGCGTAGTAAAGTGATAAACATAAACGTTCCACAAACATGTACCTGGTCTCGGTGTCCAACAAGCGGCGGCTTAGGAACAACATTATGTACTCTTTTCCTTCCACCTCCTGGGTTAGCACGACCTTGATCACGCTATCCTCGGCAGCGATGTACAGCCAAAATGGAATTCCAGCTTTTGGCGCTCTCACCACGGGCGGTGATGACAAGCACTCCTTGATTTTCTCAAAGGCGATTTGCTGGCTTGCCCCCAAAGTGAACTCGGCCTCGTTCTTTAGCCGGAGTATGGGGACAAAGGCATGAATATTGCCTAGACAAGTTAGATATAAAGCGACGCAAATAATTCATCTTGCCTAGCAACTTTTGTACATCTTTTTTGCAATTTTGGTGTTGTAACATTTCTAATTTTCTCAAGCCTCTTAGGATCAATCTCTATGCCTCTCTCGTTAATAATGAAACCTAAGAACTTACCCACCGACGCACCAAAAGCACATTTGAGTGGATTCATTTTTAAACCATACTGCCGCATCCTATCAAAAGCAACTTTCAAATTGGCTAAATGGTTTCCCATAGCATCCGATTTGACTATGACATCATCAATGTAAACTTCTAACATGACTCCTAGCAAGTCATGAAAGATCAAGTTCATAGCACGCTGATACGTGGAGCCAACATTTTTCAAACCAAAAGTCATAATGTCCCACTCGAATAAACCGACAAAACCAGGGCATCAAAAGGCAGTCTTGTAGATGTACTCTTCGGCCATAAAGATTGATTATAACCAGCATTGCCATCAAGAAAACTTAGTACCTTGTGTCCTGAAGCATCGTTGATTAGCATGTCGGCTATCGGCATAGGATACTCGTCCTTTGGAGTGGCTTTGTTCAGATCCCTGAAATCAATACATACTCGTATCTTGCCGCTCCCTTTCTTCTCTACAGGCATAATATTAGCAAACCATTCTGCATACCCGCATGGCCTAATAAATCCAGCTTTGAGCAGTCACTCTACTTCTTAACTCAGTCATAGACGGACCGAGTTAAAGCGATGAGGAGGCTGTTATAAGGCCTAAATTCGGACTTGATAGGTAGCTGATGCTCCACGAGCTCACGGCTTAGTCCCAGCATCTCGCTATACTCCCATGCGAAACAATCGACATAAGACCGAAGCAACTTTATTACTTCGGCCTTTTCATCAGGCTGTAAGTGTTAGTTTACAAAGTCGGCCTCGCGATGCCACCATCACCTATGTTAATTTCTTCTAAGGGATCAGCCAACGCAAAACCTTGTCCTAATTTCTCTAGTTCGCTAAAGTCCTCGATGGCCTTGGAAATACCGTCTTTACCAGATCGATACTGCTCTACACGAGACTTTTGCCAATACAGATTACTCTTGCTAGACATGACTACTAATACAAAAACAGCCGTGCTACACCAGCCGGCTTTACAGACACTGGTACAAACCGTCCTCTGGATACACTAACAAAATTGTAATCCGAAATATCTCAACCTGACAGACACTCTAACTTGTTGTGAACGGCTTGAACTAACACATCGGCCAATGCTACTTGGGCCGAAGTGTCTGCGGGAATGACTTCTACTTCATCGCCATCCCACTGAATTAGGAACTGGTGCAGAGTAGAAAGAATGCAGCAATTCACGTGAATCCAGTCGCACCCAAGCACCACACTTTAGTTACCTTGTACATTGACGACAAAAAATGATGTTGTCAACGTCTTGTTGCCCACTATCAACTCCATGGAGAGCACGCCCTTGGCCTCAGAACTCTCGCCGTTGAAACCATTCAGCATCAAGTTAGTCTTCTTCAGATCATCCTCATTCCTACCAACATTCTTCAACATCGAGTAGGGCATTAGGTTAATAGTGGCGCCGCCGTCAACAAGCATCTACGAAATCGGCTTTCCGTCAATGTGACCTCTGACATAGAGAGGCTTCAGATGGCGAGACGAGTCCTCGGGTTTCTCGAAAATAGCATTGTGCGGGCCGAGGTTCAATTGAGAGATCTTGGCCTCATCCTATGTTAGGACAAACTCGGCAGGCAGTGTGATGACGTTGATGTCCATCGCCTGGGGTGCAGGCCCCTCAGAGACAAGCGAGTAGTCGTCGTCGAGCATGTCATCATCGTCATCGCTCGGACTAGGAGTCGGGTTTGTCATCTCAACTGGCTTCATCCTCCATACATGTCTTGTAGTTGGTCGAGGGAGGATTTCCTCAAAGATAGTGTCGTGCTCGTTCTCAGCCTTCTTCTCGTGCATCTCCTGTGCCCGTAATCATTGCAGACATCTCTTTTGTGATTTGGACATGCCTGGAGATGCCCAAGATGGTTGTGGCTTAGTGCCAGGTTCCACTGCCTGGTTCCTGTCAACTTTAGCCGAAGTGGTCCTGCCCACCTTGGCCTCGCACAATCTATATCTAGAGGGGCCATCGCTGTGGACCCCGGTAGTCAGACCGGCCTCGCTCAGCCGATCGGACCAGGCTCTGGTGCGGGCTTCGGCCAAAATAGGGGACTTACCTCCGCAAGGCTTTGGTAGAGGGAAAGTCTAAACGAGACGAGGTCTCAAAGTGCGCTCCGCTAGGTGATATGTGATCTACTCCAATACCTTGGCCATTTTTGCAAGCTGAACCATCAAAGTAATGTTTCCACGGCATTACCTCAATCAAAGCAACATTGTCGCTCCGACTGATGTCTATGTGGTGATCAACTATAATGTTGGCTACGATCTGGCCTTTCATAGCTCTTAGGGGCTCATAGGCCAAATCATATTCAATCAAAGCGTAATCCCATTTTCCGATTCTTCCACTTATAATCGGCTTTTGTAACATGTGTTTTATAACATCGGTTTGGCAAATGACAACACATGTAGTAGGGAGAAGATAGTGGCCCGATTTGGTAGAAGCATAGTAAAGTGATAAACATAAACTGTTCCACAAACGCGTACCTGGTCTCGACGTCCAGCAAGAGGCAGCTCAGGAACGTGATTATGTACTATTTTCCTTCCACCTCCTAGGATTAACACGGCCCTGATCACGCTATCCTCGGCAGTGATGTACAGCCGAAATGGAATTCCAGCTTTTGGCGCTCTCACCACGGGCGGTGATGACAAGCACTCCTTGATTTTCTCAAAGGCGCTTTGCTGGCTTGCCCCCCAAGTGAACTCGACCTTGTTCTTTAGCCGGAGTATGGGGACAAAGGCATCAATCTTGCCAAACAAGTTAGATATAAAGTGACGCAAATAATTCATCCTTGCCTAGCAACTTTTGTACATCTTTTTTTGCAATTTTGGCACTGTAACATTTCTAATTTTCTCAAGCCTCTTAGGATCAATCTCTATGCCTCTCTCGTTAATCATGAAACCTAAGAACTTACCCGCCGACACGCCAAAAGCACATTTGAGTGGATTCATTTTTAAACCATATTGTCGCATCCTATCAAAAGCAACATTCAAATCGGCTAAATGGTTTCCCATAGCGTCCGATTTGACTCTGACAGTCATCAATGTAAACTTCTAACATGACTCCTAGCAAGTCATGAAAGATCAAGTTCATAGCATGCTGATACGTGGCGCCATCATTTTTCAAACCAAAAGTCATAACGACCCACTCGAATAAACTGACAAAACCAGGGCATCAAAAGGCAGTCTTGTAGACGTACTCTTCAGCCATTGTTGGTGTAAAAGTTTACGCTAACAGGTTCTCTGAGATCATGACGGACAAACAATGAGTTCGTGTTTGAGAACTATCTCAAGCCTCCGTATTGGATAATAGCTCAAGTAGTTCGAATATGTGTATTGAATAGCTGGGTATTAGATCCTTGTTACAGGGTAGAGAGGGGGGTATTTATAGGCAAAAATGTCTAAGGAAAAAACCTAATTACCCCTAGATTACAACCGACATTGTGGAAACTATTCGGTACCCAGAGCAGGGTTAAAAGGGTAAAGTTATCCGGGGCAGACGGATAAGCCAAACGTCGTATCAATCCTGTCGTTCTGCTTTGGAGCCTTCGTATCTTGCGGAGGGCTTCTCCGGACATCGGATCGAGGCACCCTTTGGCTTGACGCCTTCTCCTTCGAGTAAGAGTCCATCATCTCCGAAGCTTAGTGAATCTTTGTGTTGTTAATCTCTAAGTTCTGAAAGTGAAGCAATTTCCCCCAACAGTAGCCCCTCGAATACACCTCTCCGGATTTAACCTGTACAAAAGGGAGGAATATACGCAAGGAATATTTTCATATTCTGAGAGTTAGAGAAAATTTGAACACATTACAGTCCTTTGGAGGATTTCGGACCCAAAGCATTCAGACCCCTTCTCCGAGCTCTCAACGCAGTGTGAACACATCGTGAGAAAGAGTACCGCTCCGAAGCGCAAACGTCGTGAGGAGCCGTTTGATTATAGCTATTATGGCGCAAGTAGCCGTTTGATTTACGGTAGTCTCTCACCGTTCCTCTTTCTGGACCCGACATGCCAGTGGCGGAAGTCGAACCTGCAGTGTGAATGCGATCGAAGCGTAGCAACCAACGGACGGTTATAAAAAGAGGACTAGAAGTTACCCAAGATTTTTTTACCGTACCCAGCATCTGTGATTCACTCTCTTCAACATCAAATTCTCACAACCTTCCAATTCACCGAGTAATGGCGAGAACCAGCCACACGGTTCCGGCAGCGGCGAGTACTCTGGCGCAGAGGCAAGCCTGGGCTGCCTCGGCTGCGGCTGTAATGGCGGGAGCTCCGGGCGACAGCCTGGCCCAAGAACCCTCGGGAGCTCCACCCGCCATCCAAGAAGAAGATTCCTCAATGCTTCCTCATCGGCCATTCTATGAGCACCGCCGAGTCCATTGAAGAGGCCGTGGAAGGAAAGCTGGGAACCGGAATGAGGACTCGAGTCCCCGGGTCAGAATCAACCCCAAGGCGACGCAGCGGAGAAGTTGTGGTCTTCGAGGCATTCTTCGAAGCAGGCTTGGGACTTCCAGCCATCGATTTCCTAGCAGAGGTACTGGACCTGTTCCACATCACATTACCTCAGCTATCTCCCAATGCCATCGCCCACCTGGCCATCTTCGAGTGGGCGCTCCGGGCCAAAGGGTGCGAGGGACGATTGGAGGTCTTCGCCACCACCCACGAAGCCATCTGCCAGTTGAAGCCGCAGGACGGACCCGGGGACACCAAGGTGATAACAGCCTTTGACAGCGTCAACTTTCAGCTACGGAGGGAGCATGCTCAACACTTGTAGGGCCGAAAGTAGCGACTAGAGGGGGGGTGAATGGGCGCCTAAAAAATTCTTTCGAATCAATGGCCTACTAGCTCCCAACACCCAACGCACATCAAACAACTAAACAAACAAGCATGAACAGATTGCCTAAGTCTAAAGGTATATAGCCTAGAAGCAACTGATGTTTAACCAACAGAGTCACACACAAACAGTGCTAATAGACATATTAACAGAATACACAATACATGGCAAGAAAACCTTATCAGTACAACAATCTAAGTGCACAAAGAGTGGGAAAATAAGTTACTGTTCCAAATCTGTCTCCTGTTCGAAACTTGGCGAAGCCTGCTTCGTTGGTCGAAGCCTGCTTCGTAGTTGCTTGTCGAAGTCGAACGAAGGTTATCGTTGACGTGCCGAAGGATTGTTTGGTCTAGCCTAGTTCGAGTGTGGCAAAGAGCGAAGTATGCTTCGAAGCGAAGTATGAGAGTATCGAAGCTTGCTTCGAACAGTGTACTGTCGAAGCCTAGACTTCGAACAGAAAGGTTTGAACAAGCTCACAGAAAAGCAACCTCCGAAAGATAGGCGAAGCCAAACACACGGTAGCAAGAAGAAATCGAAGCCTACACTCAACCTTCGAAGCTAGGTTGGTCGAGGTATGACAACCGAAGTTGAGACCTTCGCTTCGAGGGTTAACTTCGAAAGACAAGCTCCGAACTTACACACTGTGACCTTCAAAAATGACAGCAAGAAGAACTCACGTCGAGCGAAGTCTACCAGAGAGACTAGCTTCGAAGCTAACTTCGAAGCCTGTCGAAGTATTAACGTCGAACAGCTCGAGACAGAGAACACCTTTGCAAAGACTGTCGAAGTATGTCAAGCTGACAGACAGCACAAAACGTACTTTGAAGCTAGAGATAGTACACAAAGTGAAGTCGAAGTTCAAGCGAAGTCCTTGAGGATGTCAGATCGAAGCCTGCCTCACGGAGCTGAGGGACTTCGAACAGAGAGAAGGGGCTTCACCACAAATAGCCAGAAAAGGGACTCTGGCCCTGTCAACTCGATCAAAAAGCTATGCAAGAAAAAGCAAGCCTAGAGTACTAGTGTACTGTTGCTACAGTGAAGTAGTACTACTTGCAAACAACAAGAACTAGTCCTCCTCGTGAAGAACAAACCGAAGCAACATAGAAGCTTCTATTCAAGGAATAAATTAGCTGCGGGCAAACCGAACCAACAGAGCCTTAAATGAAGTGTTACGCAGGAGAATCGATGGGAATAAAAGCTTCCAAACAGCAAAGAGCCAAATGAATCTCAGGAAGAACAAGGCACATTGCCTGGCGGCGCACACAGGGAGAGAGAACACACAGGGAACAAAATGACCCAATGGAATAGAAAATGATTTCAGCAAAAAGGGTGACCTAACCCTCGGGATTGGGGCCCTATTTATAGGCTGTCCAACACTTAGGAATATTCCACCAGCCCCTTAGGGTTTTTACAGATGCTGAAATAAAGGAAAAGACTCAACTGCCCTAAGGAATTTTTACAGACACGACTGACTGACTGTGAGCCTAGAGATACAAATGACTTATCCGGAAGCTAAGCTTTCATAGCGACTATGGCTTCTCTTCTGGACTGTCCGATACAAGATCAACGGTTGTCAGTTTTGCGCCGAAACTGACAAAGCCTCCACCGACTTTGCACCAAGTACCCGGATTGGGCCGGCCCGATTCCGCAGCTCTCTCAGCCAGGCAATCACTCACCGCCCGTGTACCTGAGTCAATCCTGGTCAACAACCCAGTGGGTCTTCTGCTGCTCCCAGCCCATGTACCCGGATTGGACCAGCCCAACTTGACAGCTCTCTCAGCCCGACAGTCGCTCGCTGCCCGTGTATCTGAGTCACACGCGGCCAATGAACAGCAGATCTCCTCTCTTCTTTTGTCCTCTTTGACTCTCGTTGACAATGACTCATCACATCTGGAGCCATGAGGCCCACGCTATTCAGCATGGCTCCTCAGCACTTTCCTGCGAAGGCCATCAACGATCGATGGTACACCAACTGGATTCTTCAGTGGTTCTACGCCGAAGTTGGAGAGGACTCCCTCCTTGCAGGGCCTCTCTAGGAGATCTGGTTACGGAAGGAGGCGGAGATTGCTCCAAACCCTAGCCTATTCTCAACACGGCTAGGGCTATTGACCTCAGTGGCTCACCGCATGAGCATGCGCGACCTCGCAGAAGAGTTCATTGCTCTTCGGATTCCACCTCTCGGGACCGGCTGGCCAATAGTGTTTCAACAGGCTTCGGAGGGTGATCTCCGAATGTTAGGTAAGACTTCAACTCCTGCAGTAATATGTTAGATGATGAAAATAACATGCCTATAATATGTTACTCTTTTTTCTCCAGCGGCTCCGCTGGTGCTAGCTCCGGAAGACATAGCTCGGGCCACCGAACGGGTCCTCGGAGCCCCTACGGTGGCTAAAAGACAGAAGAGGCTGGAGCTGGTAGGGAGCTCTCGGGATGGTGCCCCCTCCTCTACCAGACTTTACCTCGACCGGAGCAGCCCCTCGGAAATGGAAGGCCATCACCGAGCCCCCCAAGAAAGCCAGCAAGACGCTGCCTAAGAAGAAGAAGGTGGCAAAGATCCCTCCGCAGTTGGATCCCGCTTCGTCCGCTACGTCCTTGGATGTTCGGAGTTCGGCCTCCAAGGAGTCCGAGGACTCCAGTGCCCAATTGGCGAAGACCTTCGAGAATTATCTCTTGGAGGGCGACGAAGATGCAGCGGGAGTCCCAGCCGAAACTTCTGCTCGGGAGGTTGCGGAGGTAGACCCGACACACACCCCCATGCCCACTGTTGTAAGCTTGGAGTCGAACTTTGCCACCCCCAACTTACCTGTAACCGGGGTGATCATGGCGGAAGTCGAGGCCCAGCAGAAAACACGCCGGAGAGGACTTCGGGAGATGACATCGACGATATCCTCTGGATGTATGAAGTTGTGGAGGATCCGACGATTTTAGCCTCACAGGGCCTCCGAAGGTATACTTTTAAGCTTTTACCTTGGTCGATACATGCAACAATCTTTTACTCGTAAATGCTTATCAAATATCTTGACACTATAGGTACCTCGAAGGGTGACGAAGCCCCGGCTGCACCCGAAGCCCCAACATCTTCAGGGGTTGTGGTTCCGATGGACATCTCGACTCCCTTGGATGCTCCGGTGCCGGTGGCGGAATTCGTGCCCGTCGATGCGGCTCCGGTGACCGAGGTCACCCCTGCTAATGCGGCTCCAGTCGAAGGGGTCGCCGCCGAAGAAAGGGCCACCTCCGCCTTAGCTGATGTGCCTGCCTTTGTGCCGGGGAGGGGCAAAAGTATGTCTAGCCTTGGCCTTCCCCCCGGCCCAACGATGACCTCGGCCAGCAACTCGGAGGAGGAGGCCACGACAGATGATCGCCAAGCTTCGTATTGGCTTCCTTTGTTGGCTCCGTTCCTGGAGCACCGGGCAGGCTTCCCAGTGTTCCTGGAGCCTTTGGCGGAGAAGAGCCAGGACATCGCCAATTCGGACCTGGTCTCTGCTCTGAGCAAAGCTAGGGCTCCGACGCTCAACATGGCCCTCGAATGGGCTGCCCTTCAGGTATGAAAAGCACCACAACCACTTCTAATTAGTAATTGTAAATACTTGATACTTACTTGTTCTTTTTCTTCGCAGTAATTCGTCCTTGCTAGAGCGGCAACGACTTCCAATGAAGTAAAAACCAATCAACTCAAAAGGAAGGTTATCACCCTCCAAACCGCCCTCAAAGGCTACGATGAAAGATCCCTTCGGTTGGAGGAAGAAGCCCTCGAAGAACGGAGGGCTAGGGCTACGGCCGACGAAGCTCTCCGAATAGCGAGGCAAGACAGCGACGCGCTCCGGACATCGGCTCAAGAGGTTGAAGCCGAGTGCGTAGTTCTTCGAGCGGAGGTTGAAAGGCTCCGGCAATCGGTGACCACTTCGAGCGCCCAAGTGGTGGAGCTCCAAGGAGCCCTTAATCAAGTGATGGCACAGAAGAGCTCCTTGCTGCTCCAAGTGGCCGAAGTGTCTGCTACTGCTGCGGGGCTGGAGACAGCAGAGAAGAAGAACGCCAGTGCGGCAGAACGTACCTTGGACGCCCTTCAGGGTACCTTGGAATATTTTGGATATGTGCCCTTCGTCTTCTGCGGCGGCCAGCGAATCCCTCGACCGGAAACTGAAGAGGATCCAAGTGGCGGCGTCGTTGATGATGAACTCTGGCGTCCGGTACAGAGAGATCTCCGGTCAGTGTGCTGGCATCAGATTTCTTCGCCACCTCGAAGCCCTTCAGATCCCCCTCGCTTCAGTCGGTGGTTCGACTCTCGAAAGCTTTGCCTCCAAAGACCTGCTGCACCCATCTTTCATATGTAGCATTGGCCTGGGAAGCCTTCCGGTCGACCTGGAAGACGGACCACAAGGCTGTGCCAAAGCTTGGATCGACGAGGCCCGTCGGCAGAAGCAGGCACAGACAAGGCCACCGATTCTAGCCTCGCCGGCTCCGACACCTCCTGCTCTACCAACCGACCCGCAGGTCTAGCTCTTAGGGCAATCATGTATACAAAATCTTGTAAAGCCTCTTATATTAATGAAAAGTTATAAACAAAGAGCTTGTTTGGGTGTTTTGTTCTTTTAGGTTTTGTCACGCCCTTCGAATCCTGACCTCGAAATACTGGATTTAACCGAAGGGCTCTGGAAGGAGTGGGCAAGCCTCAAAAGATTAAGGCCTTATCGCCGCTATCACTTCTCTGTATGTAAGAATGCCTTTTGGGCTACGGAATGCCTGAGCTACCTTTTCTCATTTAATAGCTAAGGCTCTAGGTCATCAGATAGGACGGAATGTCGAGGCCTATATGGATGATATTGTAATAAAGAGTGCTCAAAAGCACCAGCATAGCCTAGATCTAGCTGAAACATTTGAGAGCCTCTGAGCATGTGGAGTACGCCTTAATCCAGAAAAATGTATATTCGGAGCACAAGCAGGAAAACTGCTAGGGTACCTAGTTTCGAGCAGGGGGATCGAAGCTAGCCCAACACAGATAAGTGCACTGCAAAGGATGGCTCCACCAGAGAATTTGAAGCAGGTTCAAAAATTAGCAGGGAGACTTGCAGCTCTTAGCAGGTTCCTGGCCAGGTCAGCAGAGCGGAGCCTCCCAATTTTCAAAGCACTAAAGGGGTCCGAAACCTTTCAATAGACATCGGAGTGTCAAAAGAGCTTCGATGATATAAAAGAATACCTCAGAAGGTTATCAATTTTGACAGTTCCCCTCCCAGAAGAAACATTGCTCCTTTATCTTGCAGCAACAAATTCAGCAGTGAGCGCAGTACTAGTCCGGGAAGTTGAGCTTAAAGGAAAGCTAGTCTAGAACCCAGTATATTTTGTGTCGGAGGCACTATCCGGAGCTAAAGTCAGATACTCCGAGCTCGAGAAGTTTGCTTATGCCCTCGTAATGGCCTCGCGGAAGCTGAGGCATTATTTCTTGGCGCATAACCTGATCGTCCCTACGTCGTATCCTTTTGGGGATATGCTCCGAAACAAAGATTCCACAGGAAGATTTGGAAAATGGGCAGTCGAGCTGGCACCCATCGAAATCTCCTTCACGGTGAGGACAGCTGTTAAATCTCAAATTATAGCAGATTTCGTAGCAGAATGGACTCCATCTGCAATCTGGACCCCGGAAGAACCCTCCGAAGGTTTTTGGATAATATTCTCTGACGGAGCTTATCAAGCATCAGGTGCCGGAGCAGGGGCCGTCATCTTGTCACCATCAGGGCAAAAGGCCATGTATTCCGCAAGGCTCAACTTCAGAACCACTAATAACATTGCCGAGTATGAAGGAATCTTGCTAGGCCTCCGAAAGGCTAAAGCACTCGGAGCTACAAGAATAGTGATCAAGACAGATTCCCAAGTCGTCGCGGGGCATATTGACAAAAGCTTTCAAGCAAAAAACCCACATCTCGCGCAATACCTTGAAGAAATTCGCAAGGCCGAAGCAGCATTTAAAGGGTTTACAGTTCGAAGCATCCCTCGGACAGAGAATCAACTTGCAGATATTCTTGCAAAGGCTGCAGCAGGAGCGGTGGACCTCCCGGAGGGTGCTATCTACGAAGAACTAGAGCAGCCAGCGGCTGACCAAATACCCTCATCAGAAGTAATGTGCATTCCAACTACAGATTGGCGGGCCCCGATAATAAGCATATTGCAAAGTACCATGGACCCTCCTGAAGGCCCAGAAGCTCGAAGGTTGCAAGCAAGAGCTCGAAATTACAAACTTATTGATGAAGTACTATACAAGGCCGGAGTGTGTTCACCCCTACATCGATGCATCTCACAGCCCGAAGGTCAAAACATACTTCGGGGCATCCACGAAGGGCTATGCGGAGGTCATTTAGCCCCTCGAGCGCTAGCAGGCAAGACGCTTCGGCAAGGGTTTTATTGGCAAACAATAGTAAGAGACGCGGAAGAACTAGTTCGAACATGCCAAGGCTCCCAGTGGATGGGCAGACGGAGCCATCGCCCGCCAGCTCAGCTTCAAGTTATTGCCCCATTATGGCCAATGGCTAGATGGGGCATGGACCTCATAGGCCCTTTCCCAGTGGCAAAAGGCGGCTTGAAATTCGCGGTGGTGGCAATCGAATATTTCTCAAAATGGGTTGAGGCGGAGCCGCTAACAGCTATCACCTCGAAGAATGTGCAACGATTTTTCTGGCAAAATATCATATGCAGGTTCGGAGTTCCAAGAGAATTGACTGTGGATAATGGAACCCAGTTCGAAGCTGATACCTTCCAAACATTTTGTGAAGAACTGGGCAATAAGTTGTGCTTCGCAGCAGTGCGGCATCCACAGTCCAACGGAGCTGTTGAGCGAGCCAACGGGAACATCCTTTCCGGGTTGAATCGCCGAATTGTTGGATTGGCCAAGGGGCTGTGGGTCGAAGAGCTCCCCAAAATCTTGTGGTCCATTCGAACCACTCAAACCAGGTCAACGGGGTTCACACCGTTTAGATTACTCTTTGGAGATGAGGCCATGACTCCTACGGAGCTCAGAGGTGGATCGCTTCGCGTAGTACAGCCTGGGGACGAAAGTGACCGGAGCACTTCCCTGGATTTGTCAGAAGAAACAAGGCTTCATGCTGTCGCGAACCTGTCTAAATTCCACAAACACACCAAGACATGGTATGACCCGAAGGTAAAGCTAAGTGAATTAAAACCGGGTCATCTGGTATTGCGCAGTGTAATAGCCCCGGGGAAGCTAGGAAACAAATGGGAAGGACCATATGTTATCTTACGCTTAGGACGCGCCGGGTCGTTTAAATTAGCCAATTTAGAAGGAGAAGAGTTGAAGCATGCATGGCATGCGGAGCACCTCAAGCATTATTTTGCTTAGGAGGCCCCTTGTAATCACTTGTAAAAACTTCCCCTCTATGAATAAAGATAAGGGTCGAACTTTGTTTGCTCTTCAAATATCTCGTACTCCTGATGGACGCATTAGGAGGATAGAGATGCTTGTAGAGCCGAGCATTTTTCTCAAGACCCAGGCAGCTGCCTTCGAACCATTGGTTCAAAGGCTACGATGCCAACCTACGGATTCCAGGCTCCGGCTTGTTAGGATCCGTAGAAGAGTCTAAGGACTTTAAAGAAAAACAGATTTTCGGCCTCCGGGTGCGAAGTATCTGTAAAAGAGTCGAAGGTGGCCAACCTACGGATTCCAGGCTCCGGCTTGTTAGGATCCATAGAAGAGTCTAAGGACTTTAAAGAAAAACATATTTTCGGCCTCCGGGTGCGAAGTATCTGTAAAAGAGCCGAAGGTGGCCAACCTACGGATTCCAGGCTCCGGCTTGTTAGGATCCGTAGAAGAGTCTAAGGACTTTAAAGAAAAACAGATTTTCGGCCTCTTGGTGCAATGTATCTGTAAAAGAGCCGAAGGTGGCCAACCTACGGATTCCAGGTTGCGGCTTGTTAGGATCCGTAGAAGAGTCTAAGGACTTTAAAGAAAAACAGATTTTCGGCCTCCGGGTGCGAAGTATCTGTAAAAGAGCCAAAGGTGGCCAACCTACGGATTCCAGGCTCCGGCTTGTTAGGATCCGTAGAAGAGTCTAAGGACTTTAAAGAAAAACAGATTTTCGGCCTCCAAGTACGAAGTATCTGTAAAAGAGCCGAAGGTGGCCAACCTACGGATTCAAGGCTCCGGCTTGTTAGGATCCGTACAAGAGTTTAAAGACTTAAAAAAAAAGAGAGAGCAAATTTTTAATCTTCGAAAGCAAATTTAAGTACAAAGTTCGAAGCATGCAGTTGTTCGGACAGTCATTGTGCCTAGGGAACCCTTTTCTATGGTAAAGGCTCTGCCACCCACAAGGGGGGTCGGAGGGTACGAGTTACACAGCATACTTTCGAAACATTCCACATTAAATACATCAAGAGAAATTTGTGTCTAAGCCTAAATAAAATCGAAGACCCTTTCGGCCCCTAGAGCTACCCCTACGGCTACTTTGCCCTTCGGAGCTCGAAGCCGCCGAAGTCGTCCTTTTAGTCCGGATGCTTCTCTTCTTCTTCGAGGCTCGCAGTTTCCTCTGCTGCTCTTGAAGCTCAGCCCATGTCAGGAGCCTTTCGGAGTCAGCCTTCGTAGGGTCTTCAACTTGGTACTCCGAGTCGGACCAGTCAATAGGCTCGGAGGACGAGGACCCTCCGACTTCTCTTCCTTTTTAATATAAGCTAAGACGTCCCTTCGAACTTCAAGGGCTATCTCCCCCCTGTCTCCACGAGGAACAGAAAAGCGGGAGCGGCGGTAAGGCCTCAAACCCTCGAGGTTTGCCCACTCCTTTCGGAGCTCGTCGGTAATTTCCAGAAGTTCGAAGTCAGGGCTCGAAGGGCATGACAAAACCTAAAAAATAGCAGAACACCCAAGACAAGTTCCCGTTTATAACTTTTTCATTAATAAAAACAGGGTTTACAAGGCTTCATATATATAGCAGTCCTAAGCGGCTAGACCTGCGGGTCGGTCGGCGGAGCAGGAACCGAAGGGGCTGGCGCAGCAGGAAGTGGTGGCCTTGTCTGCGCTTGCTTCTGCCGACGGGCCTCGTCAATCCAGGCCTTAGCTACGGCCTTATGGTCCGTCTTCCAGGTCGACCGGAAGGCTTCCCAGGCCGAAGCCACCTCCGAAGATGGCCGCAGCAAGTCGTCGTCCGCGAAGCCTCCGGGGATGAGCCTTCGACTGAGCCAAGGGGGATCCGAAGGGATTCAAGATGACGAAGAACCCCGATACCAGCACACTGTCCAGAGATTTCCCCGTAGCGAATACCGGAGTTCTTCATCAACGACGAAGCAACCTGGATCCTCGTCAGCTTCCGGTCAAGGGGTTCGTGGGTTGCAGCAGAAGCCGAAGGGCACATGGTGCCGAAGTACCAGCGTACCCTGGAGGGCTTCCAAGGTACGGTCCGCAGTACTAGAATTCTTCTTCTCCACTGCCTCCAGGCCTGCAGCAGTCGCGCCCACTTCGGCCACTCGGAGCATCAAAGAACTCTTGAGGGCCATCGCCTGGCTAAGAGCCCCCTGAAGCTCCACCAGCTGCGCACTTGAGGTAGCGGCCTCTTGGCGGAGCCTTTCAACCTCCGCTCGAAGGAGAACGCGCTCGGCCTCGACCTCCTGGGCAGACGAACGGAGGGCTCCGAGGGCTTCGTCCGACGCTGCCCTAGCCCTCCATTCCTCCAAGACTTCTTCCTCCAGCCTTAGGGATCTCCCGGTAAAGTCGTTAAGGGCCGTCTGGAGGGTAGTGACCTTCCGTTTAAGTCAATTAACTTCGACCTCGTTGGAAGTCACTGCCGCTCTAGCAAGAACAAATTGCTGCAAAGAGAACTAAGTAAGTACTAAAGTATTTATGACCACTAATGCGAAGTAGCTATTGTGTCTTTTTCATACCTGAAGGGCAGCCCTTTCGAGGGCCGTGTTGAGTGTCGAAGCCCTGGCCTCCCTCAAGACAGAGATCAACTCCGAATTGGCAATGTCCTGGCTTCTCTCAGCCAGCGGCTCCATAAGTCTTCGGAGGCCACTCCGGTGCTCCAAGAACGGAGCCAGCAGAGGAAGCCAAGACAGAGCTTGAGCATCATCCGCTGCGGCCTCATCCTCCGAATTGTCAACGGAGGGTGCGGCCTGGCCAGGAAGAAGGCCGAGGCTAGAAATACTCTTGCCCCGCCCCGGTACGAAGGAGGGCGAAGCAGGAGTACTCCGACCATCGGCAACCACCTCTTCGACCAAAACCGCAGCGGCGGAGCCAACCTTGGTGGTCGAGGCGGCCAGTACAGGAGTAACCTCCGTCGCCAACTCCGTCCCGGTGAGCACGTCGTCTGCCCCGAAGGACACATTCTCCGCCGCCAAATTCGGAGCCTCCAGAGGCGCGGAGGGATCCGCTCGAAGGACAGCCTCCGAAGACGCAGGGGCTTCGGACGCCACCAAAGCATCAACACCCGAAGAGGTACCTATTTCAATAACAAAATTAATAAGCATGTTTTCACAGACAGCAAGCAGGTATTGAGTATAAAAGGGAAGAGCTTCGAAAAAAACCTCCGGGTGCTTCGTGGGGAAGGATTGCTGGATCCTCCAAGGCTTCGTACATCTGGAGGATGTCGGCGAAGTCATCCCCCGAGGTCTTGCCCTCAACATTCTCCATCGGAGCCACGGCCTCCGCAGGGACCACCTCAGGTGCGGGCAAGTTGGGAGTAGGGGAGTCCGACTCCACCTGAACGACGACGGGCGCAGGAGGAGCAGTCGGAGTCACACTTACCACCTCCCCGACGGAGGTGTGAGGAGGGACTTCCCCTGTATCTTCGTCACCCAGGAGGTAGGCTTCGAAGGCCGCTGCTGTCTGGCCGTCGGAGTCCTCTGCCTCTTCGGAGGCCGAGCTTTGCGCACCCGGCGACGAGACAGACGAGGCAGGCGCCAGCTCCGAAGGGTGCTTCGCTACCTTCTTCCTCCGAAGCGGCTGTTTGCCGGCTTTCTTGGAGGGCTCGGCAGCGGCTTTCCTCTTACGGCCAACCGCTCCGGTCGGAGCGAAGTTAGGAAGATTCGGGGGCTCCATGCCGAGAGCTCTCCACACTCTGTTGGATCGCTCCCAGCTCCCCACCAGCTCCAACCTTCTTTGCCTCTCGGCCACCGAAGGGGCTCCGAGAACTCATTCGGTGGCCCGAACTACGTCCTCCGGATCCAATGCCAGAGGCTCCACTGAAAGAAAAAGGTATGAGAATATAAGTATAATTGATTTCTTCATTTAAATATGATGCAGCAAGGAGAAGGTTTACCTAAGTTTCAGAGGTTCCCCTCCGAAGCTTGTGGGAACATAATTGGCCAGTTGGCTCTGAGGGGAGGGATCCGAAGGGCGACGAACTCCTCAGCCAGGTCGCGCATGCTCATACGACGAGCCACTGAGGTAAGCAACCCTAGCCTCGTCGAGAGCAGGCTAGGGTTCGAAGAGATGTCTGCCTCCTTCCGGTACCAGATCTCCTGGAGAGGACCAGCGTGGGGGGAGTCCTCTCCAGCTTCGGCATAAAACCACCGAAGTATCCAGTTGGTGTACCACCTGTCGTTTATAGCTTTTGCAGGAAAGCGGAGGGCGTGCTCCCTCCGCAGCTAGAAATTGACGCTGTCGAAGGCTATCGTCACCTTGCAGTCCCCTAGCCCGTCTTGTGGCTTCGGTTGGCATATGGCTTCGTGGGTCGCGGCGAAGATTTCGGAGCGTCCTTCGCACCCCTCCAGCCCGGAGCGCCCATTCGAAGATGGCCAATCGGGTGATGGCGTTTGGGGACAGTTGAGGCAAGGTGATATGGAACAAGTCCAACACCTCTGCCAAGAAGTCTACAGCCGGCAGCCCCAGGCCTGCTTCGAAGAATGCTTCGAAGACCACCACCTCTCCGCTCCTCGGCCTTGGAGTCGACTCCGCCCCGGGGACTCGAGTCCTCAGCCCAGCGCCCAACCTTCTGTCCACCGCTTCTTCAATGGACTCGGCGGTGCTCAAGGATTGGCCAATGATGAAGCTTTGAGCAATCTTCTTCTTGGAGGGCGAACGGAGCGCCCGAGGATTCTTGGGCCAAGCACCGCTCGGAGCCCCCGCCATTGCCGCCGCTGCCGAAGCAGCCCACGCCTGCCTCTACGCCAGGGTGTTGGCCGCCGCCGGGGTGGTGTGGCTAGTTCTCGCCATCGCGCTCGAGTGTTCAAGAGTTTGGAGGATTGGGGAAAAGGTGAATCACAGGTGATGAATGCGGTAAAAAATCTCGGTTAATCTCTATCTTCCTCTTTTATAACCACGCGACCAGTACTACTCTTCGATTGATTTCACATTGCAGTTTCGGCTTTCGTCACCGACAGGTGGGTCCGGTAATTGGAACGGCGTACAACCGCTGTAAAAATCGACCATTACCTTTTTTACAGAGGGTAACGGCTACTTGCGCTGTAACGGTTACTTCTAACGGCGCCCCACGACGTTCGCACTCTGAAACCGTTCCCTTCCCAATGAGTGTTCCCACTGTATCAAGGACTCGAAGGTGAAGGTTCGAAAGTATTGAGTCCAAAATCCTGTGCTAAGTCACAGCATCCCCAAGTCCTTTTTAAGCCTCAGAAATTAGAAATGTTCTTTTCGTATACTGCCTTCTTTCTAAAACACGTTAACTACAGAAAGGCGTATTCGAGGGGCTACTGTTGGGGGAAATTACTCTATTTCCAAGACTTAAAGATTAACCCTTCGTTGGCTGAGTGAGGACCCCGAAGCTGGTGGACTGTTGTTCGGAGCATACGTCGCCACGACCGGAGGGTGCTACGGTGCGAAGTCCTAGAGAACCCTCCGAAGGGAAGATGGAGGCCTCGAAGCAGAAGGACATGATTGATTGGATGTCCAGCTTATCCATCTACCTTGCAGTGCTTTACCGTGTTTAACCTTGTTTATAATACCGAAGAGTTTCTACTATGTCGGTTGTAATTTAGGGGTAAATAGGTCTTTTCCTTATGCTTTTTGCCCTATAAATACCCCCCATTGTACCTTGTAAAAGAGGATCCAGAACAAATTGTTCATCTACACTTATTCGGACCACTTGAGATATTATCCATTTCGGAGGCTCAAAGTAGTCCTAAAGCACAAACTCCATGTTTGTCCGTTCTTGATAACAGAGAACCTGTTGGCATAACATTTGTGCCAACACCGACAATTATCGCCTTCCCTCTAATCGACTCGGCCTGTTCTAGCTAAATAAACACCTTCTTCTCACTAAGGCCGACGGCATTGATGGGGAAAGGATCTTTGTCTAGCTTCATCATTGGATTATGGTCTATTTTCAATCGTCCTTCTTCTATGGCCGATTGAACCTGCCAGTCGAAAACATTGCAATCGTTAGTATTATGTGAATGTGAATCATGCCACTTATAGTATGGATGTTTCTTCAATTCGTCGGCAGATGGAATGACTTGGCCTTTAGGCAACCTGAGAAGTTGGTTCTTGAAGAGAAAATCAAATATTTTATCACACTTAGTTATGTCAAATGAGTACTTGACCTCACTAGGCCAATTCTTTGTCGGAGACGGCCATAACTCGGAGCACGTGATGGGTTTACTCTTAGCGTTCCAAACCCATTCAACTGCGTACATGTCGGACGAATCCTCCTCTTCTGACTCGTCCTCATCGGAGTGTTCCATGACGTGGATTTCAGCCATAGGCTTGTTAAACGTCTTAATAAACTTTTTATCATTGGCTCGGCCTTCCTGGACTAGAGCATGCTGCAAGACTTGGCTAACCTCTAAAAAGTTCTGGTTGTCTAATCGTTCTTTAATCTCGGAGTGTAACCCATTAAAAGCTAGTTCCACCAAATCCCTTTCTGAAATACTAAGGCTGAAACATCGGTTTCTAGTATCCCTAAAATGCTTGATGTACTCGGAGACGTTCTCATTAGATTTCTGCCTAACCAATGTCAAGTGTGAAAGCCTATGTTCTATCTCACCCGTGTAAAAGTAGTCATGGAATTTTTGTTCCAATTCATCCCACATTTGAACAGAGTTCGGCGGGAGTGCCGAAAACCAAGTGAAAGTGTTGGCAGATAGCGAGAGAGAAAATAGTCTAATTTTAGAGCGTCTGTCCCGCTAGCTTCTCCACATTGTGCTAAAAATTGACTAACATGCTCTAGTGTGGTTTTGCTACCCTCGCCATCGAACTTAGTGAATTCAGGGATTCTATAGCCACGGGGGTAGGGTCTTGTATCAAAATTATCGGGATATGGCTTAGGGTAAACCCTAACCCGACCCCTAGGCATGAAACTGGCGCACTCCCTAAATAGTGCATGAATTCACTCCTCTAGGTCATCTTGGCCTGCTGCCTGCGCATGTCTCTCATGCGGGGGCACGACACACGGCGGGATATCGACGTGTCGGCCATGGGCCTCTTCCCTATGCGCTAGTTGTATGACGCGCTCGATCCCAGGAACCTGTGCATGTGGTGTGGCAGCACGGGCAGGGCTGGTACCGGCGGAGGTGGTGGTGGTGTGTGATACACGGTGCTAGCTTGGCCGTAAGCATAATGATTAGTCTCGGCCGTGGGTGTTGAGGCAGGAGACGTAACGGTCTTGCCAGTGCTACCGTTAGTTCTGCTGTACATATGATTTACCAGAGGTATACTAGTAATAGGGGCTGATGGTACAACCTCAGTAAATCCAAACCTTCTAAGTGTCGCCTCTACTTGGGAGCTAACTGCCGAATCTAAATGGTTGGCTAGCGAAGCGCTAACGGCCTGATCTACTAATGCGGCTATTTTTTGCTCAATCTCTAAAGAACATAAATGAGGCGATATGGGTGTTACCTGGATCCGAGCAAGGTCGGGGGTGATGATGTCGTGCTTGATGAAGCACGCGCATGTCTTGACGTAGCCCCCAAGCATCATGTCTTGGAGCGCCTTCAATTTTGCCTCGATCTCTTGCTCGGTCTTCCGTGGTAATATCTTCAAGAGTAGGTGTTAGGATGTTACAGTTGTCGATATTCCGTGCCTCCTATGGTGTCCATTAGCGGTGTAGACGTAATAGTCATTATAGATGTACCGGTGGCTGATGTAGACATACCCGTCATGTTGGCGTAGCTTCTCCCCAGCGAAGTCGCCAAAAAGTGTGTTGACATGAAAACGTGCCCCCGCACTTTGGTCAGTTCAACGATCCCAAAGTGTGCGGATACTTAGGGATAAGCCTAAGCGTAAAACAGCACCGACGTCGCGTTTCGACTGCCCTTAGCCGTGGTAAGGGGGTGGAGTCACCAGGTAATCAGATCACACAGAAATAATCCAATTAGCCGAAAGAAATATATTAAACAGAATAAATCACCAAACCGGTCGAATCCTGTCTGCTTCGATGTATGGTGCGAAGGGGGTCGCCGAAGTGTACCTTTGGCGACTGATGTGAAGTGTCCTGCCGAAGGGTACCTTCGGCGTTCGGACTGATCTGGCTAAAGATGAACCTCGAATGGATCTGGACGCGACAATCACCTCCGAACAGCGGGGTTCGGTGTGAAGTCTATGATATAGTAAGATATAGAATAATGACTCAGGCGCAACGCAGTGAACGTGACTTCATCTGGAGTGGAGTACGAGCATGGCGAAGCCTATCGTGATGAAGTCTGTTGATGAGCGGTCGAAGAAGTAGTCTGGCCGAAGGGTGTTCTGGCGACCTCCGAAACAGATCTGTCAGCTCAGGACACCTCCGACGAAGTAGCTCCGAACGTGGAAACCTGCAACAGAGTGGATTCGAAGTACCAATTCGGCCTGAGGATCGGATTCTGCTAAGTGTTGCACTAGTGGTGAAGGTAGCAATCTGTTACGTAGATTAGCGGATACTTCACAGGAGAAGTAACAAGGCGATAGCAATCTATTACGAAGATTAATAGATACTTCACAAGCGAAGTAACAAGGTGATAGCAATCTATTATGTAGATTAACGGATACTTCACAAGCGAAGTAACAAGGATTACCACTATTCCGAAGTGGCCGTCGGAGGGCTTCCTAGGCAAACCCACGAAGAGTACAGAAAAGTAAAGATAAAGTAAATGTGATTCAAAGCTAGGCTTTGTGGTTGATTTTTGTCGGGGGGCTTCTAAATAGGCTTCGCCTCTATACTTATAGGGGCTAGACCACTAATCTAATCTGCTATAATTTGGCTGAATAAAGATAAACACTTAGACAGAATCGGGTCCAACTCTACCTCTCCTGAAGTGGGCCTTCGGCCAAGCCTGCCTGAAGCCTGCTCCTTGGGCCAAAGCTTCATCGGGGTGGGCCTCCGAAGGCCTCCTGGACGAAGGTCGTGGGCTGGCTGGAAGCTTCTGAAGCCCATAGCCCAATGGTCCTTCGGCCCTGTAGGGCTTTGGCCTAACCCAAGGACATGTGTATTTTCGGCCCAAATTACCAAAAATTGATATTTTTACAATCTTAACCATTGACAAGGATGCCAGCCAAATTCCTCGTGGATGCTTGGGTCAACAGACATGACAAGGTACACACACATTTTGTAGTAAAACTCACTAGCATCTTCTGGCTGTGATACCAGATTGCATCTAAGCACACGGCCACGTTCCTCGACCGCTGTCGAGTTGAAGGTCGAGCAGGAAGACGATGGTATACTCCCAACTATGACGGTAGGGGTGGACGGTTCCCACCTCATCATGCCAGGCTCCCTTGCATCCATCCTAACGGTCGGTAGTGGGCCCTCTGGCCTTCTTGGAGAAGGAGGACTAAATGTCAACATGTCACCGAGTGGCAGCATTCCGCTCTCTGGTGACGCAGCATCGTCAGCTCCCACACATGGGAGGACTAGAGACCTCCGGCCCTCAGGCTGCCTTAGTGGTACCACATAGGCCACTAGGTCGGTGATCGATGTGGCGGCATCGGTAGACCCGGCCAAGCTTGGGTCGGGCAACGGCGACCCCTCGACGCTGATGAAGAAAAAATTGAAGACAATTATGAAAAAGCCAATCAAGAATACCAACTGCCTCCCGACATCCTCACCATCTAGACCACCAAAACACCAGCTTCTCCGTCTGTAAGCTGGGCCCTGCACCCGGAGCAAAACTGGTCGGTGGGGCTAAAGAAGGAGGTGGTGGTCACGAGGTGAAGGTGGAGGTGGGGTAGAAATGGAAGACGATAACGTCATGGCCCCGACCGCTTCAGGCATCAACTCAGAAGTCTCTGAGTCGGCGCCCACCTCTCCAACAAAGACGAAGGGATCTTTGGAGGTCCTTGCACTGTCCTCCTGTTCACCTCTTCCTTGGCCAAACTCCGGGTCGATCGATGACTGGGCGAGGCCCCCACCGACTTCTTCGACTTCTTGGCCTTAGGAGAGAAAGATTCATGTCCCTTTATCTTCCTCCCAGATGCGTCGTCATCTGGCACAATGTATTTCTGCTCGACCGTGCGAGGATGCTGTAGCAGTAGGGGAAGAGAGACGTAAACAGCTTGACTCTGCACATTTTGGGGTCAATGCTCGAAGACCATTTATGGACACCAATGACATCATCAGAGAAAAGGAGACAATGTTACCTCCGACTGGGGAAAATGGTGCTTTAGACTTCAACTTTGCTGGTGAAAATGATGTGCGCCCTCGCCTCTGGCTCCATCCCGGTCAGGTTTTCGGCTGACTCCCAAGTCGGATCTTTGGGACCGGAGTACTCATACTCAGGATGAAGTAACTACATTAGTGGCAAGATCCAGCAAGGTAAGAAGCTCACAATTACATAGAGACCAAATCAACCAACTCATCAACGTGCCACTGTTCCTTAGTCGAGCACTGGTCGGTCTAAGTGAGCATCATTTTTGGCACTCGGTCAATCTTAGGAGACAGGGACGGCTCATGGTTGACTTGACCAACCCAAATGCCACCCCTTGTTCGAAGAAGGAAGCGACACGGAGATGTACTCTATCGTTTTCCCATCACGAAGCTAGAGCCCACATCCACCGACCACCTTGCACCCAAGAGACGACAAGCAGAAGAAATGGTGAAAAATGTTAAAGTAGAGATCAATCCCCCAAAATGCCTTGCACATGTGGACAAGATGGCAAGGTGGAGGATGGAGTTGGGATTCAGATTACAAAGAAAAATGTCATAGTGTGAAGAATGCCGTGAAGAAAAGGATGCGCTAGTATCCCAAAGCCGCAAGTGAAAAAATAATCAAAACCACGATCTCGTGGGTGTTGTGGGAAGGGAATGCCTCACCGCCGGCCGCTCGCAACAAAGACAAGATCTTCGGTGGGATCTCCTCATGACTTTCCAACGCCTGCACCACATCCTCCCCCATGGTGGAGGCGTGGAACTCCTCTTCGCGGTCAACCAGCCTCTGGGAAGCACCCGCCACCATTGAAGCCTTGAAGACAGCTCGCCAAGGGTTTGAAGTTGAACAACCGCTGGGCTTTGCGATAGCAGACCGTGCAGTTGCAATGCCGAGTACTTTTGTGGGGTGCTAGGGAATCACATGGAGAAGAAGATACCAAGATTGGGTACAAAATCAAGATACACCAAATAAGTTATTTATACCCTTCAATCCCTCTTCACAGCCGATTCTATGTCTCCGAGCATTGTGGTTGCAAAGCACGAAACTTGAAGTACTTTTTTCATCAATCGCGTCGCGCGCGGTTCCTAGAATTGCCAAGAAGATTTCAAACTGCACTCCGGAAGTCGAAGCAAAAAGCACCTGGTTTCCTCCAAAGCCCACGATACTGACAACGTCAACTACCATTGCTCCGTATGGTTTCTCCCCCTGGTGAGCAATCCGCACGGTTCCTCCACTCCATTGCCAAAGAAAACTCTTCAAAAATGTTTTTGAGACTAAATCTTATTCTCCAAATAAACTTTAGCTTCGGGGGCTGCACTAGGTATTTGCACCTGGGCGGTGCACTAACCGGGAAAAATTGCATCAGCAACAGGACTACATGGAGATCTTCCCATCTGCTCTGAGCTACTCATAGTACGAAAAGATCTCGGGGGCAGCTGTCGGGGATATAACCCTAGGTACCCTGCCTAGTGGTTTGTTCCAACTGCCGGGACACTAAGCGACTCACAAAGACTGTCCCATGAGGACCCGTATGGTCTCCAAAGATAGCACTCGTGAGGAAGCTCTCCTGAGTGTTGCTGGAACTCCAACGGGCAGCCCTTGGACCATCATGACGACCATTATCTTCATCAAAGCCACCAATGAGTATTACAATTATATGTGTACCAATAATTGGTTATTATGTGACTATTTCTCATACAAAAGGACTAGGGAGGGATGGCACATAGAAAAATAAGAATCGATAGATCGATTGATAAAACACACACAAATACCCAGAGGGACCTCTAATTCTAGGCTCTCCTCGATTCGCTATTTCGATTCGGCTTGAACAATCATACACATACAAGAGTAGGGTTGTTATCCTCAGGGAGGCCCGAACCTATCTAAAAACCCTCTTGTGTCCACCCTTCTTATTCTTTCTATGCCTCGTCAATCGAGGTAAAATTGTTCCCACGCAACGACACCTTCCATTTCCCATACCGATAAATCGTATATTGCCATGTTAACCGATTTATCGGTGGGGACAATTTCCACTTGATCACCGACCCACATCACAAGGCTTTGATGCATTGTTGATGAGACGCAACAATTGGCATGAATCCAATAGTTCCCCAACAGTAAGCTATAGGATCCATTTCCCTCTATGACGAAAGAACGTGGTTAGCACTGTTTTACTCCCAACCATGCATTCTGCATTCAGCACCCCATCATTTTTGATGAATTACCGCTGAAGTCCCTCAACACCATATTGGTTTTAAGGAGGTCCTTTGGCTCTTTACCCAGCTTTTGGAAGGTGGCCTATGGCATAGAGTTGACATATGCTCCTGTATCTACCATCATTTTGGACATCCACTTTCCATTGACTAGTCTTTTAACATAAAGAGGTCTCAGGTGCCGATGCCCAGGGTACTCTAGCTTGTCTAATATCATCGATTGGGGCGTCAGCACCAACTGAGTTGTCGCCTCGTCTTGTTCATCATTATTATCGAGAGTGGCCCAACATTTCGCAGGGAGAAAAACACCATGTTTACCCCAGTGTCTCTCCTGTCATCGTGATCGACCTTCTATTTAATTCGTCATTCACTGTTGATACTTGGCCAATCTATCTTAGATTTATAATTTAGTACCTTCGAATCTTTTTGCCACAACCATTGCACCCTTCTCTTCTGATTCTCCGTAAAAATTCAACTAGTGCACCATTGTGGCTTTTCTATCATAGTTCTGTCATTGGCTGATCGGTCATTCTCTTTGGCATTGATGGTGCCGAGTCTTTCAAGTGCCGATGGCCTTGGTGGTGATAGCTTTTAATGAATGCTTGTCCTTCCCTGGTCATGTAACTTTGTCCTATTGTTGTGAGAGCTAAGATCACCTCTCCACCTGTCTCTGTCATCGCCACACTCAGGACAATTATCTAGTGATGGCAGGCGCAATCCTTCATTCCAGTAAAACCTGAAGAACTCACAATTCCAATGGGGGTTGAATCATGAGTGGTCTAGGTCATTTTCATTGCCTATATATTTCCTTGACTTTATTTTGTACTTGTCAATCAGGTTCGATGAAGTGACTCGATCCTTACTAGTACACCCGTTCCTTTCCATGCACTGATCACTGGCATGGTGTGAAAGCACCATGTTGAATGGGAAAAGATGCACGTCGATGTTAATTGACTTCTTTTCATCATCGAAGATGATCCGGCCTTGCTCTACGTCCGACTGAATCTACTGTCTAAAAACCTTGCATTCATTAGTGTGGTGTGCTAGGGAATTGTGCCACTTGCATTACTTCTTATTCTTTAGCTCATCGACTGAAGGTATCACATGATTGGGTTGCAACTAGATCTGTTTCTCCTTAAGAAGTAAGTCAAATATCATGTCGGCTTTATTGATGTGAAAATCATATTTCTCCTCCTTATCAGACGCTTTCACCTAAGGACATGTTATCTCCTTCTTGTTTCTAGACCATTCGGCAAGCCCAACTTCGGCATCAGACTCACTATTGATAGCGCATGGGAGTGCCTGATCTTTCGTCTGTAGGGTAAATACAATTTGTGGAGTTCTTGACGTTGACAATCCGGCTTCTGATCAGAAATGATATGATCCTTGCAAACCCTACACCACGGCTCTATTGGTTATCAACCACATGCGAACATGATTGACCTCGCCAAGATGGCTTATCCCTCCATGTGAATCGAGAACACAAGCAAGAACATGGAACACAATCTAAAATTGCAGATAGTAATATAAACAACTAGAAGTTGGGGTTTCACAAACTGATTCATGGCGAAACTACGATGGCAAATTAATCTAAGCAAAACCCAAACCATAGCAATGGCAGTTGCTGCCTATTTATAGGATTTACTAGACGTGGGATGCATGGGCCTAACCTAGGGATATGGGCCATGCCCTATAAGCCTTAAACATTAACAAACACAAAAACAAAAGTGACTCTTACCCTACATAGTTCTAGATACGACTCTCGACTGGACTTAGTGCCTCCTGATTGGTGGCTCCTCAGATGGTGCTTGACCGATAGAAGGAGGTAATTGGTCAAGTGGATTCAACGGCCGATGGCTGATGATTAGAGTCATCCAACTGAATATATGGTTTGTGGCCAAGGGCCGATGGGTAGTCGATGGTTGAAGTCGAGCGAGTAGTGGTTGGACTGCCGAGTGGTGGAGACAATTGGCCGATTGGCAGGTGCCAAAGGGGCCGATTGGGGTTCGGCGGCCGATGACCAATGGCTTAATCGACTGATTGGTGGAGTTGATCGGCTGACTGGTCCCAAAGAGTTGCTCCCATATTCCCAAGGATCAAAGTATTTCCCATAAGTAGCATCCCATCCTTGAGCATATTAGTATGGATAGCAAGGAACGAACACGGCGATCCTTGACAAGGAGGTACATCTGAAATAAGTTGTGTCACTAGAGTGTTTCATCTTATTCCACTTGAGTGTTCAATACACGTTGTACAATCAGGTTTTGGTAGGTCTCTATGGTGGTGGTATCTAGGATCTCCTCTCCTTCACTATCGACCTCCTCAATACCAGCATTGTTAGTTTTTGAAGCAATTGCATCCTCAATTTCTCTAGCACTAACATACCTACCTTCCTTGGTTGCGATGAACGTTCGTCGCTAGCTCGGGCAGTCTCTCATTATATGGCATTTCCCTTGTTGTTGTGGCATTTTTGCCCTATAAATACCCCCCATTGTACCTTGTAAAAGAGGATCCAGAACAAATTGTTCATCTACACTTATTCGACCCCTTGAGCTATTATCCATTTCGGAGGCTCAAAGTAGTCCTAAAGCACAAACTCCCTGTTTGTCCGTTCTTGATAACAGAGAACCTGTTGGCACAACATTTGCGCCAACACCGACAATTATCGCCTTCCCTCTAATCGACTCGGCCTGTTCTAGCTGAATAAACACTTCTTCTCACTAAGACCGACGGCATTGATGGGGGAAAGGATCTTTGTCTAGCTTCATCATTGGATTATGGTCTATTTTCAATCGTCCTTCTTCTATGGCCGATGAACCTGCCGTCAAAAAACATTACAGTCGTTAGTATTATGTGAATGTGAATCATGCCACTTATAGTATGGATGTTTCTTCAATTCGTCGGCAGATGGAATGACTTGGCCTTTAGGCAACCTGAGAAGTTGGTTCTTGAAGAGAAAATCAAATATTTTATCACACTTAGTTATGTCGAATGAGTACTTGACCTCACTAGGCCAATTCTTTGTCGGAGACGGCCATAACTCGGAGCATGTGATGGGTTTACTCTTAGTGTTCCAAACCCATTCACTGCGTACATGTCGGACGACTCCTCCTCTTCTGACTCGTCCTCATCGGAGTGTTCCATGACGTGGATTCAGCCATAGGCTTGTTAAACGTCTTAATAAACTTTTTATCATTGGATCGGCCTTCCTGGACCAGAGCATGCTGCAAGACTTGGCTAACCTCTAAAAAGTTCTGGTTGTCTAATCATTTCTTTAATCTCGGAGCGTAACCCATAAAAGCTAGTTCCACCAAATCCCTTTCTGAATACTAAGGCTGAAACATCAGTTTCTAGTATCCCTAAAATGCTTGATGTACTCGTAGACGTTCTCATTAGATTTCTGCCTAACCAATGTCAAGTGTGAAAGCCTATGTTCTATCTCACCCGTGTAAAAGTAGTCATGGAATTTTTGTTCCAATTCATCCCACATTTGAACAGAGTTCAGCGGGAGTGTCGAAAACCAAGTGAAAGTGGTGGCAGATAGCGAGAGAGAAAATAGTCTAATTTTAGAGCGTCTGTCCGCTAGCTTCTCCACATTGTGCTAAAAATTGACTAACATGCTCTAGTATGGTTTTGCTCCCCTCGCCATCGAACTTAGTGAATTCAGGGGATTCTATAGCCACGGGGGTAGGGTCTTGTATCGAAATTATCGGGATATGGCTGTAGGGTAAACCCTACCCGACCCCTAGGCATGAAACTGGCGCACTCCCCTAAATAGTGCATGAATTCACTCCTCTAGGTCATCTTGGCCTGCTGCCTGCGCATGTTCTCTCATGCGGGGGCACGACACACGGCGGGATATCGACGTGTCGGCCATGGGCCTCTTCCATATGCGCTAGTTGTAGACGCACTCGATCCCAGGAAACTGTGCATGTTGTGTGGCAGCGCGGGGCAGGGCTTGTACTGGCGGAGGTGGTGGTGGTGGTGATACACGTTGCTAGCTTGGCCGTAAGCATAATGATTAGTCTCGGCCACGGGTGTTGAGGCAGGAGATGTAACGGTCTTGCCAGTGCTACCAGTCAGTTCTGCTGTACAGTATGATTTACCAGAGGTATACTAGTAATAGGGGCTGATGTACAACCTCAGTAAAGCCAAACATTCTAAGTGTCGCCTCTACTGGGAGCTAACTGCCGAATCTAAATGGTTGGCTAGCGAAGCGCTAACGGCCTGATCTACTAATGCGGCTATTTTTTGCTCAATCTCTAAAGAACATAAATGGGCGATATGGGTGTTACCTGGATCCGAGCAAGGTCGGGGGTGATGATGTCTGTGCTTGATGAAGCACGCGCATGTCTTGACGTAGCCCCCAAGCATCATGTCTTGGAGCGCCTTCAATTTTGCTCTACGTCCGACTGAATCTACTGTCTAAAAACCTTGCATTCATTAGTGTGGTGTGCTAGGGAATTGTGCCACTTGCATTACTTCTTATTCTTTAGCTCATCGACTGAAGGTATCACATGATTGGGTTGCAACTAGATCTGTTTCTCCTTAAGAAGTAAGTCAAATATCATGTCGGCTTTATTGATGTGAAAATCATATTTCTCCTCCTTATCGGACGCTTTCACCTAAGGACATGTTATTTCCTTCTTGTTTCTAGACCATTCGGCAAGCCCAACTTCGGCATCAGACTCACTATGATAGCGCATAGGGGTGCCTGATCTTTCGTCCGTAGGGTAAATACGATTTGTGGAGTTCTTGACGTTGACAATCGGCTTCTGATCAGAAATGATATGATCCTTGCAAACCCTACACCACGGCTCTGTTGGTTATCAACCACATGCGAACATGATTGACCTCGCCAAGATGGCTTATCCCTCCATGTGAATCGAGAACACAAGCAAGAACATGGAAACACAATCTAAAATTGCAGATAGTAATATAAACAACTAGAAGTTGGGGTTTCACAAACTGATTCATGGCGAAACTACGATGGCAAATAATCTAAGCAAACCCAAACCATAGCAATGGCAGTTGCTGCCTATTTATAGGATTACTAGACGTGGATGCATGGGCCTAACCTAGGGATATGGGCCATGCCCTATAAGCCTTAAACATTAACAAACACAAAACAAAAGTGACTCTTACCCTACATAGTCTAGATACGACTCTCGACTGGACCTTAGTGCCTCCTGATTGGTGGCTCCTCAGATGGTGCTTGACCGATAGAAGGAGGTAATTGGTCAAGTGGATTGAACGGCCGATGGCTGATGATTAGAGTCATCCAACTGATATATGGGTTTGTGGCCAAGGGCCGATGGGTAGTCGATGGTTGAAGTTGAGCGAGTAGTGGTTGGACCCCGAGTGGTGCAGACAATTGGCCGATTGGCAGGTGCCAAAGGGGCCGATTGGGGTTCGGCGGCCGATGACCAATGGCTGAATCAACTGATTGGTGGAGTTGATCGGCTGACTGGTCCCAAAGAGGTTGCTCCCATATTCCCAAGGATCAAAGTATTTCCCATAAGTAGCATCCCATCCTTGAGCATAATTAGTATGGATAGCAAGGAACGAACACGACGATCCTTGACAAGGAGGTACAATCTTGAAATAAGTTGTGTCACTAGAGTGTTTCATCTTATTCCACTTGAGTGTTCATACACGTTTGTACAATCAGGTTTGGTAAGGTCTCTATGGTGGTGGTATATAGGATCTCCTATCCTTCACTATCGAACTCCCTCAATACCAGCATTGTTAGTTTTGAAGCAATTGCATCCTCAATTTTCTCTAGCACTAACATACCTACCTTCCTGGTTGCGATGACCGTTCATCGCTAGCTCGGGCAGGTCTCTCATGATATGGCATTTTCCCCTTGCTGTGTGGCATTTTTGCCCTATAAAACCCCCCATTGTACCTTGTAAAAGAGGATCCAGAACAATTGTTCATCTACACTATTCGGACCACTGAGTATTATCCATTCGAGGCTCAAATTAGTCCTAAAGCACAAACTCCCTGTTTGTCCATTCTTGATACCAGAGAAACCTGTTGGCTAACATTTGCGCCAACACCTGACAATTATCGCCTTCCCTCTAATCGACTCGGCCTGTTCTAGCTGAATAAACACCTTCTTCTCACTAAGCCGACGGCATTGATGGGGAAAGGATCTTGTCTAGCTTCATCATTGGATTATGGTCTATTTTCAATCGTCCTTCTTCTATGGCCGTGAAACCTGCCGTCGAAAAACATTACAGTCGTTAGTATTATGTGAATGTGAATCATGCCACTTATAGTGGATGTTCTTCAATTCGTCGGCAGATGGAATGACTGGTTGCCTTAGGCACCTGAGAAGTTGGTTTTGAAGAGAAAATCAAATATTTTATCACACTTAGTTAGTCAAATGAGTACTTGACCTCACTAGGCCAATTCCTTGTCGGAGACGGCCATAACTGGAGCACGTGATGGGTTTACTCTTAGCGTTCCAAACCCATTCAACTGCGTACATGTCGGACGAATCCTCCTCTTCTTGACTGTCCTCATCGGAGTGTTCCATGACGTGGATTTCAGCCATAGGCTTGTTAAACGTCTTAATAAACTTTTTATCATTGGCTCGGCCTTCCTGGACCAGAGCATGCTGAAGACTTGGCTAACCTCTAAAAAGTTCTGGTTGTCTAATCATTCTTTAATCTCGGAGCGTAACCCATTAAAAGCTAGTCCACCAAATCCCTTTCTGAAATACTAAGGCTAAAACATCGGTTTCTAGGTATCCCTAAAATGCTTGATGTACTCGGAGACGTTCTCATTAGATTTCTTTCTGCTAACCAATGTCAAGTGTGAAAGCCTATGTTCTATCTCACCGTGTAAAAGTAGTCATGGAATTTTTGTTCCAATTCATCCCACATTTGAACAGAGTTCAGCGGGAGTGCCGAAAACAAGTGAAAGTGGTGGCAGATAGCGAGAGAGAAATAGTCTAATTTTTAGAGCGTCTGTCCCGCTAGCTTTCCACATTGTGCTAAAAATTGACTAACATGCTCTAGTGTGGTTTTGCTACCCTCGCCATCGAACTTAGTGAATTCAGGGATTCTATAGCCACGGGGGTAGGTCTGTATCGAATTATCGGGATATGGCTTAGGGTAAACCCTAACCCGACCCTAGGCATGAAACTGGTGCACTCCCTAAATAGTGCACGAATTCATCTAGGTCATCTTGGCTGCTGCCTGCATGTCTCATGCGGGGGGGAACGACAACAGGCGGGATATCGACGTGTCGGCCAGGGCCCTTCCCTATCCGCTAGTTGTATGAGCGCTCGATCCCAGGAACCTGTGCATGTGGTGGGCAGCATGGGCAGGGCTTGTACCGGCGGAGGTGGTGGGGGTTGTGTGATACACGGTGCTAGCTTGGCCGTAAGTAATGATTAGTCTCGGTCGCGGGGGTTGAGGCAGGAGACGTAACGGTCTTGCTAGTGCTACCGTCTGCTGTACATATGATTTACCAGAGGTATACTATTAATAGGGGCTGATGGTACAACCTCAGTAAAGCCAAACCTTCTAAGTGTCGCCTCTACTTGGGAGCAACTGCCGAATCTAAATGGTTGGCTAGCGAAGCGCGCTAACGGCGTGATCTACTAATGCGGCTATTTTTTGCTCGATCTCTAAAGAACATAAATGAGGCGATATGGGTGTTACCTGGATCCGAGCAAGTCGGGGGTGTGATGATGTCGTGCTTGATGAAGCACGCGCATGTCTTGGAGCGCCTTCAATTCTATACGTCCGACTGAATCTACTGTCTAAAAACCTTGCATCATAGTGGTGTGCTAGGGAATTGTGCCACTTGCCATTACTTCTTATTCTTTAGCTCATCGACTGAAGGTATCACATGATTGGGTTGCAACTAGATCTGTTTTCCCTTAAGAAGTAAGTCAAAATCCATGTCGGCTTTATTGATGTGAAAATCATATTTCTCTCCTTATCGACGCTTTCACCTAAGGACATGTTATCCTCCTTCTTGTTTCTAGGACCTTTCGGCAAGCCCAACTTCGGCATCAGACTCACTATTGATAGCGCATAGGGGTGCCTGATCTTTCGTCCGTAGGGTAAATACGATTTGTGAGTTTCTTGACGTTGACAATCCGGCTTTGATCAGAAATGATATGATCCTTGCAAACCCTACACCACGGCTCTGTTGGTTATCAACCACATGCGAACATGATTGACCTCGCCAAGATGGCTTACCCTCCATGTGAATCGAGAACACAAGCAAGAACATGAAACACATCTAAATTGCAGATATAGTAATAAAACAACTAGAAGTTGGGGTTTCACAACTGATTCATGGGAAACTACGATGGAAATTAACTCTAAGCAAAACCCAAACCATAGCAATGGCAGTTGCTGCCTATTTATAGGGATTTACTAGACGTGGGATGCATGGCCTAACCTAGGGATATGGGCCATGCCCTATAAGCCTTAAACATTAACAAACACAAAAACAAAGTGACTCTTACCCTACATAGTTCTAGATACGACTCTCGACTGGACTTAGTGCCTCATGATTGTGGCTCCTCAGATGGTGCTGACCGATAAGGAGGTAATTGGTCAAGTGGATTGAACGGCGATGCTGATGATTAGAGTATCAATGATATATGGTTTGTGGCCAAGGGCCGATGGTAGTCGAGGTTTAGTCGAGCGAGTAGTGGTTTGGACTCCCGAGTGGTGCAGACAATTGGCGATTGGCAGGTGCCAAAGGGGCCGATGGGTTTGGCGGCCGTTGACCAATGGCTGAATCAACTGATTGGGGAGTTGATCGGTGATGGTCCCAAAGAGTTGCTCCCATATTCCCAGGATCAAAGTATTTCCCATAAGTAGCATCCCATCCTTGAGCAATTAGTATGGATAGCAAGGAACGAACACGGTGATCCTGACAAGGAGAGGTATCATCGAAATAAGTTGTGTCACTAGAGTGTTTCATCTTATTCCACTTGAGTGTTCAATACAGTTGTACAATCGTTTTGGTAGGTCTCTTATGGTGGTGGTACTAGATCTCCTCTCCTTCACTATCGACCTCCTCAATACCAGACATTGTTAGTTTTTGAAGCAATTGCATCCTCAATTTTCTCTAGCACTAACATACCTACCTTCCTTGGTTGCGATGAACGTTCATCGCTAGCTCGGGCAGTCTCTCATGATATGGCATTTTCCCTTGCTGTGTGTGGCATTTTTGCCCTATAAATACCCCCATTGTACCTTGTAAAGAGGATCCAGAACAAATTGTTCATCTACAACTTATTCGGACCACTTGAGCTATTATCCATTTCGGAGGCTCAAGTAGTCCTAAAGCACAAACTCCCTGTTTGTCCATTCTTGATAAAGAGAACCTGTTGGCGTAACTTTTGCGCCAACACTGACAATTATCGCCTTCCCTCTAACTCGACTCGGCCTGGTTATAGCTGATAAACACCTTCTTCTCACTAAGGCCGACGACATGATGTGGGAAAGGATCTTTGTCTAGCTTAATCATTGATTATGGTCTATTTTCAATCGTCCTTCTTCTATGGCCGATGAACCTGCCGTCGAAAAACATTGCAGAGTTAGTATTGTGAATGTGAATCATGCCACTTATAGTATGGATGGTTCTTCATTCGTCGGCAGATGGATCGACTTGGCCTTTAGGCAACCTGAGAAGTGGTTCTTGAAGAGAAATAAAATATTTTATCACACTAGTTATGTCAAATGAGTACTTGACCTCACTAGGCCAATTCTTTGTCGGAGACGGCCATAACTCGGAAGCACGTGATGGGTTTACTCTAGCGTTCCAAAACCCATTCAACTGCGTACATGTCGGACGAATCCTCCTCTTCTGATTCCTCATCGGATGTGTTCCATGTCATGGATTTCAGCCATAGGCTTGTTAACGTCTTAATAACTTTTTATCATTGGCTCGGCCTTCCTGGACCAAGCATGCTGCAAGACTTGGCTACCTCTCAAAAGTTATGGTTGTCTAATCTTTCTTAATCTCGGAGCGAAAACCATTAAAGCTGTTCCACCAAATCCCGTTCTGAATACTAGGCTGAAACATCGGTTTCTAGATCCCAAAATGCTTGATGTACTCGGAGACGTTATCATTAGATTTCTGCCTAACCAATGTCAAGTGGTGAAAGCCTATGTTCTCTCCCGTGGTAAAAGTAGTCATGGAATTTTTGTTCCAATTCATCCCACATTTGAACAGAGTTCGCGGGAGTGCCGAAAACCAAGTGAAAGTGGTGGCAGATAGAGAGAGAGAAATAGTCTAATTTTTAGAGCGTCTGTCCCGCTAGCTTCTCCACATTGTGCTAAAAATTGACTAACATGCTAGTGTGGTTTTGCTACCCTCGCCATCGAACTTAGTGAATTCAGGGATTCTATAGCCACGGGGGTAGGGTCTTGTATCGAAATTATGGGATATGGCTTAGGTAAACCCTAACCCGACCCCTAGGCATGAAACTAGCGCACTCCCTAAATAGTGCACGAATTCACTCTCTAGGTCATCTTGGCCTGCTGCCTGCGCATGTCTCTCATGCGGGGGCACGACAACGGCGGGATATCGACGTGTCGGCCAGGGCCTCTTCCCTATGCGCTAGTTGATGACGCGCTCGATCCCAGAACCTGTGCATGTGGTGTGGCAGCACGGGCAGGGCTAGTACCGGCGCAGGTGGTGGTGGTGTGTGATACACGTGCTATCTTGGCCAAAGCATAATATGATTAGTATCGGCCGCGGGTGGTCGGGCAGGAGATGTAACGGTCTTGCCAGTGCTACCGTCAGTTCTGCTGTACATATGATTTACAGAGGTATACTAGTAATAGGGGCTAGATGGTACAACCTCAGTAAAGCCAAACCTTCTAAGTCGCCTCTACTTGGGAGCTAACTGCCGAATCTAAATGTTGGCTAGCGAAGCGCTAACGCCTGATCTACTAATGCCTATTTTTTGCTCAATCTATAAAGAATATAAATGAGGGATATGGGTGTTACCTGGATCCGAGCAAGGTCGGGGGTGATGAGGTCGTGCTGATGAAGCACGCGCATGTCTTGACGTAGCCCCAAGCATCATGCTTGGAGCGCCTTCAATTTTGCATCGATCTCTGCTCGGTCTTCCATGGTAATATCTTCAAGAGTAGGTGTTAGGATTTACAATTGTCGATATCCGTGCCTCCTATGGGTCCATTGGCGGTGTAGACGTATAGTCATTATAGATGTACCGGTGGCTGATGTAGACATACCCGTCATGTTGGCGTAGCTTTCCCCAGCGAAGTCGCCAAAAAGTGTGTTGACATGAAAAACGTGCCCCCGCACTTGGGTTAGTTCACGATCCAAAAGTGTGCGGATACTTAGGGACAAGCCTAAGCGTAAAACACACCGACGCCGCGTTTCGACTGCCCTTAGCCGTGGTAAGGGGGTGGAGTCACCAGTAATCAGATCACACAGAAATAATCCAATTAGCTGAAAGAATATATTAAACAGAATAAATCACCAAACCGGTCGAATCATGTCTGCTTCGATGTATGGTGCGAAGGGGCGCCGAAGTGTACCTTTGGCGACTGATGTGAAGTGTCCTGCCGAAGGTTACCTTCGGCGTTCGGACTGATCTGGCTAATATGAACCTCGAATGGATCTGGACGCGACAATCATCTCGAACAGTGGGTTCGGTGTGAAGTCTCTGATATAGTAAGATATAGAATAATGACTCAGGTGCAACGCGTGAACGTGACTTCATCTGGAGTGGAGTACGAGCATGGCGAAGCCTATCGTGATGAAGTCTGTTGATGAGCGGTCGAAAGTAGTCTCGCCGAAGGGTGTTCTGGCGACCTCCGAATAGATCTGTCAGCTCAGGACACCTCCGACGAAGTAGCTCCGAACGTGGAAACCTGCAACAGAGTGGATTCGAAGTACCAATTCGGCCTGAGGATCGGATTCTGCTAAGTGTTGCACTAGTGGTGAGGTAGCAATCTGTTACGTAGATTAGCGGATACTTCACAGGAGAAGTAACAAGGCGATAGCAATCTATTACGAAGATTAATAGATACTTCACAAGCGAGTAACAAGGTGATAGCAATCTATTATGTAGATTAACGGATACTTCACAAGCGAAGAAACAAGGATTACCACTATTCCGAAGTGGTCGTCGGAGGGCTTCCAAGCAAACCCACGAAGAGTACAGAAAAGTAAGATAAAGTAAAGGATTCAAAGCTAGGCTTTGGTTGATTTTTGTGGGGGCTTCTAAATAGGCTTCGCCTCTATACTTATAGGGGCTAGACCACTAATCTAATCTGCTATAATTTGGCTGAAAAAGATAAACACTTAGCCAGATCGGGTCCAACTCTACCTCTCCTGAAGTGGGCCTTCGGCCAAGCCTGCTGAAGCCTGCCTTGGGCCAAAGCTTCTCGGGGTGGGCCTACGAAGGCCTCCTGGACGAAGGTCGTGGGCTGGCTGGAAGCTTCTGAAGCCCATAGCCCAATGGTCCTTCGGCCCTGTAGGGCTTTGGCCTAACCCAAGACATGTGTATTTTTGGCCCAAATTACCAAAATTGATATTTTTACAATCTTAACCATTGACAAGGATGCCAGCCAAATTCTCGTGGATGCTTGGGTCAACAGACATGACAAGGTACACACACATTTTGTAGTAAACCACTCACAGCATCTTCTGGCTGTGATACCAGATTGCATCTAAGCACACGACCACGTTCCTCGACCGCTGTCGAGTTGAAGGTCGAGCAGAAGACGATGGTATACTCCCAACTATGACGGTAGGGGTGGACGGTTCCCACCTCATCATGCCAGGCTCCCTTGCATCCATCCTAACGGTCGGTAGGGCCCTCTGCCTTCTTGGAGAAGGAGGACTAAATGTCAACATGTCACCGAGTGGCAAGCATTCCGCTCCTGGTGACGCAGCATCGCAGCTCCCACACATGGAGGACTAGAGACCTCCGGCCCTCAGGCTGCCTTAGTGGTACCACATAGGCCACTAGGTCGTGTGATCGATGTGGCGGCATCGGTAGCCCCGGCCAAGCTTGGGTCGGCAACGACGACCCTCGACGCTGATGAAGAAAAATTGAAGACAATTATGAAAAAGCCAATCAAGAATACCAACTACCTCCCGACATCCTCACCATCTAGACCACCAAAACACCAGCTTCTCCGTCTGTAAGTTGGGCCCTGCACCGGAGCAAACTGGTCGGGGCTAAAGAAGAGGTGGTGTCATGAGGTGAAGGTGGAGTGGGGTAGAAATGGAAGACGATAACGTCATGGCCCCGACCGCTTTAGGCATCAACTCAGAAGTCTTTGAGTCAGCGCCCACCTCTCCAACAAAGGGAAGGGATCTTTGGAGGTCCTTGCACTGTCCTCCTGTTCACCTCTTCCTTGGCCAAACTCGGTCGATCGATGACCGGGCGAGGGCCCCCACCGACTTCTTCGACTTCTTGGCCTTAGGAGAGAAAGATTCATGTCCCTTTATCTTCCTCCCAGATGCGTCGTCATCTGGCACAATGTATTTGCTCGACCGTGCGAGGATGCTGTAGCAGTAGGGAAGAGAGACGTAAACAGCTTGACTCTGCACATTTTGGGTCAATGCTCGAAGACCATTTATGGACAAGATGGCAAGGTGGAGGATGGAGTTGGGATTCAGATACAAAGAAAAATGTCATAGTGTGAAGAATGCCGTGAAGAAAAGGATGCGCTAGTATCCCAAAGCCGCAAGTGAAAAAATAATCAAAAACCACGATCTCGTGGGTGTTGTGGGAAGGGAATGCCTCACCGCCGGCCGCTCGCAACAAAGACAAGATCTTCGGTGGGATCTCCTCATGACTTTCCAACGCCTGCACCACATCCTCCCCCATGGTGGAGGCGTGGAACTCCTCTTCGCGGTCAACCAGCCTCTAGGAATCACCCGCCACCATTGAAGCCTTGAAGACGCTCGCCAAGGGTTAGAAGTTGAACAACCGCTGGGCTTTGCGATAGCAGACCGTGCAGTTGCAATGCCGAGTACTTTTTGGGGTGCTAGGGAATCACATGGAGAAGAAGATACCAAGATTGGGTACAAAATCAAGATACACCAAATAAGTTATTTATACTCTTCAATCCCTCTTCACAGACGATTCTATGTCTCCGAGCATTGTGGTTGCAAAGCACGAAACATGAAGTACTTTTTTCATCAATCGCGCCACGCGCGGTTCCTAGAATTGCCAAGAAGATTTCAAACTGCACACCGGAAGTCGAAGCAAAAAGCACCGGTTTCCTCCAAAGCCCACGATACTGACAACATCAACCATCGCTCCGTATGGTTCTCCCCCTGGTGAGCAATCCGCATGGTTCCTCCACTCCATTGCCAAAGAAAACTCTTCAAAAAATGTTTTTGAGACTAAATCTTATTCTCAAAATAAACTTTAGCTTCGGGGGCTGCACTAGGTATTTGCACCTGGGCGGTGCACTAACCGGGAAAAATTGCATCAGCAACAAGACTACATGGAGCTCTTCCCATCTGCTCTGAGCTACTCATAGTACGAAAAGATCTCGGGGCAGCTGTCGGGGATATAACCCTAGGTACCCTGCCTAGTGGTTTGTTCCAACTGGGGACACTAAGCGACTCACAAAGACTGTCCCATGAGGACCCGTATGGTCTCCAAAGATAGCACTCATGAGGAAGCTCTCCTGAGTGTTGCTGGAACTCCAACGGGCAGCCCTTGGACCATCATGACGACCATTATCTTCATCAAAGCCACCAATGAGTATTACAATATATGTGTACCAATAATTGGTTATTATGTGACTATTTCTCATACAAAAGGACTAGGGAGGGATGGCACATAGAAAAATAAGAATCGATAGATCGATTGATAAAACACACAAATACCTAGAGGGACCTCTATTCTAGGCTCTCCTCGATTCGCTATTTCGATCGGCTTGAACAATCATACACATACAAGAGTAGGGTTGTTATCCTCAGGGAGGCCCGAACCTATCTAAAAACCCTCTTGTGTCCACCCTTCTTATTCTTTCTATGCTCATCAATCGAGGTAAAATTGTTCCCACGCAACGACACCTTCCATTTCCCATACCGATAAATCGTCTATTGCCATGTTAACCGATTTATCGGTGGGGACAATTTCCACTTGATCACCGACCCACATCACAAGGCTTTGATGCATTGTTGATGAGACGCAACAATTGGCATGAATCCAATAGTCCCCAACAGTAAGCTATAGGATCCATTTCCCTCTATGACGAAGAACGTGGTTAGCACTGTTTTACTCCCAACCATGCATTCTGCATTCAGCACCCCATCATTTTTGATGAATTACCGCTGAAGTCCCTCAACACCATATTGGTTTTAAGGAGGTCCTTTGGCTCTTTACCCAGCTTTTGGAAGGTGGCCTATGGCATAGAGTTGACATATGCTCCTGTATCTACCATCATTTTGGACATCCAATTTCCATTGACTAGTCTTTTAACATAAAGAGGTCTCAGGTGCCGATGCCCAGGGTACTCTAGCTTGTCTAATATCATCGATTGGGGCGTCAACACCAACTGAGTTGTCGCCTCGTCTTGTTCATCATTATTATCGAGAGTGGCCCAACATTCGCAGGGAGAAAAACACCATGTTTACCCCAGTGTCTCTCCTGTCATCGTGATCGACCTTCTATTTAATTCGTCATTCACTGTTGATACTTGGCCAATCTATCTTAGATTTATAATTTAGTACCTTCGAATCTTTTTGCCACAACCATTGCACCCTTCTCTTCTGATTCTCCGTAAAAATTCAACTAGTGCACCATTGTGGCTTTTCTATCATAGTTCTGTCATTGGCTGATGGTCATTCTCTTTGGCATTGATGGTGCCGAGTCTTTCAAGTGCCGATGGCCTTGGTGGTGATAGCTTTTAATGAATGCTTGTCCTTCCCTAGTCATGTAACTTTGTCCTATTGTTGTGGGAGCTAAGATCACCTCTCCACCTGTCTCTGTCATCGCCACACTAGGGACAATTATCTAGTGATGGCAGGCGCAATCCTTCATTCCAGTAAAACCTGAAGAACTCACAATTCCAATGGGGGTTGAATCATTAGTGGTCTAGGTCATTTCATTGCCTATATATTCCTTGACTTTATTTTGTAGCTTGTCAATCAGGTTCGATGAAGTGACTCGATCCTTACTAGTACACCCGTTCCTTTCCATGCACTGATCACTGACATGGTGTGAAAGCACCATGTTGAATGGGAAAAGATGCACGTCGATGGTTAATTGACTTCTTTCATCATCGAAGATGATCCGGCCTTGCTATACGTCCGACTGAATCTACTGTCTAAAAACCTGCATTCATTAGTATGGTGTGCTAGGGAATTGTGCCACTTGCATTACTCTTATTCTTTAGCTCATCGACTGAAGGTATCACATGATTGGGTTGCAACTAGATCTGTTTCTCCTTAAGAAGTAGTCAAATATCATGTCGGCTTTATTGATGTGAAATCATATTTCTGCTCCTTATCGGACGCTTTCACCTAAGGACTGTTATCTCCTTCTTGTTTCTAGACCATTCGGCAAGCCCAACTTCGGCATCAGACTCACTATTGATAGCGCATGGGGTGCCTGATCTTTCGTCCGTAGGGTAAATATGATTTGTGGAGTTCTTGACGTTGACAATCCGGCTTCTGATCAGAAATGATATGATCCTTGCAAACCCTACACCACGGCTCTGTTGGTTATCAACCACATGCGAACATGATTGACCTCGCCAAGATGGCTTATCCCTCCATTTGAATCGAGAACACAAGAAAGAACATGGAACACAATCTAAAATTGCAGATAGTAATAAAACAACTAGAAGTTGGGTTTCACAAACTGATTCATGGCGAAATTACGATGGTAAATTAATCTAAGCAAAACCCAAACCATAGCAATGGCAGTTGCTGCCTATTTATAGGATCTACTAGACGTGGGATGCATGGGCCTAACCTAGGGATATGGGCCATGCCCTATAAGCCTTAAACATTAACAAACACAAAAACAAAAGTGACTTACCCTACATAGTTCTAGATACGACTCTCGACTGGACTTAGTGCCTCCTGATTGGTGGCTCCTCAGATGGTGCTTGACCGATAGAAGGAGGTAATTGGTCAAGTGGATTCAACGGCCGATGGCTGATGATTAGAGTCATCCAACTGATATATGGTTTGTGGCCAAGGGCCGATGGGTAGTCGATGGTTGAAGTCGAGCGAGTAGGTTGGACTCCGAGTGGTGGAGACAATTGGCCGATTAGCAGGTGCCAAAGGGGCCGATTGGGGTTCGGCGGTCGATGACCAATGGCTGAATCGACTGATTGGTGGAGTTGATCGGCTGACTGGTCCCAAAGAGTTTCTCCCATATTCCCAAGGATCAAAGTATTTCCCATAAGTAGCATCCCATCCTTGAGCATATTAGTATGGATAGCAAGGAACGAACACGGCGATCCTTGACAAGGAGGTACATCTGAAATAAGTTGTGTCACTAGAGTGTTTCATCTTATTCCACTTGAGTGTTCAATACACGTTGTACAATCAAGTTTTGGTAGGTCTCTATGGTGGTGGTATCTAGGATCTCCTCTCCTTCACTATCGACCTCCTCAATACCAGCATTGTTAGTTTTTGAAGCAATTGCATCCTCAATTTCTCTAGCACTAACATACCTACCTTCCTTGGTTGCGATGAACGTTCGTCACTAGCTCGGGCAGTCTCTCATGATATGGCATTTTCCATTGCTGTTGTGGCAGATAACTATCTGGATCGGCCTATGGTGGCAACCGATGAAGAACTAGTTGCTGGTACTGAAGGGGCCGATGATCGGCCCTTCACCTATTGTATCGACGGTGCAGACGGTTGTTGCTAAACGTGCCCTAGATTCAAAGGGGCAGCAGTCCTTGCAGGAGGTGTTGTTTTGACAACTATAGACGTCGATCTTGACTCGATGAAGTTTCCTTTCGACCTTGGCTATCGTTCCTTCAATTATCTTCTGCCTTCATAGAAAGGTGGAATAATCGATTGAGAGAATTATATTCTTTATAGTCAACAATGTCCTGTATTTCTCTCTTTTACCCACCAAAGAATCTAGTCATTTTGGCCTATTCATCCTCAACTACCTCACAACATAATCCCTATTTGTAGCTCTTGGTAGTACTCTTGTACCGATTTGTTTCCCTGATTCAACTATTGTAATTTTTGGAGTAAGTCATGATTAAAGGTAGTAGGAACAAATCTTCCTCGCATAACCCTCGTTAGCCCATCCCAAGTGTCTGGCACTAAGCCTACGTTGGCCAGTTCATTCCACCAAATAATTGCAAAATCAATGAACTCACTTGTGACTTGTCTAACCCTATGAATTTCTATGACAAGATGGGAATTGAACTTTTGTTCTACTATCATATCCCAATTTAGGTATACCTCAACATCATATGACCCTGAGAATGATTGTATGCTAAACTTAATCTTGGCAAAAGAATTATCGACACGAGGATTTGGGTCATTTTTACCTCCCATACCTTGTCGACGTGGTTGTCGTGGAGAGAAGGTTCTTGGGCAAGGGTGGTGCATATCTTCTTGATTAATGCCATCGACATCAAGCTCCTTGTCTCGGTTTTCCGGTGGGGGTGGCTGCCTTTCTAAGTTCTCCATTCTAGTGATGATGGTGGCAATCATCCTCTCTATCCTCTCCATTCGGTGCTCATTGTCCTGATTGCTCTTGAGGATATTTGCATTGAGTTCTTGTAGCAATTGTTCAATTTTGTTCTTGGACACACATTCGTTCCCATCGCGTTGGTGTGGTGACCATAACATGTTTAGTTAGAACAAACAAAACACCAAGAAACTTACAAGTGCGTTAGTGCCCAAGGAACTACTAGGATGTGGAGTCCTTCACACTCAAGAATTTTACCAAGCTCTTGAAATATTCTTACCAATTGTAGAAGGTGGTACAACCGGTTGGCTTGCGGATGATACTATTGAAGTCATGAGTGTAGCGACTACCGGCTAGATTCTGTAGTAATCCGAAGAAGGTGGAGCTTAGAAGTCTATGTCTTTGGTAGAAAAGATTAGCATAGATTGACAAAAGTAGTAAAGCACAATAATAATCCAAAATACTTGCCTTGTTGCTGGTCTAATTGTGTTTCTAGAAACTAGTCTAAGAGAGAAGCAGACTCAAACCAAGACAACTTTCCTTTCTTCTTCCTCACTGTTTCTCATCTTTTCTTTTTTTTGACAACCACTACACCACAAACACAGAATTCCCTACCAACGTCTGTTGGGAAAGTGAACATATACCGACCGATAGTTGGTCAGTACAACTAGCGACAAATGTTGGACGGTAATAATTACATATCGTATCAGACTATTGGTCGGTAAAGATAATATTTATTGTCAAACTGGTCGGGAATCCCAAATCTCAGCCACACCACTCACCCGGCCGCCCATGACCCATCCCGGAATCCCTAGTCTCATCAGCCGCGCGCCGCCTCTCTTCCACAGAA